>CM024539.1:39145943-39771236 GCA_014182365.1 Eucalyptus tenuipes | reverse complement strand
TTGACATGTGTTTTATTTATTTATTTATGTAAATCAACATATAAAAGTCAAGTTGTAAAAATAACACCACCCGGCCGGTTAGTTTATTGAGCTACTAATCGAATTAGGATGGTTTAATCGGTCAAACCCAAAAGCGACGATGCTAGTGACTCGTCATTATAGCTCAATTGATATAAAAATAATTATGAACTTCTAGCCAAGATCAGTCATCTTCATAATCTAACAGTTCATGTGAAGTGGGCTAACATAGGTCAGAATTACCCGTCACTTAATCTAAGGATTCATGTAGAGTAGGCTGATATAGACGTGGAATATCTGAGCATAGCTTTGACCGATGAGCGCAGAAAGGGCGTCAAGAGTGTCTAGACGTACCTCTTTGTGAACATCCATATTATACGGGGAGGGACTCGTTTTTCTAAGTATATAAAAGTCAATAAGGACCATACGACACGGACCAACCGAATCTTAACGACTCCGATGACTTCGAGTCTGCTCCCGACCAAGTTTCAGAGAAGAAAAGGAAAATGGCCGATTTCCGTAAGATAAGGAAAAGAACTTAGCTTTGTTCACATATGGACGTGCTTGATTTAAGGAGCTTCATTGATCGAGAAAGCTAGCAAGTGTTAAATTACACTGTGATCATACTCTATGACTCAAATCTAGTTCATAAGCACTGTGATGATACTTGTTGAAAGAGAACTAGCATGGATAAGGCGCCGGCGGTGGTCATGGAAGCCGAGCTAGCTGGTGACTTGGATATATTCAGGTCGGTGATGGTAATGACCATCTTCAGCCTGTTTTCGTAATCGGAATCGACCGTGGAAATGAAATGATACTTGCCATTCTCGTTCCCGAACCCTCCAAGTGAATAAAGCAATACATAATGGCTTCCACTAATCGGGGTCGCATTTCCGCAGGTGTCATATACCTCTTTGGACACTTCTGCGACATCGTGTGTCCCATTCACTACAAACTCTGCATAATAGAGAAGGTTTCAAAATCGGAAGTATGATGCGACATGAAGAAAGGAAAAAAAAGAAATAGAATCAATATGACTTCTCATGTTTAGACTCCTTGAATTTTAGAAAGATTAGTCGATTTATGTTAGATTAATGTCCAAGTTAATCTGAGGACCAGTATGAGCTCACGCGAGAATGCATCAATCAAGCGAACTAACATTTGGACATGAATTTGTTCATTTGCATATCTAACTGAGGTGACTAAAAGAGGAAAAATAAAGTAGATGAGTGCTCACTCAAAATGTCGCCTTGCGCGAAAGTTTTGTTGGCGGCCCACTCGAGGTAGTACCTCGCCGTGATGTTTGGTGGCGCGGTCCAACCTCGGCTATCGCCGACTACATACTCCGTTTCCGCAGCACCTCTGAGGCAAGCCAGCATCGCGACGACGAAGCAACCCGCCAAGCCAACGCCTCTCCCCATCTTTTCTTCCAAATTACGAGTCTCCCCTCTTAAATCCAAAACGCTTCAATACCCTCGAATCTTCTTTCACAATTGCTACTCCTGATGACTGTGGAGAGCGTAGGATGATTTGAAACCAATGCAGCTCGTTGGGGGTATTTATAGAGATGGGAATCAAGATAAGAACACAAATCAAAGGCATGAAACAATCACATGCTGACAATTTGATGATGTCTGGTGCCACTTTTTAATCGATTACGGGGAAGCTAAGGGTGCGTTTGGTAACGTTTTGTTCAAAAATTGTTCAGGAAACAGAAATAGAAAAAATTATTTCGTTCGAAGAACAATTTTTGAACAGAAGAACGCGTTTGGTAAACTTGTTTCTAAAATAGAAAAAGAACAGTAAACACGTTTGGTAAACTTGTATGATTTTTTGTTTCTTTTAATTTTTTAATATTTTTATTTTCTTTTTCTTTTCCCTTTTTTCTTTTTCCTTCCTTTTGGCCGGTCATTGGCCTCGGCCATGGCGGCGATGATCGGCCGACGAGGGTGGCGGCCTCGCCCGGCCACGGCGAGGCTCGCCGGCCCTCGGCGAGCTCCGGCTCGCCCAGTCCGGTGAGGCCGAGCTCACCCGGCCAAGGCGAGGCCGAGCCTCGCCGGCCGGCCGGGCGCGAGGTTGGCCTCGCCGGGGGCCGGCGATGCTCGGCGAGGTTGCCGGCCCTTGCGGCGTTGCTAGCCCTTGACGGCCGGTCGCCGGCGATCGGCCAAAAAAAAAAAAAAAGAAGAAGAAAAGAAAGAGAAAAGAAAGAGAAAAGAGAGAAAAATTGTTTCTCAAAAGTGTTCGCGAACAAAAACAAGTTTTTTTTGTTTCTTGTTTCTATTTCAAATTTGTTTCCGGGAACAAAAAAATAAATTTGGAACAAAAATGCAAACAAATGCGTTTATGTTCTTTTTTGTTCCCCAGAACAAAAAAACAGGAATTGTGTTCATGAACAAAAAATAAGAACACAAACAAACACACCCTAAATGTACACAAACTTCCTAGTTTTGAGAGTAGTTGTCCTTTTGTCTTTTTGTCTCTGTTCTGGATAAAATTCCTAACATCTTCTTGGGAGGTGGTGGCTGCGTTTGGGAACAACTTTACAAAGCCCTTTGGACTTCTAAAGGCCCTTGGGCAAATACAAGTGTGTTTGACATTTATTTTTGGAAATACATTTCCCAAATGCTAGCATTTCCAAGGCCTTGTAGTGTACTTATCGTCGAAGAACAAGTTACTCAACTTAGCTTTTCGTGTCCGCCGAAAATTCGTTCGTAAATTGTCGTGTGGGAGTAGCACAGGAGGTGTCCTCCAAGGCCTTTATTGGAAAATAAAATAAAAAGAAAAACAGAGAGGAGATTTCAACGCAGGCGAGATGTCTAAGTATATGGAGTCAATGGTTTAGCAATTAGCGAACGGATACACGACATGGAATTACGGACACAACATCAGTTGGATTCCTCTCTGCTATCGAATGGAAACAATTTTATCGATACGACTCATTCGAGTTTCAACTTGTATTTTAGCTGATCCTTAGGACTAGTGGAGTATTCCATAGAGAAAGATGCTCGGATAATGGTATGTTAGTCTACGCTACGGTAGAATTATGGACCATCATGGTGGATGACATTTGAATCCAGTTAATAGGGAGTTGATGCCCTTATTTAGGGAATTTTATACATAAATGAGCTTCTCTCTAAAGATTAGCATTTTTATCGGTTTTGTTTCTGTAGTAGCTAGATTTCTCATGTTTTTATATTTTGTGACAGAAAGCTTTATCAACTCGAGGGGGCAAACTGAATAGAAAATGCGGAGTACTGGCTTAGCAAGTAGCTATATGTGCCAGTTCCTGGTGTTCGTGGTCGTAGAACTCTTTTGTAGTTAGGCTGAAAAGCCGCTCGCAAGAGCTCGACGAATCTCGGATCTAGGGCGACCCCGAATGGTACCTTTGCCTGGAGTGTATAATGTGGAATAGGTTTTGAGCTCAGGCCTCGTCATATTTGAATATACTTTTGGTGTGCCCCATTACAGCAGGAGGTGGCGGAGCTTCCGTCGGGCTCGACCATCTCAGGAGAATGTTTTATCTTGGCGCCTCTTCAAGTGGTCTATCCCACCACCAGATTTTGTAGATGACTTTGCAACGCATACCGTGCAGACGGTCTTCTTCATGCTATTGGGAGGTCCAAGATGTTGAACATCTTCCAAACATTGGACCTTCGTCGCGAAGGCTGCATGACATCGACCGGAGTTTGCTGCTCGGGTCTCCTTATCGCCGAGGGAAGGTATGATGACTCGTGGAGGGATGCTCCTCCACTCTTGCACTTCAGTATAGTCGTCCGGTCATTGTCGTCGGGTTGTTCTTATGGCTTTAAGCGGAGCGGGCGTATAAAGCCGCAGAGTGCATCTCAATCGATGGAGCTCCTGTGGCGGGGAAAGAGAGAGGCTGTTGAAATTAAAATGTTTTTGTATGCAAAGTAACATATATAAGTAAATTTGTAAAAATAATGCCACAAGCCGGCTAGTTTACGCGAAATTGGAATGGGCTACCTGTTGAATTAGGATGGTTCAACTGGTAGAATCCGAAAGTGAAGGTTGCTAGTGTGCTCGTCACTATAGCTCACAAGCCATTAGATTATGAAGTACCCATCACATGATCTAATGACTCATGTAAAGTGCGTTAATGTAAACCCAAACTATTGGTCCCATGATTTAACACATCCTGTAAAGTGAGCTAGGCAGGGAGTATTCGAAAATAGCTTGGACCGGTGAGCGTACAAATGCATTAAACCATTTCTATTGATCTAGACATTGCTCTATGTGGTCATCCATATGATAGGACAAGGCACTCATATTACTAAATGTTTAAAACTTACAAGTGTGATCAAGGCACAACGAGATAGATCCTAGGTTTCGTTTTCCGTAAGCCATCAGATCTCTAAGGGGCTGTTTGTTTGTGTTCCGATTCGTGTTTATGAACACAATTTCTATTTTTTTGTTTTGGGGAACAAAAAAAAAAAGAACAGAAAGCGTTGGTTTGTGTTTTTGTTCCAAATATATTTTTTTATTCGGGAACAAAGTTGGAACAGAAACAAAAACAAAAAAACTTATTTTTTGTTAGAACACTTCTGAAAAATAATTTTTTTTTTCTCTCCTATTTTTTCCTTCTCTTTCTTTTTTCTTTTTTTTTTTTTTTTCCTTTGGCCGGTCGTCGGCCTCGGCCATGGCGGCGACCGCCGTCGAGGGTCGGCGATCTTTGTCGAGGGCGGCAACCTCGCCGGAGCGTCGCCGGCCCCGGCGAGCTCGAGCTCACCCAGCCAAGGCAAGGCCAACCTCGCGTCGGCCGGTGAGCCTCGTCGTGGCTGGGTGAGGCCGCCGGCCCTCGTTGGCCGATTGCCAGCCATGGCCGAGGCCGGCAATCAGCCAAAAGGAAGGAACAAGAGAAAAGAAAAAAAAGGGAAAAGAAAAAAGAAAAAAGAAAAAGAAAAAGAAAAAAAGGAAAAAGGAAAAAGGAATAAATTATTAAAAAATTAAAAGAAACAAAAAAATTATACAAACTTTTCAAACGTGTTCTTGTTCTTTTTCTATTCGGGGAACAAGTTTACCAAATTCTTTCTTCTACGTTCTATTTCTGTTCCCTGTAACAATTTTTGAATAGAAACGTTATCAAACGCACTCTAATTGTCCCACCTTGACTCCAACAAAAGAGAGAATAGCATGGCCATCCTTTCACTCAAAAGACGTAATCTCAAATACAAATTAACAACCCATTATATATATGTGTATGTATGTATGTATGATAAACCAACAAGTTGGTTACAATATCATAGTTTCTATAATCCATAAAAAAGAGTATGTATATCTCCAATTATACAACTTCTACCAAAAAATCTCGTCACCAAAAGTTCCTTATTGATAGTGCTCTTGTTCTACTTATCACTAATTGAAAAATTTGAAAAAATATATAAAATTAATGGTATGAGCAATAATAACCCAGTGAGTAATACTTATTTCTTCTAAGTAGATTGAGCATTCACTATGTATATATATAAAACAATACTTGAAACCCATGATACGTCCCAAATGAAATATGGACATTGGTCTGGCAATCATAGAACGGATATTCGACTGGAAATACGGACACCACATGAGTTGGATTTCAAACCACGGATATAGAGCCTCCGCGGCATAGTTGAATACCTCCAAATAGTTCAGCAGCAATGACTGAATACCGGCAACCATGGCATAACGGAAGGAAAATTACATCCATGCATCTATAGATAGCAGGCCTTTTTCCAACGTCAAATTGGTGAAATTCCACCTAATTTTCGCGTCTAAAGTGCTAGGAAAATTCTCTACGTTATTTTGAAGATAACAAAATAATTAAAGGCTGCTAATGTTTGTCTTGAATGAGTAGAGTTAGGTGATAGATGCATAAGCTAATATGCATATGGTGTCCTAAGTGGGTGAATTGATATGAGTGATTTGCCTCTATCAAGGGTGAACAAGGTATTAGACATCGATGTGTCTAAAAGCTAATGGACCTAGTAAAAGGTGAACAATCTTAGAATGAGGAGTTCGGTAAAGCTTGGATGGACTGTGTAGAAAGTGAACAAGTCTGGGAGAATGGGAAATTCGTAAAGACTTGAAAGAACCATAGAAATATGAATAACTAGTTGAGTCATGATTGCCAATACGCTTGAAAAGGCAGAAGATAAAAGATCGAAGTTCATAGAGTCATAAGATATTGGAAGAAGTTGCTCCTTCTATCAAATGAGGTAAGGATCTAGGTAAGGGCTTGGCACCCTCGCCTGTGGCCGATGAGAGTTTGCGACTTCCTTACTTGTGGCTGGCAAAGATCAGTTGGCAACCTCATCGGCTAGGGTTTTGAAAAAAAAAATGAAGGAAGAAAAGAAAAGAAAAGAAAAGAAAAATTCAAAATAAAAAATCAATAAAATATGAAAATATTATAAAAAATTATCAATGTTAGTGCCGGTTATATCAAGTAAGATAATCGACATCTACGTTAGTGATTTTCTGCCAAAATTGACTGGAAAGACTTATTGAGTATAAATGCAAAAGGTTTAAGACTAAATTAGCACAATTAAAAAATTTAAGACTAAATTGGTACAAATACAATAGATTTATGACTTTTTTTTTTTTTTTTTTTTACACTTTTCCCGATTTATGGGTCTCCTCACTCATTATTATATTTGCGTGTAATTGTCATGGTTGTGTATGTCTTCGTCAACGGGCTGTTCACGTAGCTTAGGTGAAGTGGGCTCATATGAGTCCATGGGCATGTAAGGAGTTGGTTGTGTCCCCGGAACAATGAAGGTGTCTAAGGTCCGAAGTGAGTTCTTTGGAATTGGCGAATCGTCTGGAAGTGGGTTGGGTCTTGCCGTTGATTTGGGTGGATTGCGAATTTGAAGACTGAAAATATCTTATATAGTTATCATAACTTTTTTTTTAGAAATCATAAGAGTGATAAGGAAGGATAAATGGATGATGGTGAAAATGAGAGAAGGAATTGAAATAAATCTTTTTAAAATTTTTTATTATTTTTAAACAATCTTGCTAACGATCACCGGATAGCTATATATATATATATATATTGAACCTTAGCTATTGAGTGTCTAGACAATTCCTCTATGTGGACATCCATATCATATGATGAACTTATCAATTACAAGGGCTCACTAAAACATACAGGACACTCTTTTTATTCCATACAATACACGAATATGAGTGATCAAGAGAGAGCAATTACAATATCCTCCTCCTCTATGACCTAAATCTAGTTCATAAGCATCGAGATAATGCTTGATGATAAGAGAACTAGCATGGATAAGGTGCCGATGGCGGTCGAGGAAGGCGAGCTATTCGGTGACTCGGTTGGTGTTGGGCTGATGACGGTAATGGCAAGCTTCTGCCCATTTTGGCAGTGGGAATCGACGGTGCAAATGAAGTAATACAGGCCATTTGCGTCCGCTGGAAGTGGGAAATCGAACATATCGCCACCTTCAAATGCTGAGCTCACTTTTGTGCAGCTGTCGTATTCTTCCCTTGTTACACTCGCAACGTTGTGCGTACCATTCCACACAAATTCTGTAACATAAGAAGGTTTCAAAACCAAAAATATGACGTGACATGAAAAATAAGAAAGAGATTTAGAATCGATATGTATTCTCGTGTTTTGACTCCTTGAATTATAGAAAGCAATTTATGTTGATTACTGTCCAAGTTAATCAAAAAACAATATGAGCTGACACAAGAATATTGTCTGCATCAAACAAGTGAATTCCCAGGCAGTCATGAAATTGTTCATATACATATCTAACTGAGGAGACTAAGGGCGCGTTTGTTTAAATGTGTTTCTGCTCCCAATAACACAAATTTTTGTTCTTTTTTCCATCAGAAAAATTAAAAAAGAAGGAAAATGTTTTCCACTTTTCAAAAGTGGACAAATTTTTCAAACTTCTTTCAACTTACTTCTTTTCAAAAAATTTTCGTTTTCTTTTTATGCTTTCTTTTTTATTTTTTTGAAAAACACTTTTTAATTTTTTTCTCTTTCTTTTTTCTTCTTCTTATTCTTCCTTTTGCCGGTCATCGGCCTTGGCCATGGCCGGCGACCTCGTCGGCCCTCGGAGAGGCCGAGTCACGGAGAGGCTCGTCAGCCCGAGCCTCGCCGTGGCCGTGCGAGGCTGAGCTCGCTTAGCCACCGGCGAGGCTCAGCCTCGCCCAGCATAGGCGAGTGCCGCCATGGCGAGGCCGGGCCTCCCCAGTCGGCGGCGGAGGCTTGAGCTCGTCAAGATCCCGGGTGAGCCGAGCCTCGTGCCGTAAAAGCCTATGTATGAACAAGGATTAATTTTAGCCTCACTTAGCTACTCTAGGTTGGGAGGCTCATCCGGCGAGCTCGCGGCTCGAGCGATCTTGCCAGCGAGATCGGCGAGCCTCGGCTCGGCCTAGCCGTCTTGGCCCCGGGCGAGGCATTTGGCAAGCTCGTCGGACGTCGCCCGGTCGGAGGAAGGCCAGGAGGAGGAAAGAAAGAAAAAAGAAAAAAAAAAAAAAGGAAAAAAAATATAATAAAAATATTAAAAAATTAAAAAAATAAAAAAATTAAAATTTTAAAAAATATGTTTATGTTTTTTTCAATTAAAAATATTAAAATTCATTTTTTTTTTCCCAAACAATTAAATTAGCGTTTAACGAACGGTGGAAAAATTGTTCCCAAGAAACTGGAAAATATTTTCATTTTCCAAGAAAATATCTCCCTAGAAAATATTTTCGAAAACGTGAAACATCCTAAACGCGCCATAAATAATTGGAGAATAAGTAGATGAATGCTTACGCAAAGTGTCGCCGCCTGCGAAAGTTTTGCCGGCAGCCCACTCAGTATAATACCCAGCCGTGATGTTTGGTGGCGTGGTCCAACCTTGGCTACCGCCGACGACGTACTTGGTCGCTGCCGCCGCTCCTCCAAGGCAGGCCAGTATTGCAACGACCAAGCAACCCACGGGAACGACGCCTCTCCCCATCTTTTCTTCCAAGTGTGTTCACCAGGTCGTCCCCGACCAAAATCACGAGTCTCTCCTCTTAAATCTCAATGCTCTCAACTCACATCTTCTTTCACAACTGCAGCTTCTGACAACTGGGAACTGGGAAGGATGATTTGAAACCGATGCAGCTCCTTCGGGCATTTATAGCAATGGGAATCGAGACAAGAATAAGTATGAAAGGCATGGAGTGAAAAGGTAGCGAAGACGACTGATTGAATGCATACCCTCTTGCAAAACTTATCTTTACGGGGTCCTCTTCACGAGCCATTTCGACGTCATGACCATCTGATCTTACAAAACAACAATCTAGAACGTGCTGAGATTTCATGAGGCCAGGTGCCATTTTCTAACCGGTTGGGATGAAGCTAAACGGACCCGAGCAGCTTCGAGAGCTATCGTCATCGTTAATCGGCCACCGTCGCAATTGTCCAAGGGGTCGCTGCCTCCCTGTCTCTGTCTCTCTCTCTCTCTCTCTCTCTCATCTAGATATTTGTCCAGATGTCTTGTGGGGACGTCGGTCACCTTATTGTCAAAGAACGAATCTCCTCTGTTTACTTTGCGTGTCCGTAGCAGACTCGTTCCTAAAATGTCGCGTGGGTATTGGTGCATGTGGCGCACGTCAAGGATTTTGTTGACAAACCATAGGAAATTTCAAACTCACGCGAGATATCTAAGTATGAGTAGTCATAGTTTTAGCAATTAAAGTACGGATATAAGACTCTGAATCACGGACACCGCATTAGTTGGACTCTTCTCTACTGTTTAATAGAAACAGTTTCATTTACATTGTTAAAAAATCATTTTGAATTTCGTATATTTTCTTGATTGGTCCTGATTGATTGCAATCGATATTATGTTATTTTGGATAGTCACCTTGCAAAACTTAAGTTTCAGTTCATATTTTAATTGTCATAGGTTTGCTTAGTTGGCGAAAAATGCTCATGACCAATTTTTTTTTTTCCAGAGATATTAGGGAGGATGAAGACGATGATGGAATAAGAAATGATTTGAAAGAAGCATTAAAAAGACAAGTGAATTTTCAATGGCTTCATATCGCTAGATCTCCGACCAAAAAAAGAGATCATAACAAAAAAGGAAAATAAATGCAAGTCAAATAAGAATCAAAGTGGTTGAATCAATTTTTTAATGGCTTAGTATCGCTAGATCTCCGAGGGAGAAGAAAGAAGAAAACCTAAACTTAAAATTAAGGGAAAATTAAAATCTGACAAAAAAAAAAAATCCTAGTTCTTATGGTGACGTCCGAATTCTTATATGACACAATGTTCACTAGAGAGATCGTTAACGCTGGTCGCCCTCCCGCCTTTTCCCTTAACAAAAAAATCTATAACTGCATCTTTTATGTCCAATCGGAGACAGGCAAATCATGTCCTAAATAGGAAGATTAAGGAGAAATAAACTTTCCCATTATCTAAACTACGATAGCTTAGACCCAGAAGCGGTTGAACTTATAGCTGATTATAAACCTCACCCAACTGCTGGTACCAAAATCATAATCACCTCTCGAATTTAATTGACATATTAAGATTCCGTTTATTTCGAGGAAAGTAGATAATTTAAAAAATATTTTCTTGAAAATAATCGTTTGTATCACTTAGATAAATGAATAAATGAAAATATATTTATTTGACAAAAATTATTGTCGATAATAAAAATATTTTTTATTGATTAATTATTTTAAATAATATGAATAATATTCTACAAATTATTTTATTTTTCGTTAAACAACCGAAGACTTTTTTTCGTTTGAAGGGAATCAAACGACAGGAAACACAACCAACAACCAAGTAAAATCACATGGACTTCTTTTAGCCACTTTTCACGACATTGTTGGCAGATAGCCATAATTACTTGCAAGAGTTTGGTGAGGGTCTGGTCGAATGTGCGAATGGATCGTCCTTTGCTAGTCGCAAACACATCTGTCGACCTGTGATTGGGCAATTCGATTGCTCAAAATCTTGGTGCCGGGTCAAAGCCAAACGTTGAATTATTTTTCCTAAGTTATCGGCTTAGATCAGCCGGTCGACAACGTTGACTTCGAGAAGGTTTGATAAAATTGAGCTGAGTTCACATTTAGTTGTCTAGCTAGTCTAGTACGTAGTTCATGGAAAAATATATTTTATTGTATAAAATCAATGACGATCAACAAGTACGTGTCTCAATTCTGGAAAAGCAACTCACAATAACGAATCATAATAGCCCTGTAAAAAAGGGCAGGAATTAATCTAGTACAACAACACTACGGCGATCGACAAAATCCCCGAAAGCAAGCCAGTGACGCTCAAAGAGGTGGCCGAGCTCCCTGGTGGCGGAGGAGGGGGGTGGAGGTGGTGCGTGGTGGCGGTGGGAGGTGAAGGAGTAGAGTGATGATGGGGTAGAGGTGGGGGTGGGGGGTGGGGGCGGTGATGATGGGGTGGCGGCGGGAGAGGTGGGGGTGGGGGCTGGGGGCGGTGACGATGGGGTGGCGGCAGGAGAGGTGGGGGTGGGGGCTGGGGGCGGTGACGATGGGGTGGTGGCAGGAGACGGTGATGGGGTCGCGGCGGAGCTGGCGCTGACGTTGATGGTGAGCTTCTGGCCGAGGCTGCAGTGAGTGCCGACCGTGCAGATGTAGAAGTGCTCGCCGGATTGGTTGAGGCGGATGCTTGCCGGCCCTGTGGTCTGGAGCGAGATGGGGCTCGTGGAGTTGCAGCCGTCGTATGCTGCCTTAGTTACCTCGGCCACATCGTGTGCGCTGGTCATGAAATTGAAGACTGCATGGAAACGCAAACATTTAGAGTGTTCGTTGCAATTCTGTCATGTGAAGTGGAAGGATAAAAGATTATTTATACTTTCAGTCTCGATGATTTCATGATTCTCGTCACTTTTCACTAAGAGCTTGAAGACGATGAAATAAATGTTAATGGAGTTTTTACTAGCATATACTGAAGTTATACAGATATCTTTGTAGGGCGGAAAAAAGAACAAAAATAGAATGAGGTTAGGGAAGAACTTGTACCCAGAGTGTCGCCCACGACGAAGGTCTTGTTGGCGGCCCAAGTCGAGTAGGCTATCAGGTTGCCGGGCGGGACGGTCCACCCGAGCGAATCGCCGACCACATGCGTCGTTTGAGCGCTGCAACCCCGGATCACGGCTCCTAGGAACACCATCAACACAAGCATGTTCATTTTGCTCACCATTTTTTCCCTCCCTTTCTCTGTCTCTTCCTTTTGTGTTCTAAATTGGTCAGGTCGCCCCTGTTTTCTCTCCCCTCTACGAAGTGCTTTAGAGCTTTCTTTGAACTCCACAGAAAATGAGAGGAGGGAGAGAGAAGTGAGAGGGTATGCCGGGCTAGGATATCAATTTATAGGATCTGGGCCTTGGATTTCTCTGGCATGGGTGGGGAAAGTGCAGCCGCCTGATAGTGCCGCGTCCATGATAAAGAGTGGTTGGAAAGAGGAGTTTGTCGAGGTCAGCACGACTCGGCGCAATGCTTAGATCATGTGGTCTATGCTAACTAAAATAATTTGAATCCATTCGATCGAGCGTCCTCCACTTTCACACTTCTTTAGGAATTATAGGGAAGCAAGCTTGGGTTGGAAACATGTATCATAGACTAATTTCGTCTAGTCTTTTTCGCGACACCAAAGTCGAATTCGATGAAACCGGCTCGAACTTATTTTGTCTTTATCGATCCGTGAATTTAGCTCCAGGCAAGCATCCAATTTAACTAATTGATAGACAGTTAGATATCAAATTGTCGGAGATCCAATCAAGTCTTGGTTTTTCTTTGATCAAATCGAATTGAGCTGAGCCGAACCGAGTGGAGATCCACGTTTGCTATTTTAACGAGTATGAATAGGTTGGTCACGATAGTAAAACCTACCAAAGATAGAGCAACGCTCTCGGATGAACGGGGGGGCAATTTGGACCGGGAGCATTCCAGAAAATCAGGCTGCCGCGTGAGGACTTCACCAAACCCGAAAAGTCGTCCTTTTTCACCAAGTCAATGCTTTTCCACTTGAATGCCATCAATGAAAAGTCCGTGCAAAGGCACTGAAATTCACCTAAAGAAAACAAAAGGGTTGCCAATTCGAGATAGGGAAAGATTCAAAATATTTGTTAGAGCATTGACCGGCACCGCACCGCTATCTTGTTTTTTCCAGTCGTCTCTTTACGGGGACTACAAGCTCTCTCTAGATGCAATTAATTTTCTTCCAGAGTTGTTAAAATATCTCGTGTCGCATATTCTACGGGATTTACATATTCTTTTTATGCATGTGTTCTTTCTCCGCCTGTGAGTTTAAGTCGATATTTCATGTCTATTAAGTTTTTAAAGCAGATTTCTTTCTTCCCTTTAAAAGTTCAAATTCTCAGACGCCATTAGCACTTTATCTAGAGCGCCCTGCGCAAACGAAGTTCCGCACAGCTTCAAGTTCGTTGGGAGGAGCCAAAATGGGAAAGTGGGAGACAGGGAACGCGTCAAAGGAGGAAAGATCTTGCCATGGGTTTGGACACCGGCATCTTGAGTTGAACTCTTTTCGTGATTTTGCATATCGAATAGTCTTCGAAGACCTGTCTCGCTAGTGTAATGAAACCGACGAAGCCGAAAAGGAAGGAGAGAGCAAGAACAGATGGTTAAATCAATAAACATTCTTATGTTTTCACACCTTGAATTTTAAAAGGACAGTCCATTAATGTGGTGGTGAATGGGAAAAGCGTCAAAAAAGTCCTAAATTTATTGTATTGATACCAATTTAATCATAAATATTTTAATAGTGTCAATTTGTCATAAATCTTTTGATTTAGTGCAAATTCAGTCATTTTAACTAAGGCTGGATATTATTGATGTAGACACTGGTCAGCTTATGTGGCATAGCCGGCGTTATCGTGAATAACTTTTAATGATATTTTAATATTTTTTTTGATTTTGATTTTGATTTTTTCTTTTATTTCTCTTACTTTTTAAAAAAAAAAAAAAAAAAAAAAAACTTTCCTTACCTTCCTTCTTGCTCCAATTGATTGTTGGACCTCGGCAACTGACCAAAGGCAAGGACCTCACTAGCCTTTGGTACCCTTGCCAACAATAGCGAGGACAAGCCTCGCTAGCCTTGCGTGAGGCCACCCTCGTGGCCTCTGGGCTGGCGTGGGCAAAAGCCTTGCCAACCCTCGACTTTAGCTGGTCGTCATTGGCAACGGGCTAGAGGAAGAATGAAGGGAAGGGGGGAAAAAGAAAGAGAAAGAGAAAGAAAAGAAAAGAAAAGAAAATGAAAATATATTAAAGTATTATTAAAAGTTGAAGTTGCCTACATCAACGCCGACAATATCCAGCCAAAATTAGCAGCAAAGACTGAATTAACATCGATAAAAATGTTTAGAACTAAATTGACACCATCAAAAGATTTATAACTAAATTAGTACAAATACAATAGGTTTATAACTTTTTTGACACTTTTCCCTTGATAAATCATCATGTCCTATTTAATCTAAAACGCCAATATGAGTTGACATGAAAATGTTCATACGCATATCTAATGGAGGAGACTAAACATGTTAGTAAGAGGGAAAATAAACATATGAATGCTTAGACAAAGTGTCTCCGCCAGTAAAAGGCATGCCGGCGGCCCACTCACCGTATTACCTGGCAATGATGTTCGGCAGTGCAGTCCAACCTCGGCTACCACCCGCGACGTGTGCTCTGTTGCTGCCGCTCCTCCTAGGCACCAGGCAGCCGGCCAAAACGACGCCTCTCCCATCTTTTCTTCCAAGTGTGTTCACGAGGTCCTCTTGAATCCAAAATGCTTCAATACACTCAAATCTTCATTCGCAGTTGCAAACTTCTGAAAAGTAGGAATCGCATAGGATGATTTGAAACCAACGCAGCGAAGTATATATAGGAAACTTCAATGCACGTGAGATACCCAAGTGTATATAGTCTATAATTTAGCAATTATGATAGAATTCCAGACGCCAGATTGGTTTGAGTTCATCTCCACTATAATTTTCATTTCATATAACTTATCCAAATTTCGATTCAAATTTTAGTTGATCTTTAGAATTAGCGAAGTGTCACGTATAGAAAAATGCTTCGACAATGGTCCATTGCTCTAGGGGTGTGAGGGAACGAACCATTTTGGGCGTTAATTTCATCCGTGGAGCCCGACGACTTTCGAAACGGGTTCACAGGGAATCAATGCCCTTATTTAGCCGACCGTATAAATAAATGGGTTTGATATGAGTACGCGACAATGGTTCGAATTCGGCATCCAAAGGTGCGATCGAAATAGCACCATCACTCATGGATCGCGACTACGTGGGGCAAAGCACAAGAAACCTTCACCTCCCGGTTCCCACGAAAGGAACCTAAACGGTTGAGCTAATGCCCTGCTTTAGCTATGTTCTTTTCAGTAATCAAAGTAGTGCTCTCATGCTTAAAAGCCGGTTAAAAATTAGCATTATCGGCAGAAGTATACTAAAAGTGTTAAAAGTTGTGTACGGCGCTCACTTGGTTCAAAAAGTTTTTCTTTTCTTCAGATTACTTAAGTGCCAATATAAAAAAAAATTACTTAAGTGCCCACTCCGATCTTTGTAATTGGAAATCTAACGTGGCAATATTTTAATACTTTTTACATCTGACGTGGCTTGCCGATGGTCTAAATTAGCATAAAAATTTCCAAATGACGTTGTTCAACTGCCTGCACAAGCCAAAATGAAACCGTTTGCAAGAAAAACCTAGTGATCAATTTCTTGCTGTACGACGTCATTCGTCTTCCTCTCTCTCTCTTCCCTCCATTTTTATATTTGAGCTCTGCAACATCAGATGAAGGAGGAGGGATTGGGTTTGGAGGCAGCGTCGGAGGAGGAGAATTGGCAATGAGATTTGGCCTTGAACTCGGAGCCCTTGAAGATGCACTAGTCATCGGTTTCTTTGGCAAAGGTTTGGGCATTTTAGGGTGTCATTTTGGCTTCGAGATTGATGGGAGGAGGAGACAAATCTACATGAGTTCAGTTCAGGTATTCTATCGAACATGTGACAAGCAATTTTCTAACAATGTTTACATTCAATTATGGACATAGCTGAGGTCAGCAATGAACCTCACAGTGGCTAAAGTGAAAAGAGGTGATTTTTTTTTTTTTCAGTGGAGAAGATAGCGGTGTTTGGCGTGATGGGTGGTGGCTCCATGGGCGGGCGGTGGAGATGATGGTGAGGGAGGAGAAGGAGATGAAGACAAAGAAAGTGGCTGAGCGAGGAAGAGAGAGTCAGAACCATGTAGGCTAGAAATCCGACATGGTTTTTAATGTCCATGTGGACTCGGTTTTTAAATATATGTCACGTCATGTTTTTTTTAATTAAAAAAGTCACGTAATCAATTTGGCTGGAATATTTTACTATTGACACTTAAGTGGTCATTTTTTTTTTCGATTTGGTATTTAAGTGATCCGTCGAAAACTTTTGGCATTAAAAAGAGTGCCATACATAACTTTCGGCACTTTTTGTATTTTTTTCCCGCATTTTATTAGTTTTATTTGCCTATAATAACTAGAATTTCTTGATTTTAGATTTTCTTTATAGTATCCTTTTTCAACTTTTTGGGGGCAAAACACTAGCTTGGCTAAAAGCTACATTTGTCGTTTGGGAAAAGTTAATTGTAGTAAAAGTTGGTCAAAATCAAGTAATTTGTTATTATTATTTTTTGTAAAGTCTAACTCGTCAAATATACTTTTCAAAAAGTTCTATCATTCATCCTTCGGTTGATCTCTCATTCTTTCCGATTGATTTTTGCTCAAATAGATCAATTGAAAAATTAGACTTGTCAAACGAGTGGTTTGCATTGGGTTATAAAGATCCCATCCAAATAGACTCACTTAATCTGTTTTGATTCATTTCCATTCAATGTAAATCTAATGACTTATGTTCAACTCGTCTCCGACTCGATCTGTATTCCTAAAACAACTTGATATTTAATCCAATCTATGAAAATTCACATTCAGAGGGGAGAGTGCGGAGTGACTAAGCATAAGATCGAGTAAAGGCGAAAGAAAATAAGAGAGAGTTATAGAAATGGGTTGGGTTTAATTATGTTGTAAATCCATTTTAATTAAGAAATGCGTGTATGAACCATTTTTATGTCTATGAAAAACTGAGCTGGTGATCGGGAAAGCTGAGTTGGTGCGGGAAGCTTATATAGATTTAATGAGTAGGAAAATCTTAAAAAGACAGTGAAAATCGAAAATCGAAAATACACAAAAGCCTAGCCTCGACGCTTATGACATAGCCCACGGACGAAGCATGATCCAAGACTGATAGGATGGGGTCGTGTCATGCACGAAGGGCAGCCCACGAGCAGCCCACGATCGATCCATGAACGACCCATGATCAACGAATGAACGGCCCATGCGCAATATAGACAAAAGCCCGTGACCGTTCACCTACTCCATATCAGGTGGCCCTACTAAGCCTACCCTTGCTTTTGACACATGCCCTGGGCTTTCCCAAGGCCTAGAGCCATTGAGTGGCCTAATATACAGACTTGTAAAGATGATACACGTTCAAACACAGCTGTTGGATCGGAGGGAAGATTAACAGATGAGATGAGATATGAACTTGGATAAATAGGGGTCTCTTCCATTCATTGTGTTCAGCTCGTTCACAAGCAAATACACTCGTCCCTTTGTTCATATGACCCTCGTGTTCGTGCTTGTGCAAGTGAGGCTGACTTGAGAGTGAAATCTTAAGGCTGCATGGGTGTTTGATCTTTTGAAATCGACCGACCTATGACAAGTGGTATCAGAGCCCTTGTTCCAAGTGCAATGGCTGATTAGTGTCCCGATGTTGCGATCGCTTAGGTCGAGGATCGCGAGGACCGCGGTAGGGCCAATGAGAAGGCTCCTACCAAGCCGAAGAAAACCCACGGTGCCTCGAGTTTGAGGGATCAAATGGGTGACCTGGAACGCCGAGTGATGGTCATGGAGGAAATTGTCTCGGACGTCCAAGGACAAGTCGAGGACTTGTGCCAGACCGTCGAAGGAGCAAAAGCTGAAAAGGAGGGGCTTTGGGCTGAGATGCGAGAGCTCAAAGCTAGCATGAGAGAGCTCCGAGGCGAATCGCTAGGGTCCTTGATCCACGAGTTGAGGTAGCGGGATGAGACATGGGAGGCGGAAATGGCGGCCATGCGCATTGAAGTTGCTAAGCTCAAAGGGAAACTTGCTGAGGTTGAAACGGTGCGCGTGAACGGGTTGATCATCGCGCCACCACATGCTAACACATCTAAACCGAAAGAGTTCAAGGGCTCACGAGTGGTGAAGGATGTGGACAACTTCCTATGGTACATGGAACGATACTTTCAGATCATGGGAATGACCGACGACGTGATCCGAGTAAACACCGCAGCAATGTATTTAGTTGATGACATGTTGCTGTGGTGGCGTCGCAGGTCAGATGATAGGAGTGATGACCTTATCACGACATGGACGAAGTTTGTGGAAGAATTTCGGTGAACCTACTACCTTGCTTATGCAAAGGAGGAAGCTCGCAGGGAACTCAAGCGCCTAGAGTAGAGAGGCGGAATTCGCGAGTATGTGAAGTGGTTCTCGAAGCTGTTGCTCCAAATCTCGTCCATGATCGAGATGGAAGCATACCATCAGTTCATGAGCGGACTCAAACTATGGGTAAAACATGAGCTCAAAATGTGTCATGCGGCTGATTTTGCAATGGCTAACTCCGTGGCCGAGTCCTTCATGAAGTACAAGCCACCAGCCTCAGCCAAGCTCGACTCTTGTTTGAGAGAAAAGGCCAATGGTGGGGGAGATTGGAGTCGGTACAATCGTCTAAACGAAGGCAAACCACCATCGGCCCCTTTTAGGACTCAACCAAAAGGCCGCGAAGAAGCTGAATCTTCCGATCGAGATGGGAAACACCGGTTGGCTTAAAATGGTGAACTCCAAGGAAGTCTCGACTAGCGGCGTGGCTAGGGGCATAAAGCTTCACCTTGGTCCATGGACCAGCAAGGAAGACATCGAGGTAATCTGCTTTGACGACTATGATTTTGTGCTTGGTTTAAGATTCCTTGACAGGATCAATGCAGCGTTATGCCCTTCGCAGATTGTATTTGCATCCTAGATAAGTGGTGCCAGTGTATGGTCCCGATTTACCGCGAGTCGAGACGCGATAGGAAGCTATTGGTCATGCAGCTGACGAAGGGATTAAGGAAGGGCGAGGTGACCTTCTTGGCAGCGTTGAAGGAGGAGGGCGTGGAAGAAAGTGAGGTACCGTAGGAGGTGACTCGAGTCTTTGACGCCTTCCAAAATGTGATGTTGCCCGAGCTGCCCAAGAAGCTACCTCCTTGGAGAGAAATAGATCATCGAATTGAGCTCAAGCCTGATGCTCGACTATCGGCCATAGCATCTTATCGCATGACCCCGCTTGAGTTGGAAGAGTTGAGGAAACAACTCAAAGAATTACTCGACGCGGGATACATTCGGCGGTCCAAGGCCCCGTTTGGTGCTCCGCTCTTGTTTTAAAAAAAAAAAATGACGGATTCCTCCACATGTGTATAGATTACTGGATATTGAACAAGCTCACTGTTAAGAACAAATATCTGATCACCCTCACTATAGACTTGTTTGATCAGCTCAGGGAAGCCAGATGGTTCTCCAAGCTTGATCTTCGATCGGGATACTACCAAGTTTGGATTGCCAAAGGGGATGAGCCGAAAACCGCATGCGTGACCCGTTACGGATCATACGAGTTCCTCGTCATGTCTTTTGGCTTGACATATGCGCCGGCCACATTCTGCACTCTTATGAATAAGGTACTCCATCCGTTCATTGATCGGTTCGTTGTGGTTTACCTTGATGACATCATTGTGTATAGTCGAACGCTCGAAGAACACGTCGAGCATTTGAGTAAAGTTTTCCAAGACCTACGGGAGAATGATCTTTATGTGAAACGCGAGAAATATGCTTTTGCACAAAAGGAAGTCCCTTTCCTTAGGCACATTGTTGGGGGCGGAAGAGTGCAGATGGACACGGCCAAAATTCGTGCCATCTTTGAATGGAAGCCACTGACTAAGGTGATGGAATTGAGATCCTTCCTTAATCTCACGAATTATTTTCGGTGCTTTATCCGGGGATATTCGAGCCTTACCATGCCACTCACGGACATGCTGAAGAAAGAAAGGCTGTGGGAGTGGATGGATCGGTGTCAAGAAGCGTTTGATCATTTGAAGCTGGCCATGACTAAGGAACCAATGCTCGTGTTGCCTGACTGTGCCAAGCCCTATGAGGTAGAAACTGATGCTTCTGATTTTGCTATTGGTGGTGTTTTCATGCAGGATGGGCACCCGGTTGCTTTCGAGTCTGGGAAATTGAATGATACCGAGCGATGATACACGATCCAAGAGAAGGAGATGACCATAGTGGTGCATTGCCTTCGCATGTGGAGGCACTATCTCTTGGGATCACACTTCGTTGTGAGGATCGATAATGTGGCCACGAGTTACTTCCAAACCTAGAAAAAGTTCAGCCTGAAGCAAGCTCGGTGGTAAGACTTCCTGGCCGAGTTTGATTATGTGTTGGACTACAAGCCTAGGAAATCCAATTCCATGGCTAATGTTTTAAGCCGGAAGCTGGAGTTGGCCAACATGATGAGTCGACCTAACTATCCATGGATCGATTGTATCAAAGAGGGGTTGAAGCACGACCAAATGACCCAAGCCTTCCTTCGGTATGCCCAAAATGGCAAGACGAGGCAATTTTGGTGCGAGGATGATCTCCTTTACACCAAGGGACAACGACTCCATGTGCCGCTCCGTGAGAAACTCAGGAAGGAGGTGATGCACGAGTGCCATGATTCTAAATGGGCGGGTCATTTGGGAATTCACTACACCATGGCATTTGTCGAGGATCAATACTATTATTGGCCACACATGCGGGACGACATCGAAGCCTACGTGTGGACATGTCTGAGTGCCAACAGGATAAGACAGAGTAACGGTCACTGGCAAGGCTCCTTGAATCGTTGCCTATCCCGAAATGTCCATGGGAAAGCGTCTCCACGGACTTCATCGTGAACTTGCCAAAGTCTAAGGAGTGTCAGACCCTCATGGTGCTGGTGGATCATTTCTCCAAGTACGCGATGTTTGTGCTAGCTACGAAGGATTACTTAGCTGAGGAAGTAGCCAATCTATTCCTCAAACATGTCGTCAAGTACTGGGGCATACCATGCACAATTGTGAGCAGTCGCGATCCTCGATTCAACGGGCGATTCTGGACCAAGCTCTTCAAGTTGTTGGTGACGAACCTCAACTTTTCCACGAGCCTTCATCCTCAAACTGACGGTCAAACGAAAAGGGTCAACGCACTCCTAAAAATCCACCTCCGGCACTATGTGAGCAAGACACAAATGAACTGGGCACGGCTAATCGACGTGGCCTAATTCTCCTACAACTTGCAGTGGAGTCAGTCCACAAACCAAAGCCCGTTTGAAATCATGACCGAGCAACAACCGCTTACACTAAGCCCGATTGCCTTGGGATGTCGAGGAAGTAGTCTCTCCGCGTACAAGTTAGCCAAAGAATGGGATGAACATACTGAC
The DNA here is from genome assembly GCA_014182365.1 of Eucalyptus tenuipes. Taxonomy (NCBI): domain Eukaryota; kingdom Viridiplantae; phylum Streptophyta; class Magnoliopsida; order Myrtales; family Myrtaceae; genus Eucalyptus; species Eucalyptus tenuipes. The sequence continues at coordinate 39,749,636 of CM024539.1, read as the reverse complement.
TTGGAGTGGGCGTGCCTACATAAGGCCGCAAAGCGCGCAAAGAAGTGGGTTGACAAGAAGTGATGACACGTAGAGTTTCAGGTTAGGGACTTGGTGTTGACCAAGCTACACTTGGTCTTGCGATTCCGTGACTTGCACAAAGGGTTGATCCGTCGCTATGAAGGCCCCTTTCGAGTGGTAAAGTGGATCAGGAAGGATGCATACAACTGGACTTGCCGGCCAAACTCAAGGTACACTCCGTGTTCCATGTGAGTATGCTGAAACCTTTCCATGCGGATGAGGATGATCCGGATCAAGGCGAATCACAATAGGCGCCCCTTGGGGCGAAAACCTCCTATGATCAGGATGTTGAAAGCATCATGGTGGACCACATCATACGGAAAAGATATTGTGCACCAAAGAAGGAATACCTCATCTGATGGAAGGGCCTTCCCGAGAATGAAGCACGTTGGGAGTTGTCCGAGGTTTTGTGGCAGTTCAAGAAACACATTGATGCTTTCCATGCCACAGACGTGACAAGGATGTCACTCGATTAGGTGGGGGAGATTGACATGGCCCACAGACGAAGCACGATCTAAGGCTGATCGGATAGGGCCGTGTCACGCGCGAAGGGCAACCCACGAGCAGCCCACAATCGATCCATGAACGACCATGATCAACACATGATCAGCCCATGTGCAATACGGAAAAAAGCCCGTGACCGTTCACTTACTCCATGTTAGGCAGCCCTGTTTACCCTACCCTTACTTCTGACACATGCCTTAGACTTTCCCAAGGCCTAGAGCCATTAAGTGGCCTAATGTACAGACTTGTAACGATGATACACGTTCAAATACAACCGTTGGATCAGAGGGAAGATTAACAGATGAGATGAGACCCGAACTTGTATAAATAGGGGTCCCTCCCCCTCATTGTGTTCAGCTCGTTCACAACCCAATACACTCGTCCTTTTGTTCATACGACCCTCATGTTTGTGCGTGTGCAAGTGAGGCTGACTTGGGGGTGAAATCCTAAGGCCGCATGGGTGTTTGATCGTTCGATATCGATTGACCCGTGACACTTGCACCACCTTCTTGAGATCGAGCATGCATGGCCTCAAGACGTCAAAGCTCGAGCAGCCTATGTGGGAAGCTCAAAGCTCTAGTAACCACGGCCACAATCTTGAAGCTCGAGCGGCCTTCACCGCGAGGTTAGAGATGTGACAGCCATGGCGGCAAATTCCAAGTTTAAGCGACCGTGGCTGTGAGTGATTAGGCAAGAAAGGGCTGCCATGTTGAGAGCTTGAAGCTTAAGCGGCCATTGCCGTCAGCACCAAGCTCGAGAATGGCTATGAGTTCGAATCTTGAGCACACGTTGCACAAGCTTGTAGAAATAGCAGCCATAGTTGTGAGTAAGTAGAGAGAGAGAGTGTGTGATATTCCGAAATTTGGCCCTATTTTGAAATATATGAAGTGATTATTTCGTCTACGCACTCATGGTTATTTTACTATAAATTGATCACTCACGAGTTAACTAATCTGTTGAGTGATGTCGTAAATGGTTAAAATGCGAAAGATCAGAGAATTCGATCAGGGATTGACCGCTTGACCGTGAGGATCGACAATGGTCAATACTACACTGTTATAAGTCAATTAGCGAACGTATATAAATCAATTTGACGGAAATAGATAGTCGTTCGCGGGTGATTCCACACAATTATGATATTTGCGTCGAACGATAATAAATCGATTTTCTATTGAAATTATTTTCAGGGTACGTAAATGAACTATCGCGATTACATGATAACCGAGAGTCGTCCGTGATTCGAAGAGGTATAAACTGCCGTCCTCAAGCCGCCCACACGATGCTGCAAGCCACCACCAGAGTCCCTCACGCCATTCGCCGTGCTGTCACCGTTGTCCTCAACTCAAGCCGCGGCCACCACCTAAGCTGAGCCCCCCTTTGGCCGTGAGCTCAACTTCGCCAAACCACCACCGTCGAGTTACCATTCGAGTCGCAAGCCTCGTGTTTTTGTCGCCATCATGCCACCATCACTGTGAGCTCGCCATCGTCGGAAACCCGAGAGTTAACTTCCTAATTGTGGATTAGGATGTTAATTACATTTAGGGGATAGATTAGTTTAGGGATAATGACGTTTAATATTAGTTAATGTTGGTTTAGCCTTAATTTCGATTAAGGATGATTTAGAGAAATTTAAGTGCGATTAGTTTAAGTAATTATGTTTAGATTAATTAATAATGGTTAGATTAATTAATTAATTGAGTTTAGCTTAATTAATCGTGATTTATTTATTTAATCGTTACTTATTTTAATTTAATCATAATTATTTTATTTAATGATGATTAATTTTAATTAAGTATAGTTAGGTTAATTAATCAAGTTTAGTTTAATTACTTGTAATTAGCCTAATTAATCGCGATTAGTGTAAATAATGATGGATTAGCCGTTAAGTAGAATTTTATGCCCGTTTTTCTAGATGAGATTGTGCTTAATTTCGATCATTTGTGCATTATAATGCTATGTTATTGATTGCCCAATTATAGATCTTATTTATTATATTAAAAAAATAGGTTTATGGGCAAGAAAATAGAGAATTTCGAGATGTTGGGTTTGAGTGTCGAATTTTATGTGCTAAATAAAACAATAGGGTTTTAAAAAGAAAGTGTGCAAAGTTTGACGGTTTGGTTTCAAATACATGACCATGTACGAATATTTTCCGAAATTTTTAAATGTGAAAAATTGCTAAAGTTAATTATTTGAAAACAAACTCTTTTGTTCTAGGCTAATTAATGGCGATAAGAATTGGTTTGATTGTGGGTGTGCTTGAGTGGTCATTTAATCAAATCCTTCACCCAACGGGAGTTTAGGGGCGATGCCCAATTTTTATCGGATGCCCGGCGGGATATGAGATGCTGAGTCGCGGTTGAGGTCGGATCAATGCTCATTTATGGAATACTGTTTAGGTGGAGGTTCTAGACAATGTCGTGCCCGATGGGGTAGGACAATGCCCGGTTATGCCGGAAGATCGCTGACTCTTGTGTTGGCTGTGGCCCAAGGGGTCTTAATAATTGGAACAGGTGTTGTTGACACCTAATGTTTATTTTTATTTTCAAGCACATAAAAAAAATCTAATTAAAAAAAAATTGATACAAAAAAAAGAGAAGAGAAAAACCAAAAAAAAAAAAAGAAAAAGAAAGGTCACAAGGGTCGGGTCGGGCTGGATCCGGCCTTGGCTCGGCCCGCCCCCCCTTTTTTTCCTCTTCTCTTCCCCCCGCTGGGCCTTTGGCCTAGCCCCTCCCTTTTCCTTTTTCTTTTTCCCTTCGCGCGGCCCAACCCCCTTCACCCTTTCGGCCTGGCCCGCGCCTCTGTCGTCTCTCTCGGTCGTCAGCTGCATGGGGAATCGGCGAAACAAAAGCAGGGCCGCTTAGAGCAGAAAGGAGCGGCGACAGGGGGCAGCATGATGGCATGGTAGGCGGGCCGCACAACTCTAGGGTTAGAGCCGGCTAGCAGAGGTCGCGGGTTGGCCAACCAAGGGCACGCGTGCGAGGCAAACGATCGAAAAGCAAAGAGAAAAGAAAAAGAAAAGAAAACGAGAGCGGCGGGGAAAAAGAAAGGGGAGAACACGGAACGGAAAAAAACAGAGAGAACATGAGAGAGAGAGAGAACCAGAGAGAGCGAAACACTAAGAGAAGGAGGACGAAAGGAGCAAGAGACACCCCGGAGTCGTCCAGCTGATGCCAGTGAGCTGCCGACCGTCGCTGTAGTCCTCGGAGCCCAGAACAGAGAGAGAACAGGAGGCAGAGGACAGCGAGTAGGGAGCTCGAAACAGGGGGAGAGAAAACGAGAAGAAAGGAAAGAAGGAGGTGCCGAGAGCAAGGAGGAGGCGAGAACCGACCGTTGCGACCGCCACAGACACGCCTCCGGGTGACCGCCGCCGCCGCTGACGCGTCTCCGAACCGCCATTCCCACCGGACTTAGGTTGGTATTTCGTCGAACACCTGGTCTGCATTTTTGAAGTCGAGCTGGCCAGAGCTCATTCCGTCCGTTTTGGGCAAGCTCCGACCTCCGTAGGTTCCTCCTAAGTCCCCGTTTACTGTTGGTCGCTTGTTGGTCACCGCCGCTGTCGTCTCGGGTCTCAGTTGGATTTGAAACTTCATGGTTCATGGGCGCACGCTACCCGCTTGACGAAATGCTCGAGTGAGCTCCGCCTCCCCGGCTCCTCCGTGTAAAGCCCAGCTAGGATTTTGGCCACAAAGGGCCGCCGTCGTTTGCCCGGAAGTCGGTCTGCGTCCTGCCGGATCGAGGCGAGGCGATGCCATTGCGGCCCCAACCGGGGACCGCGTGTACCCTTCGCCCTTGCCTTCTTCTCTGTTGCCTCCAAACAGCCGCTAAACGGGCGGTCGCAGCCAATGGAGTCTTTCACCGACGCCTCGCCGCTTTTGGTGGGAGCCCCGACCGCGCGCCGCCGCCGCCTTCCTCGGAAGACCCCCACGGGTGGCACGCCTGTCGTGGCCTCCCGGCCACGACCGAGCGGTCGCCGCCAAGGACCGCAGGCGGAGCTAGGCCAGATCCGAGATCGGCTCGCTCGGCCTCCTCCACCTTGCGGCAGCCAACAGCTCGGAGCTAATTTGGGCCGTGGGCGGGGGGGCCTCATTTGCGAAAGGAGGGTTAGGCCCGTCGATGGGCCCAACCCTAATTTGAGAAATGGCCTGACCAGAGATGGTGGGGCCAAATCTCTTTTAGGAGCGGGCCAACCGGCCCGCCCTCAGCCGGACTAAACCCGGGTCCGGTCTCTGACCGGACCCGACTTCCGCAGATCGAGTCGAACGGGTCAGATCAGATTGGACCCGACTCGGTCCGGCCAAAAAAAAAATATTATTTAAAAAATTTAAAATTAAAAAAATATTTTTTAAAAATTTAAAAAATTTCGAAAATCTAAAAATGATGGGATTTGGTTAGGACTTGCCATATATTGTACTTTTAGTATAATTAGGCCTTTATTTACTTGTATATTGATTGTATTGTATGCTTAATTTGCATGTTTTGTTATGTTTAATTGCACGTGTTTAATTTTACTGCAATTAGGACTTTGGTAGCTATGATTGTTACTTAATGATTGTGCACCCGCACGTTCACCTCACATGTTAGTGAATATGTATAAAATCAATCCAAATTGCTTGCGAAAAAATTATTTTGTTAAAATGAACAAGATTAGGTACCGAAAGGGCACTAATTGATCAACTAGTGTAATCAAGTCCCCGGCCCTAGATTCTCTGGTTGCGTAGGAAGTGAGGTACACTCCCATGCCTCACTTGGTTTCTAGCCGACCCCAATAGGCTAGTGGCGACTCCTTTTATGCAAAATTCCTAAAAATATCTCAATGTCACGCGGGATATGGGCTTGGGAGAGCCCGTGCTTGATCATGGGCCTTAGGCCCATCCTTTAGGCAATACCCCTAAACCTGTTCCCTCCCCCCGAGGGGTAAGTCGCGACAGGTGTGTTGGCAACGAGCTTGGAATATTTCGAATGTGCTCTTATTATTATTTATATGTGTTGCGCTAATATTACCATTTGAGGTGTACTAATATGTAGGTGTGTGCCAAGATGAGGTAAGATTGAATGCCATTGCGTTTTTAGGTTGCTTTCGAGGCGAATTAGCTTCCTAATTGAGGTTTAGGAAGTTGACTCGCTGAAATTTTATCTCACAACGTCATTGTTAATTATTTTCAGGGCCGAAGCGTGGAGAACTGCTAAGTACGATTGTAGTGGGCACGGGATGCGACACTTTTTGGCTGGCCTTACCGTTAGTGAAGTCTAGATTAACCCTGACCCCAGTAGTTTTTTTTTTTTTTTTTTTGAGTTAGTCTGTAGGAAGTTGCCGTTTTGAATGGGCTTGTAATTGTTAAACTTCCTATGGTTAACAAGTAATAAATAAAGGTTGTGGCTTTGGAAATATTTGATGTGTTTTACTATCCCTCCTGTGATGATTGATTGGGTGTTGTTTATATTATGCTTCCGTTTGCATTTAATTGAAAGATAAAAAGAATAGGTTGGTGACGCGTTCTGGGACGTCGCAAATTGTAATCGACTGTCTTGGGATGTTCGCGCGCTCGAGGTTCGGGACATGATAGAATGGTCATGGGCTTGAGCATGAGCAGCCATGGCCATGAGCTCAAAGCTCTAGTGGCCATGATCCCAAAGCTTGAACTTGAGTGTCTATGGGGGCCGCGAGCTCCACTCTAGGGGCCATGGCAGCTTGATATGCTCGTTTTGCGACAAATGCTCACAATAGTTTTTTTTTTTTTTTCTAGATTTGCGAGGGCGAGGATGAAGACAACGAAGTAATAAGAAATGATTTGCAGAAGAAGTCAGAGAGAGAGAGAGAGAGAGAGAGAGTCAACATTATCAACATTAGAGAACAGGAAAAAAAAAAAATCTAGGTTTGCAAATTTTTAATAGCGTCAATGCCACGTTGGTGATGACTGCTCGAAGATGTCATAGGTGCATTCGGGATGAAGGAATAAGAAATGATTTGCAACGAAAGAAGGAGAAGAAAAAGAAGAAGAGTCAAAGAAAAATTCCAACTTAGCAAAATTTTCTCATACTCGGCGATCACGAACTCACTTCAACCCCGGAAGAATATAGTGTTGCCATTGGAAAGCCCTTGGTGTTGGAGTTAGTTAGCCCACCTGTGGGGACTGAGCATGCATCGACCTTGTCTGATTTCCTCAGAGTTAAGGGAGAGAACGTGAAGAAAGTTTTGAAAGCTAATCGCAAGACCTGCCCGTTTTCGTTCTTAAATGAGCTTTTTCAAAATGCCCCATCTTTTCAAAAGAATAGGATCTTCCTGTTAGCTTTCTTCGGGTTTGTGTTATTCCCACATTGTAGGAACGCTATTAACCCTTTCGTGGCATGGGTAATTCGTGAGGTATGTATGGGAAAGGGCTTTGTTAATGCCGTCTTGATTGAAACTTTTCGTTCCCTTACTCGTTTCAAAGAAAACAAAAACAAAGCTTTCCATGCTCCTCCTGAACTCTTGCAAATTTGGTTCTTTTCTCATGTTAAGGGGTTTGGTAGCTTGATGACCGTGAGCGACATTTCTGACTCTAACTACCCTATCCTAAAGTTTAGAGATAGGAAAATGTTTGCCCTTGATTATCATTATTCTGAGTGGCTAGTTTTCATGACCAACCCCGGACTTGAGGATTTCCAATGGCATGCCAAATGGCTATGAGTTCAAGAAGCGCGTTTCGTGTGTGGGCTTACCAGGCCTATTCCTTTGTTGGGAATCACTAGAGTCACTGAATATTACCCGACACGAGTCGCCCATCAATTTCAAGAGGTTCAACAGCTTCCGTCGGCGATTCAGGAGGACCTGCTTAAGATAGACTTCCCTGACGGATGCCAAGACCACGAGGATTCCGTCACGTTGGTTAGGTCGATGTGGGATATGTGCCACCCCCGGAAGCTGATTTGGCCCAAAGAAGAGTTGGAGGGGCAAGAGAAGACTTACTATGCCTCGAAGGAGTACATCCTTAGGCATAAAATCCCGGAGGGCCTCCGCCGGAAGATTCCTGACGTGCCATTGAAGATCACCCACCGAGCTGAGATCAAGCGCCTCAAAAGGGAGCTCGAGGAGGCCGAGGATCGTGCTTGGAAGTTAACCCGAGTTAGTGGGGGTGCCACGAGCGGAAACTGTCCTCATTAGTTAGATTGAGTCAAACGCGATATGTAGCAGGACCATATTCGCATGCGTTGCAATTTTAAAGAGTTTGTCTCGAGTCTCAATGTTGAAAATTGAGGGTTAAGAGAGTGTCTTTCCATCTTCGAAGTAGCTTCGTTGTGTAGGGGTTTTCTTTCATGTTCTTTTCTTGTATTATGTGGCAACCTGGCTTTCAATGAAACGAACAAATTGGGGCGATTAGATCATTGTCGTGGGCCAACCGTCTGATTATTACTTATACTTATGTATGCTTATCTACCCTTGCACCAGGTACTAGCCGATAGATTGTCTTCTGCCGATCGTCGACACGGCCAAGCGGAGATCCCCAATTTGCACGCTCGCGAAAGTCAGAATGGAGAACGAGGACACCAATGTGCGCATGGCCAAGATGGAGGACCAGCTGGCCCAACTTACCGCAATGATGCTTGAAATAAGCCAAAAGCTCAAGGAGCCCCCTGCTGTAGCTGTCACTGGACCATCCATTCCTACGTCATCAGGACACGCTCCCTCGTCAACGGAAGGCGCGCACGTTGCTGATCTCCCCGGGAAAGAAATTGCCGGAGAGGCTTATTCTGTCACGCCAATCATCGTCAATTTGGATCCTCCTCTGAAAACCCAACACCCCGCCTAAGTGAAGAGAGTGAAAAACGTTTGGCAAAGATGGAAGAGCAACTGTGTGCCTTGTAAGGTTATGAGCTGAAAGGAGCTGATAGGCTGTCCCCATACACCAAGACGAACTTCCCTGAGAACTTCCAAGAGCCTGAGTTCACAAGAAAATATGACTGAACGTGATGCCCCATGACCCACCTTAGGTATTATGTGAGGAAAATAGCTCGCTGCGCTGACAATGTGCCTTTCCTCATACACACATTCTAGGATAGCCTGGAAGGCATTGCCCTGACGTGGTTCATTGCACTAGACATTGAAGAATTCACCAGTCGGGAAGATTTAGCCAACGAGTTCTTGCAGCAATACCGGTTTAATTCCGAGCTCACCCCCACGAGGGATGAGTTGACCCGTATTGAAAAGAAGAGGAATGAGTCATTTAAGGTCTTCGCGCAAAGGTGGAGGACTATGGCCTCACAAGTGAAGCCGGCCTTGAATGAGAGGGAGATGAGGCAACTATTCCTTAAAACATTACCCCCTGAATACTTCCAAGGGTTAGTGTTCTTGGGTTGTCAGACGTTTTCATAGCTGGTAGAAGTAGCTGAAGGAGTCGAGTGGGCATTTAGCAAGGGCAAGATATCCACTGGAAGCACAAAGAAGTTCTCGGCAAGAAAAGATAAGGAAGTTGCAGTTGAAGTAGCGCTTGTGCAAGAGCCGCTCCTCTCTCGACCGCCCGCAATACCCGCGCGCAAGCCTATGGTGGTTCAAGGCAGCTCGCCACGAGCATATGATAATGGCAAAAGGTCCTTTCAAAAGGAATTTTCCCCACTACCACGCCCGATGTCAAAGCTGTTGCCTATGCTTCTCGAAAAGAGGATGGTCGCAAAGGAGGTACCTAGAGATAATCCCCCGAGGTTCGCTGGGTTTGATATGACCAAGACTTGCGAATATCACATGGGGGAAAGGGTCATGATGTAGATGATTGCCATGTGCTGAGATACAAAATTCAACAGCTTCTAGACAAGAACATCTTGACTTTCAGGGAGGCTCAGCCTAACGTACAACAGAACCCTCCACCAAATCACGTGGGGGGAGTGAACTCAATTTTCGAGGACACGCGGGCGAGTCAACAACCTCTAGTGGTGGATGCTTCTGAGTTGTATGAGTCCCTAGTGCTAGCGGGATACTATGGAGGTCAGGAGGATGTGACCCCAGAAGAGAAACTAAACCGCGTCCGCAGGATGGTAGCCATGGGGGTAATCCGACGCGAAGAAGAGGAAGAGAACGTCGTATCCATGATAATGCCATCGTCATTCTACTCATCTTTATGCAATTTTGCTTGTATCTCTCGGGCGAGGAAGGTATTGCCCGGAATTTCAAAGACCCCAGCTTTGTATGAGGAAGGGGTGATAGCTATGATAACCTCGATGGTGATTGAACTGTCTGACGAGGAGCCCGTTGGCGATATCGAAATGGAAATCGCTGAAGCCACAGTGATTGACCTTATGGTCAAGGAGATGTCGGCGATCGAAGTTACGGGAAGGAACGCAACGCCGGTCACGATTGAATTGCCACCTCGGGAGAAAGATGGAGTGATAATGCTGGAGTATTCTCCCAAATTCGATCTCAAAGCTGTACCTTGGAATTATGGAACAAATGAGGTAGACGCTGTCATGCGATCAGGCCACTGTTACGCACCTGATAAAGGAATAGAAAAGAAGGCTGTGATCGAGGAGGAGGCAAAGCAATTCTTGGCCGTAGTAAAGTCCAGTGAGTTCAACGAGGTGGATCAACTGCGGAAGTTGCCGGCTCAAATCTCCCTCCTGGAATTATTCAAATCTTCCGAGAAGCATAGGGACATCTTGCTGAAAGTCCTTAATGAGGTGCACGTGCCAGAGTAAATCGATGAAGTCCAATTGGAAGAGTTCATTGGGGCCGTTCTACTGAAAGACCAAATTTCCTTTACTGATGAAGATCTCCCCCCCGATGGTCCTAACCATACCAAAGCGCTACACATCTCGGTGAAGCATGAGAGCACTCTTGTTTGCAGAGTGTTGATCGATGACGGTTTGACGCTCAATATATGCCCGTTGGCCACTCTCCACCGTCTTGGCGTTGATCTGGGAAGAATCCGTACTGGTAAGTCGACTATGCGGGCTTTTGACTGGATGAAGAAGGAGGTGATAGGGGAAATTGAACTCGAGCTACTGATTGGCCCTGTACTTTTCCAAGTCATGTTTCAGGTGTTAGATATACCAAGCGCTTTTAATTTTCTGCTAGGGAGGCCATGGATCCACACGTCGGGTGCTGTTGCCTCCAGCCTCCATTAGAAGGTATGATTTGTGGTGGATAACAGGCTTATCACTGTCCATGGAGAATTTGACTTCAAGATCTACCACAAGACGACCATCCCCTATGTGGAGCCTGAGTGTACCGAGGAATCCAGCTTTCAAACTCTCGAGCTGGTATCCATGGTCCATGTGCTTGTAGGGTCTTTCATAAAGGCTCCTGAATTGTCTAAGCCGGCCATAGCTGCGGGAAAGATTATGCTAGCTAGCGGGTATAATCCTGGAGAGGGCCTTAGATCACACGGTCAGGGTGTGCGAAAGCCCATTGAAGCTCATAAAAACTCAAAGAGGAGAGGCCTTGGATATATTGAGGGACAAGGAGGTCATAGCAAGCAAGGTGGTCGTGGCAACCGAGGAGGCCGTGGAAGGTAGAGAGACTGGAGTGCATGAGGAGGCCGAGGTGGGTATAGAGATTGGAATGAACGTATTGCCCAAACCGAGGAGGACGAGGGCGATCAAGGCCCATTTCACCCGTTGCTGGAAGAGACGTTTCCAGGACCTCCAAGGTTGTTATTCGAGGAAGAGGAGGACATCTATGGTGTGACCGAGCTATTCAAAGACGATGTCATATGCACCATCCTAGCGTGCGAGGAAGCTGAGTCCTCTGAAGTCATGGCTATCCCTCCAGAGTAGGGCAGTTCTCGTCTAGCCTAGGATTTTGTTTTATGTCTTCTCCCCTGCATAGGATCTTGTAGTTTTTCTTCCTTTCTTTCCTGTTTCTGTCATTTGTAAAGTGAACTATGGTCAATCCCGATCTTGAGCCGTTGGTCGTGGGTGGTGTGTGTTAAAATACGGCCTTATCTTTCTTCATTCAGTAAAATAGACACATGTTTTATTAAGGACATGTGGAAGCACATCAAACTAGCCCTATGATGGTCGCTGAGGCCTAGGCCTCCACATGCTCCCTTATTTAACCGTTTTGCAAGGACGAGGAAATCCGAGGATATGAGGACGAGTCCTTGATACTTTTACAAAAAATACTTCAAAAACCTTTTGAAAATGATATGCATCATCTTTGTTGTTGACATTACTCTAACTCATCTCACCACATCTCAGGCATTACATTATGCATAATCATAATAAGGACGCATGTGACCCGGATGTGCATGAAGAAAGTCCCTCGAGTTCCGATCACACCGACGACGATGATCATAAGGGGATCGAGCGCGAATGAAATCGACACGAAGAATCGAAGCCGTTGACAGAAGAGCTAACAGTCACCATAAATTTGGGTGATGCAGAGAATGTCAGGGAAGTAAAAATCGGGGCATGTCTCTCAGAGTCAGAGGCGGAAAGGATGACTAATCTTCTGAAAGAGTATCAAGATGTGTTCGCCTGGACATATGCCGACATGTCGGGATTGGATCCTGAAATTGTGGAACATCCTTTGCCAACGGATCCTAATGTGCCACCTAAGAAGCAAAGACTCAGGAGTACTAAACCAGAGTTGTCCAAGAAGATTGAAGAGGAAGTGATGAAACTACTAAAAGTAGACTTTATCGAAGTGACTCGTTATCCTGATTGGGTAGCAAATATCGTGCCTGTAATGAAGAAAGATGGGCGAATCAGGGTGTGTGTTGACTATCACGATTTGAATCGAGCAAGTCCCAAGGACGACTTTCCACTCCCGCATATCGATGTCTTGGTTGACAGTACGGCATGATTTGAGTTATTCTCTTTCATGGATGGTTTTTCTGGATATAACCAAATCCATATGAAGAAGAAGGATAGGAGCAAAACATTATTCATAACTCCTTGGGGAACTTTCTGCTACAAAGTGATGCCTTTCGGTCTAAAGAATGCTAGGGCAACGTATCAAAGGGCCATGCTCACGTTGTTTCATGACAAGATGCATAACGATATCGAAGTATATGTGGATGATATGATTGCGAAATCAAGACGAGGTGAGGATCATGTTGAAGTCTTGCAGAAACTGTTCGAGTGCCTTCGGAAATTCAAGCTACGCCTCAACCGCACAAAATGCGTTTTTGGAGCGAGATCTGGGAAGTTGTTAGGGTTCATGGTCAGTAGCAAGAGCATAGAAATTGATCCGTCAAAGGTTAAGGCTATCTGTTATCTACAACCCTCGACTACCACTAGGGAAGTCCGTAGCTTGATGGGACGACTCAATTATGTGGTGAGGTTCATCTGTCAGTTGTCTGAAACAGCAAAGCCATTCTTTAAGCTCCTGAAAAAGAATGCAAAGATTGAGTGGGATGTCGAGTGCCAAGGCGCCTTCGAGAAGATAAAACACTATTTCACTCATCCACCAGTCCTAGTGCCCCCTCTCCCTAAAATTCCCCTGATTTTGTACTTGACCATGCATGACGAATCATTGGGAGCCATGTTAGCACATAAAAAATCAAATGACGGGAGAGAATGCACGATATACTACTTGAGCAAGAAGTTCTCTGTTTCCGAGATGAATTATATAGAAGTTGAGAGAACTTGCGTGGCCTTGATTTGGGTCTTGCACAGGCTGTGGCAATACACATTCCATCATCGAATCCTGTTGGTGATTGAAAATGATCCCATCAGGTACCTCCTAGAGAAGCCAGCGCTGGTTGGCAAGTTTGCCAAGTGGCAAATCTTAATTTCAGAGTTTGATGTTTAGAACTTGGGACAGAAGTCCGTCAAAGGTCGCGCCAAAGCAAACATGTTGGCAGAAAGTTCTGAAAGGTCCAAAGCACCTGATGATGATAACGATGCAGAGGAGCGAATTTTACTTGTATCAAGTGACAAATGGATGATGTACTTCGATGGTGCAGTTAACTTAGCTAGGTTGGGTACCGGGGCAGTTCTTATCTCCGCAGATGGACAACACTACCCTGTCGCCGCTAAGTTGATGTTCCTTGCACAAATAACATCGTTGAGTATGAAGCATGCATTCTCGGCCTCCAAGCTGCTATCGACATGAAGATCCGGAAGCTGCAAGTTTATGGTGATTCGGCCCTTATCATCCTACAGACCAAAGACGAATGGCGAACACGAGATTCTAAATTAATTCCATATCATGAGTTCCTGGGGGAGTTGACGGAGGAATTCCAAGAAATATCATTCGAATACTTACCAAGGTCTCAAAATCAGTTCTCTGATGCCCTGGCTACCTTGTCTTCAATGTTACAAGTAACTGGGGGCATGGACATTGAACCGTTGAGAATTGAAATCCTCAGGCGCCTGGCTTATTGCATGACGATTGAAGAGGAACCGGACGGACAGCCTTGGTATCACGACATCTTGAAGTATCTGCAAAAGGGTGAATTCCCCGAAGGAAGTGAAGCAGTAGACAGAAGGCATTTGATAAAGCTAGCATCGAAATTCTTCACCAGTGGAGATGTCCTCTACAAAAGATCCTTCGACTCGACATTACTAAAGTGTGTCGATGCTAAAGAAGCCGACTGTTTGATGAAGGAGATACACGAAGGGGAGTGTGGCCCCCATATGAATGGGCACTTCTTGGTAAGAAAGATCATGCGACTCGGTTATTATTGGCTGACTATGGAGTCCGATTGCATTCAGCACGAACGACGGTGTCACCGGTGTCGATTTATGGAGACAAGATAAATGCCCCTCCAAATGAACTTCACCAAATGTCTCAATCCCGGCCCTTTTCGATGTGGGGAATTGACATGATTGGGCCCATTAACCCCAAAGCTTCAAATGGGCATCAATTTATCTTGGTGGCGATAGATTATTTTACCAAGTGGATCGAGGCCAACTCATATGTTAATGTTACTACCAAGTAGGGATGAGCAGTGGTCTAGGGTCGACCCTGGACCGACCCAACCCTGCCGGTCCTGGTCCGGTTCCCAAGGGGACTGGGTCGGTCCTTGGTCCTAAAATTTCAGGACCGACACTGTGCGGGTTGGTCCTCGGTCCTAAGAGTTTTGGGTCGGTCCAACCCTGGACCAACCCTATATATTATATTATATTATTTATAATTATTTTATATATTCAAACCTAAGTTAAATGTCTATTAAAAAAAAAAAACCTAAGTAAAATGACGTTAAAGTTGTTAGACTCCTCGTGCTCACAAATCACAAATAGACGGCATCCAAAAGGTGTGAACTGGACTCTACATGATTAAATGCTAGTCAAGTGGTGCGAAGCTCATTTTTTGGTTGAGTGGACTTTACATGATCAAATGCAGGAAAACGCTTTTGCATATGGTGTTATGAATATTAAAGATAGATTATTACAAGAACTTTCCATCTTGTCCCATATCTCGATGAGCGGTTAGCAGGTATGAAATTTCTGTTATTGTGTCATCTTAAATTTGCTGAATATGTATTGGTATTTATAGTTTAGTTGCACAATGCCGCATTGTCGATGGATGTGTAATTTGAATTTGTAGGTTTGCTTTTTTAGGGAGTATAAAAAACAAGACGAAAAAAATTATCGATCAGTCTCGGGTTGACCCTGGAACCGGACTGAACCCATTGAGTCGGTCCGGTCCTTGGTCCTAGGCTCAATAAGGTCGGTCCTCGGTCCTAAAAATTGAGGACCGACACTGTACGGGTTGGTCCTAGGATTAGGGGGTGGCCCGGACCAACCCGGACCATGCTCACCCCTACTACCAAGAATGTGGCAAAGTTCATTCGTCGCGACATTGTCGCTCGTTACGGGGTGCCGGAGGCAATCATTATCGATAACGACACTAATTTGAACAACAAAGTTGTGGAAGGTTTGCTTAGTGAGTTTCGAATTAAGCATTTGAACTCATCACCGTACCGTCCTCAGATGAATGGAGTAGTGGAGGCGGCAAACAAGAACATAAAGAAAATCCTATCAAAGACTGCCGAAAATTATCGGGATTGGCACGATAGACTCCTTTATGCGCTAATGGCATACCGAACTTCTATCCGCACCTCCACGGGGGCAACTCCTTTTTCACTCGTATACAGGATGGAGGCAGTCTTACCTGTTGAGGTTGAAGTCCCTTCTCTAAGGGTCCTTTCCCAATCTACGCTTGATGAGATTGAGTGGATGCGACAGAGGCATGAGCAGTTAAACATGATCGATAAAAAGAGATTGCAGGCTATATGTCATGGTCAATGCTATCAGAAACACGTCACAAAGGCCTTCAATCGAAGAGTGCGTCCCAGAAATTTTGAAGTTAACGACCTGGTGCTGAGGAAGGTGCTTCCGATTGTACCAGACCCCCGTGGAAAATTCACCCCGAACTACGAAGGGCCATATGTTATTAAGAAGATTCTTCTTGGTGGTGCTATGATTTTAGTTGAAAAGGATGGCGGTGAATTGCCTAGACCTGTAAACGCTGATACAGTCAAGAAGTATTTTCCATGAATGAAATCAAGGCCGAGGGGCCACATCATGCACAATTCGAGTCGCATAACATCATGCATAGCATTGTAGATATCATGCATATGCTACATACACGCATATCTGTTTGTGTTTCAGGCACCTTACCATTCGATGAGAAAATGGCGGACGGAAAAGTCGATTCAAGGACCCATCAAGTCTCCGCGCAAACGGTTGGATATCTCTTTTTCTTAAAGGAGAGGCAAATCGAGATTAAAAAAAAAAAGAAGGGGAAGGGGCATGACATCATTTGTATGACCTATTTCTGATGCCACTATCCGTGCTTCATATCGGTGACCCTCGAAAAGAGAGACTCGTAAAAATGATTTTATTCAGGTAAAAAAAAAAGTGAAACGTTAACCATGCTAAACAAGAAGTTCTTAGGATGAAGAAAGGCAAGCCATTTCCAAACACATCCTTCAAACACTTTCGAGAGTTGAGTGAAAAGCGATATTCTCTTAGGACGAATGATTCACTCGCATTGAGCACAAAGATTGAAATGATAAAGGTGTTTCCTTCATCAATCCCAAGCATTGTGCTAATCTCTTGCTATGCATTTGGGCTAAAAAGAAAAAAGACAATCCTTTAAAGTACCTTTGTCGAGAACAATCCTACATTGAGGCAGCATAAAGGGTTACGATCGGGTTGTAGAGCGAAAGATCGAGAAAGATTCTAGTATTTTCACTTGTGTCAATCTTCTGGTGATAGCTTAAGAGGAATTCTCATCAAAGCTTGACTCATCCCAAGGTGAAGAAGAGCATTTCCTTCTCTACCCAAACACTGATACCCATTGCTTTAACCAATTTGGGCCTGATTATTCATTTCCGAACCCCAAGCGGTGATCATCTCCTTTTACTCGGGCAAGGCATAAGAATTGACCAAATACAATTGATAGTCATGAGAAAATGTGGAAAGCATCTCCAAAGTCATAAGAGTTACAAAAGTTCAAAGAGCAAAAAGTTCGACAAACTAGGGGGCATGAAAAAATAGTGTGCCTGGTAAAAGTAAGGCCAATGCCCGTCAAGAAAAAGAGCCAAAAGGCTGCATCTTATGTGAAAAAAAAAAGTATCAAAGTCCAAGTGCCTGCGTAAAAAAATCATCCCAAGTGCAAAGGAAATTAGAAAAGGGGCAAAGTTCCCATGCAGAAATGATTATTCAAGGGACTATCTAGATGTGTTGTGTTTCGAAAGCCAAATGTTTTCGAAAGGTCGAGTGACTTGGTCGCGATGGCATGATGATCGCCGACTCTTAAAAACCCTTTTGAAAATTTTAAGCCTTTTTGAGCCTTTCCCAAACCAACATTACAACCCTCTTCCGAAGTCTCTTCTGATTGGGATGGTTTGAGTGAAAATGAGAATGCTACAAAGAAGCTACTGCTTGAAGGAGTGGAGGTAATTCTATCTTGTCTTATCTTCCAAGTTCTTAACTTGTAAACCCGATGAAGATAGTGACAAATGTTCCTTTACTAGCCTCAAAGCAATAAGCAATAATTCCTTTGTGTAAGCCCTAACCAAGCCTATATTGCGGTCCTTTCAAAAGACCTTTTTGGTCGATCAGATTGTGCTCATTGCGATTGTTTCTGGAAGCCTTCGACATAGGTTATGTGAGATACCCTCAGCAACCAGTTATCTCCCACATGAATGGATGGGATCAAACAGCTATTTTATCAAGAGTGTGTGAGAAATTCTGTCTGACTAAGAAGCTCTAGTTTGGCGTGATTAATGAGCCATTTTCACGAGTCGTAGCTGTTCTGATAAGAACTTGACTCCTAGAGAATTTGATGATTGATGATATATCCATGAGCAAGATGACAGTTTTCCGCCACATGATGCTGATTGACATCGAATGTTTTTCTAAAGCAGCCGGACTTAGATTGATTAGCTTGTTCAGTTAATGCTCTGATGTTGCTAATACGTCTCTTGATGACATCTCTCATGACATTTGCTCAAGTTTGACAGGATTCCTCAGTGAAGCCATGCAGTTTTCAAGGGGGTTAGCAGGTGCTTTCCTACAAACCAAAGGTTCATTGTCAACCTTAAACAATGTCATCTCCAAAGGTTCATGGTCAGCCTTAAACCATGCCATCTCCAAGGGTTCATGGTCAACCTCAAACCATGTCTTCTACAAAGGTTAATTGGTTATCCTCAAATCATGCATTTTCAACCTGGTTAAAACCCGTTGTTACACGGTGAGACTTCATTCCTCTCTTTTCTTATGACCCGGTGGGCTTTCCGTAGTCCGGAGTCTCTCTCTTCTTATGACCCGGTGAGCTTTCCGTAGCTTGGAGTCTTTCTCTCTTCTTATGACCTGGTGGGCTTTCCGTAGCCAGGAGTCTCTTTCTTCTTATGACCCGGTGGGCTTTCCGTAGCCCGGAGTCTTTCTCTCTTCTTATGACCCAGTGGGCTTTCTGTAGCCCGAAGTCTTTCTCTCTTCTGATAACACGGTGGGCTTTCCGTAGCCTGCAGTCTTTCTCTTTTCTTATGACCCGGTGGGCTTTTCGTAACCTAGAGTCTATCTCTCTTCTTATCACCAGCTTTCCGTAGCCCGGAGTCTCTCTCTTCTTATGACCCAGTGGGATTTTCGTAGCCTGGAGTCTCTCTCTCTCTTCTTATGACCCGGTGGGCTTTCCGTAGCTCGGAGTCTCTCTCTTCTTATGACCCGGTGGGCTTTTCGTAGCCTGGAGTCTTTCTCTCTTCTTATGACCCGGTGGGCTTTTCGTAGCCTGGAGTCTTTCTCTCTTCTTATGACCCGGTGGACTTTCCGTAGCCCGGAGTCTCTTTCTTCTTATGACTCGGTGGGCTTTCGGTAGCCCGGAGTCTTTCTCTCTTCTTATGACCCGGTGGGCTTTCCGTAGCCCGAAGTCTTTCTCTCTTCTGATGACACGGTGGGCTTTCCGTAGCCCGGAGTCTTTCTCTCTTCTTATGACCCGATGAGCTTTCCGTAGCCCATAGTCTCTCTCTCTTCTTATGACCCGGTGGGCTTTCCGTAGCCCAGTCTCTCTCTTCTTATGACGGAGTCTTTCTCTCTTCTTATGACCTGGTGGGCTTTCCGTAGCCTGGAGTCTCTCTCTTCTCATGATTGACAAGACACGCTTCCATAGCTTTGAGTTCTCTCATTTGACCCGATATGCTTATGCACCCAGGGTCTCTCTACCATTAGAATAAGTTAGAATAATTTATGTGTCTTTCGTCTTTGATTGCAACCTCTTCGAGGCTACATTCAAAGAGGGGTAGTTGTTGACACCTAATTTTTATTTTTATTTTTATTTTCAAGCACATATAAAAATCTAATTAAAAACAAATTGATACAAAAAAAGAAGAAGAGAAAAACCGAAAAAAAAGAAAAAAAGAAAAAAAGAAAGGCCGCAGGGGTCGGGTCGGGCAGGATCCGGCCTTGGCTCGACCCGCCCCATTTTTTTTCCTCTTCTCTTCCCCCCACTAGACCGAAGGCCCAACACCTCCCTTTTCCTTTTTCTTTTTCCCTTCGTGCGGCCCAACCCCCTTCACCCTTTCGGCCCGACCCGCGGCTCTGTCGTCTCTCTCGGCCGTCGGCTGCACGGGGAATCGGCGAAACAAAAGTAGGGCCGCCTGGAGCAGAAAGGAGCGGTGACAGGGGGCAACATGATGGCATGGCAGGCGGGTGACGCAACCTTAGGGTTAGAGCCGGCTGGCAAAGGCCATGGGTTGGCCAACCAAGGGCAGGCGTGCGAGCCAAACGATTGAAAAGCAAAGAGAAAAGAAAAAGAAAAAGAAAAGCAGAGCAACGGGGGAAAAAGAAAGGGGAGAACACGGAACGGAAAAAAAACAGAGAGAACAGGAGAGAGAGAGAGAGAGAGAGAGAGAGAGAGAGAGAGAGAGAGAGAACTAGAGAGAGCGAAACACTAAGAGAAGGAGGACGGCAAGAGACACCCTGGAGTCGTCCAGCTGCCGCCGGTGAGCTGCTAACCGCCGCTGTAGTCCTCGGAGCCCAAAACAGAGAGAGAACATGAGGTAGAGGATAGCGAGTAGGGAGCTCGAAGCAGGGGGAGAGAAAACGAGAAGAAAGGAAAGAAGGAGGTGCCGAGAGCAAGGAGGAGGCGAGAACCGATCGTTGCGACCGCCACGGACACGCCTCCGGTGACCACCGCCGCCGCCGACGTGTCTCCGAACCGCCATTCTCGCGGGACTCGGGTTGGTATTTCGTCAAACACCTAGTGTGCATTTTTGAAGTCGAGTTGGCCGGAGCTCGTTTCGTTCGTTTCAGGCGAGCTCTGGCCTCTCGTAGGTTCCTCCTAAGTCCCCGTTTACTGTTGGTCGCTTGTTGGTCACCGCTGTTGTCATCTCGGGTCTCGGTTGGATTTGAAACTTCATGGTTCATGGGCGCGCGCTACTTGCTTGATGAAATGCTCGAGTGAGCTCCGCCTCCCCGGCTCCTCCGTGTAAATCTCAGCTAGGATTTTTGGCCACAGAGGGCCGCCGTCGTTTGCCCGGAAGTCGGTCTGCGTCCCGCCGGACTGAGGCGATGCCATTACGGCCCCGGCCCGGGGACCGCTTGTACCCTTCGCCCTTGCCTTCTTCTCTGTTGCCCCCCAAGCAGCCGCTGAACGGGCGGTCGCGGACCAACGGAGTCTTTCACTGACGCCTCGCCGTTTCTGGTGGGAGCCTCGACCGGCGCCGCCCTCCTCGGAAGACCCCGGGGTGGCACGCCATTGCGGCCTCCTTGGTCGCGACCGAGCGGTCGCTGCCAAGGACAAATCTGGCCCAGCTCGGCCTCCTCCACCTCGCAGGCCCACAGCTCGTAGCTAATCCGGGCCGTGGGCCGCCTGGGGGGCCTCATTTGCAAAAGGAGGGTTAGGCTCGTCGGTGGGCCCAACCCTAATTTGAGAAATGGCCCGACCAGAGATGGTCGGGCCAAATCTCTTTTAGGAGCGGGCTAATCGGCCCGCCCCTAGCCGGACTAAACCCGGGTCCGGTCGGAGACCGGACCCGACTTCCGCAGACCGGGTCCAACCGGGTCGGATCAGACTGGACCCGACCAGGTCCGGCCCAAAAAAATAATAATATATTATTTAAAAAAATTAAAAATTAAAAAAATTATTTTTTTAAAAATTAAAAAAATAAAAAAATTTCGAAAATCTAAAAATGATGGGATTTGGTTAGGACTTGCCATATATTGCACTTTTAGTGTAATTAGGCCTTTATTTACTCGTATATTGTTTATATTGTATGCTTAATTTGCATGTTTTGTTATGTTTAATTGCACGTGTTTAATTTTGCTGCAATTAGGACTTTGGTAGCTATGATTGTTACTTAATGATTGTGCACCCGCATGTTCACCTCACATGTTAGCGAATAGGTATAAAATCAATCCAAATTGCTTGTGAAAAAATTATTTTGTTAAAATGAACAAGATTAGGTACCGAAAGGGCACTAATTGATCAACTAGTGTAATCAAGTCCCCGACCCTAGATTCTCTAGTTGCGTAGGAAGTGAGATACACTCCCATGCCTCACTTGGTTTCTAGCCAACCCCAATAGGCTAGTGGCGACTCCTTTTATGCAAAATTCCTAAAAATATCTCAATGTCACACGGGGTATGGGCTTAGGAGAGCCCGTGCTTGATCATGAGCCTTAGGCCCATCCTTTAGGCAATACCCCTAAACCTGTTCCCTCCCCCCGATGGGTAGGTCGCGACAGGGGTGTTGGCAATGAGCTTGGAATATTTCGAATGTGTTCTGATAATTATTTATATGTGTTGCGCTAATATTACCATGTGAGGTGTACTAATATGTAGGTGTGTGCCAAGATGAGGTAAGATTGAATGCCGTTGCATTTTTAGGTTGCTTCCGAGGCGAATTAGCTTCCTAATCGAGGTTTAGGAAGTTGACTCGCTGAAATTTTATCTCACTCCGTTGTTGTTAATTATTTTCAGGGCCGAAGCGTGGAGAACTACCAAGTACGATTGTAGTGGGCACGGGATGCGACACTTTTTGGCTGGCCTTACCGTTAGTGAAGTCTAGATTAACCCTGACCCCAGTAGGTTTTTTTTTTGAGTTAGTCAGTAGGAAGTTGCCCTTTTGAATGGGCTTGTAATTGTTAAACTTCCTATGGTTAACAAGTAATAAATAAAGGTTGTGGCTTTGGAAATATTTGATGTGTTTTACTATCCCTCCTGTGATGATCGATTGGGTGTTGTTTATATTATGCTTCCGTTTGCGTTAAGATAAAAAGAATAGGTTGGTGACGCGTTCTGGGATGTCACAAATTGTAATCGACTGTCATGGGATGTTCTCGCGCTTGGGGTTCGGGACATGATATAATGGTCATGGGCTTGAGCATGAGCAGCATGGCCATGAGCTCAAAGCTCCAGTGGCCATGATCCAAAAGCTTGAACTTGAGTGTCTATGGGGGCCGCGAGCTCCACTCTAGGGGCCATGGCAGCTTGATATGCTCGTTTTGCGACAAATGCTCACAATAGTTTTTTTTTTTCTAGATTTGCGAGGGCGAGGATGAAGACAACGAAGGAATAAGAAATGATTTGCAGAAGAAGTCAATGAGAGAGAGAGAGAGAGAGAGAGAGAGAGAGAGAGAGAGAGAGAGTCAACATTATCAACATTAGAGAACAGGAAAAAAAATCTAGGTTAGCAAATTTTTAACAGCGTCAATGCCGCGTCGGTGATGACCGCTCGAAGATGTCATAGGTGCATTAGGGATGAAGGAATAAGAAATGATTTGCAACGAAAGAAGAAAAGAAAAAGAAGAAGAGAGGCAACATTTGAAAAAAGAAAGAAAAATTCCAACTTAGCAAAATTTTAACCGCATCAATGCCACATAGAGTTTTATGGTAACGCTCGAGGGGGGTCGCCCCTCCCCGTCCTTACACAAACATAATATATTAACTGCATCTTTCATATCAGAGACAACCAAGTCGTGTCTTGACTAGGGAAATTCATGAGAAACAGCTATCACTGTGATTTAATAGTAAGTCTCACTCTTCTTGGGTACCAAAATTCACCATCACCTTTGGGATTCCAATTGACTACTCGAGAGTTTCTTTCCTGAGGGTGGGATAGGGCAAAGGATATTTGTTTTGCTAATTTTGTGGAAAATCGGACGGCAGGAAACACCGACCAATAATAGAATACCATAATTACTTCTAAGAGTTCGGTGAGAGTTTATTAGAGCACTAAACTAATCTAGTACAACAACACTACGGCAACAGACAACATCCCCGAGAACAACCCGGTGACGCTCAAAGAGGCGGCTGAGTTCCCTGGCGATGGAGGGGTGACAGAGCCTGGTGGAGAAGGCATGGTGGTGGTGACGTTGATGGTGAGCTTCTGGCCACGGCTGCAATGACTGCCGATCGTGCAGATGTAGAAGTGCTCGCCGGATTGGTTGAGGCGGATGCTCGCCGGCCCTGTGGTCTCGAGCGAGATGGAGTTCGCGAAGTTGCAGCCGTCGTATGCTGCCTTAGTTACCTCGGCCACATCGTGTGCTCCGGTCGTGAAATTGAAGACTGCATGGAAACGGAAACATTTAGTGTTCGTTGCAATTCTGTCATGTGAGGCGGAAGGATAAAAGATTATTTATACTTTCAGTCCCGATGATTTCATGATTCTCGTCACTTTTCACTAAGAGCTTGAAGACGATGAAGTAAATGTCAATGGAGTTTTTACTAGCACATACTGAAGTTATACTTCAAAGATCTTTGTAGGGCGGCAAAAAGAACAAAAGTAGAATGAGGTTAGGGAAGAACTTGTACCCAGATTGTCGCCCACGACGAAGGTCTTGTTGCCGGCCCAAGTCGAGTAGGCTATTGAGCCGTCAGACGGAACGATCCACCCGAGTGAATCGCCGACCACATGCGACGTCTGAGCGCTGCAACCCCGGATCGCGGCTCCTAGGAACACCATCAACACGAACATGTTCATTTTGCTCACCATTTTTTCCCTCCCTTTCTCTGTCTCTTCCTAGTGTGTTCTAAATTGGTCAGGTCGCCCCTGTTCTCTCTCCCCTCGACGAAGTGCTTTAGAGCTTTCTTTGAACTCCACGGAAAATGAGAGGAGGGAGAGAGAAGTGAGAGGGTCTTCCGGGCTAGGGTCTCGATTTATAGAATCTGGGTCTTGAATTTCTCTGGCATGGGTGTGGAAAGTGCAGCCCCCCGATGCGTGCCGCGTCCATGATAAAGAGTGGTGGGAAAGAGGAGTTTGTCGAGGTCAGCACGACTCGGTGCAATGCTTAAATCATGTGGTCTATGCTAACTAACATAATCTGAATCCATTCGATCGAGCGTCGTCCAATTTCACACTTCTTTAGGAATTATGGGGAAGCAAGCTTGAGTTGGAAACATGTATCATGGATTAATTTCGTCCAGTCTTTTTTGCGACACCAAAGTCGAATTCGATGGAATCAGCTAGAACTTATTTTGTCTTTATCGATCCCATGAATTTAACTCTAGACAGACATCCAATTTAACTAATCGATGGATGTTTAGTATATCAAATTAATCCGAGATCCAAATTGGTTTTTCTCTGATCAAATCGAACCGAACCGTTTGAGACGTACGGCGAGGATTCTCGTTTGCCATTTTAACGAGTAAGAATTGGTCGGTCACGATAGGAAAACCTACCAAAGATAGAGCAGCGCTCTCGGATGAACGGGGGGGCAATTTGGACCGGGAGCATTCCAGGAAATCAGGTTACCGCGTGAGGACTTCACCAAACCCGAAAAGTCGTCCTTTTTCAGCAAGTCGATGCTTTTCCACTTGAATGCCATCAATGAAAAGTCCATGCAAAGGCACTGAAATTCACCAAAAAGAAACAAGAGTTGCCAATTCGAGATAGGGAAAGATTTGAAATCTTCGTTAAAGCATTAACTGGCACAGCATCGCCAGCTTATTTTTTCCAGTCGTCTCTTTACGGGGTCTACACGCTCTCTATATGCAAATAATTTTCTTCGAGAGTTGTTAAAATATCTCATGTATGTGTTCTTTCTCCGCCTGTGAGTTTAAGTCGACATTTCATGTCTATTAAGTTTTTAAAGCAGATTCATTATTCCCTTTAAAAGTTCAAATTCTCACACGCCATTAACACTTTATCTAGAGCGCTCTGCGCAAGCGAAGTTTCCGCACAGCCTCAAGTTCGTTGGGAGGAGCCAAAATGGGAAAGTGGGAGACAGGGAACGCGTCAAAGGAGGCAAGATCTTGCCATGGATTTGGACACCAGCATCTTGGGTTGAACTCTTTTAGTAATTTTGCATTTCGAATAGTCTTCGAAGACCCGGCTCGCTAGTGTAATGAAACCGAAGAACCCGAAAAGGAAGGAGAGAGCAAGAACAGATGGTTTAGAATCAATGAACATTCTTACGTTTTCACATCTTGAATTTTAGAATGACAGTCGATTAATGTCGGTAGTAAATGGAAAAAAAGCATAAAAAAAGTCATAAACTTATTGTATTGGTCCACATGATCATAAATATTTTATTAGTGTCAAATTTGTCTAAAACCTTTTGATCTAGTATTAATTTAGTCATTCTAACTAATTTTGACCCGTTGAAACCTAATTTTCAAGTGCATATAATTTTTTTAAATTAATTAATTAATTAAATTTTTTAAAAAATAACAACAAAAAAGGGACGCGAGGGGCCGGGTCGGGCGAATCTAGCCTTGGCCCAACCCGCCCTTCCTTTCTCTCTCTCCCTTCCTCTCTCTCTCTCTCTCTCTCTCTCTCTCTCTCTCTCGCACGCGCGGCCCGGCCCAGCCTTCCTCTTCTTTCGGCCCAACCCGCGCCTGAGTCTTCTTTGCAGGACCTTCGCCGGCGACCCCTTCTCGCCCGAAGTCGCGAAGCCGACGCCGCCTCGCCGCTCTTGCCGTGCCACTGCCAGGGCTCCCCTCACCTGCACGCTTGCACCATCGCTCTGCCGCCCGCAAGCGACCCGCGAGCCTAATGCCTGCAGCTGTGCCACCGGTTACCCCGTGCGAACACCACCCGTAACGCTTGCCGTCGCCGCCCGCACACCGTTGTCTCCGAGCGCCGACGCTCACGCCTGCACCTCCGCCACCGCCGCTGCTAGTCGAGGGACCCGCCCCCAGAGGGACCGAATCCGGGTCCGGTCAGGTTTTTTTTTTTTTTTTTTTTTTTAAAAAAATAAAAATAAAAAATAAAAAAATATTTTTTAAAAAAATAAAAAATAAAAAAATTTCAAAAATCTAAAGAATGTAAGGTTTGGTTGGAAATTTCCATATCTTGCATTCTTAGTATAATTATGCCTTCATTTGCTAGTATATTGATTATATTGCGTGTTTAATTTGCATATTTAATTATGTTTAATTGCGCGTGTTCAATTTTACTGCAATTAGGATCTTGGTAGCTATGATTATTATTTTAATGATTGCGCACCCGCATGATCACCTCACATGTTAGTGGATAAGTATAAAATCAATCCAAACCACCTGACAAAAATCTTTTCTTTTAAAATGAACAAGATTAGGTACCGAAAGGGTACTAATTGGTCAATTAGGGTAATCAAGTCCCGGATCCAAGATTCTCTGGTTGCGTAGGAAGCGAGGCATACTCCCATGCCTCGCTTGGTTTCTAGCCGACCCCAATAGGCTAGTGGCGACTCCTTATTACAAAAATCTTTAAAAATACCCTAATGTCACGCGAGGTATGGGCTTGGGAGAGCCCGCGCCTAATTATGAACCTTATGTCCAACCTTTAGGCAATACCCCTAAACCTGTTCCCTACCCCCCAAGGGGTAGGTCACGACATGACCGAATGTTACTGATGTGAATATTGGTTAGCTTACATGGCACATCTGACGTTGACGTGAATAACTTTCAATAATATTTTTTTTGAATTTTTTATTTTTATTTTTTCTTTATTTCTCTTACATTTTTTTAATGTTTTTTCCTTCCCTTCTTTCTCCAGCTAGTCGCTGGACCTTGGCAACTGACCAAAGGCAAGGACCTCCTGAGCCTCTAGTGCCCTTGCTAGTGACGATGAGGACGAGCCTTGTCAGTCCAGTGCAACGCTACTCTCGCAGCCTCTGGCAAGGGCTCAAGCCTCGCTAAGGGAAGGGAAAAAGAAGGAAAAAGAAAGAAAAGAATAAATAAATAATTTGAAAATAAATTAAAACATTGTTAAAAGTTGCCCATATCGGCGCCAGCCAGTGTCCACGTTACTCATATCCAACCAAAATTAACTATAAGGACTGAATTAAAATTACGTAGAAAGATTTTGGACTAAATTGTCGCAAATATAATAGGTTTATGACTTTTTTGACACTTTTCCCTCGATGAATCATATCCTAGTTAATTAAAGGGATAAATGCTGTAGAAGTCCTAAAAATTATCAAGAAAATGCAATTGAGTCCTAAAACTTGTAAAAAGTGCAATCAAGTCCTAAAACTTGTCAAAATGGTTTAATTGAGTTCTAAAGTTAACATCGCCAGTCTTATTCACGGATAATACTGATGTGGCATTTTAAATGATTTTTTTTTTTTTGCATCTAGCTTTTTAAAATATTTTTTATTCAATTTTTTTAGAAAAATTATATTTAAAAACTAAAATTCATTTTTTAAAAAACGGTTAAAAAAAAGAAAAAAAAGAAAAGGGCAGCTCCTTCGCCGCTGCCGCCACCGCCACCCATCGTTGGAGGGGCCAGTGACGGTCGTCGGCCACCACTTGACCGGGCGAGGGCGCCCATATGCGGGCATGCCGGCCCTCACGGGGGCTAGCAGCCGTTGCCCGCCTTGGGCGAGCCCCGCCGGCCCTAGGCGAGGGTTGCCGAGGCCTCGCCTAGGGCGGGCGACGGTTGCCCGGCCCCGTGAGGGCCGGTGTGCCCAGATCCGGGCGCCCGTGCCCGCGCTTGGTGAGGGTTGCCGGCCCTCTCCCGGGGCCGACGAGGCCTCGCCTTGGTTGGGCAGCAGCCGTCGACTGTTGCCGGCCCCTCCGGCGATGGGCGGCGTCCGGCGACCGTCACCGGCCCCTCCGGCAATGGGCGGTGGCGGTAGTGGCGGAGGAGCTGCCATTTTTTTTTTTAACAGTTTTTTAAAAATGAATTTTAGTTTTTACATATAATTTTTTTAAAAAAATCGAATTAAAAATTATTTTAAAAAGCCAGGTGGAAAATAAAAAAATCATTTAAAATGTTACGTCGACGCCACATCAATATTTTCCGTCAATAAAACTGACGGTGTTAATTTTAGGACTCAATTGAACCATTTTGACATGTTTTAGGACTTGATTGCACTTTTTGCAAGTTTTATACCTCAATTGCATTTTCGTGACAAATTTTAGGACTTTTACAACACTTATCCCTTAATTACACACCTATAATAAATTGACACGAAATTGTTCATATGCATATCTAGTGGAGGAGACTAAACATGTTAGTAAGAGAGAAAATAAGTAGGTGAATGCTTACTCAAAGTGTCTCCGCCAGCAAGAGCTATGCCGGCGGCCCACTCTTTGCAATACTTGGCCGCGATGTTTCATGGTGCAGCACAACCTCGGCTACCGCCCACGACATGCTCCGGCACCACCATGCCTCCTAGGCACCAGGCAGCTGGCCAAATGGCGCCTCTTCCCATCTTTTCTTCCAGGAGAGTTCACCAGGTCGTACCTGACCAAATCACGAGTCTTTCCTCTTGAATCCAAAATGCTTCAATACGGTCAAGTTTCTTTCGCAGTTGCAAACTTCTGAAAACTAGGAACTGTATAGGATGATTTGAAACCAATGCAGCGAAGTGCATATAGGAAAACTTCAATGCACGTGAGATATCCAAGTCTTTATAGTCCATGATTTAGCAATTATGATAGAATTCCGGACACCACATTGGTTCAGTTCATCTCCACTATTGTTGCAACCTTTCTGAAGGTAAATTACCCAAAAGAAAGCTAATGAACTACTAAGTCCAAAGACTTAGCACAGACCCTCCTAAGTGATACCAATCGCAACTTGACAATAAAAAATTAATCCATTTAAACATACAATTTTACTCAATTTGGAGCCGCCACTAACCAATTAGAATTGATTAGAAACCCAAGTAAATTATGGAAGAATACTGTACTTTTGAGAACCAAAGCTTCAATATGTTCGAAGACATGGTTACGCGAGGTTAACCTAATATCTTTTTCGGTACCCTTTCATTTCAAAAATATTTTGAAAGCAATCTTAATTAATTTTAACCTAAGCCACTAACATGCAAATGGTGGTCATGTAGGTGCACAATCAATAAAATAACATTCAATAAACCCAAGTGATAAAATGTAAAAAAAAAAAAAAAAGGACTAACCTTAAGTAGAACCAACTACGACTTTGTTAAGGTTTATTCTCTAAAAAAACCTACAAAATGTTAATTAAAAATGCATGCCCTAAACATGATTTCTAAATGATAAGACGCCTATTTTTTTATTATTATCTTTTTTAATGTTAATTACGTGCAGCCTAAATCTAAATTTAATATGCATGATTTTTACTCTATAGACATGTGATATGCATTCCATACGACATAACTTGAACTACCACAATATGTGTGCAATCTGATTTACGTGATTCTAATTATGCATGTGCTACATAATAAACGATGTGGTAATTTTATGTGCAAGCATGTTCTTTTTATGATTTTTCTTTTTAAAATAATGCAACTTCCATAAATTCTTTTGTTTTTTTTATATGCAACCTACATGAAATAAAAAGGACATAAAATAGGATCAATTTTGAATTAACCCTATTAATTAACCAAGCAAATGACCTTTGGGTTTTCCTTTTAGATAGATAAACAACTAACATGACTTAATGATTTTTATGGGAAAGAAAGTGACCTGATGATGCAATGCAATTTTTTTTTTTTAAAACTAAATTGAATAATGCATGAAAACTCGATTATTAATTATAGTTAGACTGCATGATGGGAACATTAAGACATTAAACCTAAAACGTATGACTCACTAAGTAATGCGCAACATATGGCATGCATATTATGAAATCTATATGACCTAAATAACCATTTTTTTTCGGTTTTTGTTTTATTAATGAAAATTATGTACTATCCTAATTCCATATCAACATGCATTGCTTTATGTAATGTGTACATAACGAATAATAAATTAAGTGATGCATCGAAAAATATGTCCTGTTGATAATTTGCCAATACAAGCTGATGACATATGATCTTAATGCGAATTAATTACGCATTGCAATCCATAATTTGCTAGGAAAAGCCAAAATAATAAAAAATCTGATCCGACGTCTTGCGGCTCAATATTCTTGATTATCATGACTTAATATGACAAATTTCCTAATCGGATAATGTCTAAATATGTCAAAGCAAATCAATTCAGAATTGACATATATCACAAACTAGAAAACTGAACATTTGAACTGAATTTAGTCTAAAGATTACCTTGTCCAGGGCATGGCTTTCTTGAGGGGGCGGCTGCAAGGCTTGTGGACCAACAAATGATGCATGACCGAGACTTCACCGGTGCTTTGTGAGTAATCAGTGATCAAAGTTGGAGGTCTAACGATTCCACCACCATGAGGCCCAACCAATGAATCAAAAAATTGCACAGAAAAGAATCAATCTCCGCGTTGAGAGACTGATTTGGATGAGGGATGAAGCCAATGTCGGGAGGGTAGTGTGCAACACTTTGTCGGCAGGGGTAGCGGCACAACTCGATAAAGAGTCGCGGACAACGAGCAATGTTGATCGTTGCGAGAACTCATCGGGAAGCAGCAAGTGTCTTGGACGAAAGTTGCCAGCGTCGATGGGATCGGCTCATTTCAAGGAATAGCAAACTTCGTTGTCAGGACTCCAAAAAGGATATGCTGCTCGTCACGATGTCGATGTTGTTAGAGTTCGTGAAAGGACTAATATCGGATGGCGACAAGGGGCGTTGAGTTTTAGCATCCCACCACATGAGAAGCAGCTTCGGAATAGGCGTGATGGCAACACAAATGGAGACGCGGACCCCTGGAGTGCCATAACTTGGCAGAAAGGGACACTTAAGTGCCATAACTTATGAAAGGTACACTTAAGTGCCAAAATCGGAGCAAAATGGATCACTTGAGTGCATATCCGGCCAAATTGCATATGTGACATTTTTCCGGCGAAGCGAGTGCAAAACGACGCCGTTTTGCATGCCGACGTGGCCAACTAATACAAAAACGACATCGTTTTGGGCTGACGTGGTAAAAAAAAATATAATTAAATTAACTTTAAAATTAAATTTACTTAAAATATTAAAAAATAATAATTTTAAAATTAAATTTAGTTAAAATATTAAAAAATAATAATTTTTAAATTAAAAAAATAAAAAAAGAAAAAGAAAACGGGGTGCGGTGGCGAGGGCTTAGCCCTCGCCCACCGCTACCGCCTCCCGCCGTCGCCGGGAAGGCCGGCGACGGAGGGGGAAGGTCGGCCGGGGTCGCCGGGCCTTGGTTAGGCGGCGAGGGCTCGCGAGCCCTCGCCCCGGCATCGAGGCAAGGGTTGCAGCCCTCGCCCAGATCCCCGGTGGGCGGCGGCCCTTGGCCCTCGCCGGATCTAGGCGAGGGCTCCTCACCGTCGGTCGGCCGGGGTCGCCGGCCCCTAGCTAGGGCCCGGCGACCCCGGCCGACCCTCCCCCCTCAGTCGCCGGCCCTTCCCGGCGATGGCGGGGAGGCGACGACCCTCAGCCACCTCCCCCCTTTTTTATTATTTTAAAATTATTATTTTTAATATTTTAACTAAATTTAATTTAAAATTAAATTTAATTAATTTTTATATTATTTTTTTACCACGTCAGCCCAAAAAGATGCCGTTTTTGCATTATTTGGCCACGTCAACATGCAAAACGGCGTTGTTTTGCACTCGCTTCGCCGGAAAAATGCCACATCAGCATTTTGGCCGGACTTTGGCCGAAGTGGCACTTAAGTGATCCGTTTTTCTTCGAATGTGGCACTTAAGTGTACCTTTCGTAAGTTATGGCACGTAAGTGTCCCTTTGTGCCAAGTTATGGCACTTGAAAGGTTCTTTTGCCACACAAATGCGAGGGCAACCATGGAGCGTGAGGGCGACCGACATCAAATCACAGAAGAAAAGAAAAATTTTTCCTATGGCTTTTCCCTTTCTCATTCTTATCTCACTTTCACAAATACACAAGTATTCTCTCAACGAACTCTTCCTCCCTTAAACGAACCCTCACGGACACTTTGCCAATTTCTCTCTCCCCTTTAAACGAAGGCTTGCACTCTCTATTTATAGAGAAAAGTTTTTGTTTTGCAAGTGAAGATTTTCAAAGATAATTGCATATATTCACTCAACTGTTGACGATTATCTTCCGAAAAGGGGGATATGCTCAATAAGAAAATGGCTCCATTATTCAAAATTTAAAATCTTTCAAAATCTCCCTCCACAACCGAATTATTTTATTATACTAATCATTTTTTATTCTTTCTTTTCTATTTTCTATCTTTTTAGAACAATTTTTTAAGAACAAATTTAGATCGAATAAGTTCGGTACTAAATGTTATTGTTACCTAAATGCAATGTTATGAAAGGCTTAATGTAATTTTGATGTTTTTATATGACGGACAAGTAAATAAATTAGTTAAAATTTAGATGTCAACAACTAACCTTTTTCAAAGGGGGCTCATAGATGTTTCCTTCGAAGATAAATGACACCTAAATTTAAACCATGTAATGAATGCAAAAATGAATATGCAAATGTTAATGCGATGACTCCTTTGTTTTGTTTTGTTTTGTTTTTTGTTTTTTTATTTTAAGGAATGGACTCCAATGAGTTTAATTCTATTTTTAATATGCGAGGTCATCCAATAAAGAATGCAATGTAAATGCAATGATTTTGTCAGGAACATAAATCTCAATGTGTCTATGCCCATTTTAGAATGTAATGAAATGAGATGCCAATGCAAGGAAGAATATGTACTTGTCGTACGAATATGGAGATTCAAAAAAGTGTATTTGGGTATGAAATGATTCCCATGAGACCCGACAAACATCTAGAACTCTCTTTAGATAATTGAAACGCTTAAAGATTTATTTTTCAAAAAAAGTCTTCAAAGAGCTGGAATTCTTATCAGATTCCAAAAGAGACTAAACACTTGAAAGTTACATCAGGTCTTTGAAGTTTAAAAAATCTAGTGTTCACGTCAGACATTTCAAAACATTTACTAAACACCTAGAAATCGCATCAGATGCTTGAAAAGATATACACCTAGAAGTCACATCAGGCATTTAAAGATTCAAATATCTAGAATTTACATCAAATATTAGAAAACAATTTACTAACACTTGGAAATCACATTAGGCATTTAAAGGCTCAAACATCTGGAATTCGCATTGGACATTTGAAATTTTTTGATAAATGGGTACCCGGAATTCGCATCAGGTTAGTGTTCAAACAAACTCCGTGCTTCAAAGATGAATCCTTTAATCTTTGAAGAAAAATTCATTCATTCATTCTTCAAAACTCAATGAAAGTCCATGCATAATGGTTTTACCTTGCTTTTATCACCAAATTTTCACTGGAAAAAATTATCATTAAGACAATTTTGACTTATAGTAGGACTTCTTCAAATGCTAAATGAGAAACTTTCAGCCTGAAATGGCTTTTCACTGGCTCTCATTTAGAAGGGGTTATTTGTCCTGACCATTGATGCGGGAATATCTAAATCACTCGATCTTATCATCGTCCTATCGACAAGAGTCCAAATTTTCTCGCAAGCGGTACGATTTTACCAATCTGAAGGGTCTTTACTAGGACTGTAATGTGAACTTGGTCAATGGCTTAGCAAAGGAAAATTTGATGGCTCTAAAAGAAATATTTTATGATTATCATCTTCAGGTTTACAAGTCAAGAACTCTGCAAAACAAGATAGAAACAACCTTGCTTGCACTTCTTCAAGTGAATCTTATAAACATATGAGCTCCTACGTTAATTCAAGTGCATTGATATGAAGAGACTTTTTCAGGGACGTAATGTGGGCTAGGTCATGGGTTCAGAAACGAAAGGATTCGTCAGGCTCAAAGATGTGTATAGATGGAATGAGAATTGGTGATCATTTCGGCCTTGTCATCGGTCTTTTCTTCACCACGGATTGTCTTCTTGATAGATGCCCCCATTGACATTGAGAGTTCACCACTTGACTCCTTGTAGTACTATGATTATTCTACTAGGGATCTTTTTTCGACTTCTTTTTCCAAGTTTTTTTTTTTAATAATGAGCATCGGCATTGCTTTTACGAGACATTCTACTTTTTCATGCCCCCTTATTAATCAGTCATTTTTCCCTTCTTATTCTTTTTCGTAACACTTTTTTTTTACACTCTTATGAGCTAACTCGATTGCA
Organism: Eucalyptus tenuipes; assembly: GCA_014182365.1. Classification (NCBI taxonomy): domain Eukaryota; kingdom Viridiplantae; phylum Streptophyta; class Magnoliopsida; order Myrtales; family Myrtaceae; genus Eucalyptus; species Eucalyptus tenuipes. The sequence goes on along the minus strand of CM024539.1, from coordinate 39,715,305 downwards.
ACAAAATTAGTATTATGTACTCAGAGGTTTTTATCTTCAATTGGCACTCCAGATTGCTGCTCAAATGGTTAGCTTGCCCTAGTGTGGGGTATGATCACCAATTGGGTTCATATGAAAATGAATTTGTAGGCTCAAGTGGGCTATACAATGGATATAAGTACGAAGATTGAGAAAGAAATGCCTTTCATCATCCCAAGACACTTAAATTTCGTATGAGTTCATTTGAAATAATAACACCCAAAGATTGATGCAAGCGAGAGCAAGAAAATTTCTATCCATTTCCCTCACCTCTAATGTCAACTTACCTCCATTTGTGGGTTGGTTCTTGACAGGAGTAATATGAACGAAATTCTTTAAGTATTTAGGCTAAAAAAGGGTTTAAACAAAGGTTCGCATGTAGTGTTTAGGATAGAGAAACGAACTGCCTCTCGTCATTTTAGTTGTCATATCTTTTGCAAGAAAAATCTTCACCTTGTGGACATGACATTTTTCCATACTCATCTCACAATGTATAGACAGGGGACTATGTATAGGAAATGGCTTTTACGAGCTTCTTTTATTCATGGATAGTACTTCTTTACAGCATTAGAATTTACAAGATTCATGAAATCTAGTCCATTCATTTATGCTAAGATTAAAGCACCTCCAGGGTAGGGGTGTGCAATCGGACCGGGTATACCCAGGAACCGGATCGGCCAACTTGGAAAACAGGGTTGGGAACCAATTCCCAAAAGTCGGAACCAGTTTAAACAGGTTCGGGAACCGGGTCCGATTGATTACCCACCCAGGAACCGGTTCCCGGACCGGTTTGGGAACCGGTTTAGAAACCGGTTTTTTAAAGTATAGGTCAAAAACCCTATTTTCCCCCTTATTTCTATTCTTACTCCCGCAATCACATGGCGTTTTTCCTCTTGGCTCTCTCAAACACGCACGACACTCCTCCTTTGTCGTTCCTCTTCCTCACTTGCTTCCCTCCCTCATCGGCTCCCTCTCGCACTGTCCAACGGATGGACGGTGTTCATCGCTGCCAAATTCTTGTGTACCACGTGGATTGGCTTGCATAATTTCTCTTTTGTAGGAGGATTTATGCTTACATAAATGAGTAGTTTCATATAGTAGTTGTGGGAATAAGACTAATATTAGACCTATGTTTGTTGCTAATTTTTTTCTTATGATTTTATTTGTTATAATTAGCTCTATGAATCCTTATTTTTTTCGTTTAGTCAAAAAGTTCATATATTTATTTATTACAAGTGCTTAATGTTTCAATACAAATTAGGAGAATTACATTATTTTTTCGTGTATTAATATAAAATTCGAATTCGTATAGGATATCGGGAGATTGCAAAACAGATTCCAATGGAAACAGGGTTGACCCTAGAACCGGACTAGAAAAACAGGGTGGATCGGGTACAGGGTCCAATACAAACAGGGTCGGGTACAAGGTTCAAAAAAGGGGAACCGATTATATAAGAGTCGGGTACAGGGTCAAGGTCTAGACCTTACTCACCTTGGACCCGATCACCCCTACCTCCAGGAAGTACGTTCTTCACGATGTATGGCTTGCTATAATATGGAGTGAACTTGCCACGAGGATCAAGATTAATTGGTAGCATCTTGCGAAGCACTAAATCATTAACCTTGAAATATCTTGGGTGAACTTTCCGATTAAAAGACTTGGCCACCTGTTGCTAATAACACTGACTATGTCATATGGCCTTCAATCGTTTTTCATCAATCATATTGAGTTGGTCATGCCTCTATTGCACCTATTAAGCTTCTATCAACTTAGATTGAGATAACACTCTTAATGAAAGGTCTCTACTTTAATCGGCACGATTGCTTCAATGCCATACACCGGAGAAAAAGGGGTTGCCCTAGTAGAAGTGCGAATAAAAGTTCTATATGCCATCCGAGCATAAGGAAGCCTTTTGTGCTAGTCACGATAATTATCAGTCGTCTTTGTTAGAATTTTTTTGATGTTCTTATTTGTTGCTTTAATAGCACCGTTCATCTAGGGGCAATAAGGCAATGAATTTAGATGGCGAATTTTAAACTCCTTGAACAGATCATTGACAAACTTATTATTAAGATTCGTCCTATTGTCAGTAATGATAGCCTTAGGCATGCCATAATGCGCGATAATATCACGACGTACAAACTCTACGACATTTTTTTTGCAGTGACAATTGCATAGGATGCTACCTCCATCCATTTGGCGAAGTAATTGATGGCAACAAGGATGAAACGATGACCATTCGAGGCTTTTGGATTAATTGGGTCAATTACATCGATGCCCCACATTGAAAAGGGTCATGGTTTCGACAATTAATGTAGCTCATTTGGAGGGACATTTATCTTGTCTCTATAAATTTGGCAACAGTTGCAACTTCAGGCATGTTGGAATGCAATCACTCTCCAAAGTCAACCATAAGTAACCTAGCCTCATAATTTTCTTGGCTAACATGTGGCCATTCATGTGAGGACCACACACTCCTTCATTTTTTTTTCCATCAACTAAGTGGCTCCTTCGGCATTAACGCATCTAAATAGAACTGAATTAGAGGATCGTTTGTATAATGTATCCTCACTAATAAAGAACTTAGAGCAAGCTTCATAAGATGCTTCCGGTTAGCTGGATTGCCACATTTTGGGAACTCCCATCTTTGAATATAGGTCATGATGTCATGGTATTCCATCCGGTTCTTCTATCACTACCATGCAGTAGGCTAGCTTTACAAGCACTTCAATCTTCAAAGGTTCAATTTCTAACCCTTCCGTAACTATAAACAACAAAGTTGCAAGTGCATCTACAAAGTGATTATGAGACCTTGACAAGTACTTGAAAGATATTTCGTCAAATTCCTTTACAAGATCTTCCAAGTAATCGTGGTAAGGGACTAGCTTGGCATCTTTAGTCCCCCATTTTCCAACAATCTAGAGGATAATAAGTGCGAAATTATTGAATACCTTCAACTTGCTAAGTTCCATTTCAATGGCCACCTGAAGGCCAAGAATGCAGGCTTCATATTCAACTATATTGTTGGTGCAAGGAAATACCAATTTTACAACTATAGGATAATGTTGCTCATCGGGAGAGATCAGAACCGCTCCACTACCAAACTCGGATAGGTTAAGTGTGCTGTCAAAGAACATGGTCCATGATTCCTTTTCCATTGTCAAAATGCGATCTTCTAAGGAATCATATTCGTCTTTGTCCTGCATCATTATAGTACCGTTTGCTAACATGTCCGTGATTGCATGACCTTTAATTGATTTTTGCAATACACTTTGCACATCAAACTCTAAAATCAGGATTTGCCATTTTGCTAACCTCCCCACTAGAGCTGGTTGTTCTAACAAGTACTTGATGGGGGTCACTCTCATATACTAGAAACGTCTGGTAGTGTAGAGTGTATTGCTGCAGCCTATGCAAAACTCATACTAAAGCAGCACACGTCTTCTCAATATTAAGTAGTTCATTTCTATTGTTAAGAATTGCTTGCATGGGTAGTAAATGGCATATTCCTTCCCATCTATCGATCTTCTTTGAGCCAACATTGCTTGTAACGACTCTCTATTAATTGTGAAATAGAGAATTAGAGGTTGCCCCAGTGTTGGGGGAACAAGTATTGGTGGACTCATCAAGTATCGCTCTAACTCTTCGAATACTTCCTAGCATTCATCATCTCATTTAACCTGGGCATTCTTTTAAGGAGCTTGAAGAAAGGCCTAGCCGTTTTAGAGAGTTAAGAGACAAATCGAGCTATATAGGTCAACCTACCTAAGAGGCTCCAGACCTCTTTCATCGTTGTTGGAGGGTGCGAATCACATATTGCCTTGACTTTTAATGGATCAATCTCGATGCCTCTACTGTTAACCATGAAACCCAATAGTTTGCTAGAAGTTGCTCCAAAACACGCACTTTGTTGGATTCAACCATAATTTGAAAAGTCGCTCATATAGCTTCCTCAAAGTCTTGAGGTGATCTTCTCCTTGTGGGGTTTGGCAATCATATCATCAACATATATTTCAATCTTTTTGTGCATCATATCATGGAAAAGTGTTACCATGGCCCATTCATACGTTGCTCCGACATTCTTAATGCTAACATGCATGACCCTATAATAGAAAATTTCACATGGGGTGATGAATGTCATTTTCTCCTGATCTTTTTCAATCATCTTGATTTAGTTATATCCTGAGAATCCATCCATAAACGAAAAGAGCTCAAAGTCAGCAATGCTATCCATGAGAACATCAATGTGAGGCAGCATGAAATCATATTTGGGGTTGGCTTTGTTCAAGTCTCTATAGTCGACGCAGACTCTGACGCGGCCATCTTTTTTCAACACTGGCATTATGTTTGTTACCCATTCGGGATATTATGATACCTCAATGAATTTCACGTCAATGAGTTTCATGACTTCCTCTATTTTCTTGGAGAGCTTTGGCTTAATTCTTCGCAATTTCTACTTCTTGGGAGGTACATCAGGATTAGTCAGGAGATAATGTTCAACAATGGATGGATCTAGACTTGGCATATCAGTATAAGACTAGGCAAAGACATTTTGGTATTCCTTTAGTAATTAGGTCAAGCATTTAGTTTCGGATTTGGCCAAGTTAGCCACAATCTTGACGTCCTTGGTACCTTCTATGTCACTAAGATTTATGGTGACAGTCTACCCAACGCTGATCGGTTTTGAGTTTTCTTGTTGCTCCCAAATACATTGGATATCCATTGAATCATCTTGCTCTTCATGACTTGAACTTGATGCTTTGTCTTCATTAAAGCAAATGTGCATAGGATTGTGCCTGAAACATAAAGCAAATAATTAGAAACACAAACAAGTAAATCATATGCAGAATGGAAAATCATTTTATTTTGAAAAATTTAGAGGGAACATGAAGAAGCCCAACCTTCAAAATTAGCGCATTGTCGTTTTCTTTCGGTAGAATTTCACTACAGGGCTAGTTTGGTGTACTTCAACATGCCCTTAAAACATGGAAATATGCATGTGTTTTATTGGATGAAAAGCAAATTACATTATTGAAATGAGAGAAATCCTAGAATTGAAAACCTTAACATGCAAATTAGGGAAGCAATAAAAACTCCTGCATAGAGGAGTGTCCAAACAATTCAAATTCTCCTACTCTCGAGCTTCTTTGATGGTAAACACTAAATTTTCTTCAAACAATCCATTTTTTCTTTCGAGGACGTTGTCTTTTCCACTAGATCAATGATGGATGCAATAGGCTTATCTACCTCTCCCCATTCAATAGGAACACCATTACAAATGTCGATGTCAGCACTTGGAGGCTTGGAATATCGAACATAGTAATCACATTTGCTGCTTTGCTACCCTAAGGTATCGATTGCCCCTTCTTCATCATGCATCATCTTCGTAGGCCTAGGGAATGTGGACCTAATATGGGGCATAGTGAAGCCAGTTCGTCCTCATCTTCTTCCTCTTCCTCTGCAGGAATGTCCACCCCTACCACAATAGGCTAGTCCAATTGTGTATGATTTTTGCCTGCCTTCAATTGGTTGTGAGTGCCCTGATCATGTTGGCCTAAACCATCATCTAGGGCAAAGTCACTCCCCACTATGATCTTGCCTACCATGACCGCTAATTTTGATACTTTTAGAGCAGGTAGGGTAGTGCCTCGAGAGACGTGAATAGTCGAAACCAACTAAAATGCTTGAAAACTGGATTCTGCTTTGCAATCTAGTTCAATATAGGGAATAGCCGTCTCGTGGTAGATTTTGAAGTCATCTTTTCCTTGGACTGTAATAAGCTTTCTTTTTGTCACGAACTTCAATTTCTAGGGGAGACTTGAGGAACTACACCTGCTGCATATATCCATATTTGTCCTGAACTTGAAAAACTGCATTAAATAGCACTGGCCCTAGTTGCAAGTCTAGATCAACTTCCCCGACTGCTTTTTTCTTGGTCTCATCAAATGCTCAAACAGAGGTCTTAGCTATGTGAATTTTCCCCAAATCATACCCAAGGCATTTCAGAGTTGCTAGATGGTATATGTTTATAGTTGATCTATTGTCAATGAGTACGTGGGACGCCAAGATATTCTGACACTTGACTGAGATATAAAGGGCTTTATTGTATCTTCTTCCTTCGTCTAGGAACTCCTCATTTGAGAAGGCAATTTGGTCCTTTAATAGAATGGACCCCACAAAATCTTCCAACTTCTCATGTTCGATGGATTCTGGGATGTGTACTTCACTAAGGACTTTCATCAGGGACTTTTGATGTTTCTTTGTTGTTTGGAGCAACTCTAACAGGAAGACCTTTGCTGGCATTTTATGAACTTGGTCCACTACGTTATACTCACTCGTCTTAATTACTTCTAAGAATTCTTTAGCCTCCTCATCAGTGATCGGCTGGATAGGTTGTGAGTTGGTGTGAGCATAGGTGTGCCCTGATCGAGTGATCACATCTATCTCTGCATCATAATACCATGGGATCACTTTATCATCTATATACATATAGGGTTGTGTAACATTGAGAATTAATTCTTCATCATCAGACAATGATGTGTCGATAATTATTCATCTATCCTCATTCGATGCATCTTCCAATGGTAGCATGTCAAGAGCTAGGGAATCGATCTTATTAGCTTTAATGTTCAAGTCAGCAGACTCATCCTCAAGATTAGCAAACTCGTCCTCCAGATCAATAATGACTGGAGTGATAGTTGAAACTATGCTGGTATAGTCCGTGTAAACAATCATCCGCTTGTTGGACATCGTCTTAACTTTTTGCGTCTTTTCAAATATGGTGGACTTTTCCGCATTTGAATAGTACCTAGCTCAAACTAAACCATTATAAACATTGTCCACATGTACTTTCAAGTTCTTCTTTCTACTAGCATCAAAACTGAAGACAGCGTTCGCACCTTTTGCACGGTCAGGGAGCGGGTTATTCTCAATGTTCGTTTGTGTATTGCGGAATGAAACCACCTTGGCATGTAGAAGATTTTGGATTTTGTGTCTTAGTGCAAACTAATAGTCAATAGAATGCCCTGCCTCCCTCATATAGTAAGCACATGTCTTGGATGGATCATAGTTGGGGAAGCGCCTAGGATTAGATTGCTTAGGCTCCTTTGCAAGTAATCTTTTCTTTTGGGAAGGTCGGAAAGATCTTGGACAAGGGTTTAAGAAGTGGCATGAATTGACGCCTGGAAGAGCTGTTGGCCAAAGAATAGTTGGTCTCCTCCCTACTGGGTGTTCGAGGTAAAGCGAGTGGTTGAACATAAGCTACATTAACCTCCGGTACAGGTTCCCTATCCTTCTTGGTTGAGAATATCCTATACGAGCTGGTCTGATTAGACGCTCATCCATCATGCAAGGCCACTTCAATTCGCTCACTGATAAGGATTAGCTTATTGAAGGACTCGGCAGTTGAACCCAGCATTCAATTTCAATATTCGGGCAGGCGTGTCTTTATGAACAAATCCATCGGCTCCTTCTCCGTCGGCTCGAGAGTAATTTGAGTGGCGATGGTCCTCCATCTCATGACATATGCCTTGAAAGATTCCTTCTTCTTCTTTTCTATGCGAAGTAAATCCTCTCGAGACAGAGTAACGTCGATATTATACTTATATTTCTTGAAAAAAGCATCAGCCAAATCCTCCCAAGTCTCCCAAGTCTCTAGGAGATTAATTTCCTTCATGATGTACCATTGTAGTGCTGGCCCTATCAAGCTTGCCTGAAATTGTTGAAGCATCAAGGGTATATTTTCAACATATTGGGTCGTATTGAACAGATAAGTCTGTAGATGGATCTTCGGGCGAGAGAAGCCATCACACTTTTCAAAGTTTGACATATTGACCTTTGCATAATGAGACAGGTCAGTCAGGCTTTGGCTTAGTGAACCCTACAGCTACTTAAGTTTCTCCTTGATTTTTTCCAAGTATTTTTCTTGCTCATTTTTTGGTACGACCGAATGTATCACTTATACCTCATCGTCAGCAGCAGTTTGAGGCACATTAGTGATTTTGACTATGGGGGCATTATCAAAAGTTGATGGACCACTTGCAAATGTATTCTTGCCTTTATCTCTCGGATCACTCATGGGAGGGTGGTGTGGTAACACCACTTCAACTTGCGGAGCTAGTGGGACAGTGTTTGCTTCGAAGGAATCGATTTGTTTAGAGAGCTACTCAAGGATGCTTGGGACTTGCTTCATTTCTATTTCAAGGGTAGTGATGCGAGCTTGTTCAGTAACAAAAATTTGTTTAGTCTTATTGGCCTTTGCTGCTCTAGAACGAGTATGGATTGACGATCTTGGGCAAGCTATGTTGTATCAATGTTACCTAAAAATGTAAAAAGTACAGTAAGAATCATAACAAATGAGATTGGTCCATGACAACAATTGATCGCGCATTTGATTAAGTGAAATCAAATTCCAAAGACATTAACCTAAGAAATTAAAATAACTCCTTACATTAACCTAAGAAATTAAAATAACTCCTTAGGAAATTAAATTCCTAAGACATCAATCTAAGAAATTGAAATAACACCCTAAAGCTGAAATTAAAATCCTAAATATGAACTTAAGGAAAAATAATCTACCGACTCTTTTCCATATACAATTGGGAGATCATTGTCTTTCGAAACTTTTTGTTATGTCGAATCAACTTGGAGATACAAGCCTCATTCCTTTCCACCATTTCTTCAAGATGTTCAATTTGTGCTTTACGAGTGGGCTTCACGATCACCTCAAGTATCACAAGAAGTACAGCTAAAGGCATTTTTTTTTTATGAATATAATAATCCGAGGCATGAAAAATCTTCTTTTCTCCCTTCACCCTTCCAGGCACGACTATCTTTTCTAAATGGCATTCCTTCCACATTTTTTTCGAATCGTTCGATCTCGTCCAGGTATTTGTGATCCTTACTACAAAGCAAGCTTGGAATAGGTCTATCCGGAGAGGAAGTGAAATATCCTAGAGCACTCGATACCTGCGGGCCACTCTACAGGCATAGTAAGATGTCGTGCCAATGATTCCCATCAATGGAATTGGATCATTCGTCTTGTGAGAGAAATGAGTCACACTAAATGAAACCATTTAGCATACTATAGGAAGCCCTTGGGATCTAGATCTTTTAGGAAAGTTACCCAATTAGAAAATGACTTTTCGGTGTACTTTTTATTTAAGACTGAAAATCTCTTTATTGGGTGATTAGAATCATCAATTTCACCTCGACACATGAAATGACTAAACTCTTTCATGTGAGAAAGAAACCAAATTTATAAAAGATCAGGAGAGGCGGTCATGATTTTTCCTCCATTTTGTTTAAAACAATTGATGGATAAAAATGTCTCAACTAAAATCATTCTTATAAAGTTCATGCCAGCACATACTTGTCTAACCACCCATGCAATTGAAGGATTAATAGCATTTTTTCAATGAGGAAAGATTATAAATCCAAAGAATGCTAAGATGAATATCCTATCCTTTTGGCGCATTGAAGATTGATTTGAAAAATGATCAGCCAAAAAGGAGAATGGGCAAGCATTACAATTGGCTTTCAAAATATTTTTAACCTCATCAGTTTTAGTTCTTAAAAATTGAGACAAAATTGATGTGGGCTCCATACTGAGAGATGGGATGTGGGCTCCATACTGAGAGATGGCCTAACAAGTTCAATCAGAAGGGGCATTCCTATAATAATGTTGTACTCTTCCAATGTTGGAGTTAGCTCGTTCTTACCAAAGATAAAAGTAGCTGTCTTAGGGCACCAGAAGTGTGATATGGCTTGCAAAACACCACTATGGACTCCAATATCCAAAAGGGGAATGAGCCGACCCAGTATTGACTTCACGTAATCTTGGCCCTCTTCACTTAGTTTATTCCACCACCCTTTCAGCTCGATCTTAGGAGTTGGAATGAATTGAACATCATATCTCTCCATTGTCTATAAATTAAGACCCACGATCAACCTTTTGTCATGGACGAAAAGAAAGTACGATAAAGTAAATAGATTGCATAGTATGAGGTAAGGATACTTATTTTACAAAGGACAAATGGCAACCACATAGACATGCACATGAGACGTGAGGCTCGACACTTGAACTACAAGGCTTAGCAAGTTAAAGTCAAGAGCACGGTCCTACTAGTTGCACTCTCGCATACAAAAGTCGGGTCCTCTTAGCTCTGGCTCGATCAAAAGGAAATCCTATAGTCAAGCAGTTTCGCAGACAAGGATAAATATTTTGACACCAAGAAAAAATTTTGATGTTGAGAAAGGCAACCTATACATCGCAATCTCACGTTCAATGTTGGCTCATTTCTCAACACCATCCTAGAAGCCTTAAAAGCGGCTCAGGTCCAATGGCAGGTTGTGTGTACAATGTGTAGTGCTAAAACCATTTTAAAATCATGCATAACAATTAATAATACAAACAACAGTTCAATATATAAGAAAAACATTTGATCTCAACACCTTCCTACAAAACAAAGGGTTAGCAAGTACTACTCCCCTTATAACTCCTTTCAGCAAAAATGTTTAACCCTTCATGTTAGAACCGTGCCTTGTTTCCATGCTGCCAAACAAAAAATATTTTTGAAAAAAAAAAACATGCTTATAACTACTATGAGTTTTAACTCAGTCCCTAGCGGAGTCGTCAAGCTGTCGCGATCTTTCCGAAGATGAATTACCCAAAAGAAAGATAATGGACAAGACGTAGCATGGACTAGGGGTGTGCATGGTTCGGGCGGGCAGTTCCCGACTTAGAATCGAGAACCGCCCGCTAAGGACCGGTTCGAAAAATTGGAACCGGGATCGACCCATTAGTTGCATGGGTCCACTGGGAACCGGACCGCCGGTCCGGTCCGGTTCCCGGGTGGATCCATGGAACCGGTCTCACAATAATAATATCAACACTGGAGGGCCGAATAGTGAGTCAATGAAAGGGATGGACAAACGAACCTGCTGTTGTTGAGGGCGACGGCGATTTTCCGAAGGGCTGAATAGAGAAAGGGACGGACGGACGGATCTGCTGCTGTCAAGGGCGACGACGATTTTCCGGAGGGCCGAATAGAGAAAGGGATGGATAGACCTACTGCTATCGAGGTGGGCAGGTGAGCAGATCCGCCCATGGAACCGGGAATCGGACCGATACCCACCGGTTCCCTCCTCTCTCCGTCATCACAGCGGCGAAGCTCGCCGGCGTTCCCCTGCCCCTCGACTCCTCCCTCCCTTCTAGGTCACCTCCATTTCTACTCTGCTCTAATGGGTATGCCGTCTTTTGCTCTCGCTCTCGCGATTCGCTTTCTGGGTCCATTTCCCCGCATTGTTTTTGGCTTCGTTCTTGCTCCGGCTTTGGGTACTATTCCGTTCATCTTTTGTGGTCACAATTCGGGTTTCTTCCCGTTACGGCCTCCTAGGGCGATTGAGTGAATTTCTTTTTGGTTCAGTGTCCGGGGTGATAGAATCAAGATCGGAATCTAGTCTTAGGCTAGTGTGAGATAGTTGAGGAGTGCGCAGGATTCATTATCCCGTTCTTTCAGGCACCGATAAATACATCTAGAATGAATCTCGAGTGTTCTAGTCCTGGCCATCCTATACATGGTTGAGTCACATGTGATTACATGGAATGTGTTTTGGAAAGTTCACTATCTGGTGTAGAAGCGTACAATTATGTGTTGTTATCTTTTGCTGGAATTGTCTTTCATGTTCGCATTTGACCATCCTGTTGTTTTAGGCGTAAGTTGCTCGGGACGTAATTTTTAATATTAAAAATTAATATATTATTATTAATATAATCGGTCCGGTCCAGGTAGGCGGATCCGCCTATGGAATCGGGAACCGGACCGGTTCCCTCAAGAACCACTGGTTCCGGGTGGTCCGGGCGGGTCCCGGTTCGTTTGCACACCCCTAGCATGGACCCTCCCAAGTCCTACCAATTGTAACTTGATAGTAAAAAATTAATCGATGTAAACATACAATTTTACTCAATTTGGAGCCACCACTAACCAATTAGGATTGATTAGAAACCTAAGTAAAGTATGAGAGGATACTTTACTTTTGCAAACTAGAGATTCAGTAGGTCCGGGGACATGGTTACGCTAGATTAATCTAACATTCTTTCGGTACCTTTTTCATTTCAAAAATATTTTGCAAGTAACTAACTATGACTTTATTAAGGTTTATTCTCTAAAAAAAAACCTACAAAATGTTTATTAAAAATGCATGCCCTAAACATGATTTCTAAATGATATGACGCCTAATTTTTTTTATATCTTTTTTAATGTTAATTATGTGCAGCCTTAATCTAAATTTAATATGCATGATTTCTACTCTAATGACATGTGAGATGCACTCCATATGACATAACTTGAACCATCACAGTATGTGAGCAATCTGATTTATGTGATCCTAAATATGCATGTGCTACATAATAAACGACATGGTAATTCTATGTGCATGCATGTTCTTTTTGTGATTTTTCTTTTTAAAATAATGCAACTTTGATAAATTCTTTTTTTTTTTTATGGAACCTACATGAAATAACAATGACATGAAATATGATTAATTATGAATAATAACCCTATTAATTAACCAAGCAAATGACCTATGTGTTTTCCTTTTAAATAGATACAAAACTAACACGGCTTAATAATTTTTATTGAAAAGAAAGTGACCTAATGATGCAATGCAATTTTTTTTTTTAAATCGAATAATGCATGAAAACTCGATTATTAATTAAGGTCAGACTGTATGATGGGAACACTAAGACATTAAACCTAAAACGTATGACTCACTAAGTAATGCACAACATATGGCATGGATATTATGAAATCTATATGATCTAAATAACATTTTTCTCGGTTTTTGTTTTATTAATGAAAATTATGTACTATCCTAATTCCATATCAACATGCATTGCTTTAAACATGAAATACGTATGCCCCTAAGTTCTAGACATATGATGCATGATATGTAATGTGTACATAACGATCAACTAATTAAATGACGCATCAAAAACTATGTCCTATTGATAATCCACCAATACAGTTTGATGACATATTTTCTTAATGCGAATCAATTATGCAGTGGAATCCATAATTTTCCACGAAAAGTCAAAATAATAAAAAATTTGATCCGATGTCTCATGGCTCAATATTCTTGATTATCATGACGTAATATGACAAATTTCCTAATCGGATAATGTCTAAATATATCAAAGCAAATCAAGTCAGAATTGACATATATCACAAACTAGGAAACCAAACATTTGAACTGAATTTAGTCTAAAGAGATTACCTAGTCCAGGGCACGACTTTCTAGAGGGGGCGGTGGCAAGGCTTGCGGACCAACAAATGAGGTATTGATCGAGACTTCACCGATGCTTGGTGAGTCACCAGTGATCAAAGTTGGTGGTCTAACGATTCCACCACCGTAAGGCCCAGCCAGTGAATCAAAAACCTGCACAGAAAAGAATCAACCTCTGCGTTGATAGACTGATTTGGATGAAAGATGGAGCGAACATCGGGAGGGTAGTGTGCAACACTTTGTCGGCAGCGGTAGCGGCACAACTCAGTAAAGAGTGGCGGACAACGAGCAATGTTGATCGTTACGAGAACTCATTGGGAAGCAACAAGCGTCTTGGACGAAAGTTGCCGGCGTCGATGGGATCAACTCATTTCAAGGAATAGCAAACTTCGTTGTCGAGACTCCAAAAGGGATGTGCTGCTTGTCACAATGTCGATGATGTTGAAGTTTGTGGGAGGACTAAAACCAGATGGCGACAAAGGCATCAAGTTTTTGCATCCCAAAACGTGTGAAGCAGCTTCGGAATAGGCGTGTGATGGCAACACAAATGCGAGGGCAACCATGGAGCACGAGGGCTACCGACATCAAATCACAGAAGAAAAGAAAAGTTTTTCTATGGATTTTCCCTCTCTCATTCTTCTCACTTTCACAAATACACAAGTATTCTCTCAAGGAAATCTCCTCCCTTAAACGAACCCTCACGAATACTTTGCCAATTTCTCTCTCCCTTTTAAACGAAGCCTTGCACTCTCTATTTATAGAGAAAAAATTTTTGTTGTGCAAATGAAGAATTTTCAAGATAATTGCATTTCACCCGACTGCTGACAATCATCTTCCGAAAAGGGGAATACATTCAACAAGAAAATGGCTCAATTATTCCAAATTTAAAATCTCTCAAAATCTCTTACCACAACCGAATTGTTTTATTTTACTAATCATTTTTTATTCTCTTTTCTATTTTCTATTTTTTTAGAACAATTTTTTAAGAAAAAATTTAAATTGGATAAGTTTGGTCCTAAATGTTGTTGTTACCTAAATGCAATGTTATGAAATGCTCAATGTAATTTTGACATTTTCATATGACGAACAAGTAAGTAAAGCAGTTAAAATTTAGGTGTCAACAATTATAAATTTTCTTTTTATATAACTTATTCGAATTTCAACTCACATTTTAATTGATCTTTAGAACTAGCAAAGCATTGCGTATAGAAAAATGGTTCGACAGCGGTCCATTGTTCTAGGGAGGATATCGGACCATTTTGGGCACTAATTTCATCCGTGGAGCTCAACGACTTTCGAATCGAGTTCATGGGGAATCAATGCCCTTATTTAGCTGATCGTATACGTATATGGGTTTGATATGAATACACGATGATCGGTTCGAATTTGGCATCCAAAGATGCGATCGTAGTAGAGCCATGGCTCATGGATTGCTGTGGGGCAAAGCACAAGAAACCTTCACCTCCCGGTTCCCACAAAAGGACCTTAACCAAATTGAGCTAATGCCCTACTTTAGCTATATGTGTTTCAGTAACTAAAGTAGCGTACTCATGCTTAAAAGCCGGTTAAAAATTAGCATTTTTTCTGTTTTATTTGACTGTAGTAACTAGATATTCATGATTTTAGATTTTTTTTGCTAGCTCTGTTTTCATCCCATAAATGAATAAAGCTACCCCATTTACACTAGAAAGACAAAGTTGCTCTCAATCTTTCAGTTACAATTTAAAGTGGTGCCCACTCCTTTTTTTCTATTTTTTTTCTTTTTTAGTTATCATAATTAAGCATTTTACATGTTTGGTTTTTAGTGTATTAAAGAAAAAGTGCATCCTTAGATATTCCTATAACGTTTTACATGCTTCATGTAATATTATATTGCCAATAGTAAGGAGGAAAGAAATTCTTTCATATAACAAAAATCGAAAAGTCTCTTGTTCATCATTGATCATATGACAACTTATCTATTCTCTGTCTATCTTACCTCAAAAGCTAACTTTCTTAGTGAAGTTTTTATTTTTTAATTTCCTCAATCTAAAATATTTATCAAGTTTCTTTATTTACTATATTAAGAAATTTATCTTTTTTCTTACTATATTGGCGAGATACTTTTATGTAGAACATGAAAAACGTTAAAGGAATATATAGGAATTCACTACCAACATGATGTACAAAGAGACATCTTGATAATGTTTCATAAATAGTTCATGGATGATATAAATTTTTGTACTGATTGCACTGGCATTTAAAAAAAAAATTATTTCTTATTTTATGCAATTTTTTGATTTAACTAAAGTTTATTTTCTAAAGTTTTACATTGGAGAATGTACTGTGATTTTATTCTGGAAAATCTTCAAATAGGTTTTTTTTTTTTTTTTATCCTTCATGTGATCATCTCATTATTCATACATATTTAATGTATATAAATTAAAATCGATAAGGTGCTTGATGGTGATATACACAATTAAAATGAAAATATATAAACAAGTCAACGTCTTAAAAAGTTGTCAATTTTAAATTTGTTCTATACTCTACTTGTCAATACTTCACAAATTTGCTGGACGACATAGGAAAAGAACGAGGTTTCTTGGAAATTTATCTCTTCGACTGAACGAATATTTATGAAAATAATATCTAACAATAATAAATAAATAAATAAACATAGTGTCTTGAATATACATGGGAAATCTACAATAAACAAAAGCTGAGCATGTGAAATTTTTAATTATGGTAATTAAATCCTACATAGATATTAGAAAAGCTAAAAAAATAAGAAAAGTGGATAAATTTAAGACCACCACTTTAAATGCAATTGAATGATTGAGGACAACGGTCTTTTTTGTGAAAAGTGGGTGGATTTGGTCATATAAGGAATGGAAATAGCGCTTCCCAATTTTTTGAAGTTTGCTTTAGCAACTTTTGGAGGGCAAAATACTAGCTTGCCTAATAGCTACATAGTCTTTTGGGAGAACTAAGGCTTGCGCTATTTCCACTCCCTTATTAGCTCTTGACATTCCATTTCATATTGAATTGACTATATTATCCCACTCTTGATTTAGGATTATTTCTTGCATTCTTTTTCTTTTGTTTCAATTTTTCTAGAGATGAAACTACCCATGTTCCTCTCAAATAAAATTTATTAAAGTTAAATGTGGGGCCCATTCATGATTTAAGATTACGGATTGCCTTCTTTTTTTCTTTTTGGTTTTTTGACCTTTTCTTTCTCCATTTGAAACAAAATTGGTGTACCTCTTTTCAAAAAATAAAAAATAAAATTATTGGGTAGATAGCTAATAAATTATTTGACCAAAAAAAGCTAACTATTGTGTTTATAAGTTGTACATTTCTTTTTTTTTTTCTTTTTTTAAGTTTTTGTACTAGGAAACTATTGTTCAAAGTATGACCTACCGATTTTAGTACACATTTCATTTAATTATAACTTTAATATGTCTCATTATGTTATAATCCATGTATTATAATTGCTCAACTTTCATTTTATTTAGAGTATCTAGTAGTCAATTTGTCAATTATTTATTGTGTAATGCATTAAATATTATGAGTGACCTTGATCTGTTCTTCTGTTTATAGCAACATACTTCAAAAGGACAGTTAATTAAAAGAAATTTGGTCTCTCTTCTCTAACATGGAATAGCAATATTTTGTCGATCACAATAATTACCTTTCCTATTGCAATCAAGAGGAACATATTTGTCTCTCTTTGACTCTTTTTTCTTTTTTTTTTTGATAGCGACAACATAGTTTTAAGCAAGAAGATACGTCTGCACACTACTCAAAAGATCCTTTCGTGTTAGAAAATTACCTAGTGAAGTTTCAAATGAATTTGTTGACATAATTGATTGCTATTCTCCATTCATGGTTTAATTATCAATAGATACATTTAAGTGAAAAATAATATTGTCTTCCATAGTTATTGCACTACAAAAACAATGCAATGAAAAATGAGTAAATTATGTTTAATGCATATTTCAACCACAATAGCGTAGTTGAAAAATTCAGGATCATGAGGATAATCTAGAGAAATAAAGTAAACAATTTGTGGCTAGAACTAACATTTCTTTACTCTGTATATGATTAGTGCTTGCTTATATTACAAAAATGGAGAACATGAAGGAAATGTTGAATGTAATGGAAGTGGAAGAAGCGGCTAAGATGAAAAATTATTTAAAAGGGATGTGGGTAGTTTTGTTGTTTAGTAAAATTGAAACAAAAGAAAAAGAAGGAAAAAAAGATGAAAAATAATCTTAAATCAAGAGTGGAACCTGTAAGGAATAATGTAGTTAATTCAAATCGAACTTGAGTCAGGTCATAAATGATCCAATCCAAACAAACCTATTTAACCCCCTTTAATCCATTTACATCCAATGCAAATATAGTGACCTATACCCGATCCAACCCATACCCAACTTATACTTGACGCAACGCAAATTACTAAAACACTTCCATATTTAACTCAATCTACGAAGACTCATATCCAAACTTATATAAGAGTGTGGAGTGAGTAACCGTGAGATCGAGTGAAGGCAAGAGAAAATGAGAGAGAATCATAGAAGTGGGTTGGGGTCTAAGTAAGTTATAAACCCATTTATAACCTATTTGATACCCATATTGTGTTTAAACCCATTTATTCAATATAACTAACCTATTTATCACTCATTTAACACTCATATGGATTAAGAAAAAGATTTGTGATTCATTTCAACAGGTCTATGGAAAATTGAGCTGGTGATCGGGAAAGCTAAGTTGGTGCGGGAACCTTATATAGATTAAATGAGTAGAAAAAAATACTAGAAAGACAAAGGAAAAATTGAAAATTGGAAATACACAAAACCCTAGCCTCGTCGCTCGCACCACCTTCTTGAGCTCGAGCGTGCATGGCCTCAAGATGTCAAAGTTCGAGCAGCCTTGGTGGGGAGCTCGAAACTCTGGTATCCACGGCCACAATCTTGAAGCTCTAGTGGCCTTTACAGTGAGGTTAGAGATGTGACAGCCATGGCAACAAATTCCAAGTTCAAGCGGCCATGGCTGCGAGTAATTAGGTAGGAGAGGGCCGCCATGCTGAGTGCTTGAAAGCTGGAGCAGCCATCTCCGTCAGCACGAAGCTTGAGAATGGCCGTGAGTTCGAATCTTGAGCACACATTGTGCAAGCTCATAGAAATAGTGGCCACAGCCGCAAGTAAGAGAAGAGAGAGCGGCCATGGGCTTGAGCATGAGCAGCCATGGCCGTGAGCTCAAAGCTCCAGCGGCCATGATCCCAAAGCTTGAACTTGAGTGTCTACAGTGGCGAGCTCCACTCTAGGGGCCATGGCTGCTCGATATGCTCGTTTTGGGATAAATGCTCACAACAGTTTTTTTTTCTAGATATGCGAGGGCGAGGATGAAGACAACGAAGGAATAAGAAATGATTTACAGAAGAAGAAGAATAAGAAGAAGAAGTCAATGAGAGAGAGAGAGAGAGAGAGAGAGAGAGAGAGAGAGAGTCGATATTAGAGAGAGCAAATTTTTAATAGCGTCAATGCCGTGTCGGTAATGACCGCTTGAAGATGTCATAGGTGCATTCCCGGTGAAGGAATAAGAAATGATTTGCAGCAAAAGAAGAAGAGAGGCAACATTTGAAAAAGGACAGAAAACAACTCCAAATTAGAAAAATTTTAACCGCATCAAAGCCACATAAGACTTTTACGGCAACGCTCGAAGGGGTCGTCTCTCCCCGTCCTTTCACTTAACAAAGAATATATCATCTTTATCTTTCATATCGGAGACAACAGAGTCGTCCCTTGACTAGGGAGATTCGTGAGAAATAGTTATCATTGGGATCTAACCTGCAATCGGCAGACCAAGCAAGACTTAGAACTTGCGATTTAATTGTAAATCTCGCCCTTCTTGGGCGCCAAAATTCACCATCACCTTGGGATTTTAATAACCCCTCGAAAGTTTCTTTCCTTGAGGGTGAGATACGACAAAGAATATTTGTTTTGCTAATTTTCTGGAAAATCGCACGGCGGGAAGCCGACCAATAATCAAATTAAAGCACACGGACTTTTCTCGAGCCACTTTTCATGACATCAAATAATAGAATACCATAATTACTTCTGAGAGTTTGGTGAGAGTTTATAAGAACGTGTGATTGGATCACTCTTTGCTAATCGAAAGCACACCTCTCGACCCCTGATTGGTTAATTCAATTCCTCAATTTTGGCGCCTTGTCTAAGCCAAATGCTGAATTTTCATAAGTAAATGATCGGCTGGTCAAGAACTATGACTTCGAGAAGGTTTGATAAATTGGGTTGAGTCCATTTAGTTATCTATCTACTCTAGTACGCATTTCACGAAAAATCAACTTAATTTATAGAATCAATCACAATCAACAAGCATGAGTCTAAATTCTTAAAAAAAAAAAAAAAAAAAAAAAAAAAAAAAAACTCACAAGCGAATCACAATCACCATGTAGTGAACGGAGGAAAAAGAACACTTAGCAAATCTAGTACAACAACACTACGGCGACAGACAACATCCCCGAAAACAAGCTGGTGACGCTCAAAGAGGCGGCTGAGTTCCCTGGCGAGGGAGGGGTGGCAGAGCCTGTTGGAGAAGGCGTGGTGGTGGTAGAAGGTGGAGAAGGGCTAGTAGAGGTGGAGGGCGGCGTGGCAGTGGATGATGGTGATGGGGCGGTGCCAGCAGGAGACAGCGATGGGGTTGTGGCGGAGCTGCCGGTGACGTTGATGGCGAGCTTCTGGCCGAGGGAGCAGCGGTCTGGGTAGGTGGATGTGTAGAAGTGCTCGCCAGGGGTGGCAAGGGTGATTCTGACTGGCGGGACCGTGTAGACGGAGATGGGCGAGGTGGTGTTGCAGGAGTCGAACACTGATTTAGTAACCTCGGCGACGTTTTGTGTCCCGTTCACAAAGTTGAACACTGCATATACCAAATTGAATGGCGTTATAATTATTAGCCAAAGCAATATTTCTTTCAATGCTCCACTGATATTTGTCTATGCTAAGTTTTAGCCTTTTAGATCTTTATTTCGAAAGCTAGAGAAAAAAGTTCATTTCTTTAGCAATTTAAGCTTTGGGCTTTGGTCTTACATTGTGCGGGATCACTGTCGTCAATTTAAGAATTTAAGCCAATAAATAGAAAATCGTGATTCAACATGTGATGCTCTCAAATAGAGATATGAACAAGAATACTCACCTAAGATGTCACCGACCATGAAGGTCTTGTTGGCAGCCCAGAGCTCGTAGGCCCGAGTCGTGTTGACAAGCACATTCCATCCAACACCGTCACCCACGGTGTAAGTCACTGGTGACCTTGTCGGGGTTGTTGCCTGTGCTGTCGCTGGTGCTGGTGCAGAAGCAGCCGGTGGTGTTGGTGTAGTTGATGGGGCCGGGGTGGGAGTCGAGGCAGCGCTCACGGTGATGGTGAGCTTCTGGCCGAGGGAGCAGCGGTTTGGGTAGGTGGATGTGTAGAAGTGCTCGCCGGGGGTGGTAAGGGTGATTCTGACCGGCGGGACTGTGTAGACGGAGATGGTGGAGGTGACGTCGCAGGAGTCGAACGCTGATTTGGTAACCTCCGCAACGTTTTGCGTCCCGTTCACAAAGTTGAACACTGCATATACCAAAATAAAGAGAGTTACAATTTTTATCCGAATCGATGTCTATTTAGATACGTCCAATGATATTTGTCTATGCTAAGTTTTAGCCTTTTAGGAAATCAAATTCAACTATAACTTTAGTTTGAAAGCTAGAGGAAAAAAAATCATTTCATAAGATAGGGATTGATGTTTTTCTTTAGCACTTTATCTTTGGTTTTACATTTCATGCCAATAGGAATAGACTCACCTAAGATATCACCAACCATGAAGGTCTTGTTGGCAGCCCAGAGCTCATAGGCCTGTGTGGTGTTGACAAGCACATTCCATCCAACACCGTCACCCACGGTGTAAGTCACCGGCGACCTTGTCGGGGTTGTGGTTGGTGCCGGTGCAGAAGCAGCTGGTGGTGTTGGTGTGGTTGTTGGGGCCGGGGTGGGACCCGAGGCAGCGCTCACATTGATCGCAAGCTTCTCGCCGAGGCTGCAGCGCCTGTCGAATGTGGAGATGAAGAAGTGCTCGCCGGACTGGTTGAGGGTGATGGTCGCTGGCCCATTGGTCCAGCGCGAGATGGGGCTCGTGGAGTTGCAGCTGTCGTATGCCGCCTTCGTGACCTTGGCAACATCGTCCATTCCGGTCGTGAAATTGAAGACTGCGTGGAACCGGAAACACTTGACCGTTCACTTGCAATTTTGTCGAGCGAACGATGGTGCGCTCAAGAATAATGCAACGTCGAAAAGCTTATGCTTTTAGATGGAAGGATAAAAGATCATTTATGCTTTCGGCCCAGAAGATTTCATGATTCTCGCCACTTCTCGATTGAGCTCGAAAACGAAGAATCAAAGAAAAGTGGAGTTGCTACCAGAATATATATCAAGCTTATACTTCAAAGTCCTTTATAAGTTAGGTCTCAACACATGGTGCATTTTTTTTTTTTTTTTTTTGGTAAGGAGCACATGGTGCATTTCATCTTGAATGAAGTTGAGAAAACTGTGTTGTTTGCATTCTTCGATGATCACTTGCCAAAATGGCGAAACTGATACTAAATACGCAACCCGGAGGGATGCACTTATCTTTCTGCAAACCATTTGAAGAGTAGATTAATTACGAATTGGGTTTGTAACGTGCATGCATGAAAAGATGCTATCAAGACTCATGACTCATGACAAAAGCAGTAGGACGGGAAGAAAAAGAAACATGAATGCAGAAGTAGAGTGAAAAGAACTCGTACCGAGAGTGTCGCCCACGACGAAGGTCTCGTTGGAGGCCCAAGTGGAGTAGGCGATGGCGCCGCCAGGCGGGACGACCCACCCGAGCGAATCACCGACCACATGCGTGGTCTGAGCGCGGCAACTCTGGATCGCGGCTCCTAGGAGCACCATCAACACAAGCATGTTCATTCCTGTCGCCATTTCTTATTGTTCCTTCCTTCTTTCCTTCCTTTATGACGTGCTCTCTGAGCTTCTTTGAGCCCCAGAAAAATGAGAGGGAGAGAGAGAGTTAGGACCGAAATGAGATGATCATTTGGGCGAGGGTTTCTATTTATAGGATCTGGGTCTTGCCTTGCTTTGGCATGGGTATGGAAATGTCCGTATGACTTCTGCACGCCCATGACGTGGCATTATACGTACATGGCGTGACATGCCGATATAATGTATCTATCAAAGTAAACGCTAGCCATTTAAATACTTCATTAAGAACAATGATAAATGAGGATTTCAAACTATGAGGGAGCGCCCAATTGGATTGGAAACATGTGTCCTATATAATTTCATCTATAATTTTTAGGATTAATACCCTGAAAAATCCCAAATTAGTACACTTATGACAAATTTACCTCAAACTAGTTTTTTGACTACCAAAAACCCTAAACTGGTATACCTTTGATAAATTTATCCCAAACTGGTACACTTATTACAAATTTACCCTCTATTAGTTTTCTTTAAATTTTAACTAATTAAATTATTAAGTTAAATGACACGTAACAGTTGGCTGATATACCAATTTGAGATTTTACGCTTCGTTTGTCACAATTTACAATTTTTGTGATTTTTTTGTGGTATTAATCCAATTTAGCAAATGGTATATTTGTTACAAATTTACTAGTTTTGGGTCTTTTGCGGTCAAATAAATTAGTTTTGGGTAAATTTATCATAAATGTACCAATTTAAGGTTTTTTTATGGTCAGTCGGGGTAAATTTGTCACAGGTGTACCATTTTTGGGTTTTTCATGGTTAAAAAAATAGTTTGGGATAAATTTGTCGCAGGTATATTAGTTTGAAATTTTTCAGGATATTACCCTCATTTTTATGACACAGGATCTAACTCAATGGAAACTGACCAAAAAATAATTTTAGTAACCTTTTTTTTTTCCATCTATGAATCCCATATATTTAACTTCAGGTAAGCATCCAATTTAGCTAATTGATTAATGGTGAGATATCAAAATAATCAGAGATCCGACTCGGTCTCAGTTTTTCCCCAACCGAACCGGACCCAATGGAATCACGGAAATCCTCTTTTGCTATTTAAACTATTGCAAATACGTTGGCCAAAAAAAAGAGAACTATTCAAAATGGAACAGCTTCTCGAACGAATGGAGGGCGATTTGGACCGGTTGGCCTTCCAGAAAATCAGGCTGCCGTGTGAGGACTTCACCAAACCCAAAGGCTTATCTCATGTTTTCCTGTTTTCACAAAGTCAATGCATCTTCATTGAATGCCATCAATGAAAGTTCATGCAAGGCACTGAATTTCTCCTAGAAAAATGCCAATAGGCGAAGGGGAAGACTGAAAGTTTGTGAAAGTAATGATCCCAGGCATTGCATCGCCGGTTTCTTCCACTAAATATCTATCCAAAATTATTAAAGTGTCTCTCATCACCTATTTACAAGATTTATATACTGCTTATATACATATATACTGCTTAAGTCGATATTTGATTGGTATTGAGCTTGAGTAAACCACTTTGGTTTTAATGCATGTTCGCCCGATGAGAGTCGGATATTTTTTTTCAAAGGCTATTAATTTTTGTGGCATATTTAATTCTTCTTTTTAAAAGTTTAAATATATACCCACCATAGGACAATTATCCATAAAGTCTTAAACATATCGTATAATAGCCAATTCAATCATAAACTTTTCAATTAACTAATTTAGTCTTAAACTTTTCGATGATATGTTAAGGGCCAATTTTGGCCTCTGGTTGTTCGATGTGCCAGCACTAATATGGGCGAAGGTCACAACCCTCGTCAATCTTGGGCAAGGGCTACAAAGGCCTTATCAACTACAGGTGAGGGTTGCGACCCTTGGCCACTTTTGGGGAAGGGCTTGAAAGGGCTTCATGGCCCTCGCCCAAGGCCGATGAGGGCTTGTAGGCTCTTGCTTGTAGCCATAAGGCCTTTGTGGTCCTTGCCCAGTGGTTGGCGAGGACATGTAGCCCCTCTCTTGTGGCTGGCGAGGGTCGCTAGCAATTGCAAAGGCTCTAGCGACCTCCACCAGCCCTTTCGAGAAGATGAAAAGTGAAAAGAAAAAAAGAAGAAAAAAAATGAACTTATAAAAGAAAATTAGAAATCGTCAACGTTAGTACCAATCATAACACATAAGATGACCGATGGCCACGTCAATGATTTTAAATCAAAATTGGCTAGAAGAACTATATTGGAATGTCATTATATAATTTAAAATTAAATTGGCTAAATTGAAAATTTTAAGACTAAATTGGCCACCTTAAAATAAGTTTAGGATTTTTTGAATAATTTTCCCTGCCCGTAACTAACACTCATCTAGAACACCCTGTGCAAACGAAGTTTTTATATTGCTTCAAGTTCGTTGGGAGGAGCCACAAATGAGAAGATGGAAGCAGGAAGTGTCAAAGAAGGCAACATCTGCCATAAATTTCGACAAATAGCATTTTCAGTCTAACTATTTTTATAATTTAAAGGCCTTGACTTCACGTAGTCTTTGAAGACCTGGTTTGGGAGTATAGACAAATCGAAGAACCCAGGAAGGAAGAAAAGAGCAAGAAGCGACGGCGGGTGACATTTATTGACTTTGCATGCAAAGAGGAGGGAACTAAGAAATTCGCATGTGGAAATCACAAACATGGCGGGAGAAAAGGGTTGACATCAAGAGCACTGGATACACGATTTCCATTTGTGAATTAGTTCAATGAAAAGATAATCTATGCCTCCGAATCTTACGATTAGTAGGTAATTTCATGTTAATCGTGGGTTTGACTAAGAAAAGACTTTAGCGACGCATGGAAATTGTAGGTACCTTACTGTTTAATAGTATTTATAGCTTAGGTGGAACTTGTCCTAATGTCGGACCTGTCAAAAGTGACCCTTTTGCTTATAAATACTCAAAACATATGAAACATGCTCTTTCTGAAAAAGAGGTATGTTAATCAACACTCTTTCTCGAAAAGCAAAGCTATCGTTGATTTCGTGAAGCGCCCATTTACCTTGGCAAACCAAACAATCCTTCAGCACTAACCAGCAGCTGCTTGATGATACATGGGAAAAGGAGGTAAAGACATTATTAAGCTAACAGTTAGCCAGAGAGTCATTGGCCGTGAAAGCCCCAAGAGGTCCGTGATATCTTGCAAAGTAGTCCATCCAAAAAGTTTAAGCTATAGTGAAGATTGAATCTCACGACCAAGAAATCGATTTCACAATGTACAAAACCAATTTCTTTCGCCCGGACAAGAACACTAAAAGTTGAACATGGTTTTTGCCGCGATGACCTAAGCTCATAACTCGAATTGCAATATCAAATTGGCAATGTTCAGAACACTCAAACCAAATCTTGGACATTGCAAATTAAGTAAACTTGGGGAAGCCCCCACTAACAAAGATAAGTTCATGAGACCAATTACTGACCGGATCTTGAGTTTAAAATCGGAGAGAATTAAAGGGCTATCAATTCTTAGTAAACTAGCGACGATGTAGCATGACTTACGACAAGCCAAAAGCCAGAGCAAAACCACAGCATACCTGAGCACCAGATGGAATGAAATTGAATTAAACACTTCGACCCTTCGGCCGCACCTAGAAATCATCTGCCTTCCCTAGGGCAGCTTAATTATTACCTGTGCAAAGGGTAATTACTTGCAGAGACAGGGCAGATATAGAATCTTGCGCTGGGTAAAAATGAAGATTACGGGAGGGTTCACAGACAGATCCAACTTTATAACACGAATACCAAATGCTGTGTACTTGGCCATCAGCAAACATAACTCAATGGCAAGAAACATTCCGGGTAACCAAATAGTGGTGTTTATCAAACCCAGTTTAGATCTTATCAATGTCTTCGTCCTCGAATTCAATATAATCATCACCAGGACCTTCATCCTCCTCGTCGAGGCCACCAGCAATACCCTCATTGAGACGGGTGTTCTCAGGAAGCTCTCCATATGCCTTAAGGAGCCTGGCCTCATCAGGCATGTACTTGAGGATCACATCAGCCTTGTCATCCTGGTAGTCGCGAAGCCCCACAAGTATGATATCACCTGCTGCGATCCAAACCTTCTTGTGCATCTTCCCTCTTATGTGGCAAAGGCGCTTGGTCCCATCGATACACATTGCTTCACATCGGCCATTACCGAGCATGCGAAGTACTTGAGCATACTCCTGCCCATCTTCCTTGAAAACAAGTTCACGCTTTTCATCATCAGCTTCATTCTTTCCTCTCTTCCTGTTCTTTCCTCCCTTTCCCTTATTCTTCGGCATGGTCAGAAGGCCTGGCAAATCCAGACAGACATCACAAAACCAAACAATTTCAAAAATGTCATAAAACTCTCAACAACGAAGCAAGCATAGTTTTAAGCCATGGGGAAAAAACCTTGGATTTGAGGAAATAGAAAAACCAGAAATATTGCAACCTAACATGCAAATCAACTTATAAAAGGGTACAAGTGGCAATATATCGAACATCAGACGAGAGCACACCACCGTACATATAATATCAATTGAGAAACCCTTCTCTGGTGCAGAAAAAACAACTACTTCAAAATTGACACGACTGACTGCTTTTGGACCTGTTTCGCATCAAACATGTTTCCATCATAATAAAGGCTAATTTAAGTTGTTTTAGCACATATACAAAATTATCTGAATTACCGAGGACACAATGACAGTATGCCATTTCCTAACCTAAGTTTAGAATTTGAAAGGCGAATGCCATGTATCAATTTGAAGAGTCAGCACCCAAACGTTTCAAGATCTTCAAAAGGATTTAGGTCAAGTTGTCATGTCGTGAACTCGTACTATCCCAATTGTACTGTGGGCTAACAGAGGCAGCGTAAGTGCAACTTGCCGCAAGACTTGATAGTAATCCTTCATACACCAAGTTTTCTAAACCCGGTAACAACTGGAACAGGTAGAGTGTTGGTGCCAAGCACAACTCAATTTTGTTTTTCCTCTTTTTTCCAAACAAGCAAATTACAACTTTCTTGCTCTTCACATTCCCGTATAGATAAAGAAAGAATTATAAAATAGGTTTTTTTCGGATAATCAGCCTCAACTACCCCCCACCCATAAACCCCTTCTCTCTCAAAACCCCCTTCTAAATAGTAGATAGTCACCCACCATACACATAAACCGGAATCTCATATAAAAAAAAAAGAGTTCAGCAGATAAATTAAAGATCCGAAATTGCAATCCCATATTTTAATGATACTCCTCCATTTCAGATGTAACTGACCAAATAAACAAATAGATATATGTCCATGCAGATGAGCTCAATGGATGATGCATATATTTGACTAGTCATGGTGGAATCTTACTTCTCAAAGATTTTATCTTAAAAAACAGAAAAATAGAAATGCATGATCAGCTAGGCCATGTGGATGAATATGCAGGGGTAGATATTACCTCTCCCTTTTTCCTTTCAAACAAATAAAAAAGATTGAATTTTTCTATTGTCTTAATTACAATATAGAAAATATAGATGTAGTGTATCCTTTTTCTTCTTTTTACCATATCGTCTGGTGATCTCTATTTTCACTAAGAAGCCTGTTGTTGGATTGAATTCTAATGAAGGAAAGCAACGACTAAAGTGGGAGAGTCAGAATTGAAAAGAGGAAACCTCACTTCTTTCTCTTACAACCAGTAGGAGTGCCCTGGATTTATTGAGCCTTTCCTAGTTTCATTCTCACCAGTCTTCATCCCTACCCTTGAACTTGAGAGGTTTTAACTCTCTTAAGAGAAAAGAGCGAATCCTCTAGTAGATACTAGGTAATCCAGTATCCTTATATAAGAACATAATAAATTTGGTTGTTATGGTCGGACTCCATCATGGATTTCTCACGTTTCTAGAAACCAGAAAAAGGCCCAAACCAAATGTAAGTTTATCCAAACACAACATCCGTACCACACAGTAACTGAAGAAACTCAATGCTCTCCATTTTCACCATTGAAAACCCAACGGGGGAAAACAAGGTTTCTAGGAATGACCACTCAATCACCTTCCAAGACAAACCCAATATTTCAGCAACAGATCTCAAACCCGAGTCGCCGCATGCCAACACCCAGAAGTACGAAACCTATCCAATCGCAAACCCATCGCCACAGTGGTCATAACAAATTCTACCAGACCACCGCAATCCCGAAAAAAGACAAATACCCAGAAACTGAATTCTCAGAAAAACATACGCCACAACCCAATTCCAATCTCTGCCCCAAGCTTAAATCTTTTTCAACACCAGCAAGCATCTCGACCCCCAAAAAGAAAATTAGCTAAACAAACAAACAAACGCATGATCGCGACAACATCCGCACAAAACATGGATGCAGCAACAGAACCCACAGAAGCAAACCCAAGTTCTCCGACCCATCAATCAATCAACCAATCAATCGACCCCGAAGCAGACGGACACAGCACGAAGCGCGAGCTCCGGCCTTCCAAGATTCCTCGCACGCGCTTCGGAGAAAGCTCGGAAATTGATAACGAGAACGGGATTCAGGGCAAAGGAGAAGAGGCGAGGTTCCACTTACAGAGCAAACGCGAGGGGGTGATCGGCGGGCGCTAGCTCTGCTGCACCCCTTCTTCTTCTTCTTCTTCTTGCCGAGCGAGGGTTTTTCTCTGAAGAGGACTTTTCAGTGGAAGTCTTTCGGTTTCGTATTAAATTTAAAGGATAAATTGAGATGATAAAGCAATATCCGAGGAAAATAACGCAAAATAATCCTTAGTGTAATTTAATCATTATACTTATAATTAATCTAATGTGATCTTTAAATTATTTTTAAGTGTTGAATCCAATTTCTAAACATTCCTAGGCCCTCAACTTTTCATAATATAGTCTGATCATTCCTCTGATACTGTTTACAAACTTTTATAATTACGTTATTACCCATATTTAAAATTTTCAGTTCATTTCCATCCATAAAGAATGCTCTCTTTTTATTTCTTTTTACCATTTTGGTCTTTATAAACATTACGAATGGTTCCATTTAAATATATTTTAGCCTATGATCTCTATAATACTTAAAATGGAGCCTCATTTTGCATCGAATTCATATCATCGCTATTTTGCTTTCTTAATGTGTAGATTTAACTAAATTCAAGAAAATACAAAAAGGTTGAAAAAAATTTCTCTTCAAAATTAGGAACAATATCTAGATTAATTTCGTTTTGAGATATCATTATAATAACATTTATTCTTCAAATAACCGAAATATCAACCTGATACAATTCTAAATGAGGTTCTACTTTTACTATTATAGAGATTATAAGTTAAAACATACTTAAACAGAATTATTATAATACTTAGAAAGACCAGAAAGGTAAAAAGCAATAAAACAATCTCTTTTTTTTTTTTATTAATTAAGGAAATTAATTGAAATAAAAAACTATCATAAAATTTGGGAATAACATAATTATGAAAATTTGTGAATAATGACAAATGACTTATGGGATTTTATTTTGAAAAATTGAGAGATTAGATCAAATAAATTGTATCAATTTCGACATTACCCACTAGACCAAATTTTTAGAGTCTATTAGTATTGGTTTCCTCGGAAATTAAACTTCAAATTTCTTTTTTTTTTCTTTTTTTGAAGGATAACCTCTTGGATATTAACTATGAGTTTGACTAATGTACATATTAGATTCTTTGTTGACATAAGTTGGGCTTAGCTGCCTGATGCATCTTGATAAGGCTCTACTGTAGGTGGCAAAATGATGCTATTACGTCTCGATAAATCTCAACTATCGACAATAATATCATTTTTAGAAATTAATAACTGATGTATATTAAAATGTCCATTGGATTACTATGCATGACAAATGCTCCACGCTCTTTCGTTGAGATCTCAAAGACTATTCGGAATAATAGAGGTTAAGTTAAAACAAGGGATATGTTTAAGCTAATCATTTGACCATTTAGCCAATTTTCTTCAAAAAATTTATCATATCTAACTCATCTTTAAACATTGTATAGGATGGTATTACAATCTTAGAATCGGTTGTCTGTACTGAATAAATTAATCATATTACATGGACTCTGCACGACTATGATACTTAAAATATTGGATAAGATGAAGGAAATACTGGCTGAAAATGGAGGAGAAAAAAATAGTACATTCATGATTACCTTTATATTCCTTATAGATCACTTATATCGCTATATAATATATTATATTAAAAGCAACTTTTGCCCTTCAAATACGTTGAAGTTTTATAAGTGGAGTCTTCTCTTTTCTAAATGAAAATCAAGAGCTTTTCCAAGAAAAAGTGAAAGTTTTGAGGAAAAAATCTCATGACATTAAGTAGAAACCTAGACTCGTATTACATTCGTTAGGACTTAAAAACATTTCCAAAAATACTAAGTAAAACTATCGTACTTCATTCAAATATCACTTTCATACCTCTATTGTTTGAATGTCAATTTGCTACTCGTAAAGGAAAACCACTCTTCTACAAATTCTCACCACAAAGGCATAATCCAAACTTCCACCATGTGCCATCGTCTGCCACCATCGATCCCCCAACCCACTGTAGCCGTCACCACCATCGTAGCCGCCCCCTCAACATCATTGCCGCCGTCTCTGCTCAATTATGTTGTGCTTCTCTCTCTCTCCCCCCTACATGTCCTTATAGACCTATGGATAAGGTCTGTCTATCGCCGTCGATGGCTCTCTCTTTCCTTTGTAACTTTCTCCATCTTCCTCTCTATTCCAATTTTTTGATAGACACATGGCCACAGGTGGCTCTCGACCTCACTCTAAGGTCGTGAGCCGCCATGGGCGACGTCGACTGAGATTGAATGAGAGAGAATTCTTAGAGTAAGCACGCACCGGGCAAATGAAGACGTCTTTGAGGTTTCTAATGGACAATGGCGAGCTCCGCTATCATCAGGGAGGGGCGTCAGTGACGACTAGTGCTAGTGGTTGAGCTTAGGGCTTGGGTTTGGTGGTTAGGTTTTGGGGGCAAAATTATTCACAAAGTTCTAGACATATCGTATGTTTGCCAATTTAGTCTTAAACTTTTCAATTTTACCAATTAGGTTCTAAACATTTTTACTTCTTATTAATTAAGTTCATATAGCCAATTTTA
Source organism: Eucalyptus tenuipes (assembly GCA_014182365.1). Taxonomy (NCBI): domain Eukaryota; kingdom Viridiplantae; phylum Streptophyta; class Magnoliopsida; order Myrtales; family Myrtaceae; genus Eucalyptus; species Eucalyptus tenuipes. The sequence goes on along the minus strand of CM024539.1, from coordinate 39,683,849 downwards.
ACTGGAAATCACTAACGTGAAAGCTGATGATGCCACGTAGGACTATTGGTTCTGACGTGAACAAATTTTAATAATATTTTAACATTGTTTGAAATTTTTATTATTTTTCTGATTCTTTTTTCTTTCTTTCTTTTTTTTGCTTCTTCTTCTTCTTTTGCCATAGGCCAACCACTAGCCATGTCAGGCCGACTAACCTTGCCCACCATAAGAGAGGCACGGTCGGGCGAAAGCCCTAACAAGGTTAGTCGGCCTGCGCCAGGCATCGCTTGGGCACATGTGACCCTAGGCGAGGCCACCTTGGCTTGGGCGAGGGCCGGCCTCGCTAGATCTGGGGAGGGAGGCCTTGTCGGGACTCGCCCGCCCAAGCAAGGCCCAGCGAGGGTCGGCCTCGCCTAGGCTAGATCAGGCAAGGTCAGCCCTTGCCCAAGCTAGGGCAACCTCACCAAATCTAGCCTGGGCGAGGCTAGTCGGCCAGCATGGTTGATAGTCGGCTACTAGCAAAAGGAAGAAGAAGAAGTAAAAAAGAAAAGAAAGAGAAAAAAGAGAAAAAAAAATCAAAAAATCAAAAAAATCAAAAAATAAAAAATATTGAAATATTATTAAATTTTGTCCACGTCAGTCGCTAACAGTTCTACGTGACACCATTGGTATCCGTGTGAGTGATTCCCAATCAAAATTAGCCGGATAGATTAAATTGGCAAAAAATGAAAATGTTTTAACTTAATCAAGAAATGAAAAGTTTATGATCAATGATAAAAAGTATAATAGATTTAGTACTTTTGGGATAATTTTCCCGATTTTGGGGTGTTTCGAGGGTTTTGGATGCTCTTGGGAATTTGGGATTTGGAAGGTGGCGCTTTCGAAAGAGAAATGGCTTTTTGGTACCTAAATCCATAAGCACATTTGAAGATGCAAAATGGTCACAAAATCAAAATTCATGTGGCTAGTTGATATTTTTAGAATTAGGGGTCTGAAAGTGATATAAAAAAAAAAAAAAATTCATATATGGTTTTGATATTTTTCGGCAACTTTTTCAGTTTTGAAGTAGAAAATTCTTTTGCCGTTTCCATCTTAGACAACAACCTCGACGTCAACAAGAGAAGGTTCTATGCGCGTGCCCCCACAATTTCCCTGTAATAAAAAGCAATTATAAAGAAAAAAGCATAGTCACCTCCACCATTCTTGCTTTGCTGTAGCATGTCTTTCTCACATTAATTTCTTACTAGAAATTCGAAATTATATAATATATATATCGCATAACAAACTTTAGTAATTTGTCAAAAAAAAAAAACTTTATTAAAGTCAGCACCTCATCCATACCCTTGAAATTCGAGCCCCACATAACAACGTGTAAAAGTTTTCCACAACGTGTCTTGTGTGGTGCGGCTGTATTCTTAAGGTTTCACACTGAACATCGGCCTCGCGAGGAGGAGTTGTGTGGACCGACATTTGCGACCAAAAAGCAAGCGCGTGTGGACCGACTTATATAGATATCTGCATGTATATGAGCATGTATACTTGTATATGAGTATGTGTTTATGTACATACATACATATATTTGTATATGTGCCATTTTACTTCTGTATTATTTCTGAATTGAAAATCAGATATATGTCAAGAATGCGAAAGAGTGTTAAAAATCGGATGTTTATTGATGCATAGGCAACAAAATCAAAGGCAATTCACTACACAACCATATAGTATAATCTCCAATTATTCACATGAAATTAATACATCGATCTACCTTTATTTTCCTGGATGGACTGACAATAAATCAAGGTACATAAAGGCCTTAAAAATCTGGGGAACCCCTTATTTTGTGAAAAGTATAAACAAACACGTGAAACAAAGCTGGCAGAGACAAATTGACGTGTGTGTGGTTTATCTATTGAATTTCGTATAGACCAATATTGTATTTACTAGATTCTAGAAAAAAAGTTCAATGAACAAAAGCCAAGGCAATGAACAACAACGTGGATGAGAAGCCGAGGGCGGCCCTAGCTGGAGCGGAGCTCTGGGGTAGCGGTGCGGAAGGGCCGCCGGCCACTGGAGATGAAGCGGACGAAGAGGGGTTGCTGGACGGCGTCGGGGTTGTGGCGGTGGAAGGCGGAGTGGCGGAGCTAGAGTCGGTGACGTTGATGGCTAGCTTTTGACCCAAGTCGCAGTGGCGAGAGTAGTTGCTTGTGAAGAAGTATTCGCCCATGGCGGTGAGGGTGTATTTGACCGGGCTTACCGTATAGACCGCGATGGTGGTGGTGGTGTTGCACGAGTCATAGGCCTCTTCTGTCACCACCGCAACGTCCTGGGTTCCATTGGCGAAGTTGAAAACTGCGTAACAAAGATAGCACCAATCAGACTTTGGAAATTAATTAGATGCTTCGCATGCTACTTAATCCCATGGGAAAGATATTAGAATGTTACAAATAATCATTTTTGGACCCAATTAGTGATGTATTATTTTTTATTTGAAAATATTTTTTATTAATTGATATTTTCAAGTGATACAATTGCACGAAACAAATCATCTCTAAATATTCCTTTATATGATCAAATCTAACGCGAGGTATCTCCATTGAAGCCGGGAGAAAAGAAAAGAAAAAGTGGTAACTAAAGCTTAGCTTTTTTCATGAAATGCGCCATAAATTTTATGATGGGACCCAAGTGTTGAAAGACATTAAGAAGCATGATTTCGTAGCATTGTAGCACTTACCTAGGACATCTCCGACCAAGAAGGTCTTGCCATATGCCCAAGTTTTGTAAGCGATCGAGCCGCCAGGAGGAACCAGCCAACCCAAGGCGTCACCGACGATGTATGTCACGGGCCCCGGGGCGGTGTTGGGGTCGGAGCCTGCGGCGAAGGGGTCGGGCCGGCAGAGGCGGAGACGTTGATGGCCAGCTTCTGTCCCAAGTAGCAGTGGCTGTCCATGGTGCCGATGAAGTAGTACTCACCGGCAGCATCCAAAGTGTAGTTGAACGGGCCGGTTGTCTCTAGGAAGATTGGGTTTGTGGAATTGCACGAGTCGAATGCCTCCTTGGTGACCCTGGCCACATCTTGCTCGCCGGTTGTGAAGTTAAACACTGAAAAAGTTTGAAGCCAAAATGAGAAGAAAAGTTAGTTAATGGCTATATTAGCACATTGCATCTCGGGATGAAAAGGGGGTCTATTTAGGCTCGGTCTGATGATTACTCGAGATTGATTAGCCTAATTTCGAATTGTTCTTGAGCTCGAATTCGAACTACTCGAGTATCATGTCAAGTTGAGCTCAAGCTTGATATTGCGTCAGCTCGGCTCAACTCAACTCGATTATACCCTTATTGCATGATTTGAACTTGCTAAAACTTCTTTTCTTGAAAGCTAATCCACTAATATTTTATAAATCATGTGGGAACTCTTACCGCAAAAAATTTTAAGATGGGAAGCAAAGTTATAGTTACATTCAAAGCGTAAAAAACTCTTTACCGAGGACATCGCCGACGACGAAGGTCTGCATGTCAGCCCACGTCTCGTAGGCTATCGGACCGCCGGGCTGGACCAACCACCCGAGGCTATCCCCGACGACGTGCACGGTCTGTGCAGCCGAGGTTTGAAGAAGGGCCGTCACAGCCAGTACCGCCGCTATGGCTACACACATTTTGGCCATGTCTCTGGACCCTTTAATGGCTGTTCTGTCTTGTTTCTTTGCCTCTTAGTGTTATGGTGCAAAGAACAAATCCGATGAAGTGAATGCCAAATGAACCCATCTGAGGCCTCTTATATAACGAAGCAAATCGTGTGGATGTTTCTCAAGTCAGTCAAGGGACGCGGGATGAGATTCAAGCAAATCCCGCCGAAGTCAAGACTTCAAAATGTTTAACCGATCTCTTTAATGCAGCCGAAGTTTTCATTGTCAAGCATTTGAACAGGAACCTTCTGCGTTGAATTCTGGTGGCACTGAGAAAGAAAATGCCCCTCCTCCCTTGACACGTTCCTTGTCTCCAGAACCTCCGAAACTTTTCATTGACGTAAGGGTAAAATGACAAAGAGGTTCGGAGAAATTGTAGAACAATTTTGCCACGACGTGGAGAGGACTTCCGTTCAGTTCCTGAAAGGAGATTACATTGGCTGCCTGGAAGAAGTGAGGAACATTACTTTTGAAGTTTAATGAAAGCATAAAAGAACGACTATGATTATTATGTGAATTTTATCTTCCATCCACAAAAGAAATATTACATTTGGTTTCAAATAATGGGAAGTATATGTTACATATAAGCATTACGGGTAGTTGAAAATTAAGCAAATGATGAAAATCTATTATGAGAATGCATTTATTTTATCAATTAGCTATCAGCTTAAGTTAAACTACGCTGATAAATAAATAAATAAATTTCCTTGTTCAAACACCCCCTTAATACGGGCTCGCAGCCCTAATCGAAATGATGATTTTACGTTCCAGTTTGTCATTTATCCTTCAACTTATAAGACTTTCTTTTAATCCGATCCGAATCTCTAACATTCTTTGCGCGAGGCATCTTTTTAAATGGGGACATAAAATTAAATGTAGAAAAGGCCTATGAAGAGTATCTTATATGCATACTTGAGCAGTCAACGCGTTTTGCTACAGCGGCTGGGAAAGTGATGCAATTGTTAAATGCGCAATGGAAGTTGGACAGGTCTCGGTACTCATAAAAAAATCGATTTACAGTGAAAAATATATGAAATCATAGTCAGTACAGGAATAGAAAGAACCAAAAGCGATATGTCCCGATACAACTCGAAAGGCAAAACGGGCAGATCTGGGCAAGTTATTCCTTTCTTAATCCACGTGCCCATCTTTTAATGTGCACAATTCTGTCCAAATCCGACCAATTTTATATAGAATTTTTATTTTTCTTTGAATTATGGCTGGCTTAGACGAGGATTATTATGATCGACGATAGGCTTGGCCCGCCAATTAGTCTAAAGTCATCGTCTAATAACAACCACATGAACTTCGATTCAATAATACCAGACATATCGAAGTTTGATTTACAAAATTGACATACAAAAAAGTATGACTGATCATCACGTCTATTTATAGATCACCTTTGAGTATTAGTCTTAATAAATCTACGGTAACTATTTAACCAAAAAAAAAAAACTTATATGATTAAGTTTGATTTTACACAAATTAAAGTGTCTCCTATTATATGACGCAACTGGTATGTTTAGTATTTATATAAAAAGCAAGAATATACTGAAACTTCTCGCACTAGTGCGCTTTTGTTGTGTTGTGCTTGTTTTCTCATTATAACAAGCTCAATCATCCCAATGTTTTTCACGTCTTAAATGTAGTTAGGTACAATGGACGGTTCATATGTAAAACCCATCAGTTCAATATCATATTCAACCAGGAAAAAACAAATAACAATACTTTCACACATACATGCATATTTATGTAATATATAAGTCATGAAGTCGAGTTCCTTTTGTCTCCTCTCTTTTCTATCATTTTATAGAAAAATTAATTAATTATAAAGTGCTTTAGGGAGAGAAGTATTGTCAATATCGCCGGCTAAATTACGAACGTGATGGACGGGTTTCTAGAAAGGTTTGAGAAATGCATAGCTCGGTAAAGTGTCATTTTCGTGTGCTTCCCAAGCAAATAATAAAAGAATATATCAAACAATTCAAAGAAGAAAAATGATCTGAACCACTTCTTTGTCGCCACCTAGACTTGGAAGATTTTCTGGCTTAGATTAATCCGCCGTGGAAGCAAGAAAATTAGGTACATGCAACTCTCATTAGCAAAAGTCAAACGAGCTTCCGTTCTCCTCACTCAAGCTTTGCTCATCAAGAAAACAAAGTGCTCAGACTTCCCGTGATTACCACAGCACTTCCATCATCTTGTGCTTAATTTACATCGTGAGCTTGGAAACGTAGAATCGAAATAGGGAGTTGCATTATGCTGAGAGAGCAAAGTCAAATATGGTGTCCGTCTCGGTGAGTCTCATCACCCAACAGAACTCTTCATAACATAATTAGTTAGAAGCTTTCTAATCACTTCTTCTAGACAGAGGAAGCGCATCGACGTGATATACGACAGCTGGTAATAACACATCAATAAAAATCCGGTGCTAAGTATACTAAAATAGGCTGACCTCGTTTTACAGAAGCAAGCTTGGCACCTCGGACCTCATCAATTGTGACCCTGAGGCGAGCTTGGAACTCGTAACTTTGGCAATCACGAACAAAGTTGAGCTCCACATGTCGGACTTCACGCCCATTGAATGCGACCTCAATGATGGAGAGATTTTGGTATGTGAGACCACGTTTCGGGACTTCATATGGCTATACAATTCGTTCTGTAATGCAGATAGAAGAGAATGTTCACTGTTTAGGTTTAAGAATCTTTGGAGAGTAGACATTGGTGGGATATCTTAACTTCGAAGATTGATTGCTGAGCAGAGCGAAGGGTACAAAGTTATCATTTTATGTGGACGTGGGTTGTTGTTTCAGTGCTGCTTCCTTTTGCAGTTTATAAAGAATGTCCTAGTCTGACTGATCTGGTCTGATGATAGCCGTTAGCGTGGAAAAATCTGTATTGTGAAGTCATGTTGTTTCAAAGATAGCTCCAAGCTCCTTTTCCAACAGCAGATGATAAGATTGCTGATGAGGGTGCATGGAGTGCCGCTATCAGTTGCAGGGATCGCCATGCACTGAATGCCAAGATTATATATGCTCATTTCACTTCACATGCTTGCATGCTACGTGGGACGGCCACCGTGAGTAGCAAACGATGTTGCCCGTGATGTATGGAGGACATGATCGAGTCACTTGCAGGGGCTTTTATGGTTAGGGTTGGAGAGTTCACTGCATTTTACCAGGAAATTACTGTGCATTTTCTTGTGTCGTTTGGTTGGTGAGATAATAAAGCACATGATAAAAATCTTTTATCCACAGAAGCAAGAATTTATTATTAACCAAGAAAACAACATTACTTTTAATCTCAAACGATGGGGGATCTATGCTACTTATAAAAATTACTTGTAGTTAAAAAAAAAAAAAGCAAATGATAAAAATCTATTTCTATTGGTTTATTACTTAGCTAATATATGCTGAGCTAAAACTACGCCGATAAACTAATAAAACAAAAATTTCCTTGCTTGAATCCTATGAGTATGATCTCACAATCACTTGTGAGATTGATCTTCATCAACTCTTTCCTCTGACCAGTTGCCAGCCATTGCTGAGGCCTGGTGACAATTCAAGAAAGAAGGGGAACATAAGAAAAAAAAGAAAAGAAAAAAATTTAAAAAAAAATTTAAAAAATGCAAAAAATTATTTACGTCAGCGCTAACCATATCACTTGACAGTCAGCATCCATGTCAGCGAGTACCGGCCAAAATTATTCGAAAGAATTAATTGACAAATTGTTAAAAGATTTATAACTAAATTGGTCAAATTAAAATGTTCAAGATTGAATTATTATTCATACAATAGAATTGCGATTTCTGAAGTAATTTTTCCAAGTCAACACGATTTGCCGTAGTGAATGGGAAACCAACGCAGGGTTTCCCTCACATGTCAACAATTGTTAAATGCGCAATTGAAGTTGAAGAGGCCTTCATGCTCATCAAAATAATCAACAGTTTTCAGAATATGGAAACGAAATCATGGTCCGTACAGGGCTAGAAAGAAGCAAAAGCGGCAACGTGAAGTCAGCTAGACATGATCATTGAGGTGCCTGATCGGCTTTTAAAAACAAATCGGGCTAGGCCTAAACGAGTTGTTCACTTGATTTGCGCTAATCTGTCCGGATCCGAACAAGAAAAGTTAATGCCCGAGGAGAGGCTTGGGCCAACTATAATTAATCTAGTCTAAATGCATGAATTTCAATTCTTATATTAGTTTGAGTTATAAAGCCAATATATTGAATAATATGATAAGCTTTCATTGGACAATGAATCTAACTCAATTCACGATAGAGTTTTAAAGTTGCGTTTGGTCGTTCAAATTTCTAATCAAGATAAGACTGGATATGATATAATATAAAATCCATGAATTTTAATATATCATATCCATTATTTGGTAATTGTAGTCGGATATATTTATATCATATCATGTGCATTTTTAGTATAAATGGCATATTAGCATAAAATAAACAAAAAATTTTACAAACGGAATATGGTAAAAATCTCTCGCGACACTTTTACGTACTTTGTTTTTACTTTCTTTTTAAAATCTTTTTCCTCTCTTTTTATAATTAATTTCTTTGTTATGTCTTTGTCCCCCTCCTATCATTCTCTAATAAAATTTTATATAGTAAACTATACTAATATACCTATAATATTTAATAAATATAACTATATATTTATATTGAATTTATATTCTAAAATAGAATTAAATTCGCATATATAAGTAAATATAATATTAGATTAAATTAACTAAATTGTTATTCTTTTGTTTTGAATTTCTCATATTAGAATTCGAATATTATATATATTGAAATATAATTTTAACTATAATTTTAACTTTGTTAATTTTTTTAGTTGAATAATTTTAATTTAGTTTATCTTCTTAATTTAAGAAGTTTGATATTCGAGAAAAATAACTTTTCTAATATGGATATTAGAAATCCTATCCACCTTTGTCCCATCTCTCCAATAAGATAATTTTATTCAGTCTATATCCCATTATATATGATTTTATCTTGTCTTGAGCAAGCACCAAATGAATTTTATCCTATCTTGAATTTTATTTTGACTGCCAAACGCAGCCTCAGGGTTTTTTGTGATATTTGTGGAATGGCATGGCAAAAATCTACTTTCATTCCAATCCAATCCAATCAGTTATAGGTCAATTATGACATATTGAACAATTTCTCTTTCATGTGTGAGCTTAGCATTAGCTTAAATCTCCAACGCCCACCTTCATCCTTAGCCCACCAACCGAGCGATGACTCTAATATCACTTGGTCTAAGCGGCTAGCAAAAATCCGATGCCTTCACCCCAAGAGATCGAGATCACCAAAAGAGAACTTAAGTCCGAGCCCGTTAATATATTCTGTTAGATCCACCTTCGCTCAAAAGATTAAGACAATAAATTATGACCCAATTAAGCGCTTCAAAACCACACAAATTCTTCAATGTATGACTTTTTAAACACAGCTCACACCTGTAGTTTAAATGTAGTCTCCTTATGCTTAATTTTAGTCTCAAGCTTGAAAACATAGGATCAATATAAAGGTTACACTATGCTGTCGAAGCAAAGTCCATATATGGAGTCCATTCGTTGATTCTCATCGCCCAACATAACTCTCCAACAACATAAATATTTAGAAACTTATAATTAGTTCTTTTAAATAGAGGAAGATGCATTGGCATGATTTAAAATAATTCTTAATAAAAAATAACTAAAGATCTGTTAGCAAAAGAACTTTGTGGGCATGGAATTAATTGACACGGTTACTCATGTGGTTTATTTGTTTGGCCAAACAATGACATGATTTATTCCATAACAGCACCTCACTAACTGAAAAAAGAAGGTAAAACACGTTGACGTTAGCCGTATATGTTTTCGTGTAACTATAAGCCCTACAATACAGAAGCACCCAAAACAATCTTCCTTCTTTTAGCAACTGTCGTGTTGTGCAGCAGCGCCAAGGATGCATGTGGCAATGGTAATCAAATCACAGTAGCAGAGAGAATGCAGCGAAATAATCTTCAGATTGTTATTAGCTTATGCAGCCAGATCAGACAGCCGTACCTCTCAAATGAGCATTAGTAGCGGAATGTGTATAGCATATCTCGTAGAGCTCAGTGAACTTACAGTCATCCGCCTGAAACTCAACTCACCGATGAGTGAATGGAATGTTCAGAGCACGATATAGTACCCCTCAACAGGATTATTTCTGTCAGGCAATTTGACATGTTTGATGGAAATCTTCCGAGACAAGTGTATAGGCCTTAGCTAGAAGCAGACATTTTTTAGCTTCAAAATGAAAAGGTTCTTGTCCAGTAACCTCTCAGAAAATTCATGCAACCTGGACCGTTGAGATCATCATAAGCACTGGGTCATATCGATCAAAAAAGAGCATACATCATGCATCATGGCATTATTTGCACGTGAGCTATTGCGCACACTGTTGTTTCTCAGCTGAAGTGGGAGTAACAAGAGAATTCAGTCACCTTGAAGCTCATGGATAACGCCAATGCATGAATCCATTGCAATTAATCAGCCAATGCTCATGGGACTACTCGTCAGTAGAAGGAATTCTCACTGATTTTCGCAAAATGCTGTCACATTCCTCAAGATATTCCTCTTTCTGTCACTGCACCACATATGATCCGACAAAGACCTATTGTTGAGTTCTGAAGATCAATAGGAAAATGGATTGGTCAGTCCAATACAACCACCCCACTTTTTCCTTTTAAGTAAATCATTTGTCCTGACTAATTTTTCAAATTTCATAAATTTTGGGTAGATTCTATGTTTCATTATATTTTATCATTCAGGGTATCTTAATTCTTTATGCCTTTGCCCTATGTACAATATCAACTCTTCCATGACATTCAAGAACTCGAGATGCTGTTCTCCAATGATTACCGAATCTTTTTGGGTCCATGAGCTTTCATAAGTATCCACCATCTCACATGTTCAAAGCCTAGTCATATTTACTCAAATTCACCACTTCTACTTCTTTCTTTCACAAGTATCCATCCATCTATCTAAACATTCTCCTATCCACTACACCCATTTTATGTGGCAGACTGTAGAGGGGTCTTTAGGCAAATTGGCCATATTAAACTTTCAACAAAAGTCTGTTTCTTTACTCAGTATACCATTTACATATATCAGTTGTAGTATACCTCACACTATTCTTTCCCTTAAGCTTAATCAGCATATTGCAATAGACCCACATACCATACTTGCTTATCTACTTGAATTCAACTGCTTGTGTCTAGCAGGTAATGTCTTAAGCATTTGTTCCATCAGACTGATAAATGACTTTAAGGTACAAAAATCTCTTGCTTATAACAAAATCCTTAGCTCCCCACTACCTCCTACACTCCAATCTCACCATCGTGTTAGAATATCCTCCTTTCGTATGAGCTTTAAGGCCACAGAGGCATATAAGAAGTGCATTGAATAATTCTGCTCAATATACAGCAATAAATTAGAGAAATGACGCGACTTGGCCAGCAGCAAGAGCTATGGGAGATCAGGGGAAGAACAATTGTAAAGCTTTAGGGAGATCAGGGGAAGAACAATTGTAAAGCTTTATTAAGGCATCATCCGTAAGCAGAAGGGCACTAAAATAAACTGACGCAATTGTGCAATAGAGGCAAGAAAAATATGTGACAGAGACAAAGAAGGATGCTTACCACTTCCGTCTTTTTAAATGTTGATATTATGGACAGAGAGTTATGTCCTTAGGGCCTCCTCCATGTCCTACTTGAGGACTCGTGCAGTTCATAAAAAGTATTGTTATAGATAATACAACTGAACTGGACAGACAGTAGTCTAATAGCAATTATTCTGGCAAATGTCCCTTTCCAGATGCACATTTATCTTTTTCAGCCTAGCCTCCCCCACACAACAATCTTTGCTAGTTCTCATCCTCAAGTCTGCCACTAGAGTCAACTGAGTTATCTCAAAAGAGAGATGGGGCCAAAAAACAAATGCGAAAGCACCTCATATAAAGTAAATTAGTATCAGAGAGAACATGTGCTTCTGCCCGTGAACTCTTCCTGAAGAGAGGCTATAAACGCTGCTACTTCCTTCAAAGAGACATGAACAAGCATAATAACACTGTCAAACATCCCCTTCAATAGTCACTCGAGCACAGTGGCAACACACGTGCATATAATTAGCTGACATAAGAAAGAAATGGTGCCTCTTTTTCCAGTGCTTGCAAATAATGTCCCCTATCATATGCTCTGATTAATTGCTAGACCTCACAATTATATGGACTTCCTTCATAGTATGATGACAGAGATGTTTCCCATTATCAAACCATCACTGGAGACTTGACCATTTCAATGAGCTGAACAAGTAAAGCTTGTTCTGTTGAATTCTTTTACTCAATCAAAACAGCTTCTCCTTACAGTACATGTGACCAGATCCATTCTTTCAATCCTAAAGATTCAGCCAAACGGACATTAAAGTATCCAGCACATGAACGAGATGTACTAATAGCTTTAGATCGTGTTGTTCACTCTTTTGTGATGACAAATCTCTGAAGTTTCTCACAAGTTAACAAAGTAATATTTCCACTGATTAAATTGGCACCGTTTCAATACATATAGACATATTGGCAAGACATCCTTTTCAAACATAAATCTCACAGCCATTAGCATCAAAACCCCAAAACTTAAATTCTTAAGCATGGCTTACCCAACAAAAATGTCATTGTAGGGGGAACTCAATTAGGGAAAAAGTGGAAAAACAGATGCACAGTAACTGAAACCAAAAAAAATTAAAACTGTTTATCAAAGCAAAAAAAAGTACCTTCACAGGAGTATTCAGAAATTCTGCTTTATATCATTCTGGACAATGTACACTACCATGTTGGCAAAGGAGGCATTTTGCATGTATAGTTTTGAACCATTCAGCATTCTCAAAAGTTCATGAGAGAGTTGACCAAACCAATTAGCAACAACAATAATTCACTTCACCAATAATCTCCGCATGAACAAATGCCATCCTTGAAGTGATGGAAGCGGTTTGAATCTCTCACAATAATCTCCCTCTCTGTAATCAAAGATATGAGCTTTGTGGCAATGTGGCAATCACCACAAACACGAAGGTTCTTGAAGATTCGAAGTGGAGATTTAGGAAAGGTGCTGATGATTCCGAATGCAATGGCCAATCGCTCACTGTGACTTGTCAGAATATCCTCCTTTTCATCATCCTCAACATCTTGCAACACAAATCTAAAATCAGGAATGTAACCCAGGCCTTTCATTTTTGCAGTCAGAATCCTCAATTCATTATGGATCTCCTTATATTTTGGATGAGTTTGGTTGCCAGTGTAGAAGACCTCAAACGTATTGTTCACTTCAATTGAACTCCAACCAGGAGTTTTCCTCAAGCCCCTGTCTCTGGCAAATGATCTAACTTCACCCATTACATCCCATTTCCCAGCATTGGCATAAATGTTGGACAATAGAACATGATAACCAACATTCTCCGGATCAACCTCAAACAAGCGGTCCGAAGCTAAGGTCCCCAATTCAGCATTTCCATGTATTCTACATGCACCAAGAAGAGCACCCCATACAGAAGCATCAGGACGTATAGGCATGTTCTGGATAAAACCATATGCCTTTTCTATCAAACCAGCTCTAGCAAGCAAATCAACCATGCAGCCATAATGCTTTAAACCGGGTTTAATCCCATACTTTTCCTGCATCACCTGAAAGCTACGTTGACCCTCATCAACCAAACCAGCATGGCTGCAAGCAGACAATAAGGATACAAAGGTTATATGATCTGGCTCAACTCCCTCTTTTTGCATTTCTTCAAATAATTTTAAAGCTTTGTCACCATGCCCATGAAGACCATGGCAAGATATGATGGCATTCCATGGGACTGAAGTATTTCTTGGAATATTGTAAAACAATGACATCGCGTCATCAAGTCTCCCACATTTTCCATACATGTCAATAAGGCAGGTCCCCACAAAGATATCTGCTATAAGGCCATTTCTAGAAATAAGCGCATGAATTCTCATGCCTTCTTTCAGAGCTCCTGCACTAGCACAAGCTGTTAGAATATTCACCCAAGTTCCTTCATTTGGAGGTATCCCTTCACACTCTTCCATCAGGTGATATGCTTCAATTGCTTCGCTTGCAAGACCATTCTGAGCGTAACCTGTAATTAAAGTGTTCCATGAAATAACATCTTTGGCAGGGAGTTCTTCAAACACTTGAAGTGCATAACCCACATAGCCCAGTTTTGCATACATGTCCACAACTGCATTTCCAAGTACTACATCATTCAAAACCCAACCCCTCCTGAGGGTGAAACAGTGAAGAGACTTACTATTTCGCGAGTCATTTACTTGAGCAAAGCTTGAAGCTAAACTAACTACTGTCAACAAATCAGGCTTTAAACCGGTTGATTGCATCTCTTTAAAAAACAAGCATGCAGTTACTGGATCATTATTCTGTTCATATGCAGCAATAATTGAGTTCCACGAGACTACATCTTTTACCACCATGCTCTCAAATATTTGTTGGGCATCTCCCAAGTTACCGAACTTGGCGTACATATTTATTAGAGCATTATTCACAAATAAATCAAATTCCAACCCATGCTTAATGATATATACATGAATCAATATCCCACTCAATGCATCATCAAACTGAGCAAATATGGCAAGGAGACTGCATACAGTTACAGAATCCATCTTTATTCCCTGCGACTTCATAGCAGACAAAATATCCAGTGCTTCAGCAGCATTCCCATTCTGACAATACCCAGAAATCATTGCATTCCATGAGCCTATATCTCGGAATGGCATATCATCAAACACCTGACGGGCAACACCTAAGTAGCCGTGTCGAGCATACATGTGTACCAAGGAAGCAGCAACGAATACATCAGATTGAAAACCCAGCTTCATAATTGAGCAATGGAACCTTTTTCCTTCCAATACATTTCCACAAGCTTTCAGCAGTGGAGGAAAAGTATAAAAATCAGGACGAAGACCAGAGGATAAAAGAAACTTGCGGTAGCAATCTATAGCGGCACTGAAAAAACCACAATGGACATAAGCGGACATCATACAGTTCCATATGAAGACATCCTTCTTGGGTATCCAATTAAAGGTGCATCGGGATAAGAAGACATCACCAAGATGTAAATAAAGATTCACTAGTCTGGTGGAGAAGAATTTATTTTGAGCTTTCCCTGATACTAAAAGCTGAGCATGATGACACTTAGCATGATCCATTTTTGTGCGAGATCGGATCAGAAGATCAAAATCCCTCTCTTCCTTCTCAACTCCAATGAAATCTGATTCGATTTGCAGAGCATTTGTGGAGAAGAGAGAGCAGAGAGATCCAGCATATGGAAGAGAGTTGCAATGATACTTATCTCTATGTCTTCGCATCACTCTGAGGAATAAAGAAAACCAAGATATCATAAGTACCTAACGAATAAAAAATGCAAATTCATGATTTTTCTTTTTCTAGCATTACATTGGTATTTAACAGGCTTTAATAATATAAATTTAACATAATTGAGTCCAATCTATATGAACAATTCCTCATCAAATCGATCCAAATCTTTCTTGTTCCTGAGGTACACAGGCATGAATCTCTCTCTATAAAAATATAATGGACACATGATTTAAACTATATTATTTACCTCAAGACAACGGGAAATGTCCACATCTCAGGAAAAATAGGACACTTCTGCTCACTTTCATTGATCGAGCTTACATAGTTGGATCTTCAAAACTCCAAGGATTATCCACATGATACTTACTATAGAAACACATGCCAACAGGCGTTTTTTTCCTGAAAATGGGATATGTAAGCTTCAAAGCAGAAGAAAGAATCCAAAACTACTGCATCTTCTGTCAGAATCACGATATGCACGAGACTCATCATTACCCTTTTTCACACTTAAATGAGCACTTTGCCCCTTAAATTGTCAACTGACAGAGAATGGTAAAGATGGTATTTGGAGAGGTAATAACCATCATTCAAAGCATATCATCCACAACTAGAACAAGACCAATGAAAGTAAACCCACAAACCAACCTCGCTAACGTAGTGGCGAGCAGATTCCATCGTCAGACGATAGAGGGGTGAAATCATCTTGCCTCTAAATCATGAAGTTGCAAACTTTCGCGCGAATCGCTAAGTTTTCGCCACTGGGTAATTTTCACAAGCACGTAGGAGGCGTGGGGAGAAGTAGATAAAAAGACATTATCGCCACCAGTTAGAGCGCGCGCGCCTTGCAATGTTTAGGAATCGCCGAACTAGAGTGAGCTGAGGAAACGGAGGAGGCAAGGCGATGGTAAGAAGTTAGGACAATGCGTGATGTGATGGCTTGATCGCTGGCTGCTTGAATACGTTTGGTGGGAGGGAAGGGACGGAAAACAGGCGAAGAAATTAATCATACAGGGAAATGCGTACCTCTATTAATTTATCTTTCTCACATTAGTAAAATCATGGGAGAGACGACAGCCTAGCCTTCTCATCAACAGAAGAGATGCGCTCATATTTAATTTGAATCATAACTATTTCATGTCATTCTTATTTTAAAAATTAGAAATTGATGAACCCATTCTATCAAGACCAAACGGTAGAAAGTCTTCTCACATGATGTGTGCTGCAGTTTTATTATAAGTCATGTAAAGAATGACAGGACATGATACGACAACAACGGAATGCTTCAGTAATATTTTTCTATTTTTTTAGGATGATGGTGGAAATGTGTGCCTTCATTAATTTATCTTTTTGTTATTAATAAAAACATCCAAGAGTTCTTATGAAAAGAAGACTTCATGCTAGTTACATAATGTTCAATTTGAGTCATGACTATTTTATACTATTATCATTTCGAAAGCTCGAGATTGATAAGTTCATCCCATCAAAATGTTAATAACATAAAGTCTCTTCATAAAAAATATTAATGCAATACAAGTCATTGAAAGAACAATGAGATATCGGAGGACAACAATAATGATGATTTGAAGGTTTGTGTGTGCCTATATATGAGAACCAATTAAATAACACTAAACACTTTCAGGTTTCAGTGAAATTTTGAGAGAGAATTTTGTGAAGTGACGCATAAGTGGAGACTCACCTTTAGCATCCATGATTCGAATGATTGTTATGGGTTTCGGTCCGCAGGAATCGGATCCCGTCACTACGCAAATTCAAGGACTATATGAAAGTTGTACACATGACAATTGACATGGTTCAAAGATTTCCTGCCGTTCATGCAAATGAACTGGAGCTCCGTCCCCCGTTTCTACAGTGACTGAATGACTGGATCAGAAGATGGCAGGGGGAAACCAAACCTTATCCTCTGACAGTCCCCACCCAAAACTGCCTTTGCAAATCCCTTCATCCCCTCCTGCTCTTCCCACTCTCTCTCTCTCTCTCTCTCTCTCTCATTGTCACCAACTCACACACAAAAGAAAAAGCCACTTGCAAAAGGCAAAAGCAAACTGTTTGCAGGGCCATTTTAGTGTATCAACCGCTGCAGCCTCTTTTAACAGTTGAGCAAGAGAAGAAGCCTTGCCCTTTCTTTTCATTTCCAACCTTTCTTTTTCTTTTTTTTCCCCCCTCTTTGGAAGGAAGATAAAAAGATGGGTCTGCCAAAGCAGCTACTATTCCTGGAGAAGGTGAAGGAGGACAGGGAAGGAGAGGCTTGAAAGACAAAGTGGTCATCCCTCGGTTTCATCCTTCAAAGAGAAAAGGTTTGATCTTTCACGCCGAGCTCTTTTTTATTCAAGAAAAGTAATTGAGCGCAAAACATGATGTTGACCGCCATGAAAGCTCTCACTGGTTGATGCATATATTAAATTGCCATTCCGTTGAAATAGGCTCAACATTGTTAAATTTTGAAACCAGGGCTAAAGGTATCATGTGCTTGTTATGTGCAAGTAAAACCTCAGGTTTGAACTACCAGTATGGGTGAAGCTTAAGTGGTTAATATCCTAGTGTGAATCTGTTTTAGCCTGTTATGTAATGCCTTCTGATCTTTCCATGAAAACTTTGCTAAGTTACACAAATGACTGAATCCGATGAAGCGATGAGATGCTGTTGTATCTTTGATTTCCTTCATCATTTGGGATGATGTAAGAAAAGGACAACATCATGGTCAATGGTTACAGGAAGTCTTGTGCTTGGAAGTTGCTTTCACCGGTGTATGGTCTTCAAGGAGCTAGTGATGGAAGATGCATTCTGTCATTGACATCTTGGGGACATCATGAAACACCGTCCCTCTTTCCATCTGCGAGTGCAAAACGCAATCCAAAACTTCATGCATTCTGATGTAGTTCGCTTTTCCGTATGCCCTATATTACAATACCTTAGGTTGTGCATAACTTTGAAGATAAAGGTGACATGCTTAGGGATCACGAAACTGACTATTTGTTGATCATCAATTTCAAGTGCTTCTTCTATCCCCTGCTACATATCTGTGGATCCATATCGATACGATCTGTGATTGATACTTTGTTGATGACGAGGAAATAATTAGGATGGGTTTATGCCATGTAAGCTACAGGCCTCACAAGATATTCCAAAAATGCCATGGTGTAAAATGAATGCATTTCCTTTTTTGGGCACAAGGAATGCATTTCTGAGTGCGCTTGACACCTGCATTACTTGCTCAACGCACTAAGAATAAATTTCACAGCATATTTCCAATTCTTTGCCTGCTACTTTCATTTGTTACACAATTTTTCTTCGGGCAACAATTTGCTTATACAGTCCATGAACGAATATGTCAAGCAGGATATTGCAAGACCTCATGTGCAAACTGAGTGAAGTAGGAAAGGCCATAGACTACCTACTTGCTGCAAGTTCAATTTTTGGTTGAAGCACGGAAGACGGGTTAGCTCAAGAAGGCCAGCCTTGCATTTACCAAGGTTATTATTTGTTGCAACTGTTGCAGCCGTAGGCGAACTTAATGGCAACAGCTGCTACTTTCCACGTTTAACTCTCATGAGATGGAGGACTGATCTCAATCAGAACTTGTTTTATTCCCTTCTGACCAGTCACCAGCTACTTTTTTTTTTTTTAATGAGGTCACCAGCTACTTCAGTGATATAATCGCCTGGCTTACTGATGGAAGTTGTCATTGATGTAGGAATTAGTTCATCTTGCTTTAATTTTCATTAGTTAATTTTCTACAGATGATTTGAGTTTTGAAGAAGGCTGAGGTGGAAGATTCACTTCACCATTGGCTTCATTTGTTTCATCAGCTACTTATTCCTTATCCTGGAATCTAACTCCAACTTTTAGATGGATCTGTATTTTTTCTTTTTGATTTGGGGAACATCTCATGTGGATAATAACATTTGAGCATTGAACACTGTTACAATTGGTTTTGTTGATTCACTTTTTTTCAGTAAGAGAGATCGGGTTCAAGTCTCCTGTCCTCGTGTTTTAAGAGGAAAGCGCTATGGCAACCATGCTTAGTGGCAGACAGCTCATCACTGTCCCAATGAAGCATAAAATTTGGCCGAAGTCGTCGCCTTTACCTTCACGACCGGCTTCTCTCTTCTTCTTGAAGCCACCCCTCTGCACCCCAGTCCAGCACATCCAACATGAGGTACTTCCTCCACCTCCATCATATGTAAATGTGATGAAAGAGAGTTTTTCTCTCAAAGATTAACCCCGAATATGCTTGAATTTGTTTGAAGCTTTCTCATCTCATTGCATTTATTTACTGCTATTGACATTTATGCAAGAATAGTGGGATTCATCTAAATTACATTCTATTTCCATTTTGAATGCACCAGCAGTCCCATGTTCTTCCTTTCTCCTCTTAACTGTGTACGAGTTACTAGCAGGCTGATGCAGGAATTATTTGTGAACCTTGCAATGGCAAAGGATGGTTAGTTTGCGATTTCTGTAATGGACAGAAGACGAATGTTAAAGCAGAAAACAAGCGGATTTATCGGCGGTGTCCAACTTGCAGAGCGGTACTTTGCTTGCCCAATACTTCCTTTCCCATGCTTATCCTCGCCATACTCAACTAGCCATATGGTCATCCTGAATGAGATTTTTTCAGTTGTTACTGTTCTTAAACTTAAATTTTTTTGGACACGTGTGCAAGATTTGAACTGAGTACTTAAAAGATTAGATCAAAGGCATTCCTGTGGCAGATTATGTCTAAAACCACAACTTTGCCCAAAACAAATACCTTTCTCACATCTGCATTGTAAGGCCATCATATCTAATCTGAGACTTTTGATGGACCATTTTGCAAGAAACTGAAGATATAGCTTGGATTTTATGTTATGAAATGTTCCGGAATTCAGAATTTCTGATTAGCTGATATCTTGCAACCGTTTCTCTCTTGGCTTGTATTTAGATTTTACGTGTGTCCACATTTGCATGCAGCACTTAGTTTTCTGTCGACTGGGATATTTAACCACATAGGGCATGTTCCAAAGTTCAGATTTTGCAGCTGTTTCACTACTTTGTAATGCCTACAAAACAGTGTAGACGAGTTCTGGGATCAAAATTGAAGTGTTGATATGCATGCCTGGGTTGATATGATGGAGATAACAACACAGCATATGAATTTGGAAATTATTTGGAAATTCTGGTCAAGATCTTTTGTTCTGCCGATTATGTGCTTCCCTAAGTTTCACTCTCCATTTGAGTTCTTCTCTAACATGCCATGAGATGAGCACTCACAATATCAGTATAAGAAATTTACCTTAAAAATTCTCATCTTCGAAAAAAGATACTTTTCAAGATACTTCCGTTTTAGACCTTTCACGGATTATTTATGTTTGTTCTGTTTCCGCAAACGTCCTGATGATATGTGAAATATCTCTAAGAACTCTGAAGGTTTCTGCACTTTCATGTCCCTGCAGATTGGAGTCGTCTTGTGTTCAAAGTGCAAGGTATTCAAATGTGTTACATTCCCAAATTCTGACGATGGCGAAGAGTCATCTTTGTGAGCTGCTGCCATATAATTGTATGAAGTGAATAATCTTGAGCTGCCGCCATATGATTCTATTGATTATATTCATTCGCTTCTTCTTAAACCTCTCCTTGTAACATCAAGTTTTTGGTTGACTTGAGGAACTGATGTATACATCAATTTGTATTAACCAAATTGCAGAACAGTCTGAACTTTGAGCATGTTGTGCCTCATGGGTTTCACTTGTGCGAAAATGTAAGCCTTCGAGGAGATGAGTCCTTCACATCCTAGACTAGAGAATGTGTCTTTGTCGACTGGATGCTTTAGAAGAGGATTTCAAGCCAAGTAGATGGTTTAATTTCAATTAATTTGCCACAGCATCGGTCATGTGATTTAGGGGGATCAGAGGCATTCTAAATATCCTGCGAACGAATCGTTTTCCTCTCAATGGAACAATATTCATTTCAGTTAAACAACAACGCCGAGTTACCTATTGAACATGGCAAAATGAATTTTTCATGGAACCATAAGAAATCCTCTAAAGCATCAAATCCGACAAAAAATTTCCGCTTTTAGTACAACCGTTCTTCCTCAATCAGATTAAGAGACTTCATTGGCTCAAAATCATAACCAGCGAAAAGAAATAAACCTCGATCTCAAGTGACAACTTTTCTCTTCTGGGTTCAGCTAATGCCCTAGCATAGATCTCAATGATGAGCGGTCATGGCACCAATGGAAACAATGACTTTGAAAAACCACAAAAATAACAACCGAATTTGTAAAACCTTAATAAGATCTTTTTAACTGCCTCCAACTTGCTGGTTGCCGCATTTCCGATAGTCAGAGCCCTCTGCAAGATAACAAACAGTTTGACATCCATTCGGACTTGGATGTGTAAGTTGACAGATAAAACAGCAATCCAGGTCCAGTCATAAGTATATGAGATTTCTCCTTCCCTGTAGTGCAGAGAATGAAGCAACGCAATCCAATTTGGACTAAAGAACATACCTTATTACCTTTACAAGTCAATGGCACAATGACATTACAGCAAGTGCCCGAACTTTTCTACCATAATGACCAACACAGATAGACATAAGAATATTTGCAACACTACACATCTGAATTAAGTTGCTGCTAACAGACTTCAGAATAACCAGAAAACCATTCAAAGGAAGATAATCAGCAAATGAAGCAGAAGCGAAGTTGCAGGAAACCATAAAAATTGAGGTAAGTGTAATCCAACTAAACAAAATGGTATCCCTATAAATTACCTGCTTAAGATCATAATGAGCCAAGTCTGAACCATCCTTGATGAACTAATTAGAAGCCAAGAACAGTACTTTTGTATGTTTTGCCGCTTGTATGCTGATTGTTGTCCCTTCATTGATACTGGTTTCTGTCTCAACGATTTTGTTCTTGGTATGACAAACAGTTACAGGATCAGCATCAGTGGACAAAAATTATTCCTTATTCTCCCCATAGCTGAAGAGACTATTACTAACAAGTTCCGTAGACTCACCACTTGTCTTCGGTTTGTTATCAACTTTGCTTACCTGGGATAAGGGTGATGGTCTAAGTCATACGTCCCAAGTAGGGAATGTTAAGCATGACAGCTACAGATAGTATCTTTAGTTTATCTTTCCCTGTCCTTTGGGCATCTTGGCAATTTCGCTAAAATTTATCTCTGTTAATCCTCAGCAATACATGGTAATACATGTAGACATGTTATCAGTACTAGTGAACTTTCAGTCCTCTACGCATTGATTAAGGTCATATACCTTCTTTTGGGCTATGTGCTATTAAAACTATGATGATCCACCTTCTAAGGAAAAAAGAGGATGATGATCTAGATATAACAGTCTGAATCACATTAAACTGTTGATACTATTGTCAAATTGCAGCAATCATCACTATTTTCTTTTGTTCCATCACAAAATTTCTCTCTCACCAGTATATATATGGGGATTACTGTTCCTCTATTAGATAATTTAGGTTGAAGATGTCTTGAATATGAAAGAACTGTTGAGATTACCTTGTAAGAAAGTTCAGTCATATTTCAGTTATCGCTTACTGCTAAGTGTTTCTGCCATTGATTTTGAATGGCACAGTTTAAACTAGTATTAATACGATTCTGGCACACCTCATGATGATTCAGTCAGGCAAAATATATTTAATGAAGCGTTTCATCTGGATTAGCTTGCATGAAGTGGACCAACTCTTTAGATGTCTACATAGAGGATGAGGATGAGGCTTTTGCATGATAGTCACGAAATATTGAAAGCTTAATCCTATGTTTGGAGTCATCTAGACTTGTACAGAGACGACTAGGAATTTTGAGAAACATGATCCCTTCATTCCATAATGTCAATATGAAATTCATTTTTTGATGCAGATCAATTATGGGTACAAAGTACTGCGCAGTTATGTTGTGCCAACTTGTACTTTAGTAATGCAAAACCAACTGCTCACTTGCATCTGGAGTGCCTAGGATGCTTACTTCTTATTGTCTTTAATCACTCTAAACTTGCCTACTCAATACATTATTCTTCAGTCTGGTTCTGCCCTTTCTTCCTAGACTATTGAAGGATTGTAAGGCAAAGCAAACAAATAAATTTATAATAATGACCATTGGTTTCATGGAGGAGCTAGAGCTGTCTGAATCCATGGCCACATTGAGAAACTATGAATCTTTCTTTTGCCAGGATGCTAACAATTCCAATTTTTGATATAGATCATCTTGCTTTACATTCTGAGTTATTGTTCCCACAGTGTCAATCTTATGATCCTTGTCATTCATCTACCAAAACAGTAAGTTAACTTGATGGTAATGGCCTGGAACATGTAAATCCTATGGAAAAGGTAGCTGGAGCAGATCCTCCGTGCTATCTTTTGATTTCTTTCATGATCTTTTTTGAGAGAATTTCTTTTGAATTGAAATAGACATGAACTTTTCGTATCTGATAAGCTCACTTGGGATTAATAAATTTCATGCAAAGTAATTCCCTGGCTTTATTCAAGCTCAAGCCAATGCAGTCTTTTTCACTCTACCAGCTGGCCTTATTTGTTAGGATGCACTTGTAGATAGTCTTCTAGGGCAAGTTCTTCAGCATACTCCTTTGTTCCATCTCCAATTGTCGTGGCCCTTTGAGTAAATAGATTATATGAATGATTAGCTCTTCTACTGTTTCATATAGGGAAGCTGGGTTTGAACACTATAATCCAAATAAACCCTGTTCTATTACCCAACTTTTTCTCATTAATCACATAACTACAAACAGAAAAGAACACTCCAAAGAGCAATGAGGGATGGTTAGGAGGTTACATGGTCATCTTCAATCGAAGAATTGATCACAGAGGACAAGCTTGCCACCTTTGTTGCACAGCCCTTGCTCTCCGACCGAGTTCACCATCTTGCCATAGGAGTACCTCAACGGCATCCTCCCCATCGCCTTGTGGAACTCCCTTATGCACTGCCCTCGTCTCTTCCTGTGCTCTCCCCTCCTCCTGCTTAGCCCCGCATCTCTCACCTCATCCCTATCCTCGCCGCTGCCCCCGTCGTTCCTAGGATCCCCATAATCCCTGACCCTCTCCGCCCCAACCAGGACAGGACCCGCATTGATCTCGTCAGCCACCACGAAGTTCATGAGAATGTCCTCGCAGTTACTCATCTCGTCCACCACTCTCCTCATCCTCGCCCCCGCCGCCCCGCCTCCGCAGCTGTAGCTGAACAGGTACTGGGTCTTCAGCAGCATGAACTTGGTGAGGACTATCGAGTACCTGTCCGGGTGCACCGTGTAGATCCACTCCTTCCTCGCCAGGTCCATGTCGTGGGACCTCCCGAACATCCCCACCATCCGGTCCGGGTTCGACCCCCACAACCTGAACGCGAACTCCACGGACTTGGCGTCCACCTCCACGTCGTCGTCGCAGACCAGCACGGCCCGCGTCTCGATCGCGAGCGGACGAGGGAGGAACCTGGCGTTGAGGCTGCCCGAGGACTGCGGGACCAGCGAGATCCGAGCAGCCCCAAGCGAAGCCGCCGACAGGTTGCGGGAGAGCTCGGAGAGGAGCGGAGGCGGAGTGCCCAGGTTCCCCCACAGGACGACCACGGCCACCACGACGGGCGACGCGGAGTAGGCGGCGGCGACGGAGAGGAGCAGGGGAATGCGGTGCTCCGAGTAGCCGTTGATCAGGACCGTCATCTGGTCCGCCCTCAGCGATTCCGGCCGCCTCTGGACGCCGGGGTCGCAGGGATCGTGCCGGAGCCGGTGGCGAGACGACCCATCAACTCCCGCCAATATCCAGAAGCAGCAGAACACGAAGACGGCGCCCCAGTTCATCGTACTTCGCATCAAGACTCAAGAACGCGACCACCCAGTCCCAAATTTTCCGCCTTTAATGCAGCTTCTTGCTCACCATCGAAGATGGTGCTCAGAAATGTTGCTGCAACCGCTGCAAGCAATCGCCTTTGACTTTGGATTTCGATACCCACGAAAGAAAGACTCAAGAACACAACCACCCAGCTCTAAATTTTCCGCCTTTAACGCAGCTTCTTGCTTGCCATCGAAGATGGTCCTCAGAAATGTTGCTGCAACTGCTGCAAGCAATCGCCTTTTGACTTTGGAACTCGATACCCACGAAAGGAAGAGTTGGGATTCTTCCAGTGTCTCCTTCCTGCTCTTCCCCCCACACCCCATCAGTTCAGCAAGCCTGTCACTGCCAAACATCAACTTGGAATACCGTCCAACATTTCTTCCTAGGTAGGCTTTTGTTTTGACCATGAGCCATGATTGCTGTTCGTTGTTAAGGAATTTCAACCTCTAAGTGGAGTTGAGACAACCACCTTGCCGTACAGATCATGTATGGTCACATTTTCCCTGTCATCGCGATCATCTAGCAACGAACAAGTGGAATGGAGTACATTGAGCATAGTACTCAATCTATCCCTTTGAATCTTCTATCGGGTTATTGAATCCCTCAAAGAAACCCGAACTCATGCCTAGTACTGGCAGAACTCTAATTCAAATGGTCGCCAATAAGACCACATAGCAAGAATAAGGACTTTGCGTCCTCGCTTTTCATATGGTCGTCACTCAACTTCACTATGGTTGCTATATTTCTATTTCTTATCAACGCATTTTTCCATGTAGACACAGTGTTAATTTCAAAGTGCTTGCGATAGAGGTAATCAATAGAGGCAAACCTGCGAGCTTATTGACCACTTCAGTTGGTATTCATCTTTAAACTTGTCGCCAACTGCTAACCGTCTTTGAGCCTGTCGCCAACTGCCAACTATCTTTTCAAATAGTCTAGAAGTTTTGCCATTGCTTAAAATTTCAAGACGAAATGTTCGAATCTCGACGATAGAAGCAACTAGCTTGTCGCCAACTGCCAACTATCTTTTCGAATAATTTAGAAGTTTCGCCATTGCTTAAAATTTTCAAGACCAGATGTTCGAATCTCGACGTTTTCAAATAGTCTAGAAATATCGTCATTGCTTAAAATTTCAAGATGAAATGTTCGAATCTTGACGATAGAAGCAACAACCTGTCACCAATTGCCAAGTGTCTTTGTCTAGAAGTTTCTCCATTGCTTAAAATTTCAAGACGAAATGTTCGAATCTCGACAATAGAAGCAACTAGCCTATCGCCAACTGCTAACTGTCTTTTCAAATAGTCTACAAGTTTCGCCATTGCTTAAATTTTCAAGACAAAATGTTCGAATCTCAATGTTTTCAAATAGTCTAAAAGTTTCACCATTGCTTAAAATTTCAAGACGAAATGTTGGAATCTCAACGATAGAAACAATTAGCCTGTTGCCAACTGCTAACTGTCTTTGTCTAGAAGTTTCACCATTGCTTAAAATTTCAAGACGAAATGTTCGAATCTCAACAATAGAAGCAATTAGCCTGTTGTCAACTGCCAACTGTCTTTTCAAATAGTCTAGAAGTTTCGTCATTGCTTAAAATTTCAAGACGAAATGTTCGAATCTCAATGATAGAAGCAACTAGCCTATCGCCAACTGCCTTTTCAAATGGTCTAGAAGTTTAGCCATTGCTTAAATTTTCAAGACAAAATGTTCGAATCTTGACGATAGAAGCAACTACCATAAGAAGCTTTCTTTCTTCTGAATGAATTTGTTAGGAGTGTGCAACAGAAAACCAATACCTTCAACTTGAGGAGATCGCCAAGAGGGAGCCCAAGTCTGAATCTATCAATATTTCTAGTTGGACCTACTTTTACTCAAAAATTTAAGCTAATGAGTTGTGACTAAGATATATTAACTTCTCTATACCACGTCAATTCCCTAATGTGGGATTTCTTTAACACAACTCACTCACACATGTATCTTACTATTCTCCTCCTCACATGTGAGCTCAGTGTTAGGTTCACTCCTTCTTAATTCAGGCATTCTTCTACATCAACTTCCTACTGGTCTGTAGGGCTACATCGCAACACCTACCTACTTGGAAACCTTAATCATGGACTCTGATACCATTTGTTGTGGGACAACACCTAAAGATGCACTAATCGAAGCACAAGTAATAAAGGATGGAAGCAAAATCAAAATCACACAAGAAACAAGATACACATGGAAAACCCAAAAAGAGAAAAACTACGGGGAGAGAGAGGGATCCACTATTTTCAATAACGAGTATGAGAGTACAATCCAAAAGCTGAAAAAAAAAAAACTATTTAGTGAGTCATGAGATCTAAAGATCCAACAAGAAGATAGGAAAAACAAAAGAAAGGAAATTATGTGGAGTCTATGGTTAGAGATGTATTGTTAAATACATCTTTTTTATAGCGTGCCTTAAAAAAACCCTAAAGCAAATGTGTATGGTCCAAAATACCCTTATCACTATTTGTTGGGGGTGCGCAACAGAAACTCGATACCTTCAATCTGGGGAGATCGCCAAGAGAGAGTCTAAATCCGAGCCTGTCAATACCTTCACTCAAAAGCTTAAGCCGATGAGTTATGGCACAACTAGGATATATTGACTATTTTACATCACATCAATTTTCGATATGAAATTTCTCTAACATAACTTAGTCACACGTGCATCCTAATGAATTTCAATTGCCTTCAAATCAAGTTTATCCCACAAATCATCCAATATTATGAGAACCTTCTCACTAGTTGTCCTTTTACCTCCACTTTCCTTTTCACTTCTGTGTTTAACTATCATATTGTTATTCACTCGCCAATGGAGAGAAAAGGCAAATGAACAAAAAAAAAAAAAAAAAAAAAAGAGCCATATTTTATGCCTTAAGGTCCGAAAAAATAAAAAAATAAAAAAATCTCAAACTTTCGATTTTGAGATAACTTTCAGCTCAGAATATATTGAAATGTGTGATAATAGTCTCGACCTTCTATTTCTTACCAAAAATGGAGGCAAGGTGGGCGAGGTTGGTGAGACTTATGATTTCTATTAAAATTATATTTTCCTTCATATTTAATTGAAAGAAACTTTCTCCAATTATTCTTTTAATTATTTGATTATAAGTTATGGAAATCACTCGAAAGTCACAGCACAGTCAAAGCAAGTTTCCTCCAATTAAGTATTATAAAAGTAAATTCTTTAATATGTTCCAAAAGTTCGTCAAAAATTGCTGCAGTTGCATCACATTTTTTTTCTATAGTTTTTTTGGCGTTGGGTGTGGGGAGACTTAGCCTGTTTTTTTTGTAAATGACCAATTCGTTGTCAAACATGTTTTTATTAATGCTGGAAGTGCAATGAGTTGGCATAGAAAATCAGTTCATAAAGCGAATTTTTCATAAATCCAATTTTGTATATGCATCTCACCCCCCTTTCGGTGCCTTATTTTCCGCGCACTAGAACACTTCGATTCCTTTTTTGACTTTGCTTCTTATTAAGGCTGGTGGGATTACATCAGCAATGAGGTAATCACGCGATCCTTCTTTGACATTTTTATTAGAACTTCGAATATAAAAATTGTAATAATCTCCAACTGGGGTGGATAAGTTGGTAAACGCGACACGGTCGGATCGATCGAGCATGACATCACCTGTGAGCCCGTATTTATTTACTTAGGAAAAGGGAAAAGGACAAAGAGAATTAATCCTCACGGCATCATATGATAACATAGAAATTACGCAAGTTTTATTCTCATAGACAAGAGAGACAATGACAAAACGTAGGTTTATCACGACAATATTCTTATTCATACAAATGGGAGACCTAGTCAATCAACACCAGCGCTCCTACCACATCATGAATAGATAAATGGCCATAGAAGTGAACATGGCACCGCATGAGACGTACGCATAACCTGTGCCGGATTTGGGCGGTGGTGGAGGCGGGCTGGTGGTGCCGCCGGGTGGGCTGGTGGTGGGGCCGGAAGCGGTGCCGACCGTGACAGACAGCTTTTGGCCCTGCGAGCAATGAGAGTCGTGGGTGCATATGAAGTAGACGGTCCCGGTGGCATTGAGGGTGTAGTCCACCGGCGGAGTACTCAGGAGAGAGATCGGAGAACCGGTGTTGCAGCTGCTGAAGTCCGACTCCGAGACGACGGCAACGTCGTGCTGGCCAGAGACGAAGTTGAAGACTGCAAAAGCAATTAAATTTATCAATTGCAATTAAAATCACATAGGAACTACATATATATATATATATATATATATATATATATATATATACACTATTTATATATCTCTATGATTAGTGACTATACATGTCCGTCTCATGCTACCTTTTCTGGAGCAATTTAGAGAAGTTGATGAACATTTCTCGCGTTGACTTACAAATCTAAGCTAGATAAACGGTCAAAAAAATGGTCTTATTTTTGTCCCTCATCCAAAAATTATGCATAATGTAATTGTCTTTTGTCATTATTTTTCTGATGATACGAGGCGTCTAAACCTCTTAGATCATTCGATTAATCTCATCGAATCACTATAGTCTTCTCGTATTATAACAATCGAATCAAATATTAAAATAAGAGGCCCTCGAAGATGATCGTAAAAAAGTTGTATTCGCGGATGATCAAGTGGGCAAGAGAATTTAAGTGGCAAAAAGACGAATTAAGAACACTTAAGTGGGTTGAATAAAGTCCTTATATCTTGCTAGTTTCATTTTCGTCATTGTCAGATGCAGGTAAGATGTAATGGTCTGAAATTGATATTATTCAAGTCAATCATAGCCCGCATTAATCAAAGGATGTCGTCATGTCAAATGTTCTACAAACAGTTTGGCATTTAGTGGGAAAACTGACCCTAAATACGCAAACTTTCTATGGCCGCTGGGCACGATTGGTGCAAGTCGATGAAATGGCGATAGGGGACGGGGATTTGTACCTAAAATGTCGCCCACGTTGAAGGTGTTGCTGCTCGCCCAGCTAGAGTAGAAGGAGGCCCCCCCGTTCACCGCGTTGGTCCAGCCTGTGGAGTCGCCCACCGTGTACGTCGCCGCCTCCACACTCCTCAGCATCACCAACAGTTCCATCGCCATCGCCACAAGAACGCAGACCGCCGAGTTGGTTCTCGCCCTAGCTCCAGCCATCTTGCTAAACGGGAAGCCGATGTGTATATCTCAGGTCGTCCCCTGTACCTAAAACCTATTGGCTGCTCTTGCGAACCAACGATGCGGTCGGAAGGGCGTTTATGCCTGTGCGTGCATTTTGTGATGCAGCTATGCTCGCTTATGTAGTGGGAGAATTCGAAAGTAGTTGGGAAGTCCCTTCTTCCATCGTCGGATGTTGAAAACACATGCTTTGATTTGGTCGGTCCTGGAATATTTTCTTTAGGGTTTGGTGAGTGAAATGATGGTTTGAAAACATAAGGTCGTATCTATAATTTCTTTGCATTTAATAAACCTTAGATAAGAAAAGGATATCCAGCAGTATGATCTGTCTTTGTCTTGATACCGATGTAAATATTTTAAATCTTCCTTTTGAAAATGGAGAGAGAAGAGATTGGGCCCCGAGCATTTGAAGATTGGAGGAGAGAGAAGAGATTGATAGACGAGCATTTTTTTTTCCAGTGTCGACCTTGCAGCAAGAGTTTCATCCATCCCTCCACCTTCATCGGCACAAGCGGCTATTACACCGGCCTACTAGTTCTTTAAACACCCTTTACGAGATGCGGTGAAGTTTACTTTCCCTATCTAAAGGGCCCCCTAATTCCTGAATGTAATTTTTTCTTCTCCACTCGAGAAGGAATACCCCAAATATTTCACGTCCCAAAATTCAAAGGAATTAGTTTAGGATATACTCGAGTCCAAAGAGAATAGATTGATAGACAAGTATTTTTTTTTTTCCATGTGCAAATTTCTTCTGCCAAAAAATAAAAGGGGAAACTAAGGGGGTTCCGCATCTTACATTCAATTCGAATTGTAAATGTTAAGTACATTTAAAGTTTTAAAACTTGTACCGAAAGTGTGACTAAGTTCTAAAATTTCAAGAGGTGCGATCAAGTACTAAAACTTATCAAATTAGTGATTTAGTTCATTTCATTAATTCCGTCCAACTTGACTAATGAATAATGCTGACATGGTCCTTTTATTATTTTATTTCTCTTACATGGCTTCTTTTATTAATTTCGCTCTCCTATTTGGTATGAGCTTATAAAAACATGAAACATAATATTACAAGACATCGTTTTGGTCAAAATCATTATTTTTTATTCAAAATATTATTTAAATTAGAAAAAAAAAAGGCCAAAAGCAATAGGCCCTCATTACTTCCACCCCACAGTGGCCCAAATGGCCGATAGTGGCTCGGCAATGACCAACAAGGGTCATTGGTGCCTTGGTAAGGACCCTATGGCCCTTGCTCAGATCCGGAAACCCTTAGCCAGATGTTGGTGAGGGCCTTGCATTAGCCAACCCTTGCCGAGGCCTCAGCGATCGTTGCTAGCCCTTCCTATCAATAGTGGGGTGGTAGTGACAAGGGCATGCTGCCTTTTTGTGTTCTTATCTTTGAAAAAAAAAAAAATAGCCTTTTTATTTTAAAATATAATTTAATTTGGTTAAAGGAATTAGGATTTTGACCAAGACAACGTCATTAAAGTCTTATATTATATATTTTAGTAATG
Organism: Eucalyptus tenuipes; assembly: GCA_014182365.1. Classification (NCBI taxonomy): domain Eukaryota; kingdom Viridiplantae; phylum Streptophyta; class Magnoliopsida; order Myrtales; family Myrtaceae; genus Eucalyptus; species Eucalyptus tenuipes. The sequence continues at coordinate 39,652,204 of CM024539.1, read as the reverse complement.
TCAATGACATGTATGAGAGAGAATATAATTATAAAAAGCCATGTATGTATTTTCTGCCAACATAATTAGACGAAATTAATGAAAAAACTCAATTGCACAAATTTGATAAGTTTTATAACTTAGTTGCACTTTTTGAAAGTCAATTAATTCATCCCTAAAATTTGGTGAACAACAATGTAAATTTGATGGACTTTGTAATATCAAATGGTCTAAAATATACTTAATTGCTTGTGATTTCTTCGGGTATCAATTTTTGGGCGCATCCAAATCAATTTCCCCTCGTTTGTTCGGTCTCCTTTCACCTCCCTTTTCTTTTATCTATGCTATGAGATTGACATGATATTTCTGTTCACTCGCCTAGGAAAGAAAAGGCAAATGAAGCAAGAAAATACATCTTTTAGGCCTTGATGTCCAAAAGAAATGACCAACTTTTGGTTTTGAGATCACTTTGGCTCGAAACATATTGAAATGCGTCAACAAATATCGCGAAGTTTATTTTCAAATTGAAATATTTACAATTTTTTTAGAGTTATGTTTTTCTCCATCTTTAATTGGAGGAAACTCTCTTTAACGATGCATTTAAAAATAAGTTGTGAACATCACTCATATATAACGGCACGATAAGCGCAAACTCCTACGTAGAATAGGGGAAAATATGATTTTTATTTTCTTTTTTAAAGTTCCGCCAAAACTGTGGCAAAGGCCGCAGATTTTTTTTTATTTAAAAAATTCAATTTTGTATATGCATCTCACCTCTCTATCATTGCCTTATTTTCCATGCACTAGGACATGTTCATTCCTAGGGTTTCTACTTCGCTTCTTGTAAAGATTGTTGAATATTGTCAATACCAGACCGAGTCCATTAAGTAATAAAGTAATCATGCGATCATTGTTTGATACATTAAAGAATTATGTAAGGCGTGGAAGTGCAACTCAAGATCTCCTTAGCGAGAATCAATAAGACATATATAATTGAGCAAAAAAATTAACGTATCCAATTTAAATCGTTGCTATTCCGCATCAAGAACGATTCCAAATCAGGTGTGTTAATTTTTTTACTCGATTATTTATAACTCTATAAAAATAGAGTTATTTTACTTATTTTAGGCAACAAATGATGCAATATCTATGAGAAAATATTTGAATTTCCTTCTGATTATTTGAATTTTCCTTGTTTGTGCATAATAATGAGATATGGAGAAGATAAGGAAAAGAATAACAAAAATCAGGAATTCAAATAAAAAATCAGTGGAAGATGGATATCAAATTAGGGAATCTTTGATTCTGTTCCCTAATGTTATCTGCAAGCGTTGGGAGATAGATATCTTTGATATATCATATAAATAAGAGAACATTGAGAGCTTGAGAGAGCAGCTAGGTTTTTATTATATTGTTTTTTATTGTTCTGAAAGTTTTTCAAGTATTTTGAAGAGAAGACAAAAGTATAACAGAATTCTTGTTTTTTTATTCAAGATGCTGAGTTTGATTTATAGTTTTATTTTTTTCTTCTACTGTGTTTTAATTTTCTTTTGTTAGGGTTACGATGTAGCCTAACCATGATGATGTGAATTTCATGATTTTTATGTTTTACAATTGATTTCATTCATATGAGTTATATATTATTGTGCATAATGTTTTTGAGTGACTGGCCACCACTGGAATGATCTGATGTGCATGTTTGAGACTAAGAAGTGATAATATACAATTGATCATTATAATATATAACCATGAATTAAATGTGGATAGAGATATACCGCGTTATTTGTGTAGCTTTCGGTGATAAGGTGATCCAAAAGACTCATTGTAAACCGGGAATTTTCATAATTCTTAATGCACTTATGTTTATTTTAATTCACATAGAGATATAGTGGATTAATAAACTAAGTAGGTTTACTATACCTAGAGATAGGATAGTAAATAGATTAGGAAATTCCGCTACCATATATTTGATATCGTTCTCGTACCCACAACAATCTGAAATTCATATCTAGTGGTTATGGTAAAATCGGATGCCCTAACATATTTATCTTATTGATTTATTGCATTTAGTCTCCAAATTTTGTTTTTAATTTATTCTTAATTATAGTTTAATCTGTTAGATAAATTTTAGAATTAATCTATTTTAGTATTTAATTAGTTTATTAATCATCGATCTCAAAGTGGGATGATACTCTTTCTCATCATTATATTATTTATTCGACACGTTCACTTGCGTTTAGAATTTTACGAATAATTATATATGTATTTTGTTCTAGTTATGGAGATATTGGATTGCGCTTTCGCATCTTACATGTAATATTAAAGCTTCCATAGATTAGAATGCGAACGTAAGGTTTTGCCCTTTTTCATATTTTTTGTTCAATAAAAATCATTTTAGTTATAAAAATGGAATAGGTTTGTCGAGACAAGCAAAACCGTGGCGGATGTGTCGCTAGGGAGGCCCACACGCACGGCCACGTGCCCTCACATGTAGGCAAAGCCGATGCGTGGGTTGCACACGCCAAGGTTGACGTCATCGTGATGTCAATGACCAGTGACCAGCGACCCATTGACCGGCAACCTAACCCATTGACTTGACTTGATTGACCGTTGATTGACTTGGCTTCAACCAGTTGAGCAGCCCGACTCAATTCTTCGTTGACCGGACTGGTCAACCGATAGGACTGGACGTTGACTAATCGGATTGGAAATTGACCTGTTGAACCGTTGAACCGATCAGACTAAAGGTCAGTTCGGTCCAGGCGGTCTGCGCGTGCATTACACGCACCACACACTCCAGAAGCCCGTGAAAGCTCGTCTAAGCTCCCATTGGGGCGTTCTTGGAGTCTATGTACTCATATGAAGATGCCCTACACTGTGGCATATTTCAATTTTTTATGTTTGATGATAAAAAAATGGATGTGAAAATATGTATAGAAACTTAAATATACATATTTTTAGGTTATTTTGTGTATTTTTGTATTTTCTATGATTTTGAAAATACAGGTGCTGGTTTACAAGTAAATCATCACATAAATATTATGTAAGTATGATTCATTGATAATATATATAAATTTTAACTTGTATCAATGAATAAAGTAATATAATTGGCATGATATATGATTTTAGTGATAAATTTTCCATATCACTAAGATATCACTAAGATTAAAATCACATGTATATGGTATATATGAGAAATAAAGTTTATATCTCCGGTATGAGATAATTTTGAGAATTCAATTGAGTTGTAATCGCCAAAATAGCACATTTAATTGGGTTTGAGAAATATTGGTTTGGTATAATGATGGAATATATTTTGTTCTAATACGTGGTCATACTACTAAAAGACATGATTGTGTTTTAGTTCATGGAGGGATGCATGAACAACATATGGTGGAGGAGTGATTATCGTAGTAGTTCATATACCCAAAGGTGATGAATACACAAAAGTTAGAATATATTCTCATGGCCATTGTCATATGGAAAGTACACAATTGTATGTCACGTATTATGCTCAAATGTAATGATGCATGTAAGTTTCTAAATGCGTACTTATACGTTTTCAAGTTACACAGTACTCACATAATGTTTGTTTGTTATCTTAATCTCCTTATCTGTAATTAATAACTCCATAATTATTAAGGTTCTTATTAGTTCAAACTTTTAGTGGAAAAAGAATTTTCTATTTTAGAAAAGACAATTGGATTTGCCTATTATCCAAGAAGCGTTCCATTTATGAGCACTTGAAAAATGATTTACTAGCTAACTATACTTCTAAAAAGATGTGGAAGCCTTGGTGGCCTGAAATTATTTATTGTCTAATATTGAAATTAGGACACATCTACAATGACTCTTCAACATAAGGTATGATGGTTTTGATAAGGTTAGGAATTACGTTCTAAGAATGGTAAATGTAAAGTCTAAAAATCATACTCATAGAGGAATCGATGAAACTACCAGCCATTCTAATAGTCTGGGTCCTAAAATAGAATTCTTCTAGAAGGATTGGTGACCGTTAATTCTTTAAAAAAAAAAATCACATAAAGATAGACCACAACAAATATATAAAACTTGACTATTCAAGCGTGAGCCTATAATTAATTCTCTTTTGGCATTGTTTATGAGTCCAATATCTATGATAAGTACGTCCAGTTCATAGTGGTTAGATAGTGATGTAACAAATTATGTTGTTTACCATAAGAGATTCATAAATTAAAGAAAGCCAAATCAAGGTGAATCATAGTTCACTAAAGAAAATGACGTTAAAGTCAATGTTGAGATCATGGAAGATATCATATTAATTCTAGATTCTAGTTTTAATGATAAACACATTTTATATACCTTCTTTGAGACATATTTTAGTTTTTGCATCATGTCTGAAACATATGTAACTATTTTTTTTCCAAATAAAAAATATATATATGTTATTTTTATGTTATTAATTCAAATAAGATTGAGTACTACAGTATGTTCAACGGATTATACGGATTATGTTTAACTCCCAATGATTGTTTCCAAAAGACTTCTATTTTATGGATAGTCTTATGCATTAACGTCTTGATCACATGTATGAAGAAAGAGTACAATGGCTAATATACTTGAGATTTTGTCTACTCTTAATAGTTATTTAAAGATTTGTATTGATTATTGTAGAAGTAAGATGACTAAGATAAAAAATAAAATTATAGTATGAAATTTTGACCTATTAGAGGTCATTCATATTGATCTTAGTGGACCTCATATGGTAACGTTGTATAGAAATTTGTATTTCAATACAATTATTGACAACTATTTTTTCTGTACTTGATCATGGAAAAGTCTGAATCTCTAGATAAATTTAATTTTTTTTTTTTTTTGGATTAAAATCGAAAAATAGTTGAGATAAACTTAAAAGGTTGTCAAATTTGACCATGGTGATGAGTATTTTGGCAAGTATGGCAATACTAGATAGTTTAGATGGCTATTTATCAAATATGCGGAAGATTCTTGGATCACACCATAATAGACGTGATGATGAGTATGATTAGTAGAACTAATTTACCCGGTTTATGGGCTAATGCTTTGAAAGCAGCCTTTTCACATACAAAACCATGTTTCTACCAAAATTGTTCCATTAACTTTCTTTGAGTGATAAACTTAACATAAATTTAGCTTAAACTATCTTAAGGTTTGAGATGTCCTGCAAAAGTAGGGCTATATGATCCAATATTATGTATATTGAAATTTAAAACCACTCGGTATTTTTTCGTATCTTACTCAAATCATTTGAAAGGGTATTGATTTTATAACTAATGAAAGTACAAAAATTGTGGAATCGCAAAGGATAGCGTGGACCATCAAACTCAAGAACGATGATCTAAATCAGGCGTGTTAATTTTTCAACTCGATTATATATGTGTTCTTGATTCTAGTTATGGAAATTTTGGGTTGTGCTTTTACATCTTACAAATTAAACATTTGACAATCTCCAACAGTGAGTACATTGAGGACCTAACTGAGTATGGCATAACCCGTGAGCTCATATTTATTTACTTAGGAAATAGAAAAAGAAAAAGGAAATTCAATCTCATGACATCATATGTTAACATCGAAATTAAGCAAGCTTTATTCACATCAACAAGGGAGAGAAGATGACAAAACGGAGTAGGTACATCATGACACTCGCCAGGACAATAATCTTATTCGCGCAAATATAGTAGTCCTTGCCAATAAGCCCCAGTACTGCAGCTACATCACGAGAAAATATATGGCCATAGAAGCAAATATGACACGGCCTGAGATGTACAGATAACCTGCGCCGGACTTGCCTGGAGGAGGCGGAGGCGGCGGAGGAGCGTTGGTGCCAGGCGGAGCAGCGGTGCCGACTGTGACAGCCAACTTTTGGCCCTGCGAGCAATGAGAGTCGTGGGTGCATATGAAGTAGATGGTCGCGGTGGTGTTGAGGGTGTAGTTCACCGGCGAATTACTGAAGAGTTGAATTGGAGAAGCGGTGTTGCAGTTGTTGTAGTCCGACTGTGAGACGACAGCGACGCTGTGTTGGCCATCGACGAAGTTGAAGACTGCAAAGTCAATTGAATTTTTTCATTCAGATGAAATACAAGTACTGTTAATTGTATAGCTCAATGTATAATGACAGTATATGTCCATCTCATGCTACTTCTTCTCGAGCATATGTCGAAAAACTATGTTTTGGGCATGGGAGCAATTTGGAGGAGCTGATGAACATTTCTCGAGTTGACTTATAAAGACTAAGCTATATAAAGGGTTAAAATAATGGTCTCATTTTTTATCCCTCATCCAAAAATCATGCATAATGTATTATCTTATTATGTGAGGTGTTTGAGTCTCTCGAGCACTTGATCATTCTCATTGTATCACTATAATCTTTTCATTTTACAGTAGGTGAGTAAATTATTAGGTTTAGAAGCTAGTAGGGATGAGCATGGGTAGAACCGGGAAACAAATCAAATCGGGCATAGATTCTAGGTTCCGGGATTACTAGTCCGCTTCCCATTTTCAAAAAAAGTGAAATCGATACTATATGGTTTGGTTCCTAGTTTTTTGGTATGAACCGAGCCAGGAACCGGATCGAGAATCAATAAACCACGTTTACATGTCTTAAACTTTTTATTTTTTATTTTATTTTATGTGTTCATCTTTTATGTGTTGTTGTTAGTGACAAATGAGGTTTGCTTAACTAAAACGAAAAAAGAAAAAAAAAATTGGTCGATTCCTGAGTAAACTCTAGAACCAATTGACAAGGTCGGTTCTAAATTTCAGGTTCCAGGTAGAACTAGGACCAACTGTGAAACTGCTCACCCTTAGCCCTTAGAGATCATTGTAGGAATTTTTTTTTTTTTTCATGATAATCTAACTCACGCTTTCTGAAGCATGGTTTGGTGTATTTAATTCTAAATCAATTGGGCCTTAAAATAGATTAAGGGCACCAAAATAGATTAAGACCGCTACAAGTGGGTTGACTATAGTCCATATATCACTCTCGTTCGTCACTTTCTGTCCTTATGAGATGCAGGTACAAGTTAATCAATTTAAATTGTAATCTGATAGAGCTGATAGTATTCAAGTTAACCCTAGTCCACATAATTCGAAGGAGATCATGATGTTCATGTCAAATGTTCTATAAACAGTTCTTGCATTTAGTGGGAAAACTAACCATATATATGCACAAACTTTCTATTGCCGGTGGACAGGATCGATGAAAGTCGAAGATTTGGTGATCATACCTAAATCATCACCGACATGAAAGGTGTAGCCGCTCTCCCAGCTGGAGTAGAAGGAGGCCCCGTTTGTTGGAGCGTTCCAACCAGTGGAGCCTCCCACCACGTACGACGTCGCCTCCACGCTCCTCAACATCCACCATATTTCCACCACCACAACCGCAAGAACGCGACCCGCCAAGTTGGTCATCGCTCTATCCCCGGCCATCTGGCTAAGTGCGACGTCGTTTCGAAGCTAATGTGTATATCTCAGGTCGCCCCGGATGCCTAAAGCTGTAGCTATGCTTGTAAACTGACGATGCGGTCGAAGGGTGTCAACGTGTTTATGTGCAACTTGTGTTGCGGTTATGCTCACTTATGTAGTCGGAGGATTCGAGGTTTAGTTGGAAAGTCTGTTCCATCCTCAGATGTTGCGTTTAGATTTGGTGGGTCTTCTAATATTTTCTTTTTGGTTTGGTAAGTGAAATCATCTTTTGACGGCATGAGTAACATTTATACTTTCTTTGCATGCAAGACCCCTCATATAAAGAACAATATCTTGTGGTATAATTTCTTACTTTGTCCTAAACTGGCACATATCAATGTATACGTACTCTCTTGATAAGTAAAACCTTTTGAAATAGATGGGTCATCCCATTCCTGACCATGGAAATTATGTATAACTTGTTCAAGCTATACTGACTTTAAAGAAAACAAAATACATTGAGATTACGAAATCAATCTACTTCAAATTAGCTAGAAAAAGAACAATTTTGACAATTTCAAGCGAGAGTGGCTTGATCATTGGTCCATCATCCAACCAAAGTCTATGACTTCCCTATGTCATCTCTTACTCTTGATGTGACAACAAATTACTATTCTATTTGAAAGATCAGAACGAAACTTAAGGTAACATCACCATTTGAATCATCTGGTGTAGACATGTATCTTCTCCCTGGACAAGAAAACTGAAAAGTCAACGAAGTTCCTGCATGCATCAATTTTCGTTGCTGGAATTAGAAGTATAGAAGAACTTAAGTATCACGCAAGAAGGTGGGTGAAAGTTTCAGCTTATTTATAGTATGATCTACAAAGGTATCATGTTAAAGTTTTCACGTCTCCCCCACTTGAATAGGGCACCGCAGGATTCCTTTTCTTTTTTCTTTTTTTTCCTAAGGAAATGTACACTCAACTGAGGATTGACATATATAGATTCAAGAAAAAATTGCGTCAACAGTCCTAAATATTTTGCGCAACGTGCATTGAAGTCCTCACCGTTTGAGTTTTGTATAGTTACACCGGATTCCGACATGCATTGCTGGTAAATTTGAAGTCCTAAACGTTTAGGGCTTGATCACACAAATTTAAATATTAAAGATTCAATTGTATATTGGATTAAACGTGGAAGACGGTTGATGTCAATATCCCTAGAAAACCCGAAAGCAGATGCTCGGACAAAAGGGGAGTGAACAACACATAAGATCAATAAATGAACCGCCACAAGTTGAACCTCCTCTAGACGGGCAGCGGTGAAATCGTATTGAGACAAATTGGAACTTTTTTTTATCATTTCTTTGTGTAATTGAGTCAAATGGGAGATTTATAAAGGAAAATGCTTCTAGAATATCTTTAGTCATGATATTATCCTCTAGGTAGGTTGATTACGTGATCAAATTACATTTTTCTAGTCCTTCATTGACCACATATATCTTGCCTATTTTCTTCCCTAAGACATTGCAACATGACTTTGGACCTTTAGATTTTCTTCATCTTTATTGGACATTTTATGCATATGTACGTAGAATGAAAGTTGCGCCGTTCATTGTAGACATTTTCAAAGAATCGGGTTGCAGATGGGGTATCGAAGGCGAGGATTCTCGCGTTCTATTTTTCACTTTGGCTTCTTATTTTACAATTGGTTGGACATGCACGGGTCCTTCTGTGACGGTTTCCAACTTTTGAAATAACTTATTGTTATATCATTTAAGTTAGCATGTTTCTCTTGGCTTCGGTGGACAATATATTCAATTATACATCTGCCGACCTTTAGGTGTTCTCTACGCAAGGCATGACTCATTCCAAGTTTAGTTTGTCCCAGATGAAACGTCTTTTCACCAATTTCATATTTGCAGATGTTTGTCCAAGAATGGTCTAAAAAATACTTCCGTTCATGAGCACTTTCTTGTTTTAAAAAGTGGAACAAATAGCAGCGTTCCTCCTCATTGTCGAAGAAGGATCTTCAGCTCTTTGCCTTCAAATCGTGAGGTTAAAATCACAAGAACTGAATTTCACTTCGCCTTCAAATCGTGAGGTAAAAATCACAAGAACTGAATTTCACTTCATCAGTTTGCAGTTTAAGTCCACAAATTTTTGGTATTGCCAATGACAATAATTTAATCAACAAAGCCTCTAACAACGGCTGCTGATTATGTCATTATTTGGATAAAAATGACTTTCTTTCCCAACCGGCGTCATTAGCGATGTTACCCTTGATACTTGACACGCGATGTCGAAGCATATCCTATATAGAATGCTTACGCAGAGTGACCGCAGGCCAAGCTTGCAGTGGCCTAGCAGTAACATCTTAACACCCCGATCAAACGTCCTCTTTTTACCATATGTGTACAGTTATTAACTACTAGTCAAGCAAAGAACAAAAGAAGCATGCCATTCTTCGATGATATTATGTTAACATGTCATGCAGTATAGTCGCCGGTATGATGTACTTTCTCCCCGAGAAACAAGTCACATGAAATACAACGCAAGACGCGAGTGACGGTAAGACGCGAGTGACGGTTAAGAACCACCCAGAAATCCTCGAAAAAGATAAGAGACCTATATACTGATATAGGAAGACAGGCTTTTGAATGTGCCTAAAGTCATATACATCTTTGGAGTGAAAGTAGTCAGCAGCGTTCAGGATAACATTCCTGGTAAATGAATATTTCATCTTTTTGTCCATCGTAATCTGTAGAACCTAGAATATCAGATGGCGGGCACCAAATGACGAAAAAGAAAACCCTACTCGCTTTAGAATCTGGAAAACAGTATCAGTATGATTGTAGAGGCCACATGGACAACGACGTTTGACCCAATACAAGCTCGAGCTCGAATTACCTGCACAGATAACAAGAGCAGGAGAACAACTGTGAGGAAACAGAGAATTTTAGTAATTTTAGATCATTTGGCCTCAAAATATATGTTCTACACCCGCAAATCAATATGAAACAGTTTTTGATTGGTGAATTTATACATTAGCTTGAGATAGAGAGGATTATGACTTGAAAGTACAAGGAAAATGAACAAGATAGATGGGACCCATATATATTTTGTATACTCCGGAGACATAAAGCAAATCTCCATGCAGCCTCAAACTACAGTCTCAAAACAATTGGCCCATTTAGTGGAATGGACCATCTTCCATACCCAAATGATCCAACTTCAACACTGTCACCGTATATTTTGCCATTTTGATAAGGTAAAATGCATGTACGCTATATTGTAGCACTGGAGAAGATCACAATTGGAACCAAGATGAGTGGAAAAAAAAAAAAAAGGTCTCTGTGTCAACTAATACGAGCCCATAAGATGCAAACTACAATTGACTAATTGGTTGATGGCTCAAAGATACAGACTTTCTGGTGAATGTTTTCTATCGGGTTCAAAGTATCACGATACAAAGTTACCACCCTTGGCATATCGGTTACAATTTTCAGTCAGAACAGGAAGCTTGAGTGTTGCAAGAATCAGATCACTTATCATCTCAGATCACTCTATTTTACAGTACCAATCTTGTCAGCAGGTAATTTGCCGAAATGATGATGCTACCCAACTTAATGATGATTTATATGTTTTCCCTTTCAATTCCATCAGCAAGTAGAATGAGAGCTTATAGGTGCAGAGCATAAGCTTGCTTTCTTCAAATTTGCAATTACACAATACTTTTCTCAACCATCATGTGAAGCATCACTTCAGAGCAACGACGACATCCTATTTTAAAGAGAAGAGTTTAACTTTAATGCTCCTCTTGTCTAGACTCATTTTAAGTGAAAAAGAGATTGGCTAAATTAAAACCATGCTACAGTGATTCATTGGGGATAAGAGATGGCAAGACCTGCATTTCGCATCACAAGAGAACCCCGACAGAAATGAAAAATGGCCCAATGAGCATGCCTAATAATTATGATATCACATTAAAAAAAAAAAAATTGGATGCCCCTAAAAGAACAATGGCAAGACCAATTTCCCACAAAAACCTGGTATCACCCATAAAAAATAACAAGATGTAGATGATCATAAACTTCATACCTTCAAAGAGCCACGCAAAGATGTTGCAGATGACGATTTAAGCGCCGGAAATCCTATATCATACGCAAGGCTTCCATCAGGCTTGAACAGTCCATAATTTCTCTCAGAAGTAGGTCCCGGTTTCTGATCCTCATTAAACAAGGCAAAAATATAAGCCTTCAGCGCATGTTTTGGTCTCAAAGGAGTCCCTTTCCTTAACGCGAGTCTTTTGCGCAGGTTATAGTTGTATGTTCTCGCATTATCCACGGTCGCTGCAGCTTCATTACTATCTCCTTTCGAGGCCCACCCTGTCTCAGTGACAATGACTTCCATCTTTTTAAATCCAGCATCCTCAAGAGCAACATAGGTAGCATCAATAATAGCATCTAGCATATTATCATAGCGTAAATCGTTTTTCTCATCATAGATACCCTGGGTCTTCTGGAAGAGGGCATAATTGACGTCGATATTCCCGGGATCACTCAGATAAGCCAAAAATGGGTAAGCATTCAAACAGAATGGAGAACCAATTTCCTGGAAAAATTCCAAAAGAGGCTTCATGTACTGGTCCACGTTGTCATTGAACTTACATGAAGAGGGAGGATAAGAATTAGCTAAGACGGCCGTTGAATGTGCAGTCGTTATTTGCACCACATTGTCCAAATTAAGTTTCTTTAAGGCACTGTACACATTTTTCACTGCGCCCAAAAGAACACCCCCGAGTTCATTACTGCTTCCTCCCAACACTTCATTGCCCACTGCAATCCCGCGAATCCGTGTGTCGGGGAGGAAAGACTGCACATTCTCTTTAACCCAATCTAATGCATTATCTTCACTAGCATTGACATCTTTTAGGTTACCATTCGGAAGCCCAACAACTAAATCGAGTCCAGTTCCACTAAAAGCTTCGAGGACTGTGTGATCAGCATCATAAATACGTACATTCCTTATTTTTGCTGCTCTGAGAAGAGTAACAACTTTGTCAGGGGAAGGGATATTATCTGCAATCCTTCCGTAATTTATTCCATAGGTACCGATGAATGCTTCAGCAGCCCACGCAACTGAGAAAATACAGTCCCTTTTATCAATTCAACCGAATATCCGCTGCTGGATTTTGAGATAATATGTGCAGCTAACTACACGAGACTGAAATTCTCATTCAACTGATGCTCTAAGATTGATGTGTGGCAACAACATTAGGATTGCCAAGTAGGCTTGACCCAAAAGTCATACATTAACATAAACTCTCGTAACCAACAAAGCAACATACACGCAACAGAAACACTGCAGAATTTTTGTCTAACATGGAGCAAAACATTTTTCGTGCACATAGAAATCTGATAAGAGGGACTTCCTTTCTCTTGTCCTAAAGATTTAGAGAACTGAGAAAACCTACTATCATGCACATCAGAACACTACATAAGCAACAGTTTCGATTGATATGAATTCTTTAAAATCAGCCTTCAAGAAACCCATCCAGAAGGTGATCTTTCTTGAACTCCCACCATCACAAGTACTGACAAGCAACAAATCACAATTGACGCCCCTCCCCAAACACACACCATCACGCACACAGAGTAATGGTTGAGACATATAGCTCTGAGACACCAATTGCTATTGAAGTAAGCAAACTCTCATCCATATCGTCTTGAATTTTCCCAGGTAGGAACAGTCCAATCAAGTGAGGTGACGGCTGACCATCACCAACCACAAAACAGGGTCGATTCGATTTCAAATGGTTGTTATACTTGCAGTATCATATCCAAACTTACAAGCGTACAAGAGAGGAATAAAAATACTAAAAACCCACATCCTAAAAGGACTCAATTCAAGAACCATCAAGACGATCACAACGGGAACTCAAATTTGGCGAAAAGAACAAAAATCAAGAATCACACAGAAACCGACACCAAGAAAAGGAAAAAGACTCAAGGTTCGAACTCCAAACCAATAAAGAAAGCGAAAGTTACCAATTGGGTCATCACAGCAGAGCAACAACAGATAGAGAAACTGCACGAAGAGCCTGCCCCGCCTCATCTCCTCCTCCTCGTGGAAACAAGAAAATCTTGGCGTGGAGCGATCGCTAGGGGCGTGACGAGGGCAGAACCGACAATCCGATCTCCTTCACGATGAAGCTTCTCCTCCTTCCTGCCCTCCAGGCATGCCATAAGACTCGGGGCAGATTCCCTTCGACCCTGTATATCTCTGCCTCTCTCTCTCTCTCTCACTTCACCGAAATCGCACACCTTTAACACTTTCCCATCATCTTTTTTCTCATCCTCCAAATACCCACTTCAGCTTTCTCCAATAGACAACTCAAAATTCAAACTCTCTCTCTCTCTCTCTCTCTCTCTCTCTCTCAATATATACGAAGCGAAACCAAGCAAGGCCTCTCCCTCTCTCCTTCTCTCTCAATATATAAGAACCGAAGCCAAGCAAGGCAAGAAGGGTCGATGAAGGTGGGTGGGGAGGTTTTAGAATGGCGGTCGTTTTCCTATGGGGACGTTTCGAAAGACACTGTTTTGGGGGCTTTTTGTTGTTGGGAATTTCTTTTTTGCCTTTTCTCGAAAAAGTTGGGATTTTTATCTTTATTTTGTTCTGATTTTAGTGAATTATCAATTTATCACTAGTGTACAGGTCGGCAGTGGTCGGTGTCGGCTTGTACTTGCAGGCTTGCAGCTGCATCACGCGGTATTTGAAAAGGAAGGAAGAAACGAAGAAGTCCACGTCAACCCCAAAAAAAAAAAAAAAAAAAACCGACCAAAAAAATAAAAAAAAAGTAAATAATTAATTACTGACGATGGATTCGGCAGGAGATGGGATCGTGCGCGTCGCACTGTCTTCGTGAAGTAAAGTACGTAGTCTGAAACCCACCCCCACGCGCGGGCCTCAGCCACGCGTGGGGAAGGGAGCCCTTGGAGATGGAAACCCAAGGGGAGGCCAATAATTTTGTCATAATTGCTCGTGCTTCACGAAATACTCCCCCAACTTTGGTATTATGTGCAACGTTGCACTTAAATTTTAGATTAATATTCCACATAATCTCTGAATTTATACAATTTTACGAATTACACTGAATATTTACTCGATAATTCAGGGACTGCACAACATTGCATATCATGCCAAAGCTCCGCAACACACATTGAATGAAAATTCATGAGTTATTTAAACAAATTTCGCATCGAAACATTGTTTCTTGTACTTGATTGATATGTTGTTTCAGACTTGTTTTAGACATCTTATGTCGAGTTGAGATGTTGACATCGAACGAAAGATGGTAAAAGGATGCATTACCCTCTTGATTAAGAAATAAAAACTAATTAATGGATATTAAAAAAGAGCATTGAATGATGAGCATAGTGGAGAGTAACAGCAATTTAACGCCAGTTTAAGATGTGAGAGTTGAAAAATGTAACTGAAGAAAAAAAAAAGTTAAATTGGTCATTAAAAGGCAATAATAATGAGCTTCAAATGGTATGGATCCTCTTCCTATTTGTAATGTCCCACATCAACTTTTATATACATAGCTTCCTTTAGAAACGTCAAGTCCCTAGCTTTACTTATACGCTTGATTATTGCTTAAAGCATTTCCTTAGTGTTCAACAAGGGAAAAAGAGAATTGATGAGCAATAATGACAGAAATCAACCCAAAAAAGGAAAAATCATTAGAGACTAGCTTGTCCGTGGCTTTTCCACTAGCTCTCGTCTCTTCCTAATAAGAGTTTCTTTCTTTCTTTCATTCAGAGTTCTTTTCTTTTTTTTTTTTTTTAATAATTTGGCATCATATGAATAAATATATTAAACGACGTTATTAGATGGGGACTCTCTCCTCCAATTAACCATTATTAAATAGACAAAACGGTCATCCGACTATATAAATGAGGAAAAAGTTTGATTAGTGATGTCAAAGTAGTTATGAAGTTGATAGCCAAGGTACAGATGCAACAACCATAAAAACGAATTGGAAGAAAGCTTAGTGGTTAAGACTCCATCATTGAGGGAGTAAAAATGTTAGTCTATAGTTTCTCTTGGAGGGTAGCCCATGCACATATGTTCGAACTCAAAGATGGGTAATTAAGGATGGGTCTGGAAGAGCATTTTCAAAATCATTTAAGCTTTTAGAGTTTTAGGCGTTTGATGACCTTGAATCAAAGTTGAGTTTACCAAATGTGAGAGCTCAATGCACCTTTGGACCAGTTTTGGCTTTTAGCATCCTGAAAATGCTACTTCAAGACTTTACAATTATTTTTCTTCCAACGTTGCTCTTACAGATATATGTATATTCCTATTTCACCTCCCCTTACTTCTGCATTGTTCATCATCTTTCTCAGATGGAGACGATCATTTCTCAAGTCGTTGACCTCTAGTCGACACTCGTTGAGTTCCAAATTTAACTTACCAAGGGTCGTTCAATGCTAACAAGCATCGCCAAGGGTAAATACTGGCATTTGGTCTCCAAATCTAGCTCGCTTGAGGTTGCGTGACCTCGGTGTCACCTCACTTAGGGTCACGCAACCTTGATAGACCATCTCTTAAGTTGTGCTACGTAACCTAAGCTCAAAGGCCCTATGATTGGAGGGGATGACATGTTTTGTTTCTTGTTCGGGAAAAGTGACACCAAAAGTGAAGCGATAAGTTTACCAAACACTACTTTTTCCTGAAAACTCTTTAAAATAAAGTTCTTATCATGAATGCAAAGTCCTTGGACCAAACTTGAATCCAATGCACTTTAAAAGTATCCTCCTCCTCAGAGGGAAAGCAGCGCCCTCAGCCTATAAGTCTAAAATTCCCTCGGATACAAACTAAAGATTCATTGTAAGAAGTTATGTGCGCTGTCAATTTTTGCTTTCGTTGCACGATCGATCGATTGATCGAGTCGATTGATCGAGTGAGAGAGACAACCAAAAAAGTGACTTGAGTACGTGAACTCTATATTAGAAGAAAAGGGGAACGTGTGCCGTCTTTCTGTGGTCACTCGAGCACTAAGTTACTACCCCGAAAAAGATTTTCAGACAGGCTAAGGAATCGACCTCCTTCCAATGTCTGATCTGTTCCTGACGATAAAGTCACCTCTTTAGAGGTGGCTGGGGGAGTATTGGTGTTCCAGGTTAAAAAAGATAATGTTATAAAACAACAAAAGAGAAAGAGCAGGCCTTTTGATGCCCCAATGGACACCATCCTTGCTTTCACATCTCCCATTTATCTCTTCAAATCGCAAACTTCAATCCTAAGGATTTGCTTGGTATACGCGTTTGTTCTTCTAGTCAAGAATTGAGTTCGAGTTATTATATTAACACATTCCGTTAAAGCCACACTTAAAAATATAGAAATACGTGTCTCCTAGGGATGACTACCACACCCACTCAATGAGATTAGTCAAATGCTAAAAAAGCCCTGGACACCATACTAATATTAAAAAGGAAAATGAAAAGATCAATTTAAGGGAAGCGTCCTTTTGAATAAAAAGAAGAATCTATATTCACATTCAATAAAATTGAGTTTTGTAGTTGCACACCTTTAATGCATTGACAATTAATGAGATTATTCCACATTAAAGATCTAATATTAGAATATTCTAAAAGTATCTAATTCTCTTATATGTGTTGTCACATCGGATATTGTCGAAAGTTAAACTAGCGATGTACTAAACCCAAAATAGTGTACACATCAAAAAGAACCTTTGGACACTCATATTGCAACCTGAATTGGCAGTCAATTGATTTCACGGTGTTGGGCAATTTACGATTTTCCTATTTCGAGTTCACATCCCGCAATTAGAGTGCTACACAATGAAAATTGGGTCAAACAAATATTGGACAAAAGAATAATCGCCAATCACACCTTCCGATATTTAAAACATGAAAAAAAAAAAAAAAAAAAAGAAAGGAAATTGGTCCTACAGCCCAAATCATACATAGAGGTCCAGAACCCACCTAGACCTAAATGCATGCACGAGATTTAGTGATCACGGATGAGATTAAACCGGACTTCGGCCGATCCGATAACTAGTTGCAGTCCAACCCACCTAGACCAAATTGTATGCATGTGCATCCTCCACTGCAAATGATATTTCCAATCCTGATCGCACCAGATCATTATAATGGAGATGCACATAACCATATTCCAAAGAATAGCTCCAAGAAAATGCGCAAGTGTGGCGAAGGGAGCCAAAAAACGTGAGCGCCCCTACGCGAGCCTTATTGAAAAGGTGCCTGACTATATAGATAGGGCGTCAGCTCTTTATTAATAACAGAGAAAGGGTTCCAACCAAAACATACTCCTAACAAGTTGCTGAGTTCGGCTTTCGGGACTACTTAGGGCTGATGGTTTATATAAAAAAGAGCCCTCGGCCTTCTTTCTTGTTTAAGGGCTGCTCGCCTTTTTGAATAGGAGGAAGTGGGATAGCGGAGGTGATTTCGGTAAACCGATGCATGAGCTGAGGCTCCCACGTCCTGCCGACCCTCCGAAAAAGGCAGGTCGTAAAACGGCTCATAGGGAGTCAAAAGCAAGCAGAGTCAAACGCGGGTCAAACTCACATAAGCATAGGGGGAGACACGTTCATGAAAAGCAAGAAGCCGTGCCGTGGGGGACTGACCAACTATGAATAGATCTTACTTAGGGCTAAGAGTAGGAACATCTATTAGTCCGTAAGCGGCGAGCTTTAGTTCTCTCTCAAATGAGGAGGGAGTAAGATTTTGTGGTTAAAAACTGCTCGTTTGTCATGCTCAAAATGACCCAAATGCCCAAATTGAGTTGCAGGAATGACTGGATCAGATGACAGAATCCAGCAAAACCTTATCCTCTGAAAGGCCCCAAACTGCCAATGCCTCTAGTTTCTCACTAAAAGCTGCCTGAAAAATTTAAGCAAACGGAGATGGTGGGAGCAGAATGGCAACCTCATTCCTTCCCGCTGCAAACCCCTGTTCCTCCCCTGCTCTTCCTCTTCCTCTTCCTCCTCTTCTTCATTGTCACCAGCTGCATTTAATCCACAAAAGAACCACTTGAGGAGCAACATCACCACCTGCAAGGCAGTTAGTGATCCGCCCATTGCACCGGCGAGCAGGAGAGGCCTCGCCATTTCTTTCGTGACCACTTCCTTCCTTTTCTCTTTGGGAGGGGGAGAGAAATCGGGTGGTGCCAATGCAGCTATTCTTGAGGCTGATGATGATGTGGAGCTCCTGGAGAAGGTGAAGAAGGACAGGAAGAAGAGGCTGGAGAGGCAAGGGATCATCAATTCATTCAAAACTGAAAAGGGTTTGGTCTTCTCACTTTCAAACTCTGCTATTTTCTCAAGAAAAAGTGATGGGCGTACATTGATTGGGATAGACCCAGTGATGCTCTCGGTGTTTTAGTGCATGTTGGATTGGATATTCTGCGACCCATTTTCTTTAATGGTCTCATGATAGTTTAATTTTTCAAAATGGAAATGGAGAAATCATATGCTGGTCAGGTATAAGATCATGTTTTGAATTGGAGCGGAGCAGAAAGTTTCAACTGGATAGAATCATGTGGTCCTGGCCTAAAGCTGAATCTGTTTCCGCTTAAAATGTAACGCGTCCTGGTTTGTCATGAAAACTTGTGCACTGTTGCACAACTGACTGCATTTTATTGAAGCCGTGAGATACTTATACTTGAATCCAATGGCTCGTGATTTGGCTAAGATATGGGAAGTCTTACGTTCGGAAGTTGCGCTTATTCTTTGTTTTATATAAGTAGCTATCGATCCAAGATGGCGGTCGCTGCATCTCTGCTATGGAAATTTAAGGAACTGGGAATAATTTGATCTTTTCTTCCGCTGACAACTGTACAATATCATCCAAAACTAGTGCGCTTCAACATATGTTGCTGGTTATTTTGCTTTGTATTATGATTACATTATGTCAAACATTAGTTTTTGGGGCAACATGTCAGAAAAAATATAGTAACGTGTTTCCAATTCTTTTAGCAACACTTTCCTTGCATTTGGTGATTCCTTAGTTATACTGCGCGCAAAAATAATCCGAGGATGAAAAGTCTTGCAGGATATTTGCAAGATCTCGTGTACAAACTGAGTGAAGTAGGCCAAGCCATAGATAACAATGACCTACCAGCGGCAAGTTCAGTTCTCGGAGGAAGCACAGAGACAGAATGGCTCAAGAAGGCCAACCTTGCATTGATGAAGGTTAGTTGTTTTTCAGCTGTCACAGGCTAACTGATCGGCAACTGCTGTTTCTCCACTTTAACTGCTATGTGATGAATGACTGATCTCAATCAAAACTAGTTTTCTTTCATTCTACATTCATTGACCAACCACTTGCACAATGTCAGTGTACTTGCTGATTAAATTTCCGACTGAAATCGGAATCATAAAAAGCCCTTTCATTCCTTTTCCTCTTGCTATAATTTGGATCGTTCTTAATAATTATATGCAGCTGACTTCAAGTCCTGAAGAAAAGACTGAGGTGGACACGTTTAATTCATCAGTGGCTTCATTAATATCATCAGGTATAATGTTCCTTGTCCTGCAATCAACTCCACCTGTTTGACGAATTTGTGTTTTGTTTTCTACTTGGTGGATATAGATTTTAAGCATGCGACACCAAAACAGTCTAAATTGTCTTTGAGGTTCTGATGTTTACATTGTTCATATCACATCACCTTGCAGTCACAAGGAATGACGTTGAATCTTCCAAAGTCGCTTTCATCACATCAGCTAGCGCTTTTGAGAGATGGACAACCTTAACAGGGCTTGTCGAAGTGCTCAAAGGACTATAGAAACGAAGAGGATTTTTCAATTTTCATTTTACTTCCCCTTAGAGAAATTTTCTTGCTCCTGCATCAGATATCTCAGATTTCATCCTTGCCGACGAGTCGTTGCCAATTCAATTTGACCGATGTTTTGCACATTGAAAAGTACCTCAAATTCTTGCTTCATTGTACTTTAAATATCATATAAGTTTCTCCTAGTTTTAGGCTTGACGTTATTCCCTGCTTCTGCTTCAGATGATTCATGGCGAAACTTCTGAGACATTCTTTTTTTTGGTAACGAACTTCTGAGACATTCTTATTAGACGGGTGCATGCAAATTGATCAATGTTGCATCTAACAAATGCTACTAGTGCTCATATTTCCGTAATCAAACAACTTGTGCCATGATTTCCTTGTTAGTAGAAGCATGGAGGATCATGTTATCTCAAATCTAGATCTGAACTCGTTCTCCAAAACAATCTGTCGTATGGCTCTTTTGGCATCGGTTGTCCAACATTAATTAAACCCATAAGATACCAAAGCTAATATAAGTTGAACGCGACAATCAGTACGACAAATTAAGTACCCTTGAGAATAACCAGTTCGTACATAAGACTTATTGGATACATAGCTACATAACATCATCAACATCTGACACCATAATGTTACAGTAGTCATTACACGATACAACATTAGAGTAACTACAGAGACCTAATCTGTGATTGTGTACAGAACCAATCAGATAGCTACGCCATCAACACTAGTCATTTCAAAAGTACCCACGAACCTAAAAGGAAGAGAAGCAGCCTAAACGGACTAATAATCACAGAAGGCTCTCAAGTCTCAAGCCGCAACCTCTCCAGGTCCACTTCCACGGTTTCCATTCTCAATGGCTTCGCCATCCACCTTTTTGCCCATCTCGTGAACATCTAACTTGTTCGGGTTGTCAGCGCTTCCATTTGGTGCTGTTTTCTCCTTGACATCAGATTCAGGTTCAGGAGCGCTTTGGTTGATTTGATCCTTCTCTTCTCCATCAAGCATTTTGTCCTTGTCACCAGTAGTTTCTTCTGGTTTTTTAACTTCGCCAGGACCATCCACTTTTTCTGTCTCAACTTGTGGTTGTTCGACCTTCTCCTTCAGCTCCACATCTTTTATTTTATCATTTTCTTTATCATCTCCACCAGCATCTGTCTTATTTTCCTTAGATTCCTCATCTTTGCCAGTATCGGCTCCCTCTGTTGGCTCTTCAGTTTGAACAGTCTTAACATCACCATCTTCAGCTCTTTCTTTATTCTCAGGAACTTCCTTTTCTTTTTCAGTCTCAGCTACATCCTTTTCAGTTTTTTCAGCATCTGCCATGTCAACTTCTTTCTTCTCCTCAGTCCCTTCAGGAGCAGTTTCAGTTTCTTTCTTGTCTTTCTTGGAAGCTGATGTCCTCCTCGCTTTTTTCTTTGGGGTTTCAAATTCAGGCGGAGGAGTTGCTTTTGACTTCTCACTGATCCTGGCTGATCTCCTAGGAGTCTCACCAGTGCCCCAGTCGAACTCCGATATAGCTGGACCACCTGGGTGTTGTTTGAGGTACTGATCCAATTGCTTCCGGTTGGTGATCTCGTCTCCACTTGGTGCAGTGAAGACAATCTCATTTTTCTTAGGAGTCCCACCTTTCTTGATCAAATACTGCAGATATTAGACCAGCAATTGGATCAGACAAAACAAAAGTAAATAGAGTCAAGAAGTGATGGGGTCCACATACAAGATCATGCTCATATAAAATGAGTGCTTAACATGAACATCTTACATGAAAGTAAAGGAAGAGGCAGATCTGAGTCAAGAAGTGATGACGTCCACATATAGATCATGCTCATAGAAAATGAATGCTAAGCATAAACATCAGACCTGTGAGAGAGAGAGAGAGAGAGAGAGAGCACATTCGCAATGTGTAGACTGTGTGCTTAGCACTTCAATAGCACGACCTAATTTAACGAAATCTGACCTTCAAAAGGCAGCATAAAGCTGAAATATGCTTTGTTGAAAAAGAAATTAGATGCTGCCGCTCACATTAATAAGAGAACAAAGAACTATACCTCTCTACCCCTCAAGAAGGAAAGTATTTTGTCTTATAGCTACTTGAAAGTTAAGTTGCAGGACCAAATTCTAAAACTTCTTGGAGAAATTATTTCACCAGCAGAAACACCATACATGTTCTGGAGACAATCTCTTGAATTTATGGTTAAAAAAGAAAAAGAAAAAAAGAACAGCCTTTGCAGAATATTAGCACAAACCTAGATCCAAATAGGTCAAATATTCTTCGAGGCGTTGAATGCATTCATCTACAAGTAAAAACAGGACCCAACAATTGATAGATCCAACTGAAAAAATTTAACCTTTCTACTCGAAATCAGAGAATCTACAGCTATACCAGTTTGTTAAAGCCGTTGCACCCAACTTAGCACCCTCTATATTTCTTAGTTCCACAAATCAAACTTCCTTCTTTTTGGGTATCTAACATTGCTCCACAGGTCTTCTAATCACCACTCCCATGAACTGTACATCTTTTCCCAGAGTAATTTAATCACCACACATCTGAACCAAGGTCTTCTCCTCTTAAATCTTGATTGAGATTGCAGCAACTTCCTCTCGTTCTGTCCCAATCTTATAAATGCATTTACCATAGCAGCCTCATCTCTGCTAAATTTATTTGTGGACACGTTGACATTCAACAGCCCAAGTTTGCAGATACAACTGTCAACCTGCTTTCTTGTAAGCCTGTATAATATTTTCATCCAGCTTGAGTGGTACTCAAGGATCACATGGCTCCAGAGTCCAGATCTACCATATGCTTTGACCCAAAATACGTTTTAAGTTCTGGGAAAGCATTGATAAAAAACTCACTCATCAATGGTCAAGTCATTGAAATGTGAATTAGCATATACTACCCCTCCACTGAAGCATGTACATATAAATGGGTAACGTAGATGTGGAGGCATCGTTTGTAACCATGAGTTTCGAATGACACTTCCTCTCTTGCCTATTACAAGACATGCAAAGGCTAATCGAAAGGTTTTCCAGCCAACTAAGGGATCATTAACCTTTTGAGAGCTTGACAACAATCGGGTAACTTCCAGCTTCAAATCCTTTGGGACCTCACAATGATGGGGCTTCATGGTACTCAATAGTTACATAATTGAGCTCATGCTGCCATCATTTGTTTAGCAAGTTTCAGCATTGTTCCCAGAAAATATGAGAGACATTCAGCTGTCGACACTGACTTCAACACCCTTTTAACCTCATTGAAAGGTTTGCATCTCAGACGTGTGTGCAACAGACTCTAAATTTGACTTGACTAAAGCCGGTGTCCTCCTCTGTCAATTTGCTGTCTCAAATTCTCATAACAGATTCAAACACAGCGACGTTCCATTAATTAGCTTAATACGCTAGAGCAAGTGGGAGGAAAAAGCTACTCTTACGCCAGAAACAACTCAAGACACGTACTCACATGCAATACAAGTTATAATATGGAAATTTGGGAGTGCTAGAAAACTGACCGAAAAACAAAAATCCACTAAACCAGGACTAATGAATTTATCAAATCAATGCCGTCTTCTATAACCTTGATGCCAGGTCAACAACAAATTTTAAAAACGTGATTTCAGACAAAATTAAGATGATTTGACAGATCTCAACAGAAAAAAGAAATGGAAAAATCCCGGTTAAAAATAGGGCAGATGCATCTGTCAAGGTAGATGGTTTCGGGAGTGGTGCATGATCCTTCAGTCAAAGAAAATGCCACTTTTTGATAGAAGGGCGAATAACAGGTCGAAAAGAATCAAAAAGAGAGTTTTTGAAGAAGGGACAATGGCTGGTTAGTAGATCAAATGTATTGGGAGGTTTTTATCCAAACATTCAAATTCTGAGTTTTCCCAGTCAAATAAATCCATTACGAAGCCATTATCGATCAAGGGATCAATGCAAGGTGAGTTTGGGTGAAGCTGTTGAACGAATTACACTGAATAAAAGAGTTAGATGTGTTTGCGAAAAAGAACTTTGGGATAGAAGAGTTCCGCCAGCCGAGAATAACATACTCTTATGTTCACCACCAATGAACTAGATAAAGAACCAGCAACTGGACATAGAACCGAAGGAATCACTCACTTGAGAGAAATCCTCATATATTATCAACTCAAAAAACAGCTAGCATACAACTGAGAGTGCACCTCTTATCTATAGAGGGGACATTAAACAAGGAAACATTCAATCTGGAAACGTAAAATGAGGAAACATTAAACTAGGAAACATCAAATTAAGAAACCAACTTCAACTAGGTGACCTACTCATATTAGTGAACACGATTTAGGAAACAACCCTTCAGCCAGTGATTCAGTTGATGAGCCTTTATTCTTCACTTATTGAAACTCCATCTTGAATGCTCTCTCCTCATTGGAACCCATTGGATCATGTTATGGCTGAGATCTCCCTTTGCTTGCATAAACATCAAATGGTCTTTTAATGGAACTTGACCCTCCCGCTTCAGAAATATTGGACTGTGGTTAACAGGAACGTCGACATGGACAAAATCTGATTATATCTGTTAGCATCAAGTTCAACCCAGTACACTAGCAGAATTTTCGAATGAGTCCAACTTGCATAAAATCCTCTCTTATAGATGTGCCTCTTCCAATGAAAAGAGAGAGCATGGGAAGCAACACTATCTAATTCCAAGAAACAATGAAAACTATCATAAGTGGAGAAAAATGAAGAAAAAGTGTAAATATCTGTCTATCAAGTTCCTGTCTTGCCGAAGATGCAAAAACACATACAGCTCTCCAAATTTTTCCATAAACTTCCTCGTGCTTTGCACCATTTCCTCTTAACGTTCATTACTATGCCATACAAAGATAGAATCAGAAAGGTGTTATGTCCACAGCGAACACTTAAATCTGTACTCCACACTTATAGAACTTGATCAAGGCCCGCTCTTTATCATATTTTCTCTCAAACCGAACACATGCCATAGAACTTCACATATCTTGACAAGATGATTACCATCATCCCTATGTTCTCGATCATCTACTTAAAGAAAATTCAATAACTTCAAAGGCTTATCAAACAAATCCAGCTCTCCTCTATAAGGTATTGCTTCACTGCACTGGTGAAGTTGAACCCATAAAAGCTAAACTGCATACAGATTAACAGAAAAAAAAAAAAAACTTTTGAATGAACCACAGTAGATAATACTCCAGCAACTATAAAGTTCAACCCTAAGTCTAGATAATTCCACAATGGACTAGGATGTCATAACTCGAACAATTTGACTGTTCTCATTCCACATGCAGACAGGGATGTTATCTGTAAAGCACCTGCCAGCATCTACTGTGATTTTGCAGTGCGCAAAACATGGTTGAATCAATGTATGTTCTCAAGCACTTGCATATTATCATGCTTTGGAGCGCCTCAGCAGATCATGTTACTCCTTCGCTCAACACTTTCCACCAGCTGCCACCTTTGCACTTTAAACCAACTGAAGTGAACTTAAAGTCCGTATTGCCTTTGTCTCATCCTTCAACTTTCAGAAGCACAGAAAGCTCCAAGTGTCTAAAAACTAAAGAGTGCTCAAATTCCTGTTACACTGTTCAGATTTTTCTTATAGACCACAAACAGCTAATACTAGAAAACCTGTTAACCAGTATAAAGAATTTTACTAGTCAAGACTAGATATCAATTCCAAAGGTTTTCTATTTCCCCCATTCAAAATCAAACTCCAAGGTTCACCCTCACTAATATGCCTGTCTACTTGTAACTAGTTTCGAAGCGGTTGACAATTAGATGAAGCCTCCACCTTGTTATTTGACATATGCCAAGTACAAGAGATCCATTGTCACTAATGCACCAACCAACTTCCTTCATCCTAATAGTTACAAAATACAGATTCACATTAGTAGGATGGTCTTTTTATTTATGAGAACTGATTCTCTGGTTAGAGGTGCATGCAACAGTGAATGAAAAAGCAAGACAGATCTTTCTCGAAATATAAATGCAAGAAAAATCTATCACAAACAATAAATGTACCTTAAAAATGAGTCAAAGCTAGTCTCGTCACTTGTTCAGGTTCCTATTTCCCCATATCGAACCAAGATGGAGCCTAAAGCTGGTCATATAGTGACATGCTATTGAGCCTTCCCCTTTTGTAAATAATCAGATAATGGACTAGCTGCAAAAAAGGCACCACCAGCAGCTATATTTCTCGCGAATCATATTTAAAAATATATTACATCTCAAACCTATCTAGATATCGTCTTTCTCGATTACATCTATCAAACCAACAGACTCCAACCATTAATCACCCAAAATCAACCTTATCGATCAAAAGGACTGGCTGATACACTCATATGAATATCCGCCTAAAATTTATTGCTGAACTTTAAGCCTCAGTATGGTTAAGGGAGAACAGCTTCCTTGATCAATAGAAGATCCACGCAGCATTTCATTCAAGCCATTCATTTTGAGCTTCAAAATTGTCAGACAGCTTTCTTGTTTCCAATTTTCATAAACTGATTGCCTAGAGTTCACTAAACCAAGATGGTATCTCCATTGAAGTATCTATTCCTTCAGCACTCTCTGATCTATTTATACCAAAAAAGCTTCAGAGAAAAGATATTCGATCTTCATGCTCTGTCCTATATAGGCTGATAGCTCCAAGATATAATTAAGAGATATCCCTTCTTCACCTCAGTTCATACTCTGCTTTCTCAAATATGTCAATGTCCAGAATTTTAGAGAACGCCTCTCCAGACAAATCAAGAAATAGGCAATGTTTGACAGAGGAAACAGCCACAAATTAGGTACCGCACCTTTCCCAACTCCAAATAGAGCAGCTAAAGCTTTGAAGACCAACCGTGCCATGAATTTCTTTTTTGGTTGAGCCATACAGCATCTTGATAGCATAATGGTTTAAAGCACCCAAAAGAAGCCACAGCAAGTGGACCATTGGCAAGCCATCAATACAGATCTTCAAATTTGTATGTATGTGGAAAAACACCCATAGAGGGTAATATTCCTTTTTGCTGAACTTTGCATTGATATACTTCCAAGTAGATGTCAAGATATTCGTGCATCCATTTTGATATATTTATGCAAATTTTCTCACCCAAATGAGAAAGGAAAGAAAAGAATCTCCCAGACATGTTTTTATCTTTCTCATAAATCCCTTGATTTAAGAAGAAAAAAAAACAAACACGTATCAATATTTTTTATCCTTGTTGAAAATTTTATTTTTTACAAACTAAACATGCATTCAAGAAATTGAAGTGAAAAAGAATTTTTTATTTTTTTTCAGTCCATTTCTGAGAAAACGAATTCTGGAAACATTGCTTTAAACCAAACTGCCCCTGAGTTTTCCTATAAGGCCAGTTCGTTAATATACTTCCAAGTCGATGTCAATATATTAGTGCATCTATTTTGTATAGATTTATGCAAATTGTCTCAACCAAATAAGAAAAGGGAAAAAAAGAAAAATCTCCCAGACACATTTATATCTTTCTCATAAATCCCTTGATTTGAGAAGAACAAAAAACAAACATGTATCAATATTTTTCATCCTTGCTGAAATCGAAAATTTTATTTTTCACAAACTAAACATGCATTCAAGAAAATTGAAGTGAAAACGATTTTTTTTTTTTTTTTTTTGGCAGTCCGTTTTCTGAGAAAACGAATTCTGGACACATTGCTTGAAACCGAACTGCCCAGTTCATTAATGTATTTCCAAGTAGATGTCAAGATATTAGTGCATCTATTTTCTATATATTTGTGCAAGTTGTCTCAACCAAACAAGAAAGGGAAAAAAAAAAAAAATTCTCCTAGACATGTTTTTATTTTTCCCATAAATCCCTTGATTTGAGAAGAACCAAAAACAAACATGTATCAATATTTTTCGTCCTTGTTGAAAATTTTATTTTTCACAAACTAAACATGCATTCAAGAAAACTGAAGTGAAAAAGAATTTCCTTCTTTTTTTCAGTCCATTTTCTGCGAAATTCTGGAAATGTTGCTTGAAACCAAACTGCCTGAGTTTTCCAATAAGGCCAGTTCACTAATATACTTCCAAGTAGATGTCAAGATATTAGTGCATCTATTTTGTATATATTTGTGCAAATTGTCTCAACCAAATAAGAAAGGGGAAAAAAAAAAAAATCTCCCAGACATGTTTTTATCTTTCTCATAAATCCCTTGATTTGAGAAGAACCAAAAACAAACAAGTATCAATGTTTCAAGTCCTTGTTGAAATTTTTCTTTTTCACAAACTAAACATGCATTCAAGAAAATTGAAGTGAAAAAGATTTTTTTTTTCTCGGTCCATTTTCTGAGAAAACAAATTTTTGGAAACATTGCTTGAAACCAAACTGCCCCTGAGTTTTCTAATAAGGCCAGTTGTACCATCCAAAAATCCATCCATGTCCTTGATACTTCTATGAACTGAGAAAAGCTCATCCTAGTAGGTACAAATCAATTCTTCGCCTATTCCACTTTCCAACTTCAAACATTTAAAATCAAAGATGACTATGGCTCTTCAAATAATACGCCGGGACAAACCCCTCACCATAGTACTATAGGCCACGTAATCAAAAGGAATAGCTAAAGATGTCATAGAGAACTGATAAAGTCTCCATCAAAGGGAAGTACTGAAGCCACACACATGTAGACTGCAAATGCCTTAGTCAAAATAATTTCACATAAACCGAGTAGTTTCTGTGCATGATGGGAATTCTTATACAGCTATGTTAAAAGGAACAATATTGGAGTTATTTTTGCACCTAAAAGAGTTGAAGACACGCTTTCTACAAAGTCACCGAAAGAAAATGCAATATCCTCAACATTTTACTGCAAGAATATTACCCTCCCCCACCCCAATCCCACCAATAAAAAAAAAAAAAAAAAAAAGTCCCCCTTCTGCTTTCACTCTTCTCCCCCAACTCAAAATCAAAAGAAAGGAAAGAGACATCAACCCAATTCATCTAGCTCGAGAATTTTATAAGAATAGAGTCAGCATGATAATCCCACTTGATATAATAGAAGATAATTGCAAGTAACACCCTTGTAAAAATGATGAGAAAATAATGACTCACTTCCATCCAAAGCTTCCAAGTTAACACACCTTCAGGCTTGTAATTATAAAAAACGAACAGTTCAGATTCCATTACATGGTAGGACTTCATGAAAATAACCATTACACAATTAGGCTTCAGTGCACGACTCATTTTACAGCAATTTTTTTTTAAAAATAAACAGACATCAGATCTTAATGCAAATCATAGGTAATGGAACAAAGGCAAAAATTTATGATTGGTTAGAAAATTTATCATTTCTGTAGTTATTTAAGAAACCTTTGACTCCACACAATGTCTCAATGCAAACCCTAGGGTATCAAACAATGGCAAAAATGTACACACAAATCCTTTTGTGTGTGTGTGTGTGTTTTGGGGGGTTGAATTTTGGAATTTTCTCATTGCAGCATTAATAATTCAAAAATGACACCGCTGCCGCTTTCTGCCGACATGGTAGCTTTCCAGTGACAAAAGGAAGAAAATCCGGTAGCTGCCCATGTGCATCAGACTGACAAAATAAACAGCCGATGTTCAAGACTAAAACAGAACATTTAGTCCCCAAACAAAGACAACACAAGTCAAATCCCCCACCAGAAGACCAAAGAAGGGGGAAAGGGAAAGCAAGAAACAGAGGAACATCATCAGACACAAAATTCCTGTTTCGCAATGCAAAAACCCACCGTCTCGACAAAACCACGGACCGAAATGTTCAAAGAAATGCTTACCCTAAAGAAAATTTAACGAGAAACAATAAAAAGAGTAAACCCTCGAAAAATAGAGGAACAAAATAAGCATAAGTGCTAACAGAGCACGGTCCCCTCCCAGAAACCCTAGCGTCTTGGTCACAAATTTAGAAAGAGGCTACTCACTAGAATTAATTCCGACCCATTCCACACTAAAACGGGCACGACTCACACAACTCCAGGCCAATTTTGCAGAGTCACGCAATTCCTAAGCAACGCCCTCTTCAGAACAACAGGCGGCTAACTCCAGAAACCCTAGCCTCATCACCTAACCCCAAAAACCACGAATTCCCGCACCAACCCACTCGCGAGACCACCGAATTCCACCTACCTCAAGCCGACCCAATTCCAAATTCCGAGCAAAAATCCAAACTTTCGCAGATGGTCGGAGCCCAAAAACCGTCAAGCCACAGTTTCGAGACACGGCAGGCGAGAACGAAAGCAAGAAAAGCCAAGAGAGAGAGAGGGGAGAAAACGGGCATGGACACAGGCAGGGCTCCAGAGAGAGTAGTACCTTCTTGGTCCAGCCGGGGGGAGCGGGGAGCTCCAGCGACACCACCTCGTCCTTCTCCACCGAGCTCGTCATTTCCCCAACGCCTCTTCCTCTTCCCTGCCACCCAAAAACAAAAAAAAACAAAAAATTAAAAAAACACCCCAAAAGCGAGAAGCGTTTTCGCGAGCCCGCGTCCCTTCAGCCTTGAGCTCAACCCCACACACACGCGCACCGACCTCGCTCGGCACGAAGCAAGCAAAGAAAGAAGAAAGCCAACAGGCAGCGGAGGGAGAGAGAGAGGACTGGAAACTGCTTACCCCCTTTTTCTTTTTTTCTCTTCTTCCTTCTTGTAGGTGCGGTCTGCGTCGGGCGCGTCTCCGGAGTTATCCCCGTGCGAGTGAGGGAGGGGGCGAATTTGAAGCGTTGCGCTGCGTTGATGATGATGAAAGTGATGACACAGACAATACGAAACTCTCTTCCTTCGATTTTATTAATGTTTTTTTTTTTACCTTATTTTCCGCTATCGGTGTTTTTTTTTTTTTTTTTTTTGGGGAGTTTGAGTTCGTGTGCAATTTGCTGGGGTCGCGGTGGGGTGTGGCGGCGACGCGTGGCGCGTACCGACAAGGAGGCAACGGTTTGGATCAGGTCGGTACGAGCACGCCCCGCCTCGGTGCGGGGGCCAGTTTCTGGGCCCCCGAGGGTCCGACGCGCGGTTCTTGGGCCGGGCTGGTTTTTTTTTTTTTTAATTTCCTTTTTCTCAGTTTGTTGTATATATTTTTGCCTTTTTGGGGTTTTCGTTTTCTTTATTGAACAAACAATTCAATAATTAATAGCAAAACCAAGAAGTCATATTCGAAGAGACACTAATTTTTAGAAGACTAAAGTTATAACTAAACAAATACAAATTCTGAGATAATCATTGGAAGAAATAATAAAATTTGAGAAATAAATAGAAAATAATAATCATAATCATAATTCCTTCGTGAACAGTTGCACTATTTCAATAGGGCAATATGGTTAATTTTTTGTTATTATAAATCTGAATTTTAATAAATAAAAAAATAATGATCTTTGATTAATGTCAAATCCTTCCACTTGGTGCAATAGAGGTCCTATGCAATTGAAATTGCTGTGAAAATCGCCAGTTCTAGGTTTGGGCTACTATCTTAGTACATTTCCCTTTGTATATATGTTTGATTTTATTTGCATTGTACTGGACCTAAAAACTACCGTGTTAGAATTGATTCTCAATTTTTGGAGCCTAAAGTCTACCCTATTTGCCTTGGAACTAGATTAGGAATTTGGTTCCAATATCTACTCGAGAACCTATTTTTCTTTTGTTCCGTTTTTTCTAATTTCACTCTTTATAGAAAAATAATATGAGTCATAAAATAATTCAAAATAAAGATGAACAATAAAATTCCCTACCCACTAAAAGCAACAATCCATAAAATAAAAATTAGTAACGTACAACTATAAATGATAAAAAATTCAAACCCGTAACATAAATCATAAATTATAAAACTACATCCATCATTCATCCATAAAAGTATTGCTCCAGAATTTAACAACCCAAAAAAAAAAAAGCAATATATTTATATAAAACCTCACCCTAGAGATTAGAAACAAATTAACCTAAGGGTTTTTGTTTTCCTTTTTTTTTGGCTTTATCAAACCGATTCCTAAAACCAGTTTCAAAACTGGTTCGATGAATCCAGCTCTTGAGTGGATCTTCACTCAGAACCACGAGTTAGACTGTACTCAAGCAGTCCGGTTTAGTTTTTGAGTAGAACCAATCTGATTGCACACCCCTAACGAGAATAGTGAATATATCAATTTGTTGTTTAGGTTGTTAGTTTGTGAGGATTCGCTACACAACCACAAGTGTCCAACACCTAGTCAAGTGTGTTTGATTTGAGCTTTAACGGAGTTGTGTCGTAAATGGATTCATTGGTTTAGACATGAATAAAATGAACAAGCCATTTGTGGTCGTAGTTAGACTAGATTATTTAAATATCTTAATTTTGTAATCGTGTCAACGCCACATGCTTAGATATGTTTAGTTATGTCTTTACATGTTTACATAAAGTTTTTGTCTTACACATGCAAATTTGCTATACCGTGTTATATTGTGTCGTGTAATATTTTTAATCAAAGTGTATTGTTCAGATTTTAAAAGTATGATGCGATTAATAAACGTGTTGTGTGTAGGTTAGACCCTAAATATGGAACAACACAATTATAACACGATAGCGCGAATAGCCAGCCTTACGCGTGCGCACAATATCAAGAACATTATCCGGTTGCCTTTGTGAAATAATATATTCCAAAGTTTTCCTCGCACACCGTCGTCAAGGAACTTCAAAATTAATCTTGCTGAGAATTGAAGCATGATTTCTGATTGATTTGCAATTACCTTGAAAGACATATGAACAAGGATAAGAAGCAGTCATAAAAAAAAAACTATGATAAGCTTCGGTTAAAGCGAATAATAAGAACAAAAGAAAAGTTCATCGCGAGCGGATTGACCTCAGTTATGTTTAAGCCGTCAACCGCTTTCTCCGCTGCAGAAGGAAGGATTTCACTTTCATCACCTCTTGGCTGGAGTCATAAATCTACTCCGTTTAACACTGTTCATGCCATATACTACCCCATAGGTAAAGAACACCCCATGTGCTGTAACTTGGCATAGAGGATATAAAAGTGCCGCACTTCCAAAATGTACAATTAAATGTCATTTTTTTTGAAAATTGAATACTTGAGTGCCAACTCTAGCAAACTTATTGGGAATCCAACGTAGTGTTCTTTTATTAATAAAATTGATCTACGTGACTAGTCAGAATGTCCACTTAGCAATCCTTATCTAAAACAACCCTATCATCCATGTTCACTTAAGTGCCAGTCACGGTTAAAAAAAAAGACTACTTAAGTGTCATGCTATAAGTACTACTCGTGGTTAAAAGTAAATACTTAAGTTCAAATTTTATAGAAAGTGATCAAAATGCCAAAATGACGTCGTTTAACATTGTCTTGCATAGTCTATGTGGATGGCATGATGTCTTCATCCTGTTTACTTGGACAAATTTTTTTTTAAAAGGAAATGTCACATCATTTAAAATTCTCATAAAAAAAAGTCACGTTAGTTGTTTGATGGGAAATTCTCGCTGTTGGCACTTAATTATTTTTTTCTTCAATTTTGGGGCTTAAGTGCATATTTTGGAAGTTTTAGCATGTATATGTCTCCCCATATCAAATTGTAGCACTTGGTTGTTCTTCTGCCTTAAATCCCCAACATCCCATTTTCCCTAGAAAATGTTCTTGAATGAAGAAACGATATTTGGAGCGATATAGCGAAAACGGAAACTGTACCAAACTAGAAAGGAGAAAAAGTGCGGTATAACTGCGGTTGCTAATGTAAAAATTCGCCCTTGAAAGAAGCCTCGGGATGTAGACAACTTAGAGATTCTCCTCGGGATTGTTAGTCTGAGTTCTTTGCATTGCTTAAACTTGTTGATGTACCGCATGATCACTAAGGTAAAACTCCGGCCGATAGTGTCTTACCCGTTCCAGTATATAAAAGTTGCATTATGGGATCTGAGGTCATATATTCCTTCTCGGCTTCTCATTAGTCAAATGTCAAAAGAGAATAAACTACTTGCTCAAAACAGAAAAAGGATAGCCGGAAAGACTGACTACAATGCTTGAGTAGCCTGGGTCATGAATTTGAGGAGCAGAAAGAGATGTACTAACAACCCTGTAGACTCTAGATAAACTAACCTCAGTTGACTATGGCATGTGAATCTGCTCATTGACTTGCTCATGTTGGACCTAAACACGGTGATTAGAACTCCAAATCTTCAAACACTCAAGCGTGGAAATCTCTACTTTGTATACTGAGGAACATCATCGGTTTTATGCACATGTGATAAGCGTATTTTTGCTGAGGAAGTTTTCATGTGTGTGGAAGAAACTTAATGCTAAAAGTTATTTGCACCGTTAGAGTGGGTTTTTCCTGTGGAAACCCTCCTTTGTGTTGCATTGAGGAGGTATTCGATGGACTGAAAATTCTGCTCAGGCAATCTTGAGTCTCATTTTTGTTCTCAAATATTGCATCTGAACAGGATGATTGATTAATGTCTCTCATTCTCTTGGCTTGTGTTCTCTGTTCTTCCTGTCTTTCTACTTAGCCAAAATACATTGGCCCTTGTGGAGAGAGAGAGAGAGAGAGAGGGAGAGAGTACAAACTGGGGGAGTAAAGATTAATGGGGAGAGAGAGTACATTATCACCTGTCAATTCTTTCATACGTCAGAGCTCATTTTCAGAGAATAATTCTTGATGTGATCCTCCGTGATCTCTTTAGTCCAAATTGCTACATCTGAAAGAGACAGAAACATGAGAGTGAGTCCGAAGGTGCTCAATTAACGGTTAAGGATAATCGCAAGAAAGACCCTTCAACTTTGCTTTCCATATCAAAGATATTGCTCACATTTCAAAACCTACATTTTGCATCTTTCTGACTTAAGAACCTTATTTGCCCTCATGCACACCCATAATCTACACCTAGACCCTTCTCCCACTCTCTTTTCTTCCCCTTTCTCTCTCGTCACACATCTACCACAACACAACAACCATCAAGAGCCATCTCCACAGCGTCAACTAGCTCGACACTAAACATGATCGATTCCTAGTTCAGTTTGTCCAGCCTAAGAACCGGAAACCGGGCAAGAAGGACCTATTCCCAATTATTGTAACCAAGGCCGGACCAATTGATGTAGTCTATTTCCCAAGCAGTCCACTAGTCCGATTCTCAAGTGGTCCAATGGGAGATTATTAACACCTAAATTTTACAATTTTATTTAGGACTTAATCGTGTACAAAATTAGGAATTAGTCATTTAAAAAAAAAAAAAAGAAAACAAAAACAACAAAAACAACAAAAACAACAAAAAAAAAAAGAAAAAAGAAAATGTGGAAGGGGCCGGGCCAGATCTAGCCTTGGCCCGGCCCATGCCGCCTTCTACCTCCTCCATCTTCGCGCGTGAAACCCTAGACGAGAGGGGGGGCTTGAACATAGGGAAAGAGAGGAGCAACGGATCAGCAGTAGAGGAGCGGCATCGAGCTCGAGATGGGGAGGAAAACGAAGGAGAGAGAACACAGTCTTCTGAGGGAGGGAGAGCTAGCGGAAGAAAGCAAACTGGAGAGAACCCAGAAAGAGTAAGAGAGAAACACAGAGAGTTGGGAGAAAGGAGAGAGCTCGAGGGGGAGAGAAAAATTTGAGGGGGGGAAGGAGGACGGCGGCCGAGGAGAGAGGAGGCCTCACCGCCTCACCTGTCGTGTAGCTGCCGCCCTCCTGCCTGATGCCATCCCAGCCACCACCACTCCACCTGCAACCCAATGCCGCCACAGCAACCTGCTACAACCAGCTCTGTCGCTGACGCCGCAGCAACCACCAATAGCTCAAAGTCGTGACGCCGCGCAAAGACTGCGGTCGCGACGACCCCGCGCAAGAACCGGAGCCCTCCTCCGCTGGACATTGCTGCTCCGAGCCCTCTCGCCTGTGTTTCTCCCTCGAGCCGTTCCGCCACCGTGCTGTCTCCCGCTGCGTCCCAACCGCCGTTGAGTCAACGTCGTTACTGTCATCGCCATCAAGCTCGTCATCGCCGTTGCCGCCGTCCGTCCGCCCAGCGACGCCTCAGCCGTGAGTAAGGAGAGGGGCATCCATCGGGTCGCAGCCAGGTAAGGTTTTAACCCAAAATTAGGTCGGGTGCGGGTCATGAACTAGGTAGGTTTTTAGCAATTCAGGCCGGATTTGGGCTGTTTTTGCATGTGGGCTCTATTTAAAAAAAAAATTAGACCAGACTGGGTTTGCATATCAGGCTCAACCCGACTAGTTTCTAGTGGCTTGGGCTGCCTAGCCCGATCTCGAGCCTTTTGCATCAAATCGGGTTGGACCCAACCCAGGGATCCGACCCGGTTCGTTTTAAATATATTATATTTTTATAATATTAAAATAAAATTTAAAAAAATTTAAAAATTTTCGAAAATTAAAAATGTAGGGTTTTGTTAGGAATTGTCATATCTTGCATTCTTAGTGTAATTAGGCCTTTATTTGCTTGTATTTTGATTATATTGTATGTTTAATTGCATAGAATTTGGCTAATGGATTGCTAAGTATAAACTTAGCTCAGGCTCTTCTAAGACCATACCAACTCGCGACTTAGGTTCAAGTTCTCAATATGCAATTGATTTCTCAATTAGGAATCGTCACTAATATATTTTCGGTGGGTCGATTAGAAACCCAAGTAAAGTAACGGGAGATTTACTTTACTCCTACAAAGTAGAGATTTATGAGTTTGGGGACTTAATTACGCTAGATTTCTCTAACGCTCTTTCGGTACCTTTCTCTTTTATTTTGACAAAAAAGTCTGGCAAGTAGTTTGAATTAATTTTAATTTATCTCCCTAACATGTGAGGCGATCATGCGGGTGCGCAAACCATCAATTTGACACCCAGATAAAGGAATGAATAAATTGCAAGACATACCTCATGGCAACGAAAGCATCTATAATGTTATATCAAAATTCACATCGACAGTCCTAGATATGATTTCTAATTAACACGCAATTGCTTTTTTTTGTTTGTTTTCACTTATTTAATGAGAATCATGCTTTATGCAATGCAATGTTACTGATCTAACATGAAATGATATGACATGGCAATATAATATAAACTATATGACGTAAATAAAATATAAGCATGCAGTCAATCCTAAAGAATGAAATTGATTTATTCTAAGGCAATTTTTTGGTATTTTCCATGAAATTCGAAATTAGAAAAAATGCTAAAATTATAGATGCAGATTAAGATATCATCCAATTTATATTAGAAATTAGGTTAAGCCAAATCCTAATTTAAACTAGAACATTATTTTAACCAAGTAATCCTAAAATGCAATCTAACTAGAAGAAATTATCTAAACCTATAATTAATTTAAAAAACGCAATCTTGTCCTAACATGCAATGACGTGCAAAGAATGCCATAATTCTAATTTTTCTTTTTCTTTTTTTGAAATTCGAAATTAAAATTGACACATAATTAAACGTGCAATTTTAAAAAAAAAAAAACTAACATCCTAAATGAATGCATTTTTTTTGGATTTTTATTTTTTCAAAAATTCGAAATAAATAAATTTCTTATCCTAAATATGCAAGATAATCCTGAAACAAGCAAAGAACCTAATCTAACTCCGATTTCTTTTTTTATGAAAACAAAATCGACTCAAACGACACGACAACATATTCAATGAGATAAGATCGATATCCGTAAATTGACGAATCATATCCCACGCATGGGATCGGATTGGTCAATTTTAAATAAATCATGAATCGAATCTCAAGTGTGAGATCCGATTGGCGATTTTCCAGGCGATTGCGAGTCGGATTTCGGACGCGAAAATCAGACTGTCAATCCCTAATTTAAAAGGTTACTTCACGTCAGGGATTCAATCTTACATCAAGGAATACTTCGAATAAAAAAATAATATAAAAAAAATCTACCTAATTGGGATTTTGAACTTCTAAGCAAGGGTTAGCAAACGGCGGCTACCCACGATGGATCTCCACGGCTCGCGATGGTGCATGGTTGACTCGGCAAGGTGCAGCGTGAGGTAACGCCGGGGCTGAACTAGCGTCAAAGAAACTTGGCGTGGTGCTGCAAGACGAGGTCGAAAGCTGGGGTACCACCTGGATGTTCGGGAACCTTATGGTTTGATGGCGTTGAACAAGAATTGGTGACTAAGTATCAGCTTGGCATGTGGTAAGAAATTAATTACAGAGTGATGCACTCGCTAGATTCATCGGGCCGTTGAAATTGTTGATATCGTGAGAAACCGAGGCCACAAGAACACCAGATAATGCTTTGAGATCTTGCTGAAACTTTCTAAATTATTGATGGCGCTGGACTGCTGGGGAGGGCTACCCGGACAAGATGAAATCGCCGGCGAATGACTCGCTAGGCAACTGTGGAAACCCGTTGCAACTGGACCGTGACTGGGACCACGAATGAGCAGGGGCTGAGTTTGGTGCCGCTTTAATACTATCGTCTCGGGAAAAAGGGGTGTAGCAAGTGTGTGTATTGATGAGAGGGTGAGGACGTGAAGTGGTGGATGGTTTCTGGAAGTCTGCCCCCGCTCTTCTCCATATGATATGTCTTCCCCCCAAAATAAACCAAGAAAAAACCTAGAAAAAACCCCAAAAGAAATTCTTCCTCCTAAAAAGAAGCCCCTCTTGTGCGGCCATGTATTCAATGTGTGGCCCTTCTTTTTTCATCGTGCACGGCTCCTTTTATAGACAAAAAATGTTATCTTCGCGGAATATTTCATTTTATTTTCAATATACACGAAGATTGCCTATAATCTCCCGATCACAAAAATCCTTTTATTTTCCTTATCTCCCGAATATTTTGCACCGATTTTATCATCTATTGCTAAAGATAAGATTGCAATGCGATTTTCTCAAATTCCAAATTTTGTGAAGATGAGCTCGTAATCTACTCTCGAGGATATTAAAAAATCCACCGCAATATCATATCAAATCTCCATTTTTCACAAGGTAATTTTCATTTTTTTTAAAAGGGCTTGGGCCAATTTGCTTGCTTCGTGTGCTTAATCCGATCTGTCAATTTAAAGCTCAGAACCATCAATTCGAAACCATCCGTCACCGGTCCAATAAATAAATGCAAAAAATGCAAATTAAAAATAAATGCACCTAAATTTATATGCTATGCAATTAATATTTTTTCAGGGATAAAACTAACCCCTAATTTTCTATGCAATAAATAAATGACCGAATCATCAAAATTTAGGTGTCAACAGCGATTCCACTGGGGATTTGGTTTTAGACCTTAGAGGACTTAGGCCAAAATTAATGTTGTTCAAAAATATTTTTATTTGGCAGTGAGGATTCTAAGTACGCCCCTAACATTAAAGGTGTTAAATGTTTTTGCAGAATGGGAGGTACAAGGGGAAGTGTTTGCTCACCTTTGTCTTATAGGAAGGTGTAGGAATGTATGGTTTATTTTTTATGTACGGAGTGTTGTTGCCTATAAATTGTTGTGCATGTATCTTTTGCATTGCACTACACCCTAGCACACACAACCTGCCGGCGGACCTAGGCCGCATAGGATCACCTAAGATGGTGTTGAGGTGGAAACCACTCCAACTACAATCATGTAGTACGAGTCGTCCTTCTCAACCCCAAAGTTTCTTTCTTGATGTCAGAGATCCCCACCCTAGTCTGTGATCATGCGACACGGGTCGGTTCTTCGATGAAGCCGGAGTCATGGGTAACACGACCTAGCTACAATCTTGCTGGTTCGGTCTGGTGATCTTATGGCTCCATTTTGAGCCGGATAGAGTAGAAATCGAACCTCATCCCATGTGCATGTCTATGTAATTGAAAAGAAACAGAGACAAAGGTCGGCACCCATTGTAAGTATCATTTTCCTTTTTTATTTGCTCATTTTGTATTGAACTTCCATCTTGAAATTCGTGGAAATCAATCGAATGCCCTCGGTGATGTAGGCTTATGATTGAAAAATTGGCAATCACTCTTGAGAAAAGTGAACATTGAATGCAAGTTCTAAACACTTTGATTTAGCCCTGTTGAACACATGGTTTTATTTAAATTTCTAGTTATGGGTTCAAAATCGCATTTTGAAAAAAAAAAAAACTTTCAAGTGTGATTATACCTTGGGGCACAAAATGGAAATTGCATTTTTAATTAAATTCTCTTCATTTGGTGTATAGATTTCTCAGAACAAGAGTTGTCTCATTTTTCTATGAGTAAAAATCACAAATTAATCTTGCAAAAATCAATGCCACTTTTGCATATGAAACTTTTGGGATAGAATGGACATTTGATTGATAGCCGCGGATCGATTTCTTTTAATGATGTCTTCTCTTATGATAAAATCTTGGCGAAATACTAAAACCCCATAATAAGGACTATGGGGTATGTACCGTCGCCTCGATTTTGTTGTAAGAAGCAACCTCATTGAGAGATCATTTTCTCATTCACATACTAATATTGTCTTCTTTTCACAGGTCATGCATGATGACAATTCTTGACTTCGCTCGCTTGATCATGCCAAGAAGTTGACTTTAGAATTAGGATGAGAATGGATTTATACGCTCATATATGCAAGCGTGTTTTGTATAATATCATTGTCTTCATTCTTGGTAGTAATTATATTTTCAGTTTTGAGTTTTGCATGCGAGCCCAATTGGCACTTTTGTAAATCATGCAACTCACATTTTTGAGTAATTAAATTTGATTTCATAAGAAACATCATTCTTAAAAAAAAAAAAACACTTGAAGTATTTCAAATGGACCCTTGGAACTGAGTTGTTATATCATAACTTCGAAATGTTTTGAAAAAAAAAAGTTTCAAGAAGGATCCGCGTAAAATTTTATCTCTTCACTTAGTTGCTTCCTCGAGTTGGTCCATAAATGATACTTTGAGATGGTAAGGTTGTAATTGTTCTAGTATGAACTTTTAATATGACAACTCATTCGTTCATCCATTTTTGTTAAATAGGTAAAATAAAGGGATGTATATAGTTCCTAAATGATTCCCAATCGCGCGAGGAAATAACATGTCCAATCTTTTCTCTGCAGACAATAAATGGGCAAAGCATCTACAGAGAAATATCCCCAAATGTGGAAACAATGAGCAATCCCTCTCATTTCAAAGGGAGATCTTAAAAAACACATCTAATGATCCATATTAAAATTTTCAAGCTCCTTGTCAAATAAACGTCTCTTCGAAAAGAGCATTTGAAAAAAAAGCAGGAATTGAACTTTGCAAATTGTTGTATACAAAAAAGAAGTGCTTTTTATGGATAAAATCAAGGCCACATAGCCATTTTTCAATCAATTCTAGCGATTTCAAGCAAAGTTCATACTTGAAGAACGGAAACACGTGAAGGGTAATTGGTGTCGATTCCAATTGCTCATTTTGATTGCGTCTTTGACATGATTCTATCTTTCCTTTGATAGGAAGACATTAAATGCTTAAAGGCAAATGCAAGTGAAGGGTAATGCCAAGTTACCAAATATCCATGAGGGTGAATCCAAGAGATTTTATCCCTCAAATGATAAAAGCGAGTGAAGGGTAATAATGTATCGTTTCCAACGTTGCAACCCCTAAGGATTTTTGCACTAACATATTCTTTTACACTCTTTACAGGGTTACCAGGTTACCATGCCACAGGTAAGTACCCTTCTTCTTAATTTTTTTTAAAGTAAAAAAAAAATGAGAATTTCCATTACAAAAGAGAACCTTTGGCGCTTTCCTAGAGACAAGCAAAAAAAAATGAATAATTGAGAAAAGAAAAATTTCTACAAACTTTTTTAGCATCCTTTTGATCTCAAAATTGTTTTCTCGTTTTGTGGATTATTCATTCTGAATCAAATTTCCCTATGGAGATTGATCTACTCAGATGATCTCGACAGAGTGAGATGGAGAAGTTAACCATTTCAACAAGAAGTGTTTAGGATGAAGAAAGGCAAGTCATTCCCAAACACATCCTTCAAACACTTTTGAGAGTTGAGTGAAGAACAACCTTCTCTTAGGACAAAGGATTCATTCGCATTGAGCACAAAGATCGAAATGATAAAGGCATTTCCTTCATCAATCCCAAGTATTGCACTAATCTCTTACTACCCCTTTGGGCAGAATAAAGATGATCCTTCAAAGTATCCCTATCGAGAACATCCCTACATTGGGGCAGTATAGGATGTTACGGTCGTGTTGTAGAGCGAAAGATTGAGAAAGATTCTATTACTTTCTGTGGCACCCCTCAAATGGCCCCCAATCCGTTAGGTCGCCACAGTTCGCTTACCTCTCTCTCTTACTTGACCTGAAGGTCTATCAATCCTAAGGGTTTATAACTTTTAGAAGGTCCCTGCGTAGCATATAAATGTATAGCGGAAGCAAAATCACATCTCCCTATCCCAAAAATTAGAAAT
Organism: Eucalyptus tenuipes; assembly: GCA_014182365.1. Lineage (NCBI taxonomy): Eukaryota > Viridiplantae > Streptophyta > Magnoliopsida > Myrtales > Myrtaceae > Eucalyptus > Eucalyptus tenuipes. The sequence continues at coordinate 39,609,630 of CM024539.1, read as the reverse complement.
GATGCACACTTATTAGACATTTTTATAGGTTAAGCCGAACACTTTTATTTACATAGGTCTGATAAACAACATCGGTCGGTACAACAAAATTTGTCGTGGTTTTCTATACCCGGCTTCATATCAAAAGATAACCCGACTTCCTTTTGACTTTCCTTTCCATTCAGCCCTATACAAAAGTCTATCAGATAGTGCCGGCAGTCCAAAAAGCTTCATCTGCTACTCGTCACGCTCAGTCACACCCAGCCTGGTCCATTACCTGGCGGCGGTGGCAACATCCCCAGCATGATCCCATCACGACGGACATGCGCCGACAAAAACTCCTAAACCATGGGGCCATTAGGTAAATCGAGATCATAGATGACTAGGACCCGCACACAGATGAATACCAACCCTTGGAACTCAACATGAGAGTGCTCCGTACACTCGCACTCAACATCAACTGGGATACCATAGAAAGAACCTGGGGTGACTGGTAGCAGCAGCATCTCTTCTAGTCTGAAATGTTAGTCTCCAAACGGGGTGAGTACAACCACTCAGCAGTAAAAGATTCATCAAACTATGTCAAGCATTACTATCAGTATCTAGATTCACACAAGATAGACAAAAACAAGAAATCAAGGAATAGATATGCACCAATTTCACGAAATTCTTTAATGTAATGGCAAATGCAATTAAAAGAATTAAAATGCATCATATCCAGTTACACTAGTCTCGATCATAGGGCCAAACTGAAATGACACGTCCCATTTCATGCCATACAATTTAGTTCCTATAACTAGACCACACACACACTTAGTAGAATCATCATTTATCATTCAAAAGATTTCATCCCCCAGAGAACCAATGTTTGCGTCCCTCCGGGCATTCGCATCCACCCTGGCATTGCGAAAGACTCCGGCATTCAGCCACTAGGGCCACCGGGCATCAAGAGCATATCACGTCTCCAGGCATCTCGTACCCTACTTGGCATCACGAGGAAACCTCCGAGGCTCACCATGAGAATGGTTACCCCGGCCCTCCGGATTTACGTACCGACTAGCATACAACCGGGCATCCCAAAGCTCCCAGGGAAAAACCTCCGGCATTCAGCCACTAGGGCCACCAGACATCCACAAGGCATTGACTCCTTCAATCCTTTGGGCCTCCCGACTCCCGGGGCATCGTTGACCCGAGGGTTCAACGGTAAAAATTAACATTTTAATTTACAAAAATACTTTCAAATGCCAAAAACAAGATGTCTCGTGGACCCTTTATCTAATCTCAATATTGCACAATATGTCCACAGCCCGTATCATCATGTCACATAATTATTCAAAACATATTCACCCTTGGGACAATTTGTGAAAATTCGAAAACAAAATGGCTCGATTTTTACAATGCACAGTCCTGGTAAAAATTCCTAAATAATTACTAAATGAACTCAGAAAATTATGAAATTTTTACATGTTATTAATGAGACCTAAAGGAAAAAGTTTCATGAAGAACACCAAGTCAAATTCCTTATGTATCAAGAGCAAAAATTGCTGTATTCCTTGCTAACGTTCTGTAAAAATTTCCAGATTTAGCATTTTCATAGAAAAATCATTTCATCAATCAAACCTTGTTCATTTATTCTAAATTTTTAATATGTTATTACTACAGATGTTATCTACAACTTTCATTAAGGATTCGAAGTCAAATTTTGGCTAGAAAATTACAGAAAAATCAAGAAATCACCGAAGGTCATACTGTCTTCTGCAAAAACAGTCTACTAACCTAAAGAGAATTACTCCTACTCATTGAATCTCAGCATCCAACGCCCACAGCCAAGTGTATACAAGTTTATTACACTACAATACAGCCTCTTCACTTCCAAAAATCCACCATAGTTAGATCCTTAAGTTCTTATTTCAATTCAAGATCTGAAGTCCATAATACATGCCCTGTTTTTACTTAATTTCTTGATCTAGCTTCATCTTATATGTCCAAAATCAACATGCAGCTCTCAATTCCACATTTTCGCACATCTACCAACTCCTCACTAGATAATAACAGCAAGCAAAACATAGATTAAAGAACTTCTACTTGCCTCAAGTCTTCCTACTTGGTTGCTAGCCAAAAACAGGGGTTCGGGAGGGTCTCGGCTTGGCTCAATCGGCGATGGGGATCGGCAGCGTCGACGGTGGCAGCTCGGACACGGCATGGGCGGAGGGTGTCCTTCCTTCTCTGCCCTCACACGCTCGGACCGCTCACTGCTCACCCTCTCTCTCGAACTCTCGCTCAAACTCCCTCTCTCTCACTTGCTCGCCCGCTCACTCTCTCAGCCTCACTCTCCCTTGCTCAAATTGAAAGCTTTTGCTTTCTTGATTAATTGATTTGCTAATTTTTGCATGCAGGTGACAGATGGCTTCAAGGAAGAGACAAGTGGAGGAAGGTTGAGGCAGCCATGGACAAGTGGAGAGTGGCATTCCCCCTTGTCCGGTTCTCTCCTCCCCCCCTCTTTCGGTCGACAGCTTTAGGGCCTCATGGGCTGCTTGGGCCCAAAATTTGAGGCCAAAAGATCCAAACTAAAATGGCCCATAGTCTTTAAAATATAAGCCCATAGTTTTTGCACCATTATAAAGCACTTTGTTCTCCAAAGAAATCAATTTATAATTCCCATAATCCATTTGCTAAACATATCGTATCAGTCCAATAAATAAACAAATACGAATTAATGCCCGTAAATGATATCAATGCCACAGTCCGATGATATTTCCATTGATTGGTTATGACCATCACCTATCCGAGGATTCGTTGAAATTCTTGGATGCCACACTTTCACTTGCATCAATCTTCTGGTGATAGTTTCAACGGAATTCTCATCAAAGCTTGACTCATCCCAAGGTGAAGAAGAGCATTTCCTTCTCTACCCAAACATTGATACCCATTGCTTTAACCAATTTGGGCCTGATTATTCATTTTTGAACCCCGAGCGGTGATTATCTCCCTTCACTGGGATAAGGCATAAGAATTGACCAAATACAATTAACAGTCACGAGAAAATGTGAAAAGCATCTCGAAAGTCATAAGAGCTACAAAATTCAAAGAGCAAAAAAAGTTCGACAAACTAGGGGGCATGAAAAAGCAGTATATCTGGTAAAAGCAAGGCCAATGCCCATTAAAAAAAAGAGCAAAAATGCTGCATCTTATGTAAAAAAAAAAAATTATGAAAGTCAAAGTGCCTGCGTAAAAAATCATCGCAAGTGCAAAGGAAATTAGAAAAATGAGCAAAGCTCCCATGTGGAAATGATTAGTCAAGAAAATTTCGAGATGCGCTCTGTTTTGAAAGTCAAATGATTTCGAAAGATCGAGCGATCTGGTCACGATGCCATGATGATCACCGACTCTTAAAAACCTTTTTGAAAATTTTAAGCCTTTCGAGCCTCTCCCGAGCCAACATTACAACCATCTTCCGAAGTCTCTTCTGATTGGGATGGTTTGAGTGAAAATGGGAATGCCACCAAGAAGCTACTACTTGAAGGAGTGGAAGTAATTCTATCTTGTCTTATCATCCAAATTCTCGACTTGTAAATCCGATGAAGAGAACAACAAATGCTCCTTTATTGGCCTCAAAGTAATAATTCATTTGTGTAAGCCCTAACCGAGTCTATATTACGGTCCTTTCAAAAGACCTTTTTGATCGACCAAATTGTGCTCATTGTGAATGTTTCCGAAAGCCTTTGACATGGGTTATGTGAGATACCTTCAGCAATCAATTACTTCTCACGCGAATAGATGGGATCAAACAGTCATTTTATCAAGAGTGTGTGAGAAATCATTTCTAACTAAGAAGCTCTAGTTTGGCATGCTTAATGAGCCTTGTTCACGAGTCGTAGCCGTTCTGATAAGAACTCGACTCCTAGATAATTTGATGATTAATGATACATCCCCAAGCAAGATGATAATTTTGCGCCACATGATGCTGATTGACATTGAATGTTTTTCTAAAGCAGTTGGACTTAGCTTGATTAGCTTGTTCAATTAATGATGTAATATTGCCAATACGTCTCTTGATGACGTCTCTAGTGACATTTGCTCAAGTTGAGTTTGACAGGACTCCTTAGTGAAGCCATATAGTTTTCAAGGGGTTAGCGAGTGCTTCCCTAAAAACCAAAGGTTCATGGTCAGCCTTAAACCATGTCATCTCCAAAGGTTTATGGTCAACCTTAAACCATGTCATCTCCAAGGGTTCATGGTCAACCTCAAATCATGTCATTTACAAGGTTCATGGTTAGCCTTAAACCATGCCATTTCCAAGATTGGTGGGTTCATTCGTAAACCACGCTTGTCCGCATCTAGTCGAAACCGTGTTTTTACACAGTGAGACTATCACATCCAGTCGAAATCCATTTTTACATGATGAGACCTTTTAGCCAGTCGAAACCCATTTTTACACGGTGAGGCCTTTTGCCCAATCTAAACCACATGGTTCGTGGGCTAGTCCTTAAACCACATGGTTAGTGGGTCTATCCTTAAACCACGCTTTTAAAATGTTTATGAGTCTATCCTTAAACTGCGATTTTCAAAAGGTTCATGGTCAACCTTAAACCATGCCGTCTCCAAAGGTTCATGGTCAACCTTAAACCATGTCGTCTCCAAAGGTTCATGGTCAACCTTAAACCATGTCATCTACAAAGGTTCATTGGCTTTCCTCAAATCATGCATTTTCAACCCGATCGAAACCTGTTGTTACACGATGAGACCTCATTCCTCCCCTTCTTCTTATAACATGGAGAGCTTTGTAGCCCGGAGTCCTTCTTCTTATGACACGGAGAGCTTTGTAACCCGAAGTCATTCTTCCTATGACACGGAGAGTTTTGTAGCCCGAAGAGCTTTTGTAACCCGGAGAGCTTTGTAGCCCAAAGTCTTTCTTCTTATGACACGGAGAGCTTTGTAGCTTGGAGAGCTTTTGTAGCCTGGAGAGCTTTTGTAGCCTGGAGAGCTTTTGTAGCCCGAAGAGCTTTGTAGCCTGGAATCCTTCTTCCTATGACATGGAGAGCTTTATAGCCCGGAGAGCTTTTGTAGCCCAGAGAGCTTTATAGCCCGGAGTCCTTCTTCCTATGACCCGGAGAGCTTCTGTAGCCCAGGGTCTTCTTTTTTTTCTTACGACACGGCGTGCTTCTGTAACTCGAGGTCTTCCTTTTTTCTTACGACACGACGTGCTTCTGTAGCCCGGGGTCTCTCTTTCTTTTTTTGACACGGCGTGCTTCTGTAGCCTAGAGTCTTTCTTCCTCTTATTGACAAGACACGCTTCCATAGTTATGAGTTCTTTCTGTCAACCTGATACGTGCCTATGCACTTGGGGTCTCTCTATCGCCAAAATAATTTAGGTGTCTTTTGTCGTTGAATGGAACCTCTTCGAGCTCCCATTCAAAGAGGGGCAGCTGTTGACATCTAAATTTTATAATTTTATTTGGGACTTAATCGTGTACAAAATTAGAAATTAGTCATTAAAAAAATAAACAACAAAACAAACAAAACAAAACAAAAAACAAAACAAAAACAAAAACAAAAACAACAAAATAAGAGAAAAAAGAAAACGTGGAAGGGGCCAGGCCGAATCTCACCTTGGCCCGGCCCATGCCACCTTCTCCATCCTCCATCTTTGCGCGTGAAACCCTAGACGAGAGGGGGAGCTCGAAAATAGGGAAAGAGAGGAGTAGTGGATCAACAGCACAGGAGCAGCATTGAGCTCGAGAGGGGGAGGAAAACGAAGGAGAGAGAACACAGTCTTCGAAGGGAGGGAGAGCTAGCGGAAGAAAGCGAACTCGAGAGAACCCAGAAAGAGCGAGAGAGAAACACAGAGAGTTGGGAGAAAGGAGAGAGCTCGAGGGGAGAGAAAAATTTGAGGGGGAAGGAGGACGACGGCCGAGGAGAGAGGAGGCCTCGCCGCCTCACCCGTCGTGTAGCTGCCGCCCTCTTGCCCTACGCCGTCCGAGCCACCGCAGCTCCACCTACAACCCAACGCCACCGCAGCAACCTGTTGAAACCAGCTCCGTTGCTGATGCCGCAGCGACCACCAGCGGCTCGAAGCCGTGATGCCGCTGCAGCACACTGCGCAGCCGCGACGACCACCGTGCCAGCAGCCAGAGCCCTCCTCCGCCGAACACCGCCACTCCGAGCACCCTCGCCCGTGTCGCTCCCTCGAGCCGTTTCGCCACCGTGCGATCTCCCACCGCATCCCAACCGCCGCTAAGTCAACGTCGTCGCCGTCAAGCTCCTTGTCACCACTGCAGTCGTTCGTCCGCCCAGCAACGCCTCAGCAGTGAGCAAGGAGAAGGACGTCCATCGGGTCGCGGCCGGGTAGGGCTTCGGCCTAAAATCGGGTTGGGCGCGGGTCGCGAACTGGGTAGGGTTTTTGAGCAATTCGAGCCGGATTTGGGCTGCTTTTGCATGTGGGCTCTATTTTAAAAAAAATTAGACCAGACTGGGCCTACATATCAGGCCTAGCCTGACTGGTTTCTGCTGGCTTGGGCTGCCTAGCCCGATCCCGGGCCTTTTGCACCGAATCGGGTCGACCCAACCCGGGGATCCGACCGATTCGTTTTAAATATGTTATATTATTATAATATTAAAATAATATTTTAAAAAATTAAAAATTTTAAAAGTAGGGTTTCGTTAGGAATTGTCATATCTTGCATTCTTAGTGTAATTAGGCATTTATTTGCTCGTATTTTGATTATATTGTATGTTTAATTTGCATATCTAATTATGTTTAATTGCATGTATTTAACTGTACTACAATTAGGATCTTGATAGCCATGATTGTTACTTTAATGATTGCGCACCTACATAATCACCTCATATGTTAGTAAATAGGTGTAAAATCAATCCAAACTGTCTGACAAAAATCTTTCTTTTAAAATGAACAAGATTAGGTATCAAAAGGGCACTAATTGGTCAATTAGTGTAATTAAGTCCCTGACCCTAGATTCTCTGGTTGCGTAGGAAGTGTGGCATACTCCCGTGCCTCACTTGGTTTCTAGCTGACCCCAATAGGCTAGTGACGACTCATTTTTGTGAAATTCGTAAAAAATACCCTAACGTCACGCGGGGCATGGGCTTGGGAGAGCCCGCGCCTAAACAAAAGCCATAAACCCATCCTTTAGGCAATAACCCTAAACCTGCTCCCTCCCCCCGAGGGTAGGTCGTGACAGAGATGAAAATGAAATCAAAATGCAACCCCTTGATCATATTCGCATCTAGACATTGAGAACCCAAACTACTCCTTTCCAGCGATAAGTTCATGAGGTTGACCACATCATAAACCCATTATGATACTAATCAGCCAGTTTTGTACTCCCTTTGAAAGTTTATAGATTATTCATACTAGATAATTTTATGAGCAGATTACCGAACACAAAGGATAAAGATAGACAATGAAGTAACTCCGAGTGAGACACATGGGAAGGGAAGGGAAAGAAACTTGTGTGAGAAATAAATAAAAAATAAAAGATCATTGATCATTGATCCGATCCAAGCAGTCCGATCAAGTCTAGATTCCCTTGGAATGGAGGACCAAATCGAAAATCGACATTTCCAATTTTATGAAAGTAGGAACCAAACCGACGTCCCTAGGAACTAGCTAGAAGCAATCAATTCGATCTGATCTAAGCGTTTCATAATTCGGTTGGTTCATGTTGCTCACCCCTACTCGACGCTATGAGCCAAAGCCAATGTCAACAACTTCTACCTTGCTTGTCATCTGCACCCTTCTCCCTCATCCGTGATCTTTGTTTGTGGCATGAGATCCTTGTGGCTTGCAATGGCGAGGTCATCAAGCTTGGCTAAAGCCCGCAGTTTGTGATCACCAATTCCATGTGAGGTCAGCCTCGAGCTCGTGAGGGTCGCAACCGACTCCGCAGACCTCTTCAACAAGCTCATGAGATGCGAAAGCTGTATATTAGAGCTTAGCCATGACGGCTATCCACACCAGATCGAGGTCAATCTGGCCTTGAGTTGGCTCAATGACCATCATTGCCCTAAGTCTTGAGGTCGGTGACGGCGGCATGCGAAATGGAGAGGAGAGACGCGGTGGTGGGTTCAGATGGAGCAAGCCTCTCGAGGTGGGGATGCTGGGGAAAGCGCAAGTGATTGAAGGGGCCTTAATAGCTACGATCAAAAGAAGCTACTAGTACCAGTGGAGTGGCTTGTTTTGTTGGGAAAGCATTACAATTCAATACATGATTTAAAGTGGCGTATCTATGGTTAAGGAGATATAAGGAAGTGATAGAACAATCCACAATGAGGGCGTTGCGGAATTGAGTGAGAGAAGTCATGCTCCATGATTCTCCCGTACTCATAAACCTTGGGAGTGGAGCTTGGGGTTATTGAGTGAAGAGTGAGTGATGCAAATGGGATAAATATAAATGGTCCGTGGGAATGGTGTCAAGACTATTGGTGCTAGGGTTATAGAATACAATGAATATATTTCTTAAGAGCTCTGAAGGCAAGATTGGCCTTCCGTGCAAAAACTAATCGGGAGTTGATAGCACTCTCCTAATAAGGTCATGGTACACCGAAACCAATTGTTGAGCCTAAAGTGATTTACCATCTCGCTTGATGGACTAGACGTCCGAGATAGTTGGATATGGTATAATCCAACACAAGGAAGCTATTTGTCATATTGTTCTCTAGAACAACTATATAAGGAAGGTTGGCCTAGTGTTGCCCGCTCACTAGGCACAACACGGGCTATTCCACGATCAAGTAATTGCCGGCCAGTGACACAAGCATGTTCGATTTGAGCTTTGGCGGAGTTGTGCCATAAATGGATTAATTGGTTTAGACATGAAAAAAACAAACGTGCCATTCGTAATCACACTTAGACGAGCTTATTTAAACCTATCAACTTTTTAATCGTGTCAACACCATATGTTTAGATATGTCTATATGATTACATGAAGTTTTTAGCTTACACAGACAAATTTGTCGGGCCGTGTTGTATTGTGACAGGTAACCTCTTTAATCAACGCGTCCTGTTCGGATTTTAAAAGTATGTAATTAATAAACGCGTTGTGTTCGGGTTAGACCCTAAATGCAGCATAGCACAATTAGAACACGACGGCGTGAATTGCCAGCCCTGCACACACACATCACCATGAACATCATTGGGTTGCCTTTGCGAAATACTATATTCTATAGTTTTCCTCGCACACGTCACAATGAACTTCGAAATTCAGCTTGCTGAGAATTGAAGCATGATTTCTGATTAATTTGCAACTGCCTTGAAAGACATATGAACAAGGATAAGAAAAAACTCTTCAATCATGTTGTGAAATGATAGTAGATACAACATATGACAGATCTTAGTCAGCAAACAGAGATGGTAACCGCAGAATTGTATATGTTCTTTGGCCATGTATTTACCAAGTCACTCACATCATTCTTCAGCAAGAAGCAGACAGCAAGATCTGCGACTCACTAGTTATTATTACACAGTTTCAACGAGAAATAATAGACCATGCACAAACATTACGATAATTTGACGATAGTGCAAAGCAACAACAAACAGTTTTAAGGACCAAGCACCTTATTCCCTCACTCGTTTCTCTGATTAATGCAGAGCACTCTTGTAGTTTGGAAACATCTTCTGCATTTCTTTGGCTCAGCGCGTGGTTTTACCGGCCACATGCTCCATTCCCAGGTAGGGCAGGGGTTTGACAAGAGACATGGGATTTCCTGATGCATCGACTGGCTCGTTCTTCCAGGAGGGGAATCTTGGGAGAGACCTTTCGAATGGCCTCTTGCACTGAGGCGGGGACGATCCCATGAATCTGGTTGGAGTGACTTTGTCGTTGGTGCTGTCAGGTAGGCCCTCCTGTGGTGATTTTGCCTTTCTTGCTGGGACCTGCATGATTTGCTATTTTGATCAAGAAACTTGTACCTGAAGAAAGCTTCCTAGACGATTACAAAAAGTGGGATTTGCGTCAAATTGCCAATTCTCAAATCCAAGACTTGGGCTTACAAAACATGTCAAGAGATAGTAGTAGCTGAAAGAGGTCTTCAGGAGAGTAGAGGCAGATTTGCATGGAAAGATGCAAGTGGCACATGGTAGAAAAGCAATAGAAGGAAAGGTAAGTGCAAAATCAAGTGATCTGCTTAAATGTAGATTGTCCGTCATTACATTTGCTTCCGCAAATGAATAAAATAAGTTCATAGTTCATACTGAATTCAAACAGAATGAACATAGTTGGCCAATCATGTTCGAGATTTCTCAAAAGATAGCAAGAACAATATGCTCTCATGATAAGCCCTTTGATCAAGTAGATATCAACCTTGAAAAGAAAGAAGAGAAAAGCTAGTGAACATCGAGGTATAAATTTATTATCAGATGAGAAGTTAGTCACGTTGCACGAAAGATAGTTAACTCAACTGATGTCAATCATAAGGATGGCACTTACCTTCTTTAACTCCATCTGGATTGGAGAGCGTTCGAAGTAGAAACTGGGCATTGGTTTTGCCTTAATGACTAGACTCTTCCGAAGCATCTTAATTTCAGCTTCCTCAGCTTCCTGCATACAACCAAGAAAGGGTTGATGACAATGCTCGAAAATTTCTGTACATGAGAGTCCAAAAGAACAAGGTTTTTCGCAACACCTTGAGTTTGGCCAGCATAATCGCTCTCTCCATTTCCTTCGCGTGGTTTTTCTCTTTAATCTTTAAGTAGAACTGCCAATGATCAAAACATAGTGCAGAATCAGATCAGTTAATAACCACTATTATGACAGAATCGAACTAGTACCTCTTTTCTTTTGTGAGCCCTCTCAGCGCACTTAAAATTGAAGCTGTAAGAAGGAACATGACCTATCCCTTTATCGGGCATATCGGCTATACCGAGTTCGACATTCTTGTTTTCTTCAGCTGGAGGCACAAACTTCTTGGCACTCCTCGTACTCTTTTTCAGACTGATTTCCAGGGGTTGTCCTGAACACTCAGAACAACCTGTGCCGTCTCTCTTTAATCACAAACATAACAACAGTCACAAAAGACTGTGATAAGCTTTGGTTAAAGCAGAACAAAAGAAAAGTTCATCGTGAGTGTATCCACCTCAGTTATGTCTAAACCAGAAAGTTTCCCTGAGAGGGTTGACCCCTTAACCAATTTCTCCGCTGCAGAAGGAAGGATTTCACTCTCCGGAGTACCACCACCACCCCCATTTGCTTTCTCAGTGATCATCACCTCTTGGTTGGATTTAGCCTCACTCTGCATAACACTGTTGATGCCAAATACTGAATCTTTAGCATCCATTTTCCCCAAAAAATGGACTTGAATAGAAAGAAAATCTGGAGCCGTTAAGTGAATATGGAAATTGTATCAAACTAGAAAGAAGAAGAAATTGCGTAAAACAATCGCGATTGCTACTTAAAATTTGCCAGGGGAAGGAAGCCTCCGGATATGGACAGATAAGAGACTCTTATCAAGATTGTTAGTCTGATTTTTTTCATTTGCTTAAGCTTCTCTTATGCACCACACGATCAATCATAACTCCAGCCGATGGCGTCTTGCCCATTCCACTATATAAAAGTTGCATTATGTGGTCTGAGGTCACAGTCCTTCTCGGCTTCTCAGCAATCACATGTCGCCGCAATGAAAAAAGAGAATAAAGTACTTGCTTAACCCAGAAAAGGATAGCCAGATTGACTGCAATGCTGAATAGCCTGAGTCATGAATATGGGAAATAGAAAGAGATGTGCTAACAACCCTGAGAACTCCAGATAAATTACCCTCAATTGTCTATGGCACGTGAATCTGCTCATTGACAAGTTCCCAAACGCAAGAACTCCAAATCTCAAGCACTGAAGCGTGAAAATGTCTATTCCACACGCAAGGAACAGCATTGTGTTTACACAATTGTGATAAGCATGTTTCTGCTGAGAAAGAGTGCATGTGTCTCGAAGAAACTTAACACTAATAGCTATTTGGACCGTTAGATTGGGCTCTTCCTGTGGAAACCCTTCTTGGCGTTGCATTGAGGAGGTACTCAATGGGCTGGAAATTCTGGTCGGCTGATCTTAAAGTCTCATTTTTGTTCTCACATATTACATCAGAACGGCAAGATTGATTAAGGTCTGTCATGCTCTTGCCTTGGAGGGTTCTCTTTTCTTAAACATTATCATCTGTCAATTCTTTATTCTCATTTTCGGAGAATGATTCTTGGTGTGATCCTTCATGATCTCTTTAGTTCAGGTTGGTACATATGAAAGAGACGTGAATGTAAGACTGAGTCCGAAGATGCTTAATTAACAATTAGCGATAATTGCAAGAAAATATCTTCCAACTTTTGCTCTCCATATCAAATACTATCTCAAAACTTACATTTGCATCTCTCCAACCTAAAAGAAAAACTTATTTGCCCTCGTGCGTGGCCATTTCCTACACCTACACGCTGCCCTCACTCTCTTTCCCTGCCCTTTCCCTCTCGTCACACATTGAAGGAAAACACGACTACGATCGATAGCCCCACCCCCACAGCGTCAAGCGATGCTATAGCCCGACGCCGGCGTCGACACCAATGTTGACACCCTCACCCTCGCCTGTTGTCTACAATCCTCTCCCCTATCCCTATCTCTGTCTATGGCTTGCGATGGCGAGGTCACGCGAGGTAAGCCTGAGCCCGCGGCTCGCAATCACCAATTCCATGCGAGGTGGCCTCGAGCTCGTGACAACACCGTGAGCCTCTTCAACAAGCTCACGAGCCGCGAAAGCATTGTATCAAAGCTTAGGCATGGCGGCCACCTCGATCTGGCCTTGAGTTGGCACAGCGACCATCACTTGGTGGGGGCAGAAGAGCCTGTGTGGTTGGATGTCGAGTTTTTAACAGGAATGGGGGTAGTCTGGGTAATAAAATGGCAATTTGATAATTCATTTGTGATTGAGAGATGCAACTTGAAATTCATTGTAGAAACTAAAGAGGAAGGATGATAGTTGTAGATTTTGAAACGTGAGAATGGTATTTTATATGAGAGGTAAAGTTGAATATGGCTTTTATAAAATTCCCCGACAACTAACTCTTAGGTTCTGGCCTAGTTTCATAGGGGAGTTGTCACTTGAGAAATTAGTATGGAGATTAATTGCACCAAACTAGGACTTCATTTGTTTTTCGAAATATGATGATTTGAAAAATATTTTTAAGAAATTAGTGCTTGTATACGCTATAAAAATGAATGAAAAAATGTTTTCATCGTTCACAAAAAAAAAAAATATTAGACATGAATTATTATTTATAATTAAATCATTTTTCATTGATTAATTATTTCAAGTAATACAAGTGATTAATTTTAGGAAAATATTTATTTTCTGGATACTCATTTTTTTTTTTGTGAAATAAATGGAGCCTAAGTTAGACTCACATCGAGAAACAAAGGCCTATGTGCACCGGTTAAAAGGAAGCAGAAATTCAAATGGTCAGAATTCGGGGTCCTATTAGAGAAATTTGAGATGAAGATAAATGCAAGAAATTCCAAAGCTTCCTCGATGGGTTTCTAAGAGAAAATGGCATTAAAGATGAGAATGCACTATCTCCTAGGTAAAAGAAAAAGTTATCAAAATCTGAATAGATGGGTAAAAAGGACTGCTAGAGCCAAATTTACGTTAATCGACTAATTAAAATTAATGAAGAGACATGCCCCCTTTCTTTTATTTAATAAGTGAGATTATAATAAATAAATCAGAGTTTAGTACATGAGGAGGGAAACAATACAAAATGGGTGGGGCTGGGAAGAGCTACGAGTTGAGCCCACTTAGCCTAAGCATTGAGCAACCGAGGTGGTTGTTTTATGGAACATCCAAATGATGTCAGTGAAAGGTGCCATGCACATTAAATCTAATTCGGTGGATAATGGACTACTCCTCCAATGGTCATAAATTAACATTTCAACCCATCATTTGAGAATTAATTTCAAAAAATATATAACAAGGAAAATAAAAGTAAAATTTCGTATTTATGTGAGAAGTGGGAAGTGCCAATTTTTATTTTTATTTTTATTTAGACAATATTGGCGCACAACCTGCTCAACGAGTGGCTTCATGGTACTCAAATGATAGCTAGATATAAGGTGCTTCATGGCAGACCAACTCATTATGTTTAGGCTTAAAGTCGAAAAAGATATCTTGCTCTTTCTAAAATATTAAGGTAAAAACAACGGATAAGGTTGATTAAAAGAGTGGCAAGGGGAACTTGGCACTAGAGATGAGTGGGGGTGAAAAATCTGCAATTAGTGGACTCTGGGATGGAGATGGGGCGAACTTTTTTGCTCAGACCCTTAATTTCCACATGGATTCAAGAATTTTAATTGTATTTTTTGGCTCATAAACGATTCATTCACCTTGAAAATTTTCTATAGGAATATTACTTAAATTAAATTATGTTTATCATATCATTTTATAAAAATACTTAAATCTTGAGATGGTTTCGGAATGAGGCAAGCGAGGCGGGGAAATCCGCATAAGTTTGGGACAGAATACATAAATATACCCTGCGTGGAACATAACATGGGGCAGGGATGGGGCATCTCCATTCATAGTGGGGCAGAAATGAGGGATGGAATTCCCGGGCCTCCCTACCCTATTGACATCCCTACTTGACCCTTCAGATTTTCTAAAATTGGCTCCTAGCACATGTGCTAAAAGAATGGAAATTTCTCCAAATCCCAAGATAATGAGGAGGAGCTACTATTGGGAACTTTCATGTCAGTAATCTTCTGAGTTTAAACTATCATTGAAAGAATTATAATCATGAAATTTGAGACAAAATTAACTGTATATTTATAATTTAAGGAGTAACATACATTGTATGTGGAATGATTAAACACTTGTTTTGGATTGATTTACACTTTCCATTAATTTTTTGGTCACCTAAGTACTTTGGTAATATGAGTTTTCTATAAAACCTAGTCCTCTATTGACATTTTCTCGTGTATTTATAATCTTATAACATTAAGAGTTACTATCATACTTAAGAAAGAATTGAATTTTAATGTCAGCTAGAACATTATCAAGTTGATTACATAAACTACCGTACCATTAAAAAAAATTGATAAAATTCTATGGCAATATACTATAAATAATTGAACGATGACTTAGTTTCGCAATTTCTAGCATACATGTGCTACGCATGATAGAAGTTTCCATGTTTACTTTAGATCAGTTCCTGGACCGTTGGAGAGAAAGATGACATAATTTTAGGAATAGTAATTATTGCGTAGATACTTTCAAAGGGAACGAAATAAATGAATGAAAAGAATAAAAATTAAATACAAAATATTGAGAGCTCCAAAGTTCAGGGATACACTTGACTGGATACACATGACTGATGATGACGATGATGATGATGATTGATTTATCAAACGATTAACTCCTTTTCGAATCAGATCGAGAAGCATGCAGTAGCCATTGGAAAAGGAAGTATGAACCATACCTTATTCAATTAGTCCCTGTCTAGCAAAATCAATAAATAAATAAAAAAGAGGGTTCGACAGATCAAATCCTTCTCCAAAAGGTCACATTTAAATTGCAGAAATTCATGAAGATCTGCTTTACCAAATCTGTTATTATATAAAATACATGTTGCTTGACGATTTGGATTGAGTGTACGTGTCTCCTGTGATGCCTCCGTTTCTACTGCATTGATATTATGCTCGGGACATTCCTATTATTCGATGAACTGACACTTGTACTTACGGTCCATTTATTTGATTTGAAAAAGGACATAATTGCTCGATGAAATTCTTCTTGTATCTTGGTGGTCCAAGGAGTCATGGGAAGGCTAGACTATTGACATGTGGTTCTTTTCATCCTTATTCAAAGCTGTTGTTGGTGCCACCAGATTCATCAAGTGGCATGATATCGTTGTTTAAAAAAATAATTGGTTCTTGCAAAATAAATAAGAGTAGAAGAAAAAATAACATTGCTCCTTATGTATATACCAAAGTTTGGAAAAAGTTAAAGCACAACCACATACTAATGAGATTATTGTGGGAACACATTCGTTATATTTTGTTGCAGATGTGATTAATGAGAACTTTTCAGAGCATCCATATAAGCAGAAACTCAAAAGGTTGGCCCAAAACACGAGTTTGAATAGAATTCGATGAATGGATCATAACCTTTTTATCCAAAAGGAGTTACGAGGTTCATAATACCAGCCTACTGGGGAACGTGTTGTCGAATTTTCAACCTTATTTTCATGAATTTCAGGCCACTTTCAATATATAGGTCTATTTTTTGAATTTCTTAACTACTTAAGGTAATTTTCGAATTATCTCGTGACACCTAGGTGTCTTCATAATATTTATATATTCCTTTCAGAATTCCAAATAGCTTTCATCCATCCTTTTAAATATATATAGTAGGAGAACTCTCCCTAAAAATATGGCTTACGTGCGTGTTTTGCAACTTTTACTTGTAATTATTTATCGTTTCTACTGCATCATATATGAGCATAGTTTATTCTATAGAAACTAAACTTATCAAATAGGTGAGTCAAGTTGAAAATGATCCATTAATCCATTTAACTCATTTTAATGCAATACAAATTTAATGACCTATACTCGTCCAGACCCATAATAATGAAACACTTTTATATTTAATTCAATATAAGAAAATCACACCCAAACTAAATCGAGAGCACGGAGCGAGCAAGCAAGAGATCGAGTGAGGATGAGAGAAAGTAAAGTCATAGAGGTGGATTAGGTCTAAGTAAGTTGTGAATCCATTTAATGCCCATATTATCTTAAACCTTCAAATTCTAAATCCATTTATTAAATATAACTAACCTATATAACAACCAAACCTATCAAATAAGGACTAAAAAGGGGGTATATGACCGCTTCTGATAGATGTGATAGAAACACACCTCCATGGTGATATGATAACCACTAAGTTAATACAATCATATTTAATACTTATATATTAGGATATATCTGACATATCAAGCTGCATAAGCAATACTGCTGAAATTGTCAAGTTAGCTCCCCTTTATAGCAGCACAACAATCAGTCGCAGCAGGTAGATCTCGGATCGCCACTCTCCAATTTTTCATCCTTCGACGTTAGGGCAGACCAAACTGAGTTCGTGGTAGTCAAAATGAATAAGATTTTTTAGCTTTTCATCGTTATATGTAATAAAATAATATCTAGTATCTTAAACCCAAAAAACAGGAGTTGGCTCCGCCAGGTTCGATCTTCCCTGTTTCGCGGAGTGCCACCTATGCTTTGCAGAGTTACTTGGGCCATGGACTAGCGAGGAGTTCATGCATCTTGGGGGGAATCTGTCGGGCAAAGCCCACATCACCCCGTCATAAAAAGAAACATCCGTTATCTTGTATATTTGGATTCTAACGGTTGTGAAAACCATTACCTTTATTTCATATATTTATTTATTCATTTTGGAAACTCACATTTCCCCGCAGGCGTGAGGATTAGGATTCTTCACATCCAAAAATGACCAACTTTGGGTTATAATCAACAAGTGATGGACTTAGTTGATAGTAGTAGAATTTGGCGAACGACAGAAGTCATTGATGACAAGAACAGTCAACAACAATAAGAATATCGACAACTTGCCAAGGAAGTTATCGACATCGAGCATCAGTACTTTGGGTTATAATCGACAAGTGACGGACTTAGTTAATAATAGTAGAATTGGGCGAACGACAAACGTCATTGATAACAAGAACAGTCAACAACTTGAAGAATGTTGACAACTTGCCAAGGAAGTTATCTACGTCGAACATCAGTTATCGATGAGAACCTTTATTAGGGATGAGGATCGATATCAACATGTAATTACTGAGTAGTGACACTATAAGGATTTTGTAACTCCTCCTGGATAAATGTTGTTGTGATTTCTTGCAATCGCAAATAGGAATAGGAAGTTATTTATTTTAAATTCAATAACCGTCTATAATCGTCGACTGTAGCTGCACTCTTTGCAAAGACCCCCAATAAACCATAGAACTCAACATTCTTCGCAAATATATATGTGCCTTTTCTTTTCCGTTGTAAATATATGTGTCTTTTCTTTTCCGTAATTTATCTTTCCCGCTCTGTTGCCTCCGATCCTCGTACCTTAAATTCCTCATCATTTACTTTCCTGTCCAAAGTTAACAAATGACCCTTCATACCTTTTTGTTGATTCACATATCGACCATATGTATGCTCGAAGGATATTTTATTGTCAATTCAATTCTAGTATGACATCATTTTGAATATATTGAAATGTATTTCATCGTTGATTTAATTCTAGCAAAACATCTTTTTGACACACTTAAAAGTGTTTTGTTGCTAGCAACAATAATCCAGTGTCACAAAGTAGTGTGAGGTTGTCGCGCACTCTGAATCTTTAGCCATTAACCAAAAAGAAGGGATGTCTCTTCTTAAAACACTGAATCATGGACGGACGGACCCTCTCATACACCACGTGAGCTGCGAATCTCACGATCCAGGTTCTGCCACTGTCTTCGATGCCAAACGAGCACAACCGCAAGCATGGACTCTACTAGGCGATGGGGAGATGCGGCCCTGAGCCCACCATCTCGTTGATCAACACCATTAAGATGGCGCCATTTTTATCACAGCCCAACTCGAATGTACATCTGTCAAGCCTTCAATACTCGAGCAGTCTTAGCTCATTCAAGATCTGTCTACTAATTCATAACTCTTAGGGGTGAGCATCAGTTCAAGATCAACCCTAGACCAACCCTGAACTAGCCCAATCCTGCCAATCCTAGTCCGGTTCCCAAGGAGATTGGGTCGGGTCATTTGGTCAAGATTCTTGAGGCCGTCTTGTGCGGGTTGGCCTCTGGCCCCGAGTTCGGTCGGTCAACCCTGACCAACCATGACTATATATATAGTATATTATTTATAATTTTTTTATATAGAGAAAACCTTAAAATAAACGGCGTCAATAATATTAAACAACTCCTTAGTGAGGAGTTCAAGTAATTTTACATTATTCTTTAATAACTTAGATTTTTAATATCCTTTACAGCGTCAATAGTCATAATTTACGAATGAAGAAAATATTTTGTAAGGAGTCCTTTACGAATGAGGAAAATGTTTTGTAAGGAGTCCTCACAGCATCCAAATAGGCATAAACAGCTCCTTACGACATCCTCCTCTGCTGGATCGCTCTTTTCGTCTTATTAGTCCCCTTAGTTTTCAATTTGCCAAAATCAAAAGAAATAACTTCTCCACTCGCCACTCGACACTCACCTAGCTCGTTTTGGGTCACTCGTGCCACTCGTCGTTCAATGCTCGCTTGGCTTGTTGCTCCTCACTCAACACTCGACCCTCACCCCCATTCGACCCTCACTGCTTGCCTTTCTTAGCTGACCTCGCTCGTCATCAAACCCAATGGGTCATTCCGGTCATCGGTTGCCCTTTCAAGGAGTACAAAAAATGAAATAAAAAATTATTAGTTGGTCTCGGGTTAACTTAGAACTGGACCAAACCCATTGGGTCAATCCGGTCTTCAATCGCTTTTTCAAAAAAAGTACAAAAATGAAATAAAAAATTATCGATTGGTCGAACCAGGACCGAACCCACTGGGTCGGTCCGATTCTCGGTCCCAAGCTCAATAGGGTCGATCCTCGTCCCAAAAATTGAGGACCAATATTGTGCGAATTGGTCCTAGGGTTAGAGGGTGGACCTGCTCAACTCGGACCATACTCACCCTTAATAACCCCTTCCTTATGGAGCATTCGAGTCTCAGAAGTCTACCGCATTAACATGGTCATCCATCGCGTTTGCTACCACGGTCCCAAGACACCGCTCGCTTGGAATGACACATGGCTCGTGCAGAGCTGACCTTCATACCCGACGGAGCGGTGGCCTCCTTGAGATAGGTACCCCCAGCTCGCCTTGGTGCGCCGTATATCTTGAGCCTCGGAGAACCACCACACGAATGCCTATAGTCCCAATCTCTTAGGACCCAGACGATTCGACAGAGGCATAAAACCCGTGAAGCTGACTGCCATAGTCTCGAGTCACGGTTCCTCAGAATGACTTCCATTCCTGGGTATGACCCCCAAAAAGATTTACTCGGAGTCTTTGAACGCGTTCGAGACTAAAAGTAAACAAGTCCGTGATCTCAAGAGCTCCTCGCGAAGAAACTGCAGGCGCTTTGATTTGACCCAAGACCCTAAACACGGAAAGACAGAATGCACACGCTGCTTCAACCATCCCTTCCCTTCCATCTTTACAAACTCGCCATTACGATGCCACACCGGAAACATTGCTTCATCGAACCAACACGCTGCACATGAGACGTGCCTGCGGTCCCTTGGTCCCTCGCTCTAATAACCATCAGCATCGAACCCGTTGCATCCCGAAACAATTACTCAAGTGGAAGCCTCTCCACTCATGTATCACATACAACTACTCTTCTCCACTCCAACACAGCTGACGTCAGCGGTGGAAGTGGTGGTAAGAGAATCTAAGGAAGCTGAGGAAGCTGAGCAAGCTCTCTTTGACGCTCAGGCAGTGCTAATATGAATCCAAAAAGTAATAATGAAACAGCAGGGGCAAAAGCAGAAGAGCAACTGAATGAAATACAGCAGCGGCACAGAGAATGAGCACTGGGAAAAACTCATTTCGTTGATTATTTTCTCTCTACATCTTTCTTTATTACAATAAATCTAAGGAGGCACAAGGGCCGAGCTAAAAAGGTCATAGAAGGATATTAACAGGGGGTCAAAATTTGATATCTAAGGGCCATTTTTACACGAGGAAAGGGAAAAACATAGGAGAGAGAAGGGCCAAATTAAGATGCAGCAGCTAGAGGAGGGAGGGATTGAGATGCTCCTCGGAAGAAACTCGGAGGCAACGTTGTCATTGTATCGTCCTTAACCTCCTCATCGCCGTCTTCTTCGGCGTCCCACAGGAAGTGAGCGTATGAAGCCATAACATAACTGCACCACCACCAAAACCAAAATCGCTCAATACAACCAACTTCAAAAAGCCATACATGAACCATAAGAACAACCGTAGAGGTAGCCAAAACGTTCAAATCAGTTCAACTAATCCTTTTCTTTCTCTCGTTATGTCCAAGTTCCAGTCTCAAATCACAAAACTCACCAACTTACTAAAATCATACAATGATACTTTTTAACTAAATGAACAACCAAATCTGTTGAACTAATCCTGTTCCGTCTCCAGTTATGTCCATGCATTCAGGCTCAAATCACCAAATCAGATCCTCTTAATAGCGACAAGTTGCTTACCAATCATCAGGGGCAGCTTTAACGGCCTGATCAAAGTAATTCTCTGCACGCTCCGGGTCCCTATGGCTCTGCCATATTAGGTCCGCATACATGGACAGAACGTCTCCATCTTTCGGGTTCGCTAGAATCGCTCTTGCGCAGTACTCTTCGGCCTTCTCAAAATTACCTCGAATCTGATTCCAATTCCAAACCAAATCATTAGAAAAACAAATCAGCTACATATCTCATGCTCCAACCTCAATGTTACATCGATGAACCAAGCACAAAGATGAACAATTCAAGTCAATGTCTCAAACAGCTGTTGCTCTAGAACCCAATTTACTCATTCCATATGTGTATATCATATGTCAAAGAGCTCCAGTCCCGTCAAACAGTGAAAGAAGCCCACATAATTCATGAGCTTCAGCTAAAATTCCATTCTCTCTAAGAAAAGTTAAGTGTTTTTTTTTTTTTTTTTTTTTTTTATATCTTTTAAGGAAGATTGTAACAGTAGAGAGTAACTCTACACTTCACTCACCTCTTTCACTTACTAAACAAACAAAAAGACAGAAAATCAATTCTTTTCTCACAACGCAAAACCAAACCAAAATCAAAGAATCATGGGCAAAAGAAAGAAACGAATCCATCAAGTTAAATAACAAAAAAGATCATGCTTTCAACAAAAGCATACCTCTTTCAAGAACCTTGCGTAATTGCCAAGAAGGAGAGCATTCCCCGGATCAGCCTCGATCATCCTCTTATAATACGAATCCGTACCCTCCTTCCCGTCGCCGCCATCCGACCCGTAGCCGCCGCTCTCTCCACCGTCGCAAATCTTGCCGCCCCCGCCGCCGCCGCCGCCGACGTCGCCCCCGACCAGGACGCTCAGGAAGCCGGCTTCCGCCGCGGGTATCTGGCAACTACCCTCTACCCCATCGAACCCCAGCTCCCCCATCTCCTCCTCCAGCGCGAACCCATCAAGGAGGAGCCCCGCGACGGGCTGCTTCCTCCTCGGCACCGGCAAGGGGACGTCCTGCAGGTTGGTCTCGGACCGGGCCCGGGCGACCCGCTTGCCCGCGGCGTTCTCGACGGGCGAGAGCGACAGCGAGGCGGAGGAAGCGGCGGCCAGCGGGACGGATCGGCTCCGGGTCACGGGTCGGACGGCGTCGAGCTCGGGGCAGGTGGGCTCCTTCGGGTGGGGCGACCACGAGTTGAGGACCGGCGTCGATGCGCTCCGCAAAAGCATCTCGCCTTTCACCCCTCGTTCGTCCTTCGGATCTCAGAAGAACGGTGCAGAGATAGAGAGAGAGTAGAGAGAGAATGTGAGCTGGTGATAATTCTAGAGAGAGAAAGTTAGAGAGAGAGAGAGACTCGCTCGTGGGGAGGGCGAGGTTGCAGGGAGGTTGAAGAAGACGAAGGGGGCGCGAGGGGAGCGTTTATAGGGTGAGGAGAGCGGGGGTACGCACGCGATCGTGGCCGTCGATTCGGGAGCCCATCGAAGGCGCGGAAATGATTCTGGGCCCACAGGAAAAGGTTACGCACGTTGTATTTTTTTTCATATCATGGCCCGGTTTCCGAGAAAGGCCTCTCCCATCGTTGGTTTGTTGTTTTGACTGCTTGAGTTGATAACTGATACGATGTCGTGTCGGGTGGGGTCGCATTTACCATTCGCGTCCCTTGGCAACACCGCCCGCCATATAACATTTTAAGAAATTATTTTTCAAAAAAATGATAATATTTTTTCATATTCTGCTGAAATTTAAAAAAATTAAATAAAAAATATATATATTTTTTCCGTTTGATAAGGAAAATATTTTCCTTCATGCGCTCCTTTTCAATAGATTTTTTTATTGTTTTATATTTTAAAATCGATTTTTCAATTCTTTTTTTCTTTCTTCTTCTTTTTTCCTTGGCCACCATAGGCGAGCTAGGTGAGGCTCGGGGTCGCCAAGCGAGGTGGAACGTCACCAGAATTTAAGGAGGCTTGAGCCCCTCCCAATTCGCCAAATCTAAAGAGCCCGAGCTTGCCTGACAACCTCGAGCAAGCTTGGGCCTCGCCAAATTAGGGGAGGCGGAGTCTCACGGGTTGGTGGGGCTTGAGCTTGCCTATGGCCAGTCACTAGCCATCGCCATAAGAAAAGGCAAAAAAAAAAAAAAAAAAAGGAAAAAAAAGATAAATAAAAATTTGATTTTTCAAAAAATATTTAAAAAATAAAAAGGAAAATGTGTTTTATGAAGTGAGGTGAAAGGAGATATGGAAAATGCTTTCCCCTACTTGAAAAATGAAAAACATTTTCTTCCATTTTAGAAGACTTCATGTTTTCCCTCACCAAATCATTTTTCGTGAAATGAATACTGAAAAATCAGGAGAATGTTTTTCTAAAAATTATTTTTCGTGAAATGAACGGAACCTTTAATTACAAACCTTATTTCTCGTTACATGCAAGTGGAAATGCATCGGTTTCGATCTATTTGCTTATTCATGTTCATATCGTATTAGGAACTGCTTGAGCACGGATATTCCAAGTAAAAAGGAAAAATATGAAAGGATTGGATTGAACGAATTGCCCTAGCATTAAAAAACACGATCTCGAGCGACCCCTGATTTCAAAATTCGAGCGCTATTCATTGAACTCGCGATAAGTGACAATTAAAACAAGAAACTCGACGATCTCTATTTGTTTAGCTCACGCGTTTCTTACTTCATGCCATTACATGGTGGATATTGCATCGCGCTCCGCCATTGCTCGGTGGGGCCCCTTTATTAAAATGGAGTTACCCCTGGAGTGGGGCCGCCACCGCCGTCGCCGTCGCCGCCATCGCCGCCATTGCCACCATCCTCTGCTCGCTCACGTGATGGAGCGGCGACGGACGATCGAGGTTCGACCCTCACGTGACCCCTTTCCCCTTCCCTGTCTCCATTTCGGCCTCGAAAGTCCCCTCCATGTTGAGCGGTATTAACGATTTTGCCACCCGCGCGCAATGAGTGGCTGGGCGTCGCTGTTGTGGGCCCCGGTGGTCGCGCTAGGGATGAAACTGATCTGTCAACTCAATTTTATCTTCCCACGGAGCGATGAAATTCGTGCGCGGTATTTTCGTAATAATATCCACATAGCATATTGGCCTATGAGCACTCGATTGTTGGCCGACGCAGACAACATTTCATTTTCGAACTTCAAGCTTATCTCGATAATGTCCCACTCAATACTTGACCTAATTAATCTTTAGAAATATTTCTAATTTAGCCCGCATCTAAGCTCAACATTGAATTTGCCGGTACAAAGGAGTCGAAAAGAGTGATGTGATAACTACGTGGGTAATTATTATATAAGAGAAAACTCAATCACTTGATCATTTGGAGTCACTTGAATCAGATATTTTTAAGTACGAGCTTCACTTATTTGATTAGTTGAGCTATCAAAGATTGAAGGGAATTGAGCTAAATTTGAATGGTTTGCGTAATCAAGATTGCAAAATTGACAGGTTGATGATGATCGTGGTTTGTCGGCTTGCCCATGTGTGCCACATGGGTTCGACGGCAATTTCGGGCCGGTCTAGGCGTGGGCTTTTCAATTACAAGTTTCGACTCGGTTTGGACTTGTGCCATGCCTGCACGGTTCGGGAAGAAATTGTATAAACTTTCTTTTCGATAAGACGATTTTTGGCAACAAGTGCGTTCTTGATCCGAAAGGTACGGTCTCAGCTTCGTCTATGGATCGCCCTATCTGCTCCCAACAGACCACTCGACTCATGCCCACCATGCTTAATTTTGGCGATCCACACTTTAAACTTGAGCGAAGAAGACAAGCATTTTCCACAATTTTACAAAAGGATTGAAAGGGAGCAAAACATGATGGGTGGAGCCCGACGGATGGGATTCACACTGCCGTCGCACGTCAAGGAACAAAGGCCAAATCCCGTGGGCGGATGCACTCAGCCCATTAAAACAAATTTTCAATCACAAGTCTCGACTTAATTAGGACTAGCCAAGTCCGCCCAGCTCAAGAAGAAAATTGCATTACCTAAATGCTAAGGATTCCAAAACATTAAAAAAAAAAAAATTGGTTTAGCCGATAGACGATCTTTAGCGGCAAGTGCATGCTTGATCTGAAAGGTCCGGTCCCAGCCCACCCATAAATCGAAAGATCACTTCACTCATGCGCGCTATACTTTCATTGGTACTTGAAATTCGGGCGAGTAAGACAAGCACGCTTAAACGGAACATGATAGGGGTGGAGCCCGGCGGCCGGGATTCAACGGTGGGAGCTCGAGCCAGGGTCACCTGGCCGTCGCACGTCAAGAAGGGACGTCTCTGGGCGGGCGCACTCAGCCCACTAATGCAGATTTTTAGGGGGGACCCAATCGAACGTGCGCTTTGTCATGGAGCGATCGCAAATTGGCCTTGGCTCAGGGGCAGTCCGGTCATTTCGCCCTCGCTTGGCGTCGATGGAGATTTTTTTTTCTTTCAACCTTTTTTTTTCCCCTTAATAATCCCAACCTTTTCTCGGTTTTGATTGTTTGGGGTTTAGG
Source organism: Eucalyptus tenuipes (assembly GCA_014182365.1). Taxonomy (NCBI): domain Eukaryota; kingdom Viridiplantae; phylum Streptophyta; class Magnoliopsida; order Myrtales; family Myrtaceae; genus Eucalyptus; species Eucalyptus tenuipes. The sequence goes on along the minus strand of CM024539.1, from coordinate 39,583,877 downwards.
TCGTGGCGTTTTGTCTTTTTCCGGCAGATTTTCGTTAGGCCTCGAAAAGGACGGGGGGCCTCGGACGACTCGGAATTTTGCTATAATAAGAAAGCGAAGGACTTCGCAAGCAGAGTGCGGCACATAATGGGGAAGATTTCTCATTTTTGGGAGCCAAAGTTCATACATAGTAAGGAAGACGGAATGATTCTATCGCGGGTCGATTAGAATTAAGCACGATAGGCCGTCACGTGACAACCCAATATTTATTTCAACTAATGAGTTGCTCATAGTGATTAACATATGTTGCTTTGAATGTTAATGTACAACAGGACCCTTCATGATAATTCGAAGGAGTTTTATGATTCGGATGCATCATTTGGTTCAAAGATTTCTCAACGGGACTTTCAACCCCGAAAGTTCGCGCTTAGCGTTTGGTCAAAGATTGAAGGTGTCATTGGTTGGCCAAACTTTAAAGATTTGGAATGCTAGTCTAAGGGTTAATGAATTTTTTTCTTTCCAATATTGTCCTTATTAATAATCATATTTTCCCCTTGCCCTAAAAAAACACCGTTCATTGTCTTCTTCAAGTCTACTGCGAAGCTCAGCCAGGAGTGACCAGGTCTAGCCGCCGAAAAGCCTCGCCTGAGGTTGCACGACCTCGGGCGTCGCTTGGGTTGCGCAACCCAGGCGCCACCGCCCGAGGTCGAGCGACCCGGGCGACGCCGCTTGAGGCCGCGCGACCCAAGGCGTCGCCCGAGGTGACCTCAGGCGAGTCGTCCCCCGCCGCCACCGCCACCGCCACCGCCATCGCCACCAGTCTCTCACCCTCGATTTTCAGCTGCATCTCCTCTTCCCTTCCCTTTTATTTTCTTTTTTTCCTTTTTCTTTTCACCTCAAAACTGCTTTGCAAAATATACACAAAAAATAAGTTTCCAAACACACTTGCCTTCATAAAATGCCCATTCACTCAAAGATACTTTGGGAAATGCAAAGCCATTTCCCCAAAGTTGAACCAAACGGGCCCAATGTCCTCTTTCGCCCATTCAAAAGAAGTTCCATAAGAGGTCGAGAAAGAGCCCAACTTGAAGAATGTCCTCAACCATCTGGTGATGGAGAAACTACAGAAAAACATCAAGAGGATCTCCATCTAGGAAAAGCTGATGATAACAGCAGAGAGACTGGGAAGAGATCCGCTTTCAAGATAGAAAATCATCTGCAAGGACCACCACAGAGAGAGAGAGACTTTTGAAAGTCCCATTTCAAGTTGTGTGAAGGAGATTCCCATACATGTTTTTGGGCAGGCTAACAGGAGCCTCAAGAAGCATTTTCAATGACATGATGTCCAGCTGCGGACAAGTACCAACTGTAAGAGAAAAATCAGTCTCCGTCCACTTCCTCCCGCACGAGAAAGGTCAGTTTTGGTTGGTTCCTTTCGCGTCTTCTCAGCTTTGGAAAAGATCGTCATCGCGGACCCCGTTCGCTAAAATCTTCGCTGCTTTTGATTCCCTGGATCCAATAATTGTTCTACGATCGCAATACCATTGAAAGGTACTGCAACGTGAAACGGTTGGCCTGAAATCAATTGGCATTAGCCGTGGCAAGGGGCTCGGGTCGAGTTGCAGATGTCGGCTAGTGAAGCCAAATTTTTTTTAGTTAAGGGTCATTTTTGTCTTTTCACTTCATTTTGCTTTTTCACTTCATTTTGTTTTTAGGTTAAAAAGCTACAACAAAATGTCTAGTGTGTTTTTTCGATTATGTCCTTTTATCATTATATACAGACTGTGGATTATTTACTCGTGTTTTTTTTTTTTTTTTGGGAATCAGTGCATGATTCCTAACAACTAATATCAAAGCTTGAGTTGGCTAATTGAAATCATCGAGAGTTTTTTGGTGACATTTGATTAAAAGCAAACCATATGAGAGAGGATAAAATCGATAAGTTTGATATGCAAGATTTCAGATTAAGAATTATCTTTATTAGAAATATCTCTATGCACCACTTAAAAGTTGAAAGCTCGAAATCGTATAAGTCAATCCAACAATAAAATCGAGATGGAAACTTTTTTGTGCCATCATCTTGAGAGAAGATTATCATTATATTTATACTTTTCTCCAAGTCCAATGGATTTGTATAATGCCTTTACACACGGAGACATAACCCTAATTTAGGTGAACTTCTATAACAAATTTTTTGGTGTGTTTCTTTCAATTCTGTTCTTTTATAATTATGTTTTGCTTGTGTGGATCGTTTGCTTGTGTTGTATTTCTGGAATCGGTGTACAATTCCTAATAGCGAAGTGAATGTTCTGTAACAGGTGAAGAACTATTATGATAGCATTCAAAAGGGTAGTTGTACAAGTCTTCCCTCCTCTTCCTTTTTACTAGTAATAGGAATATTTCATTGGTCAAGAAATCCAACAAGGTGGCTTGGGCAGAGGAGACCCTATGAGATTCTTATTAGATAATTGGGTGTTGATTTCATTGGTCAAGAAATCCAAGAGACGTTCCCCTTCCAATTTTAGTTCTCGATGCACCAGCCATTCACTTGTACGTGCACTTCATTGAACCTCATTAGTTGACCAAAAAGCATAATGAATTCGAACCTGTTATGAGTCGGAACACAGTGCAATATTGTCCACCGGCTAATCGATCAAACCGTGATTAAATTTGCTAGGTGCAGTTTCGAGTACCAAAGACATGAACAGTAGGACGCTCAAACTGAAGAGCCAAACGAAGCATGCAACCATCATTAACTCTTAAATTGTGCCGTGACACAATTGGTTTCCCAAAGTAAATTTGACTTATCAGCATCTCCAAATCTCATAGTTACACCTGTTTTAGTCCCGAGAACCGTGACACTTTCAGAATGAACAGCCAATAAGGTGGGTAGCATGGAAAGCCTTTGCCTCATCCTAAGAGAAGCTGAGGCATCAATACACTCGTTGAAATGCCTTAACTGCAGATATCCAGATTACTGATGCCTTATATTTCTCCAGTGACAGAAAGGGGTGGCGAATTCACAGAGGCGCTTACAGTGTCTTTTGGTATAAGCTACTGGTTCACCTATGGTTCAGCTTTAACCTTCATATCGCCATTTGGCAAGGAACTTTGCGCTTGAGCTAGCCGCTTCGCTTCCTGTATCAAGAGAACACTATGAGGACTCTTTTTCTAATATGAGAAACATTTTTATAGTACTTTCACCATGAAATGAACCACTAGTAGATGCTGCCCACTACGCCTGTTCCATGAATACAATCAGCTCTACTATTGGGATATAGATACAATCAGTGACTTTTTAGTTCAAAAGACCCTGCCAAGCTCAAATTGATTATCCAAAGAATGAACATGAATTGATGACTGATTTATAAAATCGATGACGGAATGATGTTGAGACTCATTGAGTGTTACTTATTTAAATGCCCACTGATAATTTTTCACAGGTTAGTATAATAATTTCAGGTAACCTTCACATACCCAGCATTACTCCCTCATTTGTTGAGAAAATGAACAAGAAAAATTGGCCAAAAATAACCATGACTTCTATGGATGCTTAATTCCCGCCATCAATCATTCATGATATTTTGCACTATAGATTCCAGTTATATCTATTTGTCAGTATTAAATAATTTTACCAGACAAGAAAACTAAAATTGAAGATACAAAGCTACATATTTCTGAGCCTGAAATGCTTCTGCTCTGCAGTACTCCTAGGCCTCCCCCTACTTAAAATGCCATCCGCAACATTGCTAACTACCTAGCTCATATAACTCATCCATCGTGCTATTTGATGATGAATATTCAACTTAAATAGGCAAAAACACTCAAAAATCCCTTTTTCTTCAGGGATTGCTTTCAAACACACAAGCCAGGGGATGACTACCCAAAAGTAAGCAACTGGAGAAGAGGAACCTAAATGAAATGAAAACTAAAAGAAGCAGCAGTTGGTCTTATCTCTCTAAACAACAATGACCAATAATAGATGCAACCATGTTGTATGTTGCTTTTAGTTTTCAAGCTTTAACTCCAGGCTTAAGGGAGGAGCTTGGAATGAGCTTTCCTTTTCAATCTTTTCTTACCTTTAAGTTTAGATTTTGAGATTAGACTTGCATTAAAATCAAACTCATCAAATCTGTCAAATTGTGTACATATTACATTTAAAATCACCTAATTGTATTTCTTCATCAATTTTCAGAATTAAAATAATTCTTCATATTAGCGAGAAAGTAAAACGTGCTTTGAGAAAAGCTTATAGGTGAACCAAATAGGGCAATTACTTGTAGCATTAGTGACATATCTAATAATAATCACCTGACAACTTTTCAAGACATAAAAATTTGCATTTATAGTCATTGAAATTTGTTCATACTTTAGATGAAGTTAAAATTAATTATTTCTTAAGTTGCTTCTCTGGATGGCTTTTAGCCTGACAAAAAATGCTCTTGAGGGGGTATCAGTGCTTTAAGATTGTATTTTCATTAAAGAGGAGTGTTCTCTAACCCCAAAGCCAAGTTATGTGACACAGCAATAATAGACCACTCGAGGAGAGGACCGAGAAATAATAAGAACTTACAGCAGCAGAAGCTGCCCTTATCTCTCTAAAAGAATCAGCTTCATCTGGGAATGCTTGATCAAGTTCCTCTAGAAGATGCTTGCGTAGACCCTGATAAAGTGAAAAACGAATATTAGTAAGAAGATATTTTTTTTTTTGTATCAGGAACTAAGGATTGTGCATGGTTTACAAGAAAATGATACCTTGAAGGCATCAGTTTTTCCCTTCGTAATTTGATTTTTTGCAATACAACCATTGATGACGTCCTTTGTAAATCCATCTGGATTCTTGCCATCATCAATCAAGCTGAATAACAGAAAACAACGAGCTGAATGCGTGAACTTAGAAATGCTTCTAGAAGGTATTAAAGATTGAGATTGCCGACTCACTTAAGGACCTCCACTGGAACCTGAATGTGGCACTTTTCTGATAACTTAACCATGTTGTCAAGCTCCAAGACAAGAGAATTTCTGGAAGCCACAGATTAGTGCGATCAGTTGAAGTATACATATAGAAATCTTGAGAACTTCTAAGTCTAGGGCTACGGAAGGAGATAAATTTAAGAGCAAAATTACATGCGCTGGAGGAGAGGGAGTTGAAGGCCAGTATTGAAGGATGAGACATTGAGGTAGAGTTGATGGAGGAGACCCAGAGTTTTCTGGATAGAATTGATGACCTGATTGAGGTCCTGCTTCGGATCATCTTGTGAAGCTGAAGTAACATCATTTTGGGGATTTATCACCCCATTCCCACCACTCACACCCATGCTCGCCATGGTATTCTGTGATGGATCCATGTTAGTTATTTCTCAGTCTTCCAATGTAAAGCACTCAAAATCTGTGTCATCTACTGATCACCTGCGCAGATACAAGAAATGAAACGAATACTTTTACCAGAGTGAGAAATGTGATACACATCATGTTTGGTATACAAAGAGATTTAAAGACCTAAATCCATATTTCCTATGTCATATGAATGTGCCAACATGCCCCGAAGCCAACATCATGTGTACTAATAAGAGAACCACAAAACACATCATGTGCATTAGATAAACAGGATTAAGAGAACTACATCATGATTTCATATATCATATATATTATCAACATGCAATGAATAAAAAATTGTATAATAGATAAAACTCCAGGAACACTATTTATATTAGAGTTCCAATACCATAGAATGTGCCAAAGTGCAGCAAAGAAAACATAGACTCGGGATGCATTAAAAATTATTTATAACTTTGCTAAGTTTAAGCTTCAGAACCAAAAAAAAAAAAAAAAAAAAAAAAAAGCTGAAAAGTCAGGATAACTACAGTTGACAAGGAAAGAATTACTAACAAAAGAATGGCTAAATAAATCAATCCACCAGCTATTGAGGGAAATCATATGGTCCCTAAGGTATGGACTTCTTCAATTAAAACCCAGCCTATATAAACTTGCAAACAAAACAATCCAATCGTGGATCTGCAATTGATTATCAATAGAAATGGGGCATGTCACTAGAGCTCTTATTTTATTGGGTACAGTGGAAGCCAATTGTACTTCACATTGATCGTCTTTCTGTTGTTTTGCGCAAAATGAACTGAATATCTGATGTTGATAGTTCCAGAAAGTTTCAGTAGGTGAAGTACAGTGCTCGAGGCACAAGACATTGGAAGACTTCCAACTTAATCACAGAACAAATGCGTTTATATCCTCATTAAAAACCAATAGACAAAAGACAAAGGCATCTACCAGTTCTGAACCAAGATATCGAAATTGAAGACAATGCCAATTAGCTTTCTGAAAATTAGATTACATCAAGGTCTCTATACTATAGGCTTCAGATTCCTCTGCTAATGGCTTCCCCCAGCCAAAAAGCAAGAACATACTGACAAGTGTACGAGCACTTACTCTTTAATTTTCCTTATTCTTCTGTCCCTCAAAATCACATATAAAATGATAAAAAAAAAGAAGGGGAATTTGATGCCATGTCTCTAGGCGAACAAGATGGAAAAAAATTAGCCAGCATTATAAGTTAATCACTAGGTCTCACCAAAAAGACATCCACATCTGATTACATCACAGAGGATATGTGAGCTTTCAACGAAAGGCGTGAGGCACAGAATATGTGCGTCGAAACATTAATTGATGGAATAAGCTCAGAAGGAGATCAAAGTTTGAAGCTTTGCATCCTTGGAATCGAACTCAAGCATAAAAGATGCCCAATCATCCTTGTATTTTTCCTCTCTCAAAATGACATTATAACACCGTGATATGGTCCCAAAGAACACCATCATATAGAAAACAAAATAAGTTTCACACAATAATTCAATAAACTCCGAACCAACTACAAGATGCGGAAGGGAAAGTCACTGTGTACGCCAAGCTCTTGCTCCTAAGACCCCAATTTGAACTACTAAGAAAACCCAACACTCCTTAAAAACCTCGTGATCTCAGCATAACTAGGGCAAGCCTACATCCACTCATCTCTAAGCAATTACCCATGACGTAAAGAGACCTATGGATACTCAAGCTCACCCTTACAAACCCAAAAAAGAAAAATAGGACCCAAAAAAGCAAAAACCACAATCAATGAGTGAGGCTCCCATTCAAATTGAACACCAACTTTTCCGACGTAAACCCTCCAACCTTCATCAAGCGAAGACCCAGTCGTCGAGAATCGAATGCAATATCTCAAGAAACAGAAAACCCTCAATTCATCTATCTCAGCACCCCAAAGCGGTTTCACCCGACACCCAGCATACAAAGCTTCACGCCCCCCGAGAAACCGCGAATGGGAGCGCGCCCGGCAGAGGGGACACATCGTGCATCTGCCCGGACACAAATCCGCGTAATCAGGAAGAGGATTCGAGATCATGCGAACTCACCTCGGCGACGACGGCTGCCGGGGCAAAGGAATTGACCCTTTGGATGCCGGAGGAGAGCCGGCGACACACCCGCCCGAGTCGACGCGGCAGGGCGACTCACTGAGTCGTCCGAGAGAGATTCCACGGGAGGTCCAGCTCGATTCCGAAAGCGCAGAGAAAGAGAGAGAGAGAGTTTTGACGCCCAGGAGAGCAGCCAAGAGGATTAGGGCTTCGACTGTTGCTTAAATCGTTCATTTTTCAGCGATTGAGTTGACCATAAAATTAGTCAATATGTAATACATATATACATATCTATATATATAATGTGTCCTGATTACAATATCTAGCCGCAAAAATCTGATAATTCTTTACTCTCTCAAGTTCAGTTCGAGGAAATTTAATGACTTAATTTCAAATCCAACGTCGCAGAAAACATGGGCAAATAAATTGCAAATAAATAGGTAAGTTGCTGCAACTTTGATCAAATGTAGGAGTAAATTCAATTTGGGAATTCAATAAAGGCAAGATTCATATAAATTTCTTTCTTTATGTAGCAATATCTGTCGGACGATATTTTTATTTTAAATAGATAATCAGATTTTTTTTTGATTCGCTGGAACCTTGCCCGATGTTCTGAGGTAATTTTATCATATGATTTTGATTTTTTTTGAATCGAGCCTAATTCGTTTTTTGTTTTTAAATTCTATTAGCCGCCTATTGGTAATAATTAGCCCAATTGATGTCGTGCAATGAATTGTTCTTTCTTTCACTAACGGAACAAATTTTTATAAGAATCTCAAAATTTAAGGTTCTAAAACTATGTTTGCTGATCTTGAACACATTTATATCGAATCCTTATCTCTATTTTATTAAGATTAAATGATAATTTTTAACAACTTACCCTCTTTCTTTGCACCTTTAGTGGGCGTATATTGTTGATAAAGGGAGAAAATGGTTTACAATGCTTGTTCACACGAGTCAACGATAGTTTAAATGGCAAAGCTACCATGCAGGTTTAGTCAAAGTTGCCAGCATCTTCTATTTTCCTTTTTTTTTTTTTTTTTTTTTTAGCATCTTCTATTTTCCTTTACCTCTCTTGATATTGCATCTTTGTTGGTTGGACTATATTACTTGTATCACTTTCGTATGTTCCTGTTCAGCTAATGACCCACTGAAATCTCTTTGTGCATTGCAAGTATCAGAAAAATTAGAACGTGAAGAATATTTTATTGGCTGTATGTGATGAAATGTGAAAACATCATATGGGATAATAATTCAAAAATTGTGATCGAGTTTCTTGAGAAGAACAATGTTAAGAGGTCTGATTAACATTCCGTGTAAGCAAAATTATAGATCCTCTATGCTCTAGAGTGATGTAAGCCCAGTGACCTCCTTTTTTTTAATCTTTTTTTTTTTAAATTTTTGTTTTTATTTTGAATATTTTAAATAAAATTAGGCTAATTTTTTCTTAAACCTTTGTAGGTTCTATAATTCACTAATTTACTTGTCAATAAAATTCAGCTATAGTTTCTAGTTTCTACTCATGCTTATGTGATTGGTGGTTGCTCATCTTAGACTTCCAATATGTAAAGCTTTCTAGTCATCATCCAATATGCTCTCTCTTGTGATTTGGTTTTTTAACGGACTTTTGGGATTGACAACAAATACATCACTGTGCAATTCACTAGCGAGGTATTTATGCATGTTGTTGGTTTTATTATTACTATTTTTTAATAAAACAATGTTCCAACTTCCTGTACAAACAAAGATTTTGCCAATAAGATTTCATTGATGTTTATGTTCTTTTGTCATCTGTTCATCTGTCCATTTATGTTTGCTCATTATCTCGACTACTGGAATTGTCCTAAAACTGACAGTGAGATATCATTGCAAGAGGAGGTTAGTGAATTCATGAAGATATCATCAAATATGTCACAGTCGGTGATGTTGGTCCCTCCAACTGACAACGATGCATATGTATTTTGCCATTGTGGCCTAAAAGCTCCTCTACGAATAGGTAGGACAAGAGAAAATCAGGGAAGAAGATATCACGGCTTTTTGAGATACAACCCCAACAACAGAGGGGAAAGTTGTGATTTTTTTTTTTTTATTTGGTTGATGTAGAAATCAATCAATCGGCAAGGAGCATGTCAAAAAATTTTCACTGGAGCAATGTCGAAGAAGAACCGGTGCCAACCCATGACGAAGATGATGGATGTTCGAAGGACGTTGAAATCAAGGCTCTCAAGGCACAACTAAAACATGCAAAACAAGATGTGGCAATGCCAAAGAAAGAAAATTTCAAATTTAAGACATTATCGGTTTTTGTTGTCCTTGTTTATAGTAATATTAGCTCGCATATTATTTGGAAATTTGAAGGTAAAGGATGTCATGAGTTTGCCTTAGCGTGTGTTATTTTAAACATGTTTTGAACATGTATATCCACTTAACGGCTGTCCGAAATGCAAGGGCTAAACTCGGACTCGGATGGGATAGGATTGTGCGTGCTAGGCCCTTCGGGTGTCCCATTTTGGCCGAGTTTACCGTACCTTCGGCCCAACTCTTAGGCATTCTCTTTCTCCGAATGCTTCAAGGAAGGCTAAGAGAAAGAAGTAAAGGAGCAAGAACACTTTTTCGCGCTCAATCCCTTGCTTGTTCTTTCACTTCTTACTAGCAGCTCTTCCTTTACACCTGAGAACAACCTATTCTTTTTCACAGCAAACCATGAAGAGTCGAAAGAGTTCACACCTGCCACAGCACTACTTATCCTCCTTTTATGCAATTATGACTTACGATAGATTTCGTCTCGATCAGGATGTGACTGGTCATCCACAAAAAATCTATGAACCTGGTTGCCAATTTCAATCTAGCTCCAACCAGGAATCGTCCTAATTCCTTGACTTTTGATTAACCTTCTCATTCTTAAAACACCTTGCTTGTCATCGCATTCGGCATATATTGTAACAAGAAGTATACAGTCCCCTGCATTACATGCACCAAGCTGGACCAGATTCTTCTTAGTGGCAATCTCCCTTATGCGCGCATTTTGGTGGATCTTAGAGTTCGCCAAATGACAGGATCGACCAGAAAAGGAGAGGTTCCTATGATTTTTAGCGCCTTTTCAAGCTTCCCAGGACGTCCATACAAATCAACCATGCATCCATAATGCTTAATTTCTGGCTTTAAGTTGAAAGTAGAGCTCATCATATGGAAGAACTCAACACCCTTGTCCACTAGGCCTCGGTGGCTACAGCCGACAACAATCCTAGGAAGGTGATGGATCTCGGCCGCGCACCTTCTCTCAACATCTGCCTGAAGAAAAAGATGGCTTCATCTGCACACGCATTCACTCCATACGCGTTGATCATGTAGTTCCACGCAAAAACATCCCGTTTCGACATCCCATTAAAGACGGAAAGAGCCCTGGCCAAGTCACCACATTTCCCATACAGGTCGATAAGAGCATTTGCAACATAAATGTTCCTCAAAAGTACCTCTCGACTAGCCCTCCTATGTAATTCAACTCCCGTATTCAACGCCCCCATGGAACGCAGCATGAGAACAATCCCACCAATGTGAAGCATCGACATCCACATTCTCTTTCCTCATCCGATGGTACAACCCTAAGGCCTCATGGTGCAGACCAGCCTGAGAGTAACAGGAGATCATGGAATTCCAAGAAACCAAGTCCCTCTCAGACATACCTTCGAACACCTTCTGCGCGAACTCAACCAACCCATTCCCTGCATAGCACCTCATCAAATTCGTGTAACATCTACCTTATACCCAGATCGAATCATGGTCCACGAATCTCTCCACACTTCCATTCGTCCCCAACTCTCTCACACGCCTTGAGAGCGAACGAGAAAGAGTAGCCATCGGGGCAAGAAAAGGGAGACCCAAGCATGCCGTTGTAGTAAAGAAGAGCCTCCGAGGGGACGCGCCAACGGCGAAGCCTCTGAAGATGGAGCTCCAATCATGGCAGGCATTCGATGTGGTCGAACAGAGTCCGAGCGTACGCCAAGCAACACGAGACAGAGACGGCGCAGAAGTGGAGAAGCTTGCCCGAGATGGAGGGGTCGCTCTGGAGGCCGTGGACGAAGACCCTCGAGTGGATGGCCTTGATCCTCCTGAGGCTGTTGCATCCTTACAGGAGGGCAAGGATGGTTTGCGCCGTTGACATGCGAACATGGTCCAACACAATGCTGAGCTGAGTGTGTTTCAAAAACTCAAGAGACGGATCGTAATTGGTCATTTGATCTTGTGTACTGTCCAATAACATGGATAACTTATTTTGTTTAGCTAGAAAATCAATCGAATCCACATGATTATTGGATACAAAGTGCTCATCTGAAAGATATGCATAATCATCGTGCTAAGCCACGAACTAGATAGCCCGACATACTAATTGTAAAAGGGTGTGCAATGATGACCACTCGGCTTTCTTTATTAGATAAGTACGTCTCGATCATCCAATTTTCGAGACTCATAAAATGGATGTCTATAACGGGTGTAAGTCTAAATAAGAATTATCCAATTACACAGTACATGATGGGTTATGCATTGAGGGGATGGAGTGATATGATAGCAAGGACATGACATTGGATTTTTTGTTATCATTAAGTCGATGCTCATTTGTAAAGTTGATCACTCATGTGCTCTTTTCACTAAGGGTGATCGGGTCCAGGGTGGGTAGGGTCTAGACCTGGACCCTATACCCGACCCTGTTATAACCGGTTCTCTTTTTTTGGACCCTGTTCCCGACCCTGTTTGCATTGGACCCTGTTCTCGACCCACCCTGTTTTTCCGGTCCAGAAATAGGGTTAACCCTGTTTATATTGGAACCTGTTTTGCATAAAAATTGTTGTATCTTTATATTAACCTTAGAGAAGCAAGTCTGGATGAGTTGTCTGCTGAAACAAAAAGGCCGGACCAAGCACATAACTCATTGGGAACATGTATAAAATTTGGACCCCCCTTGAAAAAACAACCAAGTATATAACTTAACTGCTTTCATATATCCATAATTTCTCAACTTAACTAAACTTCCGATACCTGAGCATTTCTTGTACCGTTTCCACTTATTTTGAATTAAATTAGGTTGAAGACTCTCTCCCTCAAACTTTGGTGGAATGGTCTTTTATGAGCATCAAAACGAGATTGAATTTGATATAGCTTGGCTGTGATTTATTCACCACCGATGTATAGTGACTTACTGTTATACCAGACGACAATTCAATCACACAACCGAAGGAGACAAAGTAAACCGAAGCACCAAGGGAAAGAGAACTCTCTGCCATCAAAGGATGAAGCATGAAAACTCACAATATATGATCAGCATGTCGAACAAGAACATCCATATCACTACTATGCAATCTCAGATTGAAATGATGAAGACGAATTCGTCATTTCACCAAAAAAAAAAGAAGACAAATTCGTCATAATCATCTCTGAGGCGAAACGTCGAACAGGTGGTGATCATGAATGGTGAGGTGTTCTAGAAATAGGAATTCCTATCAATCGGCAAGCAATATAACATGAGCAATTTGAGATAGCAATTTGAAGCTCTCGGCAGAAGGCAAACACAGAACAATCGTATGATTGAGTCTCAATGAATCAATCGCGTCCTACCTAGGGGGAGATCCGATCCGAACGGTTACTTGCTAATAAATGAAGACACCAAAAGACTTGGAGAATCTCACAAAGACGAAGCTAAGGCGACGAATCAATTCAGCGACGAAATTGCTTAACGAAGATATTCAGTTGCAACTGGCTTCGCTCGGTTCCTCAGCTCTCCCGCACGCACCAAGCGAGGGAGAAAGAGCACGAGAGAAGTTTCGATCGGTGGTGATGAGCTTCCGTTCTCTGCTCCGTCACTGCGATGGCGCGACGGGGAGCTGGCGATGGTGTGACAAGGAAGCAGATGAACGCAGATGAGGAAGCAGCGCGAGGGGGAGCTGGATCTGGCGGCGGAGCTCGGAGCAAGGCTGGCGAGCAGCCAGGAACCGGGTTGACAGAGGCGGTGTCGCGATTTCAGGGGGCGTGGAGCAGGGAGAGGCGGAGTGGCGACGTCGGGATCTCACGGGCTGCGAGTGTCGCGGGAGGAAGGCGACGGTGGGAGAGCGGAAGCAATGTCAGCGCTCGGATGGAACCAAGATCGGCAGACGGGCGGAGGTCGCGAGCTCGGGAAAGTCTGCGGGTGTGAGAGTCTGAGAGGTAAAGATAGAAAGTGGAAACAAATTAGGATTTTGCGTTTTGGTCTTTTTGGGGCGGCTTATAAACCGGTTCTCAAACCGGTCCGGTCGATCCGGCCCTCGGAACCGGTTTCCGGACCAGTTCAAACAGGGTCTGAATTTTGGGACCCGGTTCCCGGACCGATTTCAACCGGAACCGGTTCCCAACCCTGTTTTCCGGGTGGGCCGATCCGGGAACTGGGTTGACCCGGTCCGGTTGTACACCCCTACTTTTCACGGGCTTTGCACATGTGTATTGGGCAAGACCCTCGTGATGTTCAACTTATGTATAATCTTATTGCGTTTTGTTTAATGTAAAAGAACAGTTGATGTTCAATCCTAGATGAGGCAACTCGCCATTTGCATAAGAAGAAGGGAGTGGAATCTAATTCGCCAACTTATCCTAATCAAGTTGAATACAATACTTAGTCAATGCCAAAGCCATGATCACCAGAGTGCTTGTTCTTGTTTTAATTGGAATAACAAGGTGGGCTGTTGCTTTCATAGTGAACATTAATTGAGGATGTTCCGTGACTGGTTTAATTTATTAGTTTGTTAAAATTAATGTTGATAACAAATTTAGAGCAAGCAAGATTGAGACGCTGGAACGAGTTGCCTTCACATTCCATTTTTGATTTCATGATGTAACGTGGATTCTTTCTTAACAAGCATATAGTAATATAAAGAGGCCCATGAAAACATAAGATGACGCTATAACAAGTCACCTTCACATTCTATTTTTAGGGAAAATAGTTAGTTTTTTTTATTTTATTTGGTAATATGTTGAAAAGCACATATCTTAAGATAGACGGTGAAGAAGTTACCAAGCCTTTCTGGTCAAAGATACGTTACGCTTGAAAAAAGGATTTTTTTTCCTATTCAAAACAGGACATTTATTATTCCAAATTTATTTGCATCTATTTTATTTTGATCATAAATGTTTTTTCATTGACTAAAATGTGAAAGTTCAGCTAATTAATTTATGAAAAGCTCCTCTGATGAAACAAACCCACACATAGTAAATCCATAATCGAGACTTGCGCATTTTAAAAATATAAATTTCATAGTTATCTCTCTAATCTAATCGTTCTTTTGAGATATGATTATTGAAAAACAATTGGGATTGGAGAAAACCCATTAATCATAAGGTCGATTCCTCTATGACTTTGAGACTGGAAAGATAGATTTGATTTGGAAATCAGAATATAAACTTACATTCCCATTAATAGATTCAAATTGCATTTAACAAAAACAAAAAATCTTGATGGTATTAAATTATTAATAGTGAGTTAGAAAGGGAAATGTGAATGCTTTGTTGGATATTGGAATATGTCCCACTTAGCACCTTGCCAAGGGATTATTGTGGACCAATCCTTACAATCTCACCAGTGCTGCCTTCGAAAATAATCAATAGGAATAAGGAACACCAATGCACGGATAATCACCATTGACCAACAACGCGTACATTGAGAAAGTCTGCATCGATTGATGTAAATATTTGTTTTCGTTATCTTATGTATAGCGAAAACTCACGTCAGTACCAACAGTCAAAAGGATACAACGAACATGGACTTAAACTCGGATATTGCGCGAGCAGTAAATGGATTGGCCCACGAGGTCTGGATCCAATCAAATGATGTCTAGAGCTGTCAATTCAATGGCGAAGTCCTCGCTTCTTCTCTCTAGTATTCAGATGCATCTATGGCATTTAGCTTACTAAAGCTACCACGGTCCTGCTTGAGTTTCTGCTAGCTATAGCTTATCTGAAAATGAGAGGGGGAGGATACCTGTGTTTGGCAACTATGCGGCTCCATTTTGCCCTCAAAATTTGGTTAATGATTTAATCTAACTAAATTTCCTTAAAAACCCACATACTCATGGGTTTTGCAATTCTTGCGTAAATCTAGGGGTACATAACATGGCAAACTACTCGGAGGTTTGTTCAGATTCTGAAGGGGAGGAAGAAGGAAGCGACGACGGACCCAGTGCAACGTTGAGATTGAACAGATTCTGATAGAATTAGATCATTCCCTACAGCCCAAGAAGTTAAAGTGTGTTATCTACTTTGGGGAAACAGAATAGGGTGAGAGCAGCAATATTCTCTGTTTTGGTTTGCAAGATGATATATCTTCATAAAAAAACACCTACCTATTCGACACCCACGTCTTGGTTTCATTTTGCCCAAATTGCAGGAGGGATAACTTAGAAAAATAACGAAATGCTCAACATGACTCCTTGATGGTTTAATTTGTTGTTGTAATTAAAGCAAATGAATAAGCAAATGAAAAACATATTTTTTTCAGCTCATGCGAGATATATAGTTCCTCCACATTGACATCCTACTTTGTTTTTAAGTATAATGTTTTTGTGTGTCCTTATTTTTCTCTCTTGAGTGGTTGATCTTGTTTGTTTGTGTCTCTTAAATTTGTTCTTTACTAGTAGATGAGTTCTTCAAAGGAAAAGGCATTTTGGAGCTCGGAAGATATAGAAATCTTTTGTAAGTTGTACATCGAACAAATTGAAAAAGGCAATCGTCCTGCAAACAACAAAAGAGATGGATGGACAGTCATAATTAGTAAGTTTGAGGAGCTAACGGGCAAAAAGTATGATAAACATAAAATGAAGAGTAAGTGGGATAACCTCAAGGAAGATTGGAAAAGATGGAGGTCATTGCTTTACAATGAAACTGGATTAGGATGGGATTCAAGGAAGAAAACCATTGATGCGAGTGACGAATGGTGGGAGAGTAAAATTCAGGTTTTCCTCACTTCTTTTTTTACTTTCATGTTAAGCTCACCTTTAATAATATAACTTATGCAAATGTTTCATGACAACAGGCTAATCCAAAGTTTAAGGCTTTTAGGATCAATCTTGAAGTAAAGTTAGATATGATTCTGAGTCCCTTGATCACGATTTGCGTTATGGCCTTCGAGGATCTAGGAATACTAATGTTAGAGAAATGGTTGGTATGTTTCTTCATATTCTAGGACATGGTATAGGTAATAGATTAGCACAAGAGCGTTTTCAACGCTCCGGGGAAACCATAAGTAGGCACTTCAGCTTAGTTTTAGATAAAGTATGTGACATGGAAAAAGATTTGATCCAACCAACTGATCCACAATATAGAAAAGTTCCAGAGAATATCAAGAAAGATCGACGATTTTATCCATATTTTAAGGATTGTATTGGAGCTATTGACGGTACACATATTACAGCGGTTGTACCTGTGTTTGATCAAATTCGTTTTATTGGTCGGAAAGGAACAACAACTCATGATTATCTGTTTATGCCTTTGGTTAATGATTTAATCTAACTAAATTTCCTTAAAAACCCACATACTCATGGGTTTTGCAATTCTTGCGTAAATCTAGGGGTACATAACATGGCAAACTACTCGGAGGTTTGTTCAGATTCTATGTTGAGATTGAACAAATTTTGATAGAATTAGATCATTTTATCTCAAATTCTGAGTCCCTCATCAAAGTTGCATCTTTCCATATACACAGCTGATTTAAGTTTGCTGATTCACCAGATCTTGTTCGAGGACAAGATAGAGAGGAAAAAGCCAAGTTTTATTATGTTTGATCAGTCAAACATGTTGGAGCAGGTAATTTATTAACGTATTAGACAGATCATACAAAAATTTTCTAAGGAAGCCCTAAAATTGACTTCAGTAGCGCAAAGTGGTAATACCTTCCAACCTTTTTTCAGCGGCTCAAAATAGATCATACAAAAATTTTCCAAGGAAGCCCAAAAATTGACTTCAGTAGCGCAAAGTGGTAATACCTTCCAACCTTTTTTCAGCGGCTCAAAACCTCTTTTATTCGATAAAAAGGGTACATAAAGATTACAGACATGGGGTTTATGCGACCAATGAAGATAATAATTCTTAGAGGAGTAGAATGGAAATTGCAATGTCAAACTTGATTCTATTTGTGGGCTAAATCAAACTTGAATTGAAGCGTCTGTAATTTTACAAGGAGACTAGCTCTTGGGGGCAAGCTTAGCCTTGATCATCTCAACCTCCTTAACATCAATATGGAATGCCTTGGCCAACACGTCGTCAGGCACTGTGGGCTTGGCCCCAAACAGTGCAGTCGCGATGGCTTGAGTCTTTGGCAATTGGCTGTTGAATGCCACGATGACGGTGCGGGGGCATTCTGGACATTCTTTTGGAAGTGGACCAATCCTCTAGGGAACACAAAGATCTCGCCCGCCTTGATGGTCTTAGCAATGAGGACGTTAGTGGTGGTTATGAATCTAGCATGTAGCTCCCCACAGAGCACAAACACTATCTCGGTGGCTCGTGGGTGGGTGTGGGGTTGGGTGAGGCCGAAAGGAGCATAGTCGACGCGGAGTAGGGACATGCCAAGGGTGTTGAGGCCCGGGATCTATTGGACGTTGGCCGTGGTCACTAGGGAGCCTAAGGTGTTGTTGATGAGTCCAAGTTTGGCCAGCCCATCAAAGAAGAAATCGTTTCGTTGAAAGTCGCTTTGCACGAGAATCCATTGACCATCACTTCTGTTCAACACAATAATAGTATGAATCATACAGTGCCTTAAACGTGCATATTATTTGATCTGTGAGAGAAACTTATGAGCCCTATACTACAAAAACAATTTGGCTAATGAAACAAGAAAGAGGAGCGCTACAGAGTTCTTGTCACGGAGAAGTATAAGAGAAAACTAGCCATGTACATGTTAGAATTAATGTCTAGGGTTTATCGATACTTGTCTGGGGTTGTCGGTAGTTTAAGAAGAAAACCATAAGAAACGCACATAGACAAGCGTATATGCTCTTACTGGAAGCAAGATCAGCGACACGGACATCTTGGAGCATGTCAAGATAGCAGAAATGACGCTCGGGAAGATGGCAAAGCTCATGACTGTAACAACAGTGGCCACCATTCTTGGACCGATCTCCATTGTTAATGGTGTGCAAAAGGAAAGTGAAGAAGAAGGCTTAAATGGGCAAATGATATATTCTTTTCAGCTAGGAGGGGAACTATTTATAAGGGAGAAATAGGACATATCAGGCATTGACTTTTGAATGCAGCTACAAGTTCAAGCTTGAAAGCATGAAACATGTCTATTGGCCCCAAAGAAAATGATTCCCAAACTCGAATAATTAATTACCATTTATTTGGAAAAGGAGAAAAATAGCTTAAATTTTCTTTAATGATTAAAATCTATGAGAACGAACTTCTGCAATAATTCCTAGCTCCTCTGTCATTTTTATGCCTTTCTATTGATAGAAAAGCAAAAGGAGCTCGAAACTTGGAAGGTGGAATGACATGCCAAACTTCTTTTATAAGGCTCCTTTTAACAAGTAATAAATTTTCTCGACAAGGCCAACAGAGTGCCCTCGAGGGCTGGTTCTTTCATGAATCTGCTATCACTATCAAAACCTTATTTTGTGCTATTCTTCGAACCCATTTTTTTGCCTATGAAACAAATGCTTGACACACTAAACTTATGCAAAGTTTGTTTACGATTATGGGGTGATTTTGTAAATTTCTCGTAGTGCTTAAATATAATTATACTCATCTCAAATGCCCACTTACGCGTTAGTATATCATTTTGGAAATCAATTCCACAAACCATTTGCTATCACTATCACCACTCTCTGTCTATATATATATCTATATATATATATATATATATATATATATACATATATCAGGATTATATTTTGACTCCAGATATGCTTGGGAGCTGCATCAAAATCATGGTTACTGCTATGTGCATCTCTAAATTCATTACCTACAAAAAAATACACCTTAGTTTAGCATGTAGCAACCTAAAAAGAAGGCTTTTGCACATGGAACCTACTAGGGCACATGAAACCTACTAGGGCATATGGCATATGCTTTGTACGCGTTTGATGGAATACATACTATTTGGACTTCTTAAAAGTCGTTTGGTTACGTTTATATAATCAATTTTTTAAATTCTTAAACACAATAAATGAGGGTATCCTCCGTCTTTTAAGAGCTATCAGCATCTTTGAAGTTTTTATTCGTTCTTCAATAATTAAAAACTTTCTTGTGTCTGATGATGAATGATGAGAGTATCCTTCGAATATCTAGACTAGTTCTTTGAATGTTATATAGAAATAAATGTGCTACTTTTGTTAGTTCTAACTAATTGATATTTATTTTCATTATGATGAAAGATATCATGGGGCAACTCAAACAAAAGGTATAATAACATCTGCTTATGACGAACATTGTTTAGCGAGTTGAAAATATATAAACATTTACTATTCTACGTAACCAATTATTGTTTTTGATCGAAAGAATGTTTAAATACAATTAAACAAGTTAAAATGATTTATAAATATCAGCTTTGGAATTTTCAAAGGCCTTTACTGAATTTGGGAAAGGCTAGGACGGCTCTGGAATCTTATAGTTGGAGACAATTAAATATGGCATATCTAATTGAAACTAGCACATTAAGCACAAAGGTTTAGGGTTTTGGCAGGTCATTTATTTACAAACTGGTATACTTGTGACAAATTTATTCAAAACTAATTTTTTGACTGTAAAAAATCCTAAACTGGTACACCCTTAACAAATTTAGCCCAACTGATTATAAAAACCCTAAACTGGTACATTTGTGACAAATTTACCCTAAACTAATTTATTCGATTGCCAAAATATATTTGTGACAAATATACCCTCTGTTAAATTAAATTAATACCATGAAAAATCACAAAAATTGTAATTGTAACAAATTGAAAATAAAATCCTAAACTGATACACTAGTCAACTTTGCGTGTTATTCAATTTAGTAATTTGATAGTAAAATTTAACAAAAAACTAATAGATGGTGAATTTATCACAACTATACCAATTTGGGATAAATTTATCAAAGGTGTACCGGTTTGGGATTTTTGGTGGAAAAAAAAAATTAGTCTGGGGTAAATTTGTCACAAGTTTACTAGTTTGAGGTTTTTTAAGGTAGTAACTCTTATTTGAAATATCATCTATCTACTCCACTTATTCCTAGCATTTTGGCCCTCGGCGACTTTCGATCTCCTTATCCAATTGGTCGTTTTTCCACTCCATTTTTGGTGTTTGGCAGCATGCAAGTGATCAATGTCGGAATGCAACCTCCCCTCTTCGTATCTTTTAAAACTGTTACAAGTCCACCCAGCACATGAACTTTGGTCCCCCTTTGTTTAAAAATTGGCCTTCAAATTGGAAAGCCAACAAGATTTATTATATTCACATAAAAGTAGGATGTGACAGTACCATCCAAAACTTGTACCGTTGTGAAATTAGGTTGTTGTAGGGGTGTTTGTTTGTGTTCTTTTTTTCTATTTATGAACAAAAATTCTATTTTTTTGTTCTCGGGAACAAAAAAGAACAGAAACGCGTTTGTTTGCGTTTTGTTCCAAACTGTTTTTTGTTCCCGGGAACAAAAAGAACATAAACAAGAAACAAGAAAAACTTGTTTCTTATTCTTGGAACAATTTTGAGAAACATATTTTCTCTCTCTTCCTTATTTTCTTCTCTTTCTTTTCTTTTTCTTTTTTTATTCTTTTTCTTTGGCCGGTCGCCGGCCTCGGCCATGACCCATGACCCGCGACGGCGGCGACCTCGAGGGCCGACGACCGGCCGGAGCGAGCGTCGCCGGCCGGCGCGAGGCTCGGCCTCGCCTTGGCCGGGTGAGCTCGGCCTCGCCGGATCCGGCGAGGCCAACGCGCCGCCCGGCGCCTTCGCCTTGGCTGGGCGAGCTCGGGCTCGCCGGATCTCGCGAGGCCGAGCTCGCCCAGCCACCGGCGAGGCTTGGCCTCGCCGAGCCACCGCTGTGTCGGCGTTGCTTGGCGGTGGCCCGGCGAGGCCGAGCCTCGCCCAACCACGCGAGGCTCGACCTCGCCGGGCTCGAGCCTCGCCGTGGCTAGGCGAGGCCACCGACCCTCGTCGGCCGGTTGCCGGCCATGGCCGGCGGCCGGCGACCGGCCACAAGGAAGAAAAAAAAAAAAAATAAAGAAAAATAAAATAAAATAAAAATATTAAAAATTAAAAGAAACAAAAAAAGAACACAAATTTACCAAACGTGTTTTGTTCTTTTTTTATTCTCGGAACAAGTTTACCAAACGCGTTTTACGGTAAAAAATTGTTCCCGAGACAGAAATAGTTTTTTCTATTTCTGTTCCCTGGAACAATTTTTGAACAAAAACACAAATAAACGCACCCGTAATGAACTCATTTGATATGCCTTCGAATAATCATTTAAAAAGTTCTAAATTTATTGTATTGCCGCCATTCCAATTCTAAATTTTTCAATTTGGCCAATTTCGATCATAAACTTTTTGATGATTTTTTCAATATAGTCATTCTAATAAATTTCACTCAGAATCACATTAAAAATGATAAAATTAAGGGAATTTGACGCCATGACTCTAGGCGAATAAGATGGAAAAATATTAACCAGCATCAAAAGTTGGCCGCTAGATTTAATCTGGAAATCCCTAATCGAGACTTGCACATTAAAAAATATAAATTTCATAGTTAACTCTCTAATCGTTCTTCTGAGATATGATTATTGAAAAACAACTGGGATTGGAGAAAACCCATTGATCATGTGGTCGATTCCTCTATGACTTTGAGACTAGAAAGATAGATTTCATCTGGAAATCAGAAGATAAACTTACATTCCCATTAATAGATTCATATTGCATTTAACAAAAATAAAAAATCTTGATGGTATTAAATTATTAATAGTGAGTTAGAAAGGGAAATGTGAAATGCTTTGTTGGATATTGGAATTTGTCCCACTTAGCACTTGCCAACGATTATTGTGGACCAATCCTTACAATCTCACCAGTGCGGCCTCCGAAAATAATTAATAGGAATAAGGAACACCAATGCACGGATAATCACCATTGACCGACAACACGTACATTGACAAAGTCTGCATCGATTGATGTAAATATTTGTTTTCGTTATCTTATGTATGATATTATCTCTCCCTTGCGAAAACTCACGTCAGTAACAGCATTCAGAAGAATACAACGAACATGGCCTTAAACTCGGATATTGCGCGAGCAATAAATGGATTGGCCCACGAGATCTGGATCCAATCAAATGATGTCTAGAGCTGTCAATTCAATGGCGAAGTCCTCGCTTCTTCTCTCTAGTATTCAGATGCATCTATGGCATTTAGCTTACTAAAGCTACCACGGTCCTGCTTGAGTTTCTGCTAGCTATAGCTCATATGAAAATGAGAGGGGGAGGATGCCTGTGTTTAGCAACTATGCAGCTCCTTAAGTTACTTTGGTTAACGATTTAATCTAACTAAATTTCCTAGAAAGCCCACATACTCATGGGTTTTGCAATTCTTGCGTAAATCTAGGGGTACATAACATGGCAAACTACTCAGAGGTTTGTTCAGATTCTACGTTGAGATTGAACAGATTCTGATAGAATTAGATCATTTTATCTAAAATTTTGAGTCCCTTGATCACGATTTGCCATCATGATTATCTGTTTATGCCTCATCAAAGTTGCATCTTTCCATATACACAGCTGATTTAAGTTTGCTGATTCACCAGATCTTGTTCGAGGACAAGATGGAGAGTAAAAAGCCAAGTTTTATTTTGTTTGATCAGTCAAACATGTTGGAGCAGGTAATTTATTATCACACAAAAATTTTCTAAGGAAGCCCTAAAATTGACTTCAGTAGCTCAAAGTGATGATATATTCCAACCTTTTTTCAGTGGCTCAAAACCTCTTTTATTTGATAAAAAGGGTACAAAAAGATTATAGACATGGGGTTTTTGTGACCAATGAAGATAACAATTCTCAGAGTAGAATGGAAATTGCAATGTCAAACTTGATTCTATTTGTGGGCCAAATCAAACTTGAATTGAAGCGTCTGTAATTTTACAAGGAGACTAGCTCTTGGGGGCAAGCTTAGCCTTGATCATCTCGACCTCCTCAACATCAATCTGGAATGCCTTGGCCAACACGTCATTAGGCATTGTGGGCTTGGCCCCAAACAGCGCAGTCGTGATGACTTGAGTCCCTGCCAATTGGCTGTTGAATGCCACGATGACGGCTGTAGGGGCATTTTGGACGTTCTTTTGGAAGTGGACCAATCCTCTAGGGAACACAAAGATCTTGCCCGCCTTGATGGTCTTAGCAACGAAGACGTTAGTGGTGGTTATGAATCCGGCGTGTAGCTCCCCATAGAGCACGAACACTATCTCGGTGGCTCGTGGGTGGGTGTGGGGTGGGGTGAGGCCAAAAGGAGCATAGTTAACGCGGTGTAGGGACACGCCGAGGGTGTTGAGGCCCGGGATCTTTTGGACGTTGGCCATGGTCACTAGAGAGCCTAAGGTGTTGTTGGCGAGTCCAGGTTTGGCTAGCCCATCAAAGAAGAAGTCAGTTTCGTTGAAAGTCGCTTTGCACGAGAATCCATTGACTATCACTTATGTTCAACACAATAAAAGTATGAATCATATAGTGCCTTAAACATGCATATTATTTTATCAGTGAGAGAAACTTATGAGCCCTATACTACAAAAACAGTTTGGCTAATGAAACATGTCACGCCCCGATCCTCGAGCGCACGCCCATCCCTCACTTGGTCGATTAATAGTAACGTCCCAGGACGCATCGCCGACCCTTTCATTTTAATATGCATGTGGAAGTAGATATAAAATCCCCATATAATAAAACAATGGGATACAAAAGTAGAGCCATATTTTTCAAACCTGGAAAAAAAACACAACCACACTTTTGTGCATTGCAAACCAGTGCATATATATACAATACAAACTATAGTGGTTCAATTCTACTCAAACAAGTTCAGTACACAAGTCTTGCAAACAGGGGTGGGGTTTCAATCCTCTCCTGGGTCCTCCTCTAGGTCCTCCTTTGGGTCCTCCTTTTCTTCGACGATCTCTCCTTCCTCCTTGCTCTAGCTAGAGCCTACACCTGAGAATTCTAGAGAGTCGGGATCATCCTCGAGTTTAGGATCCTTCGCATCAACCACTGATTCACCCTTGGGATTTGCTGTCCCCTTCCCGAATGCTACCTCCAAAATGTACAGAGGTACATCACCTTCCGGTACAAGACCCTCCCTTCGTCCATCATGGTAATGGCGATACCACGACCAGTGTTTGTGGGGCACCTTTTAAGGTTTACCCACGTCAACCCAGACGGTAGATTTCACCATTACGTACTCAAGGCCTTCCGGGTGGTGGTGTATCGGGATGTGATAACCTATCTCAGTGATCTCTTCAAGTATACCAAAATGCATTGGGGGTGGAGGTGTTGCCATCTACGAACCTGAAATGTTATCCCATAATGGGGTAAGACGACGTCTCAGCGAGTTCTACCCCTTAAGACTTGATTAGGAAGCCAATACGCCCTAAGGCTGCCTATGCACAAACACGATTCGGAGGACTTACCTTGGCCTCAGTTCTCTCCTGCAAGTCAATTCAATTCGTACTATCACCAAATCACATCACATCAACAATCAAATCGAATCATCGATCAATCAACTCAGTCGATTACATGTCACCACGACCTTTCCTTGGTCGGTACATTCAATACTATCTTTAAAGTCCGACCATAGTCTAGGACTGCTCACCCAAAGCTGAAAATAGATAGTATAACTCGCCCAAAGCTGATAATTTAGTATACTATTTATATGCTTGCCCAAAGCTGATAAGTTAGGGCCCCCTGGCCAATGTAGTATACTATATATATGCTCACCCAAAGCTGATAACAAAATATACTGATTGCCCAAAGTTGACATATTGCCCGTAGGTCGATATAGTATACCGGTATACTGCTCACTCAAAGCTGACATATCGCTTGTAGGCCGATATAGTATACCACTTCCACCATATAATCAATTTATTATTTTTATCATACCCGATAAAAATAGTCATGTGTGGGTACAGGGTTGGCCTTATCCAAAATATAATAATTTCACTTTTGATCCTCCCACTTCTTTTAGCAGTCCAAAATTAGATTTTTGGCGCTGTAAACCAATGCCCGATAATTTTCCAATTAATTACCAAAATTAATTAATTTAGGAATAAAATCCTAAAATCACAATTAAATCAATTCAGACAATTTAGCACTCAAATAAATAAACAGATTGCACCACAATAGTCAGCATAAAATTCCGATCACTGGCTATCCCGGTCTAATTTCCGAAAATAAGTAAATAATTTAATAATTACAAAAAATAATAAATAAATACCAATAAATCCAACTTAGGCCCGTAATACCTAATTGGACGCCGAAACGGACTCGGAAAAATGTCGAGACTCGTTGAATAAATACTAGAGTCTATTTACTCGCTAATTGCACTAACTAACCACCTAACATGCATTGGCAGATAATTAAATTAACTAATCTAATCTATCCACCTAACCATGCTTAATTTAATCTAATCAACCCCTAAGTATCATTAACCTACTAAGCGAGGATTATTGAGTTAAACTCACTTGTTTCACGAGCCGGTTGGTTCAATTTGATGGGGACACAATGGGGAACAACTTTCTCCAAAGCGGGCCAAGCTTTTGAGGTCGGAAGCAACCTCAAAACGGGCCAAACCTCCTGTTGGAAACCCTCTCTGTT
Organism: Eucalyptus tenuipes; assembly: GCA_014182365.1. Classification (NCBI taxonomy): domain Eukaryota; kingdom Viridiplantae; phylum Streptophyta; class Magnoliopsida; order Myrtales; family Myrtaceae; genus Eucalyptus; species Eucalyptus tenuipes. The sequence continues at coordinate 39,557,658 of CM024539.1, read as the reverse complement.
TGCTGCTGATCTTGGTTGGAAAAGAGAGCAACAAGCTTGGTTAAGGGCGGAAATCGATCGAGGAAGGTTGCAAGGTTTAAATCGGGGCTTGTCGGGGACCTACGGAGGTCGGAGGTGAGCTAAACAACTTTGGCACGGCTGAAACAGAGGCTGGAACACATGACTAGGCTGCTGGAATGGCAAGGACGACATGGCAGGCGGAGGGCGTGCGCGGCTAGGCGCAAACGGCGTGCGAGGCGGCGGGGTGGTGTTCCGACGACGTGCGGCGTGCGGCGAGGACAGGATGGTTTTGGCGGCTTCTCTCCTTGGCTGTTGGTTCCGAAAATTGCACAGTGAAGGGGAGGAAGGGGTTGGTCGGCAGCTTGAGGAAGAAGGAGGGGGATAAGGGTCCTACCATGGCCATTTTTTTTCCTTCAATGGTCCCCTTGACCATCCTCAGCCACCAGCACCTCCTTGGCCTCCATTAAGCCACCAATGCCTCATCTTACAACTCTGGAGATGGTCCAAAACCATAGGCATACGGGGGCATACGAATTTCCAACATTTCTCCCTTAATTGGACACTTGTTCTTGCTCAATTCAATCCCATTTGGCCCTCATAAATTCGATTAACACCTCAATGATCAAATTGGTATTTTTCCTCACCAATTGATCCCACTTGCTTCCCAATTGCGCGATCAAAAATGGTCCCTGATTTTTTTCTGGACAAAAATAGCCCTAGAACGACTTTTTCCCAAAAAGTCTCGGGTTTCATAAAAATCTTTTGAGACTGAGTCGACACTTCTAGAATTAATTAAAAGATGAAGGAACTTTCAATTTCTGAAATCGGATTCAAATTCGCGGTTAATTTTCAATTTGGCGCGATTTTAGCGTGACTTAGGTTACTGGATAGTTTTCAGAAATTTTTAGTGCAAATGACCCGTGGTCAATTTTTTTCGAGCCACAATGAACCCACTCGACGCATTGATGACTCTCGGTTGTCGTGAAAATCTCGAGAATTCAAATACGGACACAAGGTACCAAAATGATAGAAAAATCAGTTCTAGTGCTAGCCGGCGAGAATTTTCCAATTTAGTGGTGTCACCCATGATTAGCCACACATCTCTATTTTTTTTTTTGGACAAGCACACATACATGTTGAACCAACCTATTTCTGATTTCTAGTCGATTTTTAACTGTCCCGTAATGACCTCTAAAGATGGACATGGTCAAATAGCCGATTCCTGGTCGAATTCTCAAGTCTATTGTATTAAAATTTCTTAACGGTTTCTCCAGATAGTCTAATTATCTCGAGAGTGATTAGCTCTGAGAACAGTCCTATAGGCGCGTCGATGAAATGCCCGATTTATTCAATAGAAAACAGGATCAAAAATCTGGGATGTCACAAAACAAGAAAGAGTAGCACCACAGAGTTCCTATCATTGAGAAGTATAAGAGAAAACAAGCCATGTACATGTTAGAATTAATGTCTAGGGTTTATCGATACTTGTCTAGAGTTGTCAGTAGTTTAAGAAGAAAACTATATGAAACGCACATAGACAAGCGTATATGCTCTTACTGGAAGCAAGATCAGCAACACAAACATCTTGGAGCATGTCGAGATCAGTAGAAACGACGCCCAAGAAGATGGCGAAGTTCATGACTGTAACAACAGTGGCCACCATTCTTGGACCGATCTCCATTGTTAATGGCGTGCAAAAGGAAAGTGAAGAAGAAGGCTTGAAACGGGAAAATGATATCTTCTTTTCAGCTAGGAGGGGAACCATTTATAAGGGAGAGATAGGACATATCGGCCGTTGACTTTTGAATGCAGCTATGAGTTCAAACTTGAAAGCATGAAACATGTCTATTGGCCCCAAAGAAAATGCCCTCTAAAACTCGAATAATTAATTACCAATTAATTGGAAAAGGAGAAAACTGATTAAATTTTCTTTAATGATTAAAATCTATGAGAATGAACTTTTGCAATAATTCCTAGCTCCTCTGTCATTTTTATGCCTTTCTATTGATAGAAAAGCTGAAGGATCTCGAAACTTGGAAGGTGGAATGACATGCCAAACTTCTTTTATAAGGCTCCTTTTAACAAGTCAGAAATTTTCTTGACAAGGCCAACAGAGTGCCCTCGAGGGCTGGTTCTTTCATGAATCTGCTATCGCTATCAAAACCTTATTTTGTGCTATTCTTCGAACCCATTTTTTTGCTATGAAACAAATGCTTGACACACTAAACTTATGCAAAGTTAGTTTACGATTATGGGGTGACTTTGTAAATTTCTCCTAGTGCTTAAATATAATTATACTCATCTCAAATGCCCACTTACGCATTAGTATATTATTTAGGAAATTAATTCCACAAACCATTTGTTATCGCTACCACCACTCTTTGTCTATATATATACATATATCAAGATTCGATTCTGACTCCAAATATGCTTGCAAGTTGCATCAAAATCACGGTTACTTCTATGTGCAGCTCTGAATTCATTACCTATAGAAAAATACACATCTTAGTTTATCACGTAGCAACCTAAAAGGAAGGCTTTTGCACATGCAACCTACTAGGGCAAATGAAACCTACTAGGGCATATGGCATATGGCATATGCTTTGTACGCGTTTGATGGTTTACATACTAGTTTGACTTCTTAAAAGTCGTTTGGTTACGTTTATAGAATCAATTTTTATATTCTTAAATGCAATAAATGAGGGTATCCTCCATCTTTTAAGAGCTATCAGCATCTTTGAAGTTTTTATTCGTTCTTCAATAATTAAAAACTTTCTTGTGTCTGATGATAAATGATGAGAATATCCTTCGAATATATAGAGTAGTTCTTTGAATGTTATATAGAAATAAATGTGCTACTTTTGTTAGTTCTAACTAAATGACATTTATTTTCATTATGATGAAAGATATCATGGAGTAACACAAATAAAAGGTATAATAACATCTGCACATGACGAAAATTGTTTATCGAGCTAAAAATATATAAACATTTACTATTTTGCGTAACCAAATATTGTTTTTGATCGAAAGAATGTTTAAATAAAGATAAACAAGTTAAAATGATTTATAAATATCAGCTCTGGAATTTTCAAAGGCCTTTACTGAATTTGGGAAAGGCTCTGAGGACGGCTCTGGAATCTTATAGTTGGAGACAATTAAATATGGCATATCTAAATGAAACTAGCACATTAAGCACAAAGGTTTAGGGTTTTGGCAGGTCATTTATGTATAGGATTAATACCTTGAAAAGCCCCAAATTGATACATTTATGACAAATTTACCCCAAACTAATTTTTTTATCATGAAAAACCTCAAACCGGTATATCCATGACAAATTGACCCCAACTGATCATAAAAATCCTAAACCGGTACACTTGTGACAAATTTACTCCAAACTAATTAATTCAACTGCTAAATACCTCAAATCGGTACATTTGTGACAAATATACCCTACGTTAAATTAATTTTTTTTTATACCCAATGAACCCCGTACAGCCGGTAGCCGGCGGGTAAACCCTGGAGTGACGCTAGCGGAGGACCCACCACCCCGGTGCCACACTTAAGACCTCAAGCGTCCACGCTAGGTTTCGAACCCTTCTGTCCTAGGCAGACTTTACGAAGGCTCTTATCCAGCGACAGCCACCACAAGTGGTGGTTACGTTAAATTAAATTAATACCACGAAAAATCACAAAAATTGTATAACTATAACAAATAAAAAATAAAATCCTAATATGATACATTAGTCAACTGTCACGTGTTATTCAATTTAGTAATTTGATAGTAAAATTTAATGAAAACTAGCAGAGGGTAAATTTATCACACTTATACCGGTTTGGGGTAAATTTGTCAAATGTGTACTGGTTTTAGATTTTTGGTGGGGCGATTCCCTGAGCCATACGAGAGAGATTCCACCGGAAGTTCAGCTCGATTCCGAAAGCACAAGAGAGAGAGAGAGAGAGGTTTAACGCCCTGGAGAGCAGCAAAGAGGATTAGGGCTTCGACTGTTTCGTAAATCTTTCATTTTTCAGCTATTGAGTTGACCACAAAATTAGTCAAAATCTAATACATACATACATATATATACATATATATATGTATGTATTATAATATAACCCGATTACAATATCTAACCGCAAAAATCTGATAATTCTTTATTCTCTCAAAAAATCAGTTCGAGACCTTTAATGACTTAAATTTCAAATCCAACACATGGAAAGAATGTGCAAATAAATTGCAGATAAATAGGTAAGCTTTTGCAACGTTGATCAAAAGTAGGAGCAAATTCAATTTGGGTACGCCGTAAAGGCAAGATTCGTATAAATTTATTTTTATTTAGCAATATTTACCTATACGACTTTCTATTTTAAAGTTTGAAACTACAAATAAAATTTTGTAAATTCTAAAACATGACACGTCTTTTTACACAATATCTGAAAATTTCAAACAATTTCGAGTTTGTCATGCTAAATTTAAGTAAAAAAAAAAAGTTAAAAGTTAAGAGCATAAGTGATTTTCAAATCACAAGAATATTCTGAATTGAAGGCGAGGAGGATTTCTCTTTGGCATTTAATCAAACACTTGATGAACATCTAGTTTAGAGTTAGCCAAGAGAGAAACAATGGAACAATATAAGTTGAGAATGAGTAGTTAGAGGTAAAGTCGAGAGAGGAACCGATAAATAATTTGGTGATGATTAAAATGTTGGAAAACCGACTTAGAAAGAGATGGAACCACAGATGAGGTGGTGAACCTTAGCCTTTCAAGTGAAATGTGAATAGAAGTGAGTGGATCCAGGTTTTACTTGGAACCTAGACATTGAAATAGGTTTTTCATTTTTTGGAATCCGAAACCCACCCTACATACATTGGAACCTAGAATCTACCTATTACATGTTCTAGGATCCGTTCCAAGATCTACTCAAGTTTCACTTATATTTTTAATTAAACGATTACAATGAATCATCTCTTTTAATGACTATCACTTGTTGCTACAATCCATCAATCAAAACTTATACTTAGGCACATGAAGAATATGAAATATTAACAAAGTAAAAATCTCAGTCATAAATGGAAGCTCGAACCAGTGGTTCCAAATTATAAACTCATTGTCAAACGCTATGGAATACCATTGGATTATGCAAAGACAAAGACTAAGAAAAATGCAAAAACTTGTTTTTAGATTTCAAGCTCCATCTACCTAGGACTTGGAACCTACCCATCATAACAGGTTTCCAAATTTTTGGAACCTATAACCTACCGGTCCATTGAACCTTGAATCCTGGAACCGAATAGGTTTTCATCGGTTCGGTTTCCAAGTTTGAGGTTCCACCCTAGAATTATGCTTACACTTAGCTGTGAGCAAAGGCATCAACAAGAATACTTGTGGACGTCGGAGTGAGAGACCATCTTGGTGGATGGCTGTAGGAGAGGTGATGGGGCGCTATCGATGAGAAATGCCAAAGACAATGAGTCTAGCATGATACAAGGTTTTCCTAGTGCGTAGGAACTGTTAATTTAATTTTATGTGCATCTATTTTATTTTGATCATAAATGTTTTTCCATTGACTAAAATGCGAAAGTTTGGCTAATTAATTATGAAAAGCTCTTCCGATGAAACAAACCCACACATAGTAAATCCCTAATCGAGACTTGTGCATTAAAAAAATATAAATTTCATAGTTATCTCTCTAATCTAATCTTTCTTCTGAGATATGATTATTGAAAAACAATTGAGATTGGAGAAAACCCATTGATCGTATGGTTGATTCCTCTATGACTTTGAGACTGGAAAGATAGATTTAATCTGGAAATCAGAAGATAAATTTACGTTCCCATTAATAGATTCATATTGCATTTAACAAAAACAAAAAATCTTGATGGTATTAAATTATTAATAGTGAGTTAGAAAGGGAAATGTGAAATGCTTTGTTGGATGTTGGAATTTGTCCCACTTAGAACTTGCCAACGATTATTGTGGACCAATCCTTACAATCTCACCAGTGCGACCTTCGAAAATAATTAATAGGAATAAGGAACACCAATGCACGGATAATCACCATTGACCAACAACACGTACATCGACAAAGTCCGCATCGATTGTGTAAATATTTGTTTTCGTTTTCTTATGTATAATATTATCTCTCCCTTGCGAAAACTCACGTCAGTACCAGCATTGAGAAGAATACAACGAATATGGCCTTAAACTCGGATATTGCGCGAGCAGTAAATGGACTGGCCCACGAGATCTGGATCCAATCAAATGATGTCTAGAGCTGTCAATTCAATGACGAAGTCCTCGCTTCTTCTCTCTACTATTCAGATGCATCTATGGCATTTAGCTTACTAAAGCTACCACGGTCCTGCTTGAGTTTCTGCTAGCTATAGCTTATCTGAAAATGAGAGGGGGAGGATACCTGTGTTTGGCAACTATGCAGCTCCTTAAGCTCCTTTGGTTAATGATTTAATCTAACTAAATTTCCTTAAAAACCCACATACTCATGGGTTTTGCAATTCTTGCGTAAATCTAGGGGTACATAACATGGCAAACTACTCAGAGGTCTGTTCAGATTCTACATTGAAATTAAACAGATTCCGATAGAATTAGATCATTTTATCTCAAATTCTGAGTCCCTTGATCATTATTTGCCATTATTAATATCTGTTTATGCCTCATCAAGGTTGCATCTTTCCATGTACACAGCTGATTTAAGTTTGCTGATTCACCGGATCTTGTTCGAGGACAGGATAGAGAGGAAAAAGCCAAGTTTTCTTTTGTTTGAACAGTCAAACATGTTGGAGCAGATAATTTATTAACGTATTAGACGGATCATACACAAATTTTCTAAGGAAGCCCTAAAATTGACTTCAGCAGCGCAAAGTGGTAATTTCTTCCAACCTTTTTTCAGCGGCTCAAAACCTCTTTTATTCGATAAAAAGGGTACATAAAGATTATAGACATGCAGTTTATGCGACCAATGAAGATAATAATTCTTAGAGGAGTTGAATGGAAATTGCGATGTCAAACTTGATTCTATTTGTGGGAAATCAAACTTGAATTGAAGCGTATGTAATTTTACAAGGAGACTAGCTCTTGGGGGCAAGCTTAGCCTTGATCATCTCGACCTCCTTAGCATCAATCCGGAACGCCTTGGCCAACACGTCGTTAGGCACCGTGGGCTTGGCCCCAAACAGCGCAGTCGTGATGATTTGAGTCCCTGCCAATTGGCTATTGAATGCTGCGATGACGGCTGCGGGGGCATTCTGGACGTTCTTTTGGAAGTGGATCAATCCTCTAGGGAACACAAAGATCTCGCCCGCCTTGATGGTCTTAGCAACGAAGACGTTAGTGGTGGTTATGAATCCAGCGTATAGCTCCCCATAGAGCACGAACACTATCTCGGTGGCTCGTGGGTGGGTGTGGGGTGGGGTGAGGCCGAAAGGAGCATAGTCGACGCGGTGTAGGGACACGCCAAGGGTGTTGAGGCCTGGGATCTTTTGGACATTGGCCATGGCCACTAGAGAGCCTAAGGTGTTGTTGGTGAGTCCAGGTTTGGCCAGCCCATTGAAGAAGAAGTCCGTTTCGTTGAAAGCCGCTTTGCACGGGTATCCATTGACCATCACTTCTGTTCAACACAATAATAGTATGAATCATACAATGCATTAAACGTGCATATTATTTGATCTGCGAGAGAAACTTAAGAGCCCTATACTACAAAAACAGTTTGGCTAATGAAACAAGAAAGAGTAGTGCTATAGAGTTCCTGTCATGGAGAAGTATAAGAGAAAACAAGCCATGCACATGTTAGAATTAATGTCTAGGGTTTATCGATACTTGTCTAGAGTTGTTAGTAGTTTTAGAAGAAAACTATAAGAAACACACATAGACAAGCGTATATGCTCTTACTAGAAGCAAGATCGGCGACACAGACATCTTGGAGCATGTCGGGATCAGCAGAAACGATGCCCAGGAAGATGGCGAAGCTCATGACTGTAACAACAGTGGCCACCATTCTTGGACCGATCTCCATTGTTAATGGTGTGCAAAAGGAAAGTGAAGAAGAAGGTTTGAACGGGCAAATGCTTTCTTCTTTTCAGCTAGGAGGGGAACTATTTATAAGGGAGAAATAGAACATATCAGGCATTGACTTTTGAATGCAGCTACAAGTTCAAACTTGAAAGCATGGAACATGTCTATTGGCCCCAAAGAAAATGCCCTCTCAAACTCGAAGAATTAATTATCAATTAATTGGAAAAGGAGAAAAACAACTTAAATTTTCTTTAATGATTAAACTCAGCAAAACTATGAGAATGAACTTCTGCAATAATTCCTAGCTTCTCTATCATTTTTATGCTTTTCTATTGATAGAAAAGTAGAAGGAGCTCGAAACTTGGAAGACGGAATGACATGCCAAACTTCTTTTATAAGGCTCCTTTTAACAAGTAAGAAATTTTCTCGACAAGGCCAACAGAGTGCCCTCAAGGGCTGGTTCTTTCTTGAATTTGCTATCGTTATCAAAACCTTATTTGATGCTATTCTTCGAACCCGTCTTTTTCGCTATGAAACAAATGCTTGACACACTAAACTTATGCAAAGTTAGTTTACGATTATCGGGGTGATTTTGTAAATTTCTTATGGTGCTTAAATATAATTATACTCGTCTCAAATGCCCACTTATGTGTTAGTATATCATTTAGGAAATCAATTCCAAAACTGTCACTATCACCACTCTCTGTCTATATATATACATATATTAGGATTCAATTTTGACTCTAGATATGCTTGTGAGTTGCATCAAAATCATGGTTACTTCTATGTGCATCTCTATATTCATTACCTACAGAAAAATACACATCTTAGTTTATCACATAGCGACCTAAAAAGAAGGCTTCTGCACATGGAACCTATTAGGGCACATGAAACCTACTAGGGCATATGGCATATGCTTTGTACGCGTTTGATGGAATACATACTATTTGGACTTCTTAAAAGTCGTTTGGTTACGTTTATGTAATCAATTTTTTTATATTCTTAAACGCAATAAATGAGGGTATCCTCCGTCTTTTAAGAGCTATCAGAATGTTTGAAGTTTTTATTCGTACTTCAATAATTATATACTTTCTTGTGTCTGATGATAATGGATGAGAATATCCTTCGAATATCTAGAGCCGTTCTTTGAATGTTATATCAAAATAAATGTGCTACTTTTGTTAGTTCTAACTAATTGATATTTATTTTCATTATGATGAAAGATGTCATGGAGTAACTCAAATAAAAGGTATAATAACATCTGCACATGAAGAACATTGTTTAGCGAGCTGAAAATATATAAACATTTACTATTCAGCGTAACCAAATATTGTTTTTGATCGAAAGAATGTTTACATAAGAATAAAAAAATTAAAATGATTTATAAATATTAGCTCTGGAATTTTCAAAGGCCTTTACTGAATTTCGGAAAGGCTCTAAGGACTGCTCTGGAATCTTATAGTTGGAGACAATTAAATATGGCATATCTAAATGAAACTAGCACATTAAGCACATAGGTTTAGGGTTTTGATAGGTCATTTATTTATAGGGTTAATACCTTAAAAAAACCCTAAACCGATACACTTGTGACAAATTTACTCAAAACTAATTTTTTTATTATGAAAAATCCCAAACTGGTACATCCATGACAAATTTACCCCAACTGATTATAAAAATCCTAAACCGGTACACTTGTAACAAATTTACTCAAAACTAATTTATTTGACCGCTAAAAATTCCAAATTGATACATTTGTGACAAATCTACCCTATGTTAAATTAAATTAATATCACAAAAAATTACAAAAATTATATAACTATAACAAACAGAAAATAAAATCCTAAACTGATACACCTGTCAACTGTCGCGTATTATTCAATTTACTCATTTGACAGTAAAATTTAATAAAAACTAACATATGGTAAATTTATCACAATTATACCAGTTTGAGGTAAATTTGTTAAAGGTGTATTGGTTTTAGATTTTTAGTAGTAAAAAAATTAGTTTGAAGTAAATTTGTTGTACGTGTACTAGTTTTGGGTTTTTCAGAGTATTAACCCTTATTTATAATATCTTCTATCTACTCCACTTATATCTGACATTTTGGCCCTTTGGCCGTCGGCGACTTTCGATCTCCTTGTCTAATTGGTCGTTTTTCCACTCCGTTTTTGGTGTTTGGCAGCATGCAAGTGATCGATGTCGGAATGCAACCTCCCCCCCCCCTTTTTTTTTGGTCGGTAACCTCCCCTCTTCGCATCTTTTAAAACTGTTACAAGTCCACCCAGCACATGAACTTTGGTCCCCCTCGGTTTAAAAATTGGCCTTCAGATTGGAAAGCCAACAAGATTTATCATATTCACATAAAAGTAGGATGTGACAGTATCATCCAAAGCTTGTACCATTGCGAAATTAGGTTGTTGTAATGAACTCATTTGATATGCCTTCTAATAATTGTTTAAAAAGTTCTAAATTTATTGTATGGCTACAATTCCAATTCTAAAATTTTCAATTTGACTAATTCAGTTCTAAACTTTTTGATAATTTTTTAATATAGTCATTCTAATCAAATTTACTCAGAATCACATTTAAAATGATAAAATTAAGGGAATTTGATGCCATCTCTCTAGGCGAATATGATGGAAAAATATTAACCAGCATCGAAAGTTGGTCGCCAGGTCTCATCAAAAACACATCCAGATCTGATTACATCGCAGAGGATATGTGGGCTTTCGAAGATAGACGTTGGCAGCAGAATAGGTGCCTAGAAACATTAATTGACGGAATAAGCTCAAACAGGAGGTCAAAGTTTGAAGCTTTACATCCTTGGTATTGAACTTAAGCATAGAAGATGGTCCAATCATCCTTGTAATTTTCCTCTCTCAAAATGACACTATAACACCGTGATATGGTCCAAAAGAACACCATCATATAGAAAAAAACAATAAGTTTCACACAATAATTCGATAGACTCCGAAACAACTACAAGATGCGGAAGGGGAAAGTCACTATATACGCCAAGCTCTTGCTCCTGAGACCCTAATTTGAACCACTAAAAAAAAATCCAACACTCCATAAACTAAATTCATACAAGCTCAAGGGCAAAACCTCATGATCTCAGCATAACCATTGCAAGCCTAGATCCACTCATCTCTGAGCAATTACCTACGAGGTAAAGAGACCTATCAATGCGCAAGCTCACCCTTAGAAGTCAAAAAAGAACAATAGGACAAAACACACGCACGCGCACATGCGCACGCACGCGTACATGCGCACGGAGTGAGACCATACTATCAAAGACAGTCGGGGGGTGTCCGAGCCCGCAACGTGAAAATCAAACCAATACAAATCGCACAAAGGAGGCTCTCTACTTACTACGAGATCTTCCCGTTCGAACTGAACACCAACTTTTCCGATGTAAACCCTCCTCCAACCTTAAGCCCATCATTAAGCAAAGTCGGTTTTACACTTTGGCCAAGTTTTTTGTCAACTCAATCGAGAATCAACGCAACATCCTCAAAAAAAAAAAAAAAAAAAAAAAAAAAAAAAAAACTCTCAATTCATCCATCTCAGCACCCGGCATACAAAGCTTCACGGCCCCGAAAAACCGTGAATGGGAGCGCGCCCGACAGAGGGGTAATCGTGCACCTTCCCGGACACAAATCCGTGTGATCCAGAAGAGGATTCGAGATTATGTGAACTCACCTCGGCGATGACGGCTTCCGGGGCAAAGAACTCGAGTCGACTGGGGGTGGCGCGACTCACTGGGCCGTCCGAGGGAGATTCCATGGGAAGTCCAGCTCGATTCCGAAAGCGCGCGGAGAGAGAGAGAGAGAGAGAGAGAGAGAGAGAGAGAGAGAGAGAGTTTTAACGCCCAGGAGAGCAGCAAATAGGATTGGGGTTTCGAATGTTGCATAAATCGTTCATTTTTCAGCTATTGTGTTGACCATAAAATTAGTCAAAATCTAATATATATATATATATATATATATATATATAATACAATATAATATAATATAGTATAATATAACATAACCTGATTACAATATCTGACCGCAAAAATCTGATAATTTTTTATACTCTCAAAAATTCAGTTCAAGGCCTTTAATGACTTAAATTTCAAATCCAACGTCACGGAAAGAATGTGCAAATAAATTGCAGATAAATGGGTAAGCTTCTGCAACTTTGATCAAATGTAGGAGCAAATTCAATTCGGGTACTCCGTAAAGGCAAGATTCGTATAATTTTTTTTTTATTTAGCAAAATCTACCTATACGAATTTCTATTTTAAAATTTGAAACTACAAATAAATTTTGTAAATTCTAAAACATGACACATCTTTTTACACAATATCCAAAAATTTCAAACAATTTCGAGTTTTTCATGCTAAATTTAAGTAAAAATAAAAAGTTAAAAGTTAAGAGCATAAGCGATTTTCAAATCACAAAAATATTCTGAATTGAAGGTGAGGAGGATTTCTCTTTGGCGTTTCATCAAACACTTGATGAACAGCTAGTTTAGAGTCAACCAAGAGAGAAACAATGGAACAATAGAAGTTGAGAATGAGTAATTAGAGGTAAAGTAGAGAGAGGAACCGAGAAATAATTCGGTGATGATGGAAAAGTTGGAGAATTGACTTAGAAAGAGAGGGAGCCACAAATGAGGTGGTGAGCCTTAGCCTTTCAAGTGAGCTGTGAATAGAAGTGAGCGGATTAAGGTTTTATACAGATTTCACTGAAACTTGAAATCTAGAGTTGAAATAAGTTTTTTCATTTTTTGGAACTTGAAACCCACCTTACATACATTGGAACTTAGAATCTACCTGTTACACATTCTAGGATCGGTTCCAAGATCTATTCGAGTTCCACTTATATTATTAATTGATCGATTACAGTGAATCATCTCTTTTAATGACTATCACTTACTGTTACAATTCACTAACCATAACTAATATTTAGACATACAAAGAATATGAAATATCAACAAAGTAAAAGTCTCAATCATAAATGAAAGCTTGGATTAGTAGTTCTAGATTATAAAATCATCGTTGAATGCTAAATGCTATGTAATACCGTTGGATTGTGCAAAGACAAAGACCAAGAAAAATGCAAAAACTTATTTTAAATTTCAAGTTCTATCTACCTAGGACTTGGAACCTACTCATCATAATAGGTTTCCCAATTTTTGGAACCTATAATCTACAGGTCCATCATACCTTGAAACCTAGAATCAAATAGGTTCCCATCAATCCGGTTTTCAAGTTTGAGGTTCCACCCTAGAATTATGCTTACCCCTAGCTGTGAGCAAAGGCATCAATGAGAATACTCGTGGACGTCAGAGTGAGAGACCATCTCGGTGGATGGCTGTGGGAGAGGTGATGGGACGTTGTCGACGAGAAACACCAAAGACAATGAGTCTAACATGAGGCAGGGTTTTCCTAGTGTGTAGGAATTGTTTAATTTTTAAAATTTTATAACAATCCGGGGTTATCCCATCCGTACGCCGTATTTCTTATCTAGCATTTTATCTGAACGTATTTGGATTTATCTAGTTCGGAGAACATCGCCAAAGACTAGATAAGATAACTTATTATCCTATTCAGATAATCAAATGCAACTTAAGAATGCAAACAAAATAGAGAATACCACAAAATCAAAAGACCAACCTTGACATCTTTTGGAACCTAATCAAGCCTATTCAAACTCTCTATTGCTAGGGCATTATTTGCATCTACAAATACCAAAAAGGGAAAATGACACAAACAATCTATGAACTTTGGCCTAATGTGTTATTTGGTCCCTGAACTTTTAGTTTGTTCAATGTAATCCTTGATCTTATAGTATATGTTCAATGTAATCTCTAAACTTTAGACTAATGTATAATGTAATCTCTGAATTGTTAATTTGTTTGATATAGTCCTTGAACTTTAGGTATATGTTTAATATAATCCCTGTTGAAAATGTTCAATATAGTCCCTGATCTTGAATTAATGGAAAGACTACATTGAATATTTTCATAAAGTTCGGGGACTATTTTGAACATATATCTAAAGTTCAGGGCTTACATCGAACAAATTAAAGTTTAAGGACCACGTTACACATTGGACTAAAGTTCAAGGACCACATTGAGTAAATTAAAAGTTTGGAGACTCAAATGCAAATTAGGGCAAAGTTCAGGGACTTTTTGTGTCATTGTCCCTACCAAAAACAAATAACTAAGATAGATTGTTAATAAAACACCCCCACCCATCATCTTTCGTCTTTCAGAATGCAATGTCACTGCATTATTAGCTTGTAAACGAAGGACTTGAGAGAACTATTGCTGAGGCAACAGAAAATTTTACCATAACATGCCCAATCCATCAATGTACAAGTAAAATAATAACAATAATAGTAACAGACAGAAGGTAGGATTATCCAAGCGAAATCCAATGATTTACCCACCAAACGAACACACGCAGACTACACACCATCCCGAACCCCACCTTAGCAAACCAACAATCACCATAAGACCAAATTACGTTGAAAAAAGAAACTTGACGATTATAAGAATTGTACTACTCACAAGGTGTTGCGAATCGATCCAGTGGGCTTAACATCTCCAAAGCAAATTCCTGCGACCAAGAAACTACTGCATCGCGAATCGATCCCGTGGGTCAGAGTCCGTGCTGAGATTGTACTTGGTTTCAATCTCGCAGCGGAAACTAGAGAATCGGATGAGTGTCAGAAAGACAACGAAGACGTATCGAGGGGCCTCGGCAAACAGGTTGACGGAATTTCGTCGATGGCAATTGGAGGGATGATTCGAAGCTTCTTAGTCTTGGTGAAGTAGAAGGAAGCAGAGATGAAGTGAAGCAAAAGGAGGCGAAAGGGTGTTTAGTGGGTCGTGGACTCGTGGGTAAAATATGAGTTTAAATATAGGTCAATTAGGCCATGTTTGATAATAATTCTATTTCTCTATTTCTATTCTTTTGTTTCACAGAATAGAAAAAGAACATAAATCCATTTGGTAATGTCAGCTAATTTTTTATTCTCCAGAATAGTTCAGTGGCCAAGAAGTAGATTTGGACCAAATACAAGAAGTAGAAAAAACCTACTTCATTGTTCCTAAGAACAAAAAGAGAAATAAGGTGGTTTTAGAAAAACAAACTCAAATTTAACCTAATATTCATTTTTACACAATCGACATAAGGTCCAGTCTCCTAACTTGACATGAGTCCCCATTTTTCGGAATAAAAAATAAAAAATAAATTCAGAAATTTAGGAAAAAAATTTGAAATTAGATTTTGAGTAGTTTTTTTAGTGTTAATTTTAGTACAGAATCAGTTTAACACAAAAAAAAAAAGTGAAAATATTTTGTTGAAAATTGGATTCAAAATCGAATAAGCTTTTAAGCTTTACTATATGGATTTTTGAAAGCTAATTTCTTTTAGAGACAATGCTATATTGCGAAAACTTGGTGACTCTGGTCTTCTTCCCTTAAGATTCTATTGGAGACATCATTAAGATCATCTACAATTTTGTTTTAATAGAAAATTAGATGGTTACGAACAAGTCTTTTGTAATTTTTTTTTTTTTTTGTCTTGTGTTTATAGTAGTCGGATAAGCTTGTGCTCCATAGATTTCGATGTCATTTGCTTGAAGGTTTGATGATTTTGTGCAAATAAACGAACCAACGATCACCTCCATCCTCAATTGTTCCATTATTGCCCATTCAACTAAGCAACGTTTGCTCTTCTTCTTGGAGCTAAAAAAGCTCCAGAGATCTATGCACTTGTTTATTGTAGTGCCCAAATATTTACAGTCAACCTCCTCACATTATGAGTTACAAAATCAATGAGACTCTCTACTGCTATTTCCAGCCTTCTATATTTGAGTACCTATGAAGTTGGATTCTCTAAGGCCATCTTAGAATATCTTGATCAAGTAAATACTTACAAAAGTCCAGTTTTATTCAAATATGAATTGTTAAGTCTCCACTAATATTTTTATAATTAAATGAAAAAATTGAGAAGATAAATTTTTAAGATTTGCTATTTTTCTATTCCGAGAATAAAAATTTTGTGCAGTTACCAAACACGTTCTTCTACTTAGAAACTCGTTCAAATAATAGAAACAAAACAAACTATTTTAAAACAGAATTTGTTCTCGGGAACAAAAATGTTACCAAATACACTCTTATGGTACATTTGGTAACCATTCTATTTCTAGGAACAATTTCTACTAAAAAATAATTATTTCTTATTCTATTCTTGGAAATAATTTTTGAGTATTTGAAGAAGCTTCATAATTGCTCAAAATTTATTTTTTTGGAATAAAAATGCATTTGGTAGGACTTTTAATTTTTATTATATTTTTATATTTTTTCTCTTTTCTCTTTTTTCTTTTCTCTTCTTCTTCCTCCTTCTTTGTGGCCAGTCGCCGACAACCAGTTGGGCAAGGTCTGGCAAGCCTCGGCCTCGCAAATATGGGCAAGGCTAGGTAGGCCTCGCCGGGCCATTAACAAGTCTCGACCTCACCTAGGTGATGCGAGGTCGGCCTCGCCTTGGCCAGGGGAGGCCGAGCCTTGCTAGTGTTTGGGCGAGGCGATTGTTTTCGGGAATAAAGAAATAGCTTTTTCTACTTCTTGATTTTGTATAGGCTTGGGCTTGATTTTGGAATTGTTTCCAATAATAAATAAGCAACTTTTTTCTACTTTTTAATTCTATTCTAGATCTATTTTCGAGAACAAAAAAACATATTTCTGTCCGCGGGAATAAAAAATTTGTCAAATGGATTTCTGTTTCAAATCTATTATTATAAATAAAAGAATAGAATTAGTTATTATTTGGCCGGTTGTCAAACGCACCCTTAATGACCCCTATTCGACCTATTTTTTGAGGCCTTAATTTTTGTTAACCTATTTGAGCCCATTTTAAAGAAAAACGCGTGACCCATATAAAGTTGAGCCTCCTAAAACTGAGTTATGAAATGGGTACATGACCCATTTTACCGGCCCTAGGCATGAGGAATAAAAGACCCTTTTCAGTTCCTATCCGTCAATTCTTCCAGCGTCAATATCGTCGAAATTAAAGGGAAGGTCCTACTTAAAGAAGAATGTCGGAATACTTAGAAGGATTCAAAGAAAATGTATTCGTTCGTCGTCGTTGTCCTCTCTCTCTCTCTCTCTAACGATCGAATATGAAATATCTCATTAACTTATTCTGGTAACATATGAGAGTCAAATCTTGGACGGATGATTTAATTGGTGGTTAAGTAGAAAAGGTCAACGAAATACTAAATTTATTTTAAACCAAAATATTGTCTTTACATCATAATTATTCCCTGCTGCACGTTTTGTGTTCGCTGAGCAGGTCGGGGCCGTCCCAAGCAGACGAGTTCTGTGTTTTTTGGGTCAAGAAGCAGGCGAGTTCGGGCGTGTCCTCTTGAGGTGGCGATTGAAGTGCTTTTGTCGATAACTGTGATTAGTACATCCAAGGGGAGATTAGTTTGTTCCGACAGACATTATATTTGAAAGCTGTTATGTAAGTGAAACAAGGGACGAAGATTATTTCATTCATACTTTCAAATTGGCACCACTTTTATCATTCACCATTAGTAAATCATAACACTACTATGTCACGTTACTTATTAGTAAGATAATTAGTTCATGTAAAGAAAACATATAGACATAATTTTAGAGTTTAGATTGTACAGACTAAACCAAACAAGAAAAAATGAAGCATGAAAAACTTTTTGACCGCTAGTATCGTGATAGACTACAATAGCAGATTCCTCAACCTCCAACTTTCGAGATGAGGGGTGGTGTGGAGTAGTTATAGCATTGACAGACTAAAGTATCTTGAAGGCAGATGCAGGACATGAGTGCTATTCCCTTCTTTTTTTTTTGTTGGTGGTGGTGGGGGTAGGTTGGGGGATAAGGGTGGGTAATAATTTTAATTTTTTTTACTAAAAATGATCGCTTGTATGTATTGCAAAAATGAATAAACGAAGAATATTTTCATCTTTCACAAAAATATCTACACATAAATTATTATCGATAATAAAAGTATTTTCCATTTTCCATGATAATATTAATAAAATGAAGTAAGAACCAAAAACATTAGATTAAGTTGCATGTCAGTTAGTTTTCATTATAGCGTTAATTAAGTGACAGTTTGATGGTCCATGGATCATCATGCATAGCCATTCATATTTTAGACACCACATTTAAGCAATGCGTTATGGCATTGCGTTTTATCTTTCGATTCGTAGTCCACAGGAGGCTTTGCTTAAGCTTGTCTGAAGTATTTCGGATTCTTCAATTGTTCCTTGGAATTTATTTACCGCTTTGATTATTTAGTATTATCTCTATTGTTCACGTACAATGCATGATCACTTTCATGCGTGAGAGGTTTAGGGATAACATGATTTGATGAAGATTGCATGCAAAATGTCTTTCATTAAGAGAAAAAAGTATTGAAAGAGAGTTAGAGTAATCTAATGTAATCAAATCCGCATATTCAAAATTTCTAATTTGGAGAAATAAGATGATCTCCCGAATCTTGCTTAGGTAGCCAACTAGTAACTAGTTAGTAGCAGCTCCGAAGTTAACCACATTGCATAATTGAATCGAAAAAGCAAGTTGGCATTAATAGGGCTTGAGAGGGCTCGTGCTAGGCAAAGGCGCTCTCTTGCCAGAGGGATTGCCCGCCCACTTAGTAATCCATCTATTTTCCCTTAGTAGTTCATCGCGGGAGGGTCGCAACAACCATTAAATATCCCTTGCACTTCATGCCGATGCCACGGAATTCCATGTTTTAGACCAATGGGTATGGAAGAAATCAAACAGTGACATTCTGCCCCAACCAATTTTGCAACGCCCTCGTTACAAATTATTCTGTCACTTCCTTGCATTCTTCAACCATCATCTCCACTTTGCCAGGACTAATATGAATGGTAAACATTTGCCCAAGAGAACATGCCGTTCCACGCCATCTTTTGCTTCCCTAGTTGTCCACAACTCTCCAGTCATTTGTACTCTCTTTTAAGTATGGCACTCTCAATCAACATCAATCCCTTTTCTATCGCCTTCTAGGATTTTCTTGGTCTCAACAAACCATCAGAGGTATTCTCTTTTGGTTGGTAATGTTCCAGTGGATCTTTAATGTCCTCTGTTCATGGGAAACCTGTTTTTTTAATTCCAATCGTCACGGGCAAAGACTTGGGTTAAGACAAGCTCACTTGGGCTAGCCTTTTCTCAATTGATCATTCCTAAGGACGCCCATTTTAGTTAGGGCCTTCTAGTCTCTAGAACAAGACAAATAGATCATTTCAACACGATAACTAGTTTTGGCTTGACATGGTCATTATTAGGAGAGCAACATTAGCTTTAGACCAATTTGCGTATGGGAGTCTAAACCTGTCTTTAGAGATCTTCTAGGAGAATAATTATCTAATCTTCAAATATCTAGCATAAACACCTTGGTGGGTCGAGACTTCTCTGGCAGAGGACAAGCCCATGCCACACCTAATGAGTCGAAATTTGGGACCAATCTTACCTCAAAGATTGTTCACAAGAATAATATGACAAATCACATCATCATCACAAACCAAACTGCACCCATTTAGCTTGTGCATCCACCCTTACGAGTGAGACATGAAAATCACTTCAATATAACAATTAATTTTACCTAACGTGGCCATGATCAGGCGATCAGCACCAATTACTAGCACATGGAAGGCCAGCCCGCCTTCAAAGATCATCTACAAATGATAATCATCTTATTCTCAAATTATGGAAAAATTATCAAAATAATCATAAACTTATAGCAATTTTTCCAATTTAGTCATGAACCTTGCTTTTTAGCTAATTTAGTCCTAACATTTTTGTAATTGTGCCAATTCAACTCATTCGGCCAAATTTGGCTAGCCAGCGCTGAAGTGGATGTCAATGAAGCACTAGCCATCCGATCGACTCTAACATGGTAATTTTTTAATAATTTTTTTTTTTGGATTTTTTATTTTTTTATTTTTTTTTTCTATCTTCTTCTTCTTTTGGTCAATTGTCGGACGGGCCAAAGGTTATGACCAGCAAGGTCAACCTCACCGTTGCGGGTGAGCTCACCCTCGCCCAAATCTGGCAAAAGTGACCCTCCCCATCATGGCGCTAGGCAAGGTCTCACCTAGCCACGACGAGGCTCACCCGAGCAAGTCCGGCGAGGGCGAGCCTCGCCGTTGTGGCATTAGGCAAGCTCGCCTAGTGCCTCTTGCCTAATGCCACGACAACAAGGCATTGCCAGTGGTCGGCAAGATTGACCTCATCAACCATAACCTTTGGCCGGTCTGGCAACCAGTCTAACGAATAATAAGAAAGAAAAAGGAAAAGGAAATTAATTAAAATTAATATAAAAATTCAAAAAATAAAATACTATTAAAAATTGCCATGTTAGCATCAATCGGACGGCCAATATCCATGTGATTGTTGGCCAGCCAAATTTGGTTGGATCAAATGAATTTATACAATTATAAAAGATTTAGGGCTAAATTAGTAAAAAAAAGAATATTTAGGACTGAATTGAAAAAATTGTAATAGCTTTAGGACTATTTTGGTAATTTCCTTCCCAAATAACTAGCACAAATATTCTAACGCCACTCGCAAGATTCAGTGTATGAACCCTTTCTCATTTCTCACACTTCCACTTTTCAACCTACATGGATATGAGAGAAATTGGACCATGAGATGGACTCCATTCAATGCTCAAAACAAAAGGGGAAATCCAATCGAAAGGGATTCAATTCCAAAATTTCAGGGGAAAATTTATAATTGCTCTTTAAAATATATATAGTGTCGATCTACACGACACGACAAATTTTAGTGCATATTCATCTATTTTCTAAAGTATAAAGAGAAGTATCTGTAGGGTTATAAAGGTTTATAATAAAGGACAAGCGAATGGCTAAGAGGGCGTTGCGAGTAATAGTCATTGGCAAAACTACGCATTCCGCATCCCCATCCTAATCACAAAGAACTAGAGACTTCTTTATCGCACCACTCATGCTCCATTTAATTGTCGTTAGGTAAGATTTGGTCAGAGGAAGGAATGGGGGAAAGATCTTCTTAGTTCTTAATTGGGCCAACCTTCGTCAGCTCATATTAAATTAGCACAAACACAGCTAGCCGTTGATAGAGCTGAAAACCAAAGCAGCAATTACAAGCAAAAAGCACACACGAGCTAACAAATTATAAACTTAATTTGGAGAAAGAAGCCATTTTATTTTTTTAATGAACTTTCCATCCGTAAATTAATCTTTCAAACTGTATAACAAGAGATCAGTTCCGTAAGCAACTTGGAGTTATCAATGAAAGTCAATCATATATTGAGGGAAAAAAAAAAAAGAGAGAGAGACGTGCACTAAACGTCTTAAAATTTATCACGAAAGTGCAATAAAGTCCAAAAACTTACAAAAGTACAATCAAATCCTAAAACTTATCAAATTGATGCAATCAAATTCTGCCATAACTCCATTCAATTTAGGTAATGAAAAATTCTTTTTTAAAAAAAATTATTTTCTCTCTCTCACATAACCTTAACTTGGCTATAACAAGAAGGATAAGGCTAAATCGATGTCATTTTGATCCAAATATGATTTTTTTAATCTAAATATGATTTAAATTATATTAAAAATAACTAATAAATAAAAAAAGAAAGAAAGTGAAAACAACAAGCATGATGTGCCCTTGCTGCCACTGCCCTACTATAGCCGGGATGGGCTAGTTGGGGGGTGATGACTCACCATGGGTCGGCGAGGGTCACTAGGCTTTGGCTAGTGACTGGCAATCCTTACCGATCTAGGGGAGCACTATGACCCTCGCCCATTTTTGGGCTACGTCCTAATGGGCGAGAAGGCCCTTATTAGCTAATGGCCATCCTCCAACATTGCCAGCCCTTCCTCATGATGGTGGTGCGGCGGTGGTGATTTCCTTTTTTTTTTCTTATACAAATAGACTTTTTTAATATAATTTATATTAAAAATTGTAAAAAAATCAATTTTGGACCAAAAGACGTCATCTTAGCCACATCAACACCATGCGAAGAGAAAAAATAATAAAAAAGTCACGGAGCATTTTCCATTAGCCAATTGAGATGTAGGTAATAAAAGGAGCGTCAATTTGATAAGTTTTGAAATTTGATTTTAAGTTTTTAAGTTTTAAAACTTAATCATACTTTCTTAATAAGTTTTATAAATGCTGGTACACTCATTGGAAAAAACCGGTTAACGTAAAAACAAAGATATAATATATGTGTTATGTTCTCACCTAGTTCGAGATAGAAGACCTTATAAAGTTTGTAGAAACAATGTCCTCATTTAAAGCACATATATGAGACTTAGGACTGCAAAAAATAAATGATTTTGAAAATATCTTCTTAACAAGGACAGAATGGTGCATCGCATCATTATTATGGAAAATATTGTGCTAGATTTAGCTTGCATCTAGTCTCTTGAGTGAGACTTACAAATCACTTCAGTACAACAACTACTTTCAGCCAACTATGGCCATCATAAGAAGAGCGAAATTAGCTCCCGATCATTTTGTATATGAGAGGCTAATCCTGATTTTAAGATCATTCCGTATTGGAATCATCACACTCTCGGATTCCCATCACAAATACCCTGGGAGGAGGAGGGGCAAGAGTTTTCTCATTGATGACAAGCCTGTTCAACACTTGATGAGTTGGAATATTAGGTCAACTTCCTCTCAATGGATAGTTCCTAAAAACAGTATGGCGAGTCGCATCATCATCACCAAACTGTACCCCCACCCCCATTTAGCCCGTGCAATTAGTATCTTGAGTGAGATATATAGATCCTTACTTTACAATAATTAATTTAGGCCTGCCATGGCCATCCTCACAAAGTCGCATCAGTTCTTGATTAATTTGTGTATAGGAGGCCTGCCTGCCTTTAGAATTCCTCCAAGATGATAGATCTCACCCTGATGTTTCTAGCACAAATATTCTATTGCCACTCCACGATCCAGATATATCAGCCCTTTCACACTTCCCACTCTTCACTTGATGCCATATAATCCCACTTTTCGACTTACATGGGTATACTTTGACCCCAAAAAAAAAAAAAAAAAAACACTTACATGGATATACGACAAATTGAACTTTGACAAGTACTCCATTCAATGCTTAAAACTAGAAGGGAAGTCCAATTGAAAGGTGAAATACCTAGGATTGTCCCTTTGGAATGCCTATTAATAAAAGAAAAATTGGAGCATATATCGTGAGTGTAATAAAAATATTTACACTATCCCCACCTTGATTCGAGGGTTGTGCGAGAGTTTGGGTGGTTAAAACTATCATATCAATAGTGGATAAGATTGCTCGTGGATATCTATTCACCCTATGGTATGATTTCTTTATAAAATGACAACTTGCCCTCTTAACTAACAGCAAAACAAACTTTGACTATTTTCCCATCGCCAATTAAGGTTTTCGAGCAACGATTTATGATGATTTTGCTGATACTAATTTGGAACTAGATAGGTAAACATGAAGAAACGAGGAAAGCGAAACCAATCCCAAATTTTTAGGACACAAACTGCGGTTGATCTTTATAACATATTTCGTGTCGATCTCCACGACACGACATTTTTATTGCCTATTCACCTAAAATTTTCTGAAGTATGAAGAGAAGCATCGCCCCATTGATGACGAAACTGCGCCTTACGTACCCCCCCCAACATCTATAGTTACGACGGACTAGCGGCTTCTTTTCCGTACGCGTCGCTGTCGAATTTTCTAGTGTTTAGGTAAGATTAGGTAAAGAGGAAGAAATGGTGCAGGATCTTCCTATCATTCTTAATTGGGCCAAACACTCGTCATCTTATCTCAATCGGCACCAAGGCAGCTAGCCATAGCTAGAGCTGAAAGCGACAGCAGAAAATACGAGGAAAAAACGTGCGAGCTGAACAAATCAGAAACTTAATTTGGACAAGGAAGCTGCTTCGTCCATCTAATGGATTTTCCCATCCTTAAATGGAATTATTTCGTAGCGTAGAGAAAAACCCTAAAACAATTTATTTCGTGAAAACCTCTCCTTAAAGAAAAAAAGTAAAAAAGAAGAAGACTATAATAAGAAGTTAATGTGGAGCAATTTAAGTATGTTTATTTCGTAGAAAATGAATAATTTAAATAATTTTTTTATATAAATAATCATTTTTATCATTCATTTTTCATAAAACAAACGAAATCATAACATTCAAATAAGAGACATGATTAAGTTATGTACTATTGGTTTCCATATTTAAAGTACATAGATGTGACGTAATTATTTAAATATGGAGAGACGTGCTCCTTGTGTGTGGGCAGACATTTGAGCATGATTTCTAGAGAACGACAGATTGTAAATCCACGGAAATTGAGTGAGGGCCCCAAAAGATTTGAACCTAAAAGTCTAGTTGATTTGATCCCTTATGTAGAATTTGTGCAACCATTTCCACCCATCTAAAAGTCTACTAAGTTCTTGCTAGTAGACGGAGGAGTGCATAGTCATTTGAACATCTCCATAGAAATAAAGATAATGGCATCGTAAATCCCTTAACTTCTTCACAATATGATCTTCTGTGAAGTAGAGCACCGCGTTGAATGTACTAAGCTAGTATGGGTGCCAAATCAACATTGATTGTGCAAACAAAATGATTGAATCGTCACGTCGTTTCATTTTTTTTTTTTATAGCTTTGCATTTTCCTTTTCTTCTTATTTTTGTTTCTGTGGAATGCAACTTGTCATGCTGCTTCCTCTTTAATCACCACCACCGGGGCACATGGGTTATATCTCCATCTCGCGTGCGCGATTCATTGTTGATGGAGGTCATTTGACCACATCTAAGGCTACATGGCCATAATTCAACATCAAGTGACCTAGATTGGAGGTCGTGCGACTTAGATTTGGAATGGCGACCTTGGATCCCAAGGCCTTAATGCAAGAATTTAGGCATGACAAACGTTTGAAGGAGGAGAAATTCGCTTCTTGCGGTTTGTGGTTATTATTGTGCAGGTGGTGATTGGAATTAGGGGGTGAGCATTTATCCAAGATAGAATCTAGAACCGCACTAGTAGAAACTTGAGGGCCAATCACGAATCTATTTTCACTAACGAGCATATATTAAGATCTCCATCTCCAACTATTAATATGGTTTTGCCTTTTAGCGGTACGCACCAAGATTCGATCTCTCCAATATTTTCATATTCAGAGTAAAAAGGTTAAATGAGCACAAATTCGATACCTCCGAGAGCAAAATCTTCATGAAACTTCTCCGATCCCCCTAAAACTTGCGCTCGTAATCTAGAGAAATTTGAGGGAATCGAAACCTCGAAATTATATATGCAAAAGATCTCAAATATGGATTAGATCGGGATAGAAACATCTTCAAAATTGATCTTGATTAGATCAATAGGGAAAAGCTCCCCAAAAAACAAGAGGAACAGAGAGAATAAAGATCGGAACCACTTCAAGAAAAAGAGGGAAAAAGGGGAAAAAGGGGAAAAAGGGAGGGGAGGGAGCGAATCCAGCGAATCTAGGGTTTTGTGATCCCATGAATCCTGAGCTGGCGTGGTTTCCTCGCCGTTCACACACTCGACTTTTACCGTCGACAACCTGTCGTTTTTGTGTCTCCACCTGAAAAAAGGTTATGAACCTGGACATCACAGAGGACCGAAAGCGACGATTCCCGGCCAAACAAAGACGGACAAGTTGTTTTCTTTCGTCTCGATCGGTGACGTTCTCAGGTCGCCATCGAACCGCGATCCTCGCTTCCTTCGTGGACTCCATCTCATGTCGTTGTTTCTTTCGTGGCCTTCACCTACCTCGATGGCCACGGCCACACGGCGTGCGTAAATGGGCGCTCTGATTATATTATTCTTCTTGGGCTTATCGTGTGATCAGCATAATCTTGGGTTTCTTTGAAAAATAATTAGAAGTGAAAGTCACCCGAAAACGCCATCTAAAGGCCGGGTAGTTTCCATCAATCGAGTAAACCGAGAAAAATATTATTGTACCCGAGGAACCATGACACATGAACATATGATATCGGAAGCTATTAAAGTCTCTCAAAAACCGAGGATGACAATGATAGAAAATCCGACCCCAAAGTTATGTCGACACGTAGAATTTGACAAATGGGGCGAATGCACTCGCCAGAAATAAAGTGGGAAAAAACCTGGCTTTCATGTCATGTCAGAAAAACCAACCCAAAAATTTAATTGTGCATATAAAGAGCATATAAACTCCAAAATTAGGCAATGTATATTTTTAAAGATAATAATTGTAAAACAAGGCATTTTTTGCATGTGTATATGATGGGCATATAAACTTTGTAATCAAGCAATATAGGATATTTCAACGGACAATAATTGCAAAACAAGGCAATCTATATGGATTTCAAGAACACTTAGTACCTTTATCTACTTTAATTTGATCTAGTTTTATTGAATACACAGCTGAAATGATTTGACATGCCATATGTGTGCAATTCATTGTAGTCACGGTGCTTGGTTGGGGCCTTATTCTAGATAACCCATAATACTTTTTTAAAAGATGATTCAGTTATGTCGATCATAACCATATATCAGTATAGAAACATGAATTTTATGCCTGTCCATAAAATTTCCCCAAATTTCTAGTGACTCGACTATAACTAGTATACTTGTCCATCCTTTGCTTTGATTTATGTATTTTAAGAATTTACATTAATTGAAATTGCTTTTCTACTCTTGTACATTCGACTATATGAAAGAAATATCACTTGCAGACAATACATATCATTTGGTAGATAACTAAATTGTATGGGTTCGTTTGCCTTACATATAAATTCATTTTACAGTTATCAAACATCTTCTCAAATCATTTTCTCATAAAAAGTAAGTTTGACATCTCGATTGTTTGGTCATTTCTTTCAAGCGATCATCAATTTTTTTAAGTGACATTAACTCTATTATTGTATTTTACTTTATGTTGTATTGGATGGAATCGAAAAATAGGTTTACTTTTTATGATATATTATATGGAAAGAGACAAAATCAGTTTTTATCTCCATATTATTCGATGTGATATCTATGAGAATGTTTGTATTCTAAAAGAGTATAGTAATTTTCCCAGTTTTACAGAGTTGATTATAATACCTATTATGAGGAGTTTTTCTATAAGCTCTTAAATATTGCTTATATAATATAATAAGTAATATTTATCTAATTTAATTAATATTTTTGTATAAATTAATATTTTATATAGTTTAAGGAAATCTAAATAATCAGACTTATATTTTATTTATATATTAATATGAAATGATTATCCTACCCAAAAAATATGAACTGATTAGTTATAGAAACAATTTGTTAATTTTATTATAAGTGATTAATATGTAATAAATGTACAATACAATTTTGGCAGTATCCTATTTCATTTTTTTTTTTTGGAGTTATAGATGGTCCACTCTACTTTAAGGAAATGATAAGAAGCAAAATGAAAGACACAACAAATTCTCGAAAAAACTCTTAAGCTGAGTTTGGTCGTCTAGGCTTTTTTATCATATAGGATAGAATAGGATAAGATATAGGTCGTATAAATAAAGATAGGATTTCTAGTATCTTATATAATGTTTGGTAAGAAGGAAAATTATAATATATATATATATAGCTATTATAAAGAAATTTTATCCAAACGACATTATTGACGCATGATTTGCAAGTTAGTGAGAGAGTGGGTAGTTAAAATCCCAAATCAATGGTGGATAAGATTGCTCATGTAAGATTTTTGTTACTATATGTCTAATTTCTTAAAGAATCACAGTTTTCCCTCTTAATTAATATGTGATGCGAGGTCATACAACAAAGATGTCACAACTACTTCTCCGTTGGCAACAAAGGTTTCAAGCAATGACACGTGATGACTTTGCTTATATTAATTAGAGACTCAGATGGAGAAAAATGAAGGAAAGCGGGACCAATTCCAAGTAGGGGGGAGGTGGTGCCTTTAAAATATATTATTTCATGTCTATTTCACCTGATTTCTAAAGCATTAAGAGAGAATTATCTGCAGAGTCCAAGGGTTTAAAATAATATTTAGTGAGAGGAAGAAATGGTGTAGGATCTTCTTAAAATTCTTAATTGGGCCAAACCCTCGTCATCTTTTTATTATATTGGTACGAACTCAAGCTAGAGCTGAAAACGAAATTAAAAAATACAAAGAAAGACGTACGAGCTAATAAATTAGAAACTTGATCTGGACAAGGAAGCAATTCTTTTATATGTATTTAATGAATGCTTCCATGTATAAATTAGTTTATCTAAAGCGTAAAGACAAAACCTACCATAATTTATCACATGTAAATCTCCGCTTATTAAAAAGAAAAAAGAAGAAGACTATAATCAAGAAGTTAATGACGTTCCATGAGCGACTTGTAGAGATCAAGCCAATCATTAAATTGAAGAAAAACAATATACATTACGCAGAGTCAGTTTCCACGTTTAAAGCTTATAGATTGAGACCTAATTATTTAATTTATCAAACGACTTGCACCTCATGCATAGGCCGGCATCTTGACTATAATTTTTTAATGACTTTCTACTTGTTTAACGTGGTCTTTGAATATTTTCATTTATTTTCGATATGTGTCTTCCATTAAGTAAGCACCATGTCACATGCATCTCGCCAAGTTGGGCTACTAAATTAGCATCGACTGTGCGAACGTAATGATATGAATTCCGGCGTCATTTCATCTTTTCTCCCCCCATTTTTGCATTTTCCCTTCCTTCTTATTTTTCTTCTGCCGGTCAACTCTCTCGCTTTCGCACAAACGCAAGAGATTCATTCGGTGATGGAGGTCGCTCAACCAACATCTGAGGCTACATGGCTTAATATCCAAGTTCACTCGACCTTTGATTGGAGGTAGTGTGCGGCTTGGACTTGGGATAGCGATTAGGATTATTGTTGTTTTGGTGGTAACGGGGATTTAGAGGGGTGTTGATCTTGTTTCTTGGTGGTGGTGCACACTGATTGCGACAACAGCATAAATTCCAAAGTTTACTTTTAAACAATTATTCTACATCTATCAATCTTATGCACCTCAACTCGATTGAATTGATGGATACGTATTGGATAATAAATGCACCAGTGAAACAATAGATACGCTTGTGATTATAGATGCTATTGATTCATGTGACAGTCCAATCGAATCGAATCTAATCGTAAGAAAGAAGTCGATAATGAACAGATTCTTGTGACTATGCCTAAGGTGACGGAGGTGAAATTTGAACACCCTCCTTGGTTTCCTCACTGCTTTTCCACTCAATCAAGTGCAACATCTTGTCGTGTGTCTCCCTATGGAAAAAAAGGTTTTGGACGTCGGATGGAAGGGACAGTTTCCAGGCAAAAAAGAGGAGAACGAAATGCTAAGTAAGGGTGAGCATGGTCCAGGTTGGGCCGGTCCGCTCTCTAACCCTAGGACCAACCCGCACAGTGCTGGTCCTCAATTTTTGGGACCGAGGACCGAACCGACCCAATGGGTTCGGTCCGGTTCCAGGGTCAACTCGGGACCAATCGATAATTTTTTATTCATTTTTTGTACTTCTTAAAAAAGCGATTAAGGACCGAACTGACCCAATGGGTTGGTCTGGTTTTTGGGTCAACCCAGGACCAACTAATAATTTTTTATTTCATTTTTTGTACTCCTTAAAAAAGTAATTGAGGACCGAACTGATCCAATGGGTTTGGTCCGGTTTTACGGTCAACCTAGGACCAACCAACCAATAATTTTTTATTTCATTTTTTGTACTCCTTAAAAGGGCAACCAAGGACCATACCAACTCAATGGGTTCGATGATGAGCGAGGTCAGTTAAGAAAGGCAAGTGGTGATGGTCAAGTGGAGTGAGCATCGAACAGAATGAGCATCAAATCTCGAGCGGGAAGCAACAAGCCAAGCGAGCATCGAGTGGCGAGTGGCACGAGTAACCCAAGGTGAGTGTCAAATGGTAAGCGGAAAAGTTGTTTCTTTCGATTTTGGCAAATTGAAGACTAAGAGGACAAACAAGAGAATGAGAGGATGATATCATAAGGAGCTGTTTATGCCTTTTTAGACGCTGTGAGGACTCCTCACAAAAACATTTTCCTTCTTCATAAATTATGACTATTGACGCCATAAAAGACATTAAAAATCCAAGTTATTAAAAAACAATATAAAATTACTTGAACTCCTCACTAAAGAGCTGTTTAATATTATTGACATCGTTTATTTTAAGATTTTCTCATATAAAAAAATTATAAGTATTATATTATATATATATATATATAGTCGGGGTTGGTCCGGGTTGGACCGACCCGGAACTCTCAGGATCGATGACCAATCCGTATAGTATTGATCCAGGAATTCTAGGACTAAGAACCGACCCAATCTCCCTAGGAACCAGACCGGGACAGGCAGGGTTGGGCCGGTCTAGGATTGGTCCAAGGTCAATCGTGGACCGATGCTCACCCCTAATGCTAAGGAGCAAAACCTGATTTTTTTGATTTCTTAGGTGACCATCTAATCCGTCCGTTTCTTTCGCCTTTCGTCCTCGTTTCTTGGGTGGACTTTTGATCATTTTGTCCTTGTTTTCTAGTGTGGACTTTTCCTCCCTTGGTGGCGGCGACCACGCAAGGCATGCGTAAAACGCAAACCGATCATTTGTCTAAATTTATTATATAAAGAACAATTTGATGATATTTTTTTCAGATAGGTTAATTTAATCTTAAATATTTTGTTAATTTATCATTGTAGTCATTCTTATTAGTTTTGATTAAAAACTAATGATATTGATGCGGATTGTTTTATGTGGTATAACCGACGCTAACTTAGATAATTTTTTGTTATAATTTTCTCAATTTTATAATTTTTTTTTTTTATAAAAGGCCACAAAAAACCTACAATCATGAACTTAAATCATGTGGGTATCATGTCAAATACTGTTTACTTTTTATGTAGATTTTTAATGGTATTTTTTTTTTATACCGAGGAACCGTTGGAGCCTCCTTTCGCTTACGCTATTCGGGTTCACACGACCCGCCGGTACCCGATGATACCATCGAGCCTCGCCGCAAGCCACTATTTAGACGTAAACCTCGGGGGAGGCTAGCCCAGGAACCCAACACCAGGACCCCCCCGCTTAAGACACTTTAGCAAGGTGGGGATTCGAGCTCTTGGACAGCCACTAGGCGAGGATTCCTGGCCCCTCATATTCCTTTATGAAAAATAATAATGAAAAAATTGAGTGCTTTTCTCCACGCTTTAGCATTTATAGCAACAAATGTTCCAACACAAAAAATATATATTTTCCATAATCAAATTATGAAAAAGAGAATAATTATAGAGAAATGATTATATGATAATCTTTAATCTACTGTTTGAATAAGTTTATTATGAAACATAAAAAAATCAAATGACGAATAATTATAAATTATTCCGAATTAGCATATCAATAAGGTATATACCGAAATGGCTTTTGATAAGCGCTGTTGTCTGAAAGTGACCTGTATTGATTCACTCAATCATATATTAAAGAAAAAAAAAATACAATGTGTAGAATTAGTTTCTTATAGATTGAGACCTAATTATTTAATTTATCAAACAACTTGCATCTCATGCATGAGCTGACATCTTGATCATAATTTTCTAAAGATTTCCTGACGTGGCCTTTGAATATTTTCATTTATTTTAATATCAAATTTTCAAATACCGGTTCGACATGTGTTTTCCGTTAAGTGGAGCACCATATCACACGCATCTGGCCATGTTGGGCTGCTAAATTAGTATTGATTGTGCAAACGTGACGATATGAAAGCCGACGTCATTTCATCTTTTCTCCGTCCACTTTAGCATTTTCTTTTTCTTCCGCTAGTCAACTCTCTCTCTCGCGCGCGCGAGCATGAGATTCACCAACCAACAACTGAGGCTATTGTTGTGTTGGTGGTAACTCAAATTTGACATATAAATTCACTTATTTCGTAATTTGAATAGTCTTTTGAATTTCGATGGAAAATAAATACTGTTTTTGGCTTTTAATTCAATGTAAAATTATGACTATTGGAAACTCATCCCTTTATTGGGGTCATATTACCTCCTTTGAGATATCTTTAGATGCTTTGGATTAATTCAAGAGTCTTAGGACAATTTGCTTTCCGGAAGATCTATAATCTGCTCAAAGCCAATGATTTTTTTTTGCGTTGGTGGTGACGGAAATTTAGAGGGGCATTGATCATGTTCCACAAACATGTTACGCACCTATCATGATGGCAGCATAAATTTCAAATTTTACACTTCAATTATTCTATAGCTATCAATCTTATGCATCACAAGTTGATTGAATCAATGGATGCATGTTGCATCGTAAATGAACGAGTGAATTAATAAATGCCCTTGCAATTCTAGATGTTACTATTCATTTGATAGGTCTCAAATTAAATCGTACCAAACCTAGTCATAACATAGAAGTCGATGATCAACCGATCCTCGTGACTATGCCTAAGGCGACAGAATGAAATTTGAACACACTCTTTGGTTTCCTCAATGCTTTTCCAAATGACCAAGTTCAACATCTTGTGTTGACCTCGGATGGAAGGAACAGTTCCCAGCAAAAAGAGGAACAAAATGCTAAAACAAAATGCTAAGGAGCAAAACCTGTTTTTGTTTCTTAGTTTTGTTTTCTTAGGTGGCCATCAAATCCACCCGTTTCTTTCGCCTTCCGTCCTTGTTTCTTGGGTGGACTTTGATCATTTTGTCCTTGTTTCTTGCGTGGACTTTTCCTCCCTCGATGGCGGCAACCACACAACTCAATACAAGCTTATCATTTGTATTGTGTCATTAAGCTTATCATTTGTATTGTGTCATTATGTTTCCCCGATGAATTCTTTTCTAAAAAATCCTAAACTTATTATACAACAGCTACTCATTTGTCTTGTGTCACTATGCATAGGCTGACATCTAGACTGTAATTTTTAAAAACTTCTTACTTGTTTGAAATGATTTTTGAATATTTTCATTTATTTTAATATCAAATTTATGAATGGCTCGATATGTGTCTTCCATTATGTAGAGCACCATGTCACATGCATCTCTCCAAGTTGGGTTGCTAAATTAGTATTGATTGTGCAAACGTAATGATGTGAATGGCATCATTTCATCTTCTTTCGCCCCATTTTAGCATTTTCCTTTCCTTCTTATTTTTCTTCCGCTGGTCATTTTCTCTCTCTCTCTCCAACGCACGCAAGTGTGAGATTCACCAATGATAGAGGTTGCTTGACCAACAACTGAGACTACATGGCCAACAATTCAAGATTACCCGACCTGGATTTGAGGTGGTGTGCGGCTTGGATTTGGGATAGCAATTAGGGTTATTGCTGCGTCGGTTGTAATTGCCGATTATGGTTATTGGTTGTGTTGGTGGTGACGGAGATTTAGAGGGGTGTTGATGGTGTTTGATGGTGGTGCGATTGCGATGGTAGCATAAATTCCAAATTTTTACTTTTCTATTATTCTACACCTATCAACCTTATGCTTCACAAGTCAATGGAATCAATGGATGTGATCAAATCATAAATACACCACTGAATTAATAGATGCCCTTGCGATTCTAGATGTTATCGACTCATCTAGTGGACCTCAAATCGAGTTGTATCGAATCTGGTCACTATGCCTGAGGCGGCAGAAGTGAAATTCGAGCACCCTCCTTCGTTTCCTCACTGCTTTTCCAGTTTGACGAAGTTCGACATCTTGTCGTGCGTCTTCCCATGGAGAAAGGTTTTGACGTTGGAAGGAAGGGACAGTTTCCAGCGAAAATAGAAGGAAATTGTAAGGAGCAAAACCTGGTCTTTCGTTTTCTTAGGCCTTTCGTCCTTGTTTCTCGGGTGTACTTTTGGTCATTTTGTCCTTGTTTTCTGGCGCGGACTTTCTCACACAAAGGCATTTCTAAAACGCAAGCCAATCATTGCCTTGTATTTATTCAAAAAATTCAAAAATTTATTATATAAAAAATAATGCGATCATATTCTTTTCAGATTGGTTGTCGATATAATTATATCCATCAATTTTGATTGAAAATCGATAATATTGACACCGATCATCCTACATGGTATAATTGATGCTAACTTAGATTTCACAATCTTTTTAGAGTTTTCTCAATTTAATAATCTTTTTTATAAAAAGACATTGAAAACCTACAACCATATGCTCTTTGTGACACATTTATCTTGAATTTTATTTTGTGACATTAATGAAATTATGCTGATCGTGACATGTTTGCTTGAAACTTTTTTGTGACATTAAAAACCTTAACTTTTATATATGCGACACATCTATCTTTCATCAAGGTTCGATCAGATGATTTTCAATCAAGTCACGTGGGTGCCATATCAATACTATTTGTAGTACTTTGAAAGAGAATATGTCACATAAATGTAAATTCAAGATTTTTGGTATTAAAAAAAAAAAAAAAGAGTCGTTTAGAGTGACTGGCGGCTTTGGCCCATTTTTATTATTTTTTCTTTTCTTCTTTTTACCTTTTTTTTTTTTAAAATCACTTTTCATCTTTTTAAAAGTGCTAGGGCCCTAGCCGTCGACAGCTACTAGGTGAGGTTCCCTGGCCCCTCATTTTGCTTTGAGAAAAATAATAATAAAAAAGTTGAGTGCTTTTTTCCACATGTTAACAAATGTTCCAACATAAAAAAGGAAAAAAATATTTTCCATGATCGAATCATGAAAAAGAAAAATTAAGTCTATTATCAAAGATATATATCGAAACGAAATTTTTGATAAGCGCTCGCGACTCTCAGGCCCCGCCACGTCACGTTCTTCCTTCTCCCCGCACGGTGGCCGTTGAATGCAAGCGATATGACGTGGCAAATAATTAAAAATAAATAAAAAATAGTTATAATTTTAAAATAAGACAGAAAAGTCGTGATCCAATTGACAAATACGCACTCCCCGTATATATAAAACGACTACGAAGACGTCGTCGCCATTGTCCAGCTCATCATCATATTCCCCCCTCCCCTTCGCTCTCTCTCTCTCTCTCTGCGCCTCCGCGCGCGACGTCGCATGACGGAGCTCCGGCGAGCTTGTTCACCTCCGGTGAGGCGGCCTCCGGCGCCGGAACGCCGGCGGCGACGCGCCCGCCCCCGGCGCTTCGCTTTTTGTTTCTCCGATTTTGCTCTCCCCTCTTCTCTTTCGCTTTTTGCCCCCGGTCGAGTTCCCGGAGGAGGGAGCCGTTCGAAATCGTCGCTCCGGTTGAGCTACCGGTTCTTCGCTTCGCTTGGCTCTCCTTCGTGTTCTCAGTTGCTTCAGCTCAGAAGCGATCGCGTGCGACTCGCCGGAAACGAGCGATCGCGTGTCGGTTCTCGTTTCGTAAATGCGATTTCTGTTTTTTTCTAGTGTCGTGATGTCGTCTGGTTCGTCGCCGATTCGGTGCTCCATGGATCGGCCTCGTCGCCGCTTAGGATATGTTTCGATTTTATTTGAGTTTTTGTTCTCTACGTCGAGTTCGGGGGGCTCTGCCGCGTTGGATGTTTTCCCGTAACTGATGGATTTGTCGATAGCGCGATTTTCGAGTTCTCGATTTTGGTTGACGCGATTTGTGGCATCTTCTTTCCGCGAAGCGAGTGAGTTGTGATTGTTGGTACTGCTGGTACAGGAGAACGAGCTGAACACCCCTCGAAAATGGTGACGACGAGGACGATCGGGAAGTACCAGGTCGGGCGGACGATTGGCGAGGGGACTTTCGCCAAGGTCAAGTTCGCGCAGAACCTGGAAACTGGGGACAACGTGGCCATAAAAATTATGGCCAAAAGCACCATTCTTAAGCACAGAATGGTTGATCAGGTGCCTATCTCTCGACTTTTATTCAATCAAATTGCATTCGCATACTTATCCGAAATCTCTTCGACTGTTGATAGTCGGATTTGGCAATTTCTAGGCTGATAGTAGTCCTAACTTCAATCTTTGGTGTTGGCGACGGCTCAAGTTCACTGTTTTTAGATATTAAATGTTTTTGCCTCCCCGTGCCACTTCTTAGTTTCATGACTGATCTCACTTAAAAGACCGAGTGAACAATAACTTAATTAAGTAGCTAGAAGTCATCAGAGGTAATGGACAGCTGTTCCTCTTCCTGTGGCTGTGGTCCATTTTAAAGGGGCAGAATTTCATTGTAACAATAGAAGAAAAAGAGATGAAATTGCTGCTTGGATAAATTTAGCTTGCCCAGTGGCTATCTGAAACTTGTGTAGCACTTAATTGAAGTCTGACCCAGACTTTGGTGCTCTTTCAAGAAATGCAGTCAGAGCGACGACATGGTTAAATTACTAAACTGTCAAGGACGAAATTGAGGGCTTTGGTCCAACTCGTGTGGGAAGGAAGACTAGCATTTGTTTGATGTCCAATTCTCTGAGTATTTGAAATTGTATGTTGTTGTAATCACTAACAGTCCGTGCAGTATATAATGTAATGCAGGGCATTATTCTTGCCCATGTTACTTGTAATCAGTTGTTATTCCAGGACAACCGGGTCAACTGATAGCCAGCAAGATTAAGTAATTGTTATGTTTATTCAGGAGGTTGTTAACTCTTCTTCTTAGCTTGTCAATAGTATTATCTCTCTCTAACAATCTTCCTTCTTCATTGCAGATCAGAAGGGAGATATCCATAATGAAGATAGTCAGGCATCCTAACATAGTTAGGCTGCATGAGGTATGGAATAATCTCCTCTTTTTTATGATCCTTGTGGCTTTGTTCATGATCTCTGTGAATTCAAGTGAATTGTGCTACTTCTCATGACTCTTACTTGAATAATGTAAGCTTCACCTTGGTACTTGAATGCTGCAGGTTTTAGCAAGCCGGACAAAGATATATATCATCCTTGAGTTTGTGAGTGGCGGCGAATTATTTGATAAAATTGTAAGAACTACAATTGCCTTTGTATGCATTTTATCCTGCTTGGAGAATGATTGAGCTAGTTTTGCTGGTTTCATTTTGCACAAGATGCGTATTTTATTTACTGGTGCAGTAACATGATCTTGGACCATTGGAAATTAAGCTAAAAGGGTCCAGTTTAATTTTTTCTTTTCTCTTTTTTTGCACGTGGGATGTTTATCATGGCAACCGTAGAAAAAAAGTTATAAAATGCGGACTCTACTTAAGATTGATGGAGATGTTTCAGATATCGGATTGAGAATCTTAAGATTCTAGAAGTTGCCGAAAATAATTACACAGATATATATACTTGTGTGAAAATAAGTAATTGTGTCCTTAGTGAGACCAAAATTTATAAAAGCGGTATTGAGAAGCAATTGAATGCTAGCAAAGTCTTTAATAATGTCAAAACCTCAAAAAGGGTGAATGTTAAGTTTTAGTTTAGCAAATTTATAGGAGAATAATTCGTTCAGATCAAAATATAGCACTGATTATATGATTTTATCAATCAATATTGGAAATTTCTGACTATTTTAACAGGCCAAAATTCTACTCAAGATCGGGATTGCTTCTTAAGTTTTGGGTTGTTAAAGAGTACAACTTTAAAATCTGGGTTGTGATTTTAACAATCATGAAATTCTGATTCCTGATTGTTTATGCTTATTTGGATTCACAGGTTCACCAAGGAAGACTTCCTGAAAACTTATGTCGGAAATATTTCCAGCAGCTTATAGATGCAGTTGCTCATTGTCATAGCAAGGGTGTCTATCATAGGGATCTGAAGGTGCAGAGCTATGCCTTGCATGTATCGTCTTTCATGTTATGCGTTCATTTGGCACAATGTATGACTGATTAGTTTTTACTTGCTGTTTGTTTAAAGCCTGAGAATCTTCTTCTCGATTTTCATGGAAACTTGAAAGTTTCTGACTTTGGATTGAGTGCTCTGCCCCAGCAGGTAAGCATTGTCATATTTGCTTCACAGTCATCAAAATTTTATCTGATTTATAGTTCCTCATTCCTCCATTCCCATCTGTTTTCTGTTCTGAATATGCTTCTACTTGTTTACAGGGGGTCGGACTCCTTCGCACAACCTGTGGAACACCAAACTATGTTGCTCCTGAGGTACTAATCTAATCACCTTCTGTATTGTAAACTTAACATTTTGATGTGCCGCTTGATCCTCATTTTGGTTGTATGTCACACCTTAGGTGTATTATTGGTTGCCAGTTATATATTTTGGGCCAAATGATTGGACGGCCACTCCAACATGCATAATTCTTATGTTTTCTATTTCTCGAGAATGTATCTTTCAGTTGGTAAACTACATTGTCATTACTGTTAAAAATTATGATCTTATTTTAGATTTGGTTAGCACCTAGTAACCTTTTCCTTTAGTGGGCTTTGCTTACCAGAACATATGATCATTAAATATCACAGGATCTAACCAGACAGTGGCTTTGTTTCACTAGGTATTGGTTTTCCTTTTCCATTAGTGAAGAAGCTTGAGTCACCCTTTTTTGTTAACATAGTTGATTGTAATGAGAATTAAATTCCAGATAAGGTTGGTAATCCTGTAGAAGTAACCTTCTATGCATACTCTGGTCTCTAAGGAATGTGAGCTGACATGAACATTT
The DNA here is from genome assembly GCA_014182365.1 of Eucalyptus tenuipes. Lineage (NCBI taxonomy): Eukaryota > Viridiplantae > Streptophyta > Magnoliopsida > Myrtales > Myrtaceae > Eucalyptus > Eucalyptus tenuipes. The sequence continues at coordinate 39,519,021 of CM024539.1, read as the reverse complement.
GTCACCTTCCTCGCTCTGTGTGAAGATGTTGTATGGAAACCATTGGAGATGCTTCAAAAATCTTGAAAGATTCATTTTTGATATTATGCCCTGTGGAAAGTTATTGAATGCTGGCGGTTGCTATTAAGTAGGTAATGAAAGGATAAAAGAAAGAGACTGTATCAGAGAGTTGGATACTCTTAAAGCAATTGTTCCCTTCATGGCTTTCTTGTCTGATGGTTGCTGGAATGCTATATCAAATGGTGGATACCCCTCATATTGCTTATTTCTATAGTAAATGGCCAACTTTGAACTCACTTTGTTGGTTGTGGCAATACTAGCTCACTTGAATTCCTTTTGGAATTATTTGTTCCTACATTCTACATCTCAATTAGTCATATTTTAATGCTAAAAAATGCCTCAGGTGCTTGGGCAGCAGGGATATGATGGTGCAGCAGCAGATATATGGTCGTGTGGAGTCATTCTCTACGTCATAATGGCTGGATTTCTCCCATTTGATGAAGTAGACCTTCCTAGTCTTTATAAAAAGGTCATGTTCTGGCCTTGATTTTTTCCAATTTAAAAAATATGGGTAGACCTAGACTCCTAGTTGATATGTGGTAATTATTTTCATCTCTCCTGTTCTCTTTTAAGTAGATTCAAGAGTGTATTAGAAAAAGTATTGGCAAATGTGGCAAGCATAAATATCTGCCATTGTTTATTTACGGGTGTGTCATTGAAAAGGAGCTATCAGCTTGATGTTTCTAGTCATTTGGACTTGGAAGACATGTGTCAGTGCTTGCGTAGATGGTGTGTAGACAGCAAGTAGGATGTATTCAAAAGTGTTTCATCTGATTAGTATTGAGTGCATACTGAAACATTGATTTTTCCTGTAACAACGTAATGTTGAATGCTAATAGAGTTAAACTAAATGTAATAATATTCCTTATCTTTTTCACATTGCTCCTTTTGATTGGGGATTGGTGTGTAGAAAAAGTAGTTGGACATATGATAGTTTGCTCAATTCTAATACGCCAGAAGTTGGTCCATTTTACTGGGTAACTGACTGAATGAGATGTTGGAATGGCTACTTGTTCTTCTCTCTTTTCTTATCCCCTCTGTTTTGATCCTTTCTTCATGGTGCTTTTCCTGGATTGTGTCAAACTTTAGATTGTTGACCTTCATCATTTTAATTCATCGCATGTGTCCTCCGTTATACAAGTAAATAGTTATCCGCTTTTATGATTTGAAAGTTCTCACTTCTCTAGTTTATGTACAGATAAATGCTGCCGCATTTTCTTGCCCCCTCTGGTTTTCTCCAGGTGCGAAGTCCTTGATCCAAAAGATTCTTGATCCCAATCCCAAGACAGTAAGTTGTCCAATTCAACTCTATACTTTTACGCTGGCAATAAATTACCTCATAAAATTCTTTTGATCCATCTGGTGGGTTGACTTGAATTTTGCTTAGGCTGGTTGATGTTGAAGCATGATTGAATTTATCTCTTCCATGTGTGCAGTGATCATCTTACTTGAACTTTATGCATTATGTTGTCCAAGTATTTAATGGGATGTTAATTCAGAATATCAGATTTCATTATTACTCAATTAATATTCTTAAGTGATTTTGTGAGATTTATCTTATTGCAAGTTTGTCATATCACTAAACAATATAACTGTTCTGAATACTTCTTGAGCTTGCTTTAGCTCTTTTTTTTTTTTTTTTTTAAATGCTGACTTTGTGGATATTTCTCAAAACAGCGGATTGATATCAATAATATCAGGAAGCATCCGTGGTTTTGTAAGAACTATGTGCCTATCAAACATAGAGAACATGACAATGTGGATCTGGATGATGTGCACGCGGTTTTCGATGATATTGAGGTTTGCTTCAGTCTACTATTCTCTGATTTAATTCTAGAAAGCTGTCTTATTTCTGGTATTACTTCATAAAATTCTTCAATAGAAGCTGTCTTGTGGCTTTTTTTTTTTTTTTTTTTTTTTGAAGCCCTAAAAGTTCAATGCTTTTTGTTGTATTTGCTTAAATTATTAAAGAAGTTGTGTTAATTTGCAGGAAAAGTATGTGGCTGAGAACTCAGAGACTTTAGAAGGGAGCCCTCTAATGATGAATGCGTTTGAGATGATAACTCTATCTCAAGGGCTGAATCTATCCGCGCTTTTTGACAGGGGTCTGGTAATGCATTTGAATTCATCATTCTCTCCAATTAGTATGTCCCAAAATGTAATTCTGGCCATTTAATACTGCAGTTTTTCAAAGTTAACCTGTCGCAGCCTTACTACTGTCAACAGATTAGGGATTGTCAAACTCTGAATTAATTGGGTCCGTCCATATGATTTAGCTTACCTTTTAAGGCCCATATTGGGTGAGTCTGTGGGAATGGAAATGAAAAGTAAAACAAATTCTGTCATATTATTCATTTGCCAGTTTACTTGGATCAACTTATACATTCACACATCTAGAGTTAAAATAAAAAAGTAGCCCATTTGGAGACCTCTCTCTCTCTCTCTCTCTCTCTCTCTCATCATTGTCTATCTGTGGCAGGATCATGTAAAGCGGCAAACTCGTTTTGTTTCCCGAAAACCAGCGCAAGTTGTGATTTCATCAATTGAAGCTGTTGGAAATTCAATGGGTCTCAAAGTCCATACACGTAATTTCAAGGTATCTGTCTATCGCATGACACAACTCAAAGTCAAACAGCTTTCATTTCTTGAACATCTTGAAGTACTGTAAAATCAAATGTGCTTACACCTATATCTGACTCGGGACTCATATATATACACAAGCATGGCAAACGCATAAGCATGTACTCTCTTAGAATGCAAACGTGTGCTAGAATTGTTTTGGTTTTATAGGACATACAGTGATTATGCTTCATATTTTTGCCATCTATACTATGAGTGCTTAATACAAGGGTAAATTTGCAATAGGACATGGTTATGGTATGTTTTTCTGTTGAAACTCAAGTTTTGAGCTGCGGTGTTCCTAAGTCCACATCCATGCTAAAATCATATCTCATAGACATGAGTAAATAATATCAATAGAAGAATGCTGTGCGCCATTCATTCTGTCAAGCTAGACCGTTGGTTCATGACTTTCATTTTCCCTCAGCAGTTTCTGCCAAGGATTAATATTTGATAAGAGGATCAGTTATATTGCATGTCGTGTTTTCCATCACTTAGGAACATCTACCAAGAATATCCCCAATTTCAACTAGAAATATATCATACTGTGTGGAAAAGCTAGATTATTCACTGATTCACGAGTGTTTGAGCAGTGGATGGGATGTCCACTCTACCAACCTTACTCTTAGAGGATCCTATTGTAGTAGAAACAAAGAGTAGTCATATTCATCCTTGGCCATCAATCTTTATTGATGTAACTCATCATATAATCCCCAGTAGTTTTCTCATTTCTCATAGGGATCTTTGTTTGTTTAATGGTTTGAATTACTTAACATGCCTGAGATGGCATAATTAGATATTTTCATGCAAACATTCTGTTGTTGAGCATGCATTTTCAGGTTGAAGGTTTATATTTACTCAGTTTTAATGATCTTTTTCTATTCATTCTCATGCTTTCGGTGTACTATCAATGCGTTAAAGAAGTTCAGTTCCAGTAAATAACATTTGGTTGTCTTTTGACATTTGTTAACCTCATAACTTTGTCCTTGAAGACAAGAATTGAAGGAATATCTGCAAATAAGGCTGGTCAACTTGCAATCGTCTTGGAGGTAACTCTTATAAGTTTTGCATTAACTTCAGATTATCTTTGGTGATACATACTTGGTTTCTGGATCCTTGTCATTCATAACGTGATTTGAGTAATTCTTTCTTAGGTGTTTGAAGTGGCACCATCTCTGTTCATGGTTGATGTTAGAAAGGCTGCTGGGGATACACTCGAGTATCATAAGGTGAGCTCTTAATATGTCATTCGATTCAGAGCTACCATCTGGTAATCCCTGTTTGGATCCATTGACTACACACCTCCACTAATGACTTAGGGTGCACTCTAGTCTACTGGAGTCGAGCCGACAGAATGCCTGCCGGCTCAAGCTCGACTCAGCTCATAAATTTGGAGCTCAAAAACTTGATTTGAGCTCGACTTATGAATTTGAAACTTTTCTTCCCGCTTGAACTCGATCCCCCTCCAAAAAAAAAAAAAAAAAAAACTCTACATGCTCGACTTTTCCACCTCGTTCGAACTTGGCGCGGCTCGAAATACTTGCACTCTACTTTTCTGTTTGTGTTTAAAATTATATTAAAAAGTGAAAGTGTTACTACAATCTAAAGAAGTAATATCATAAGTCATTATCTGTTACAGAATCAACAAAATCTATATAACAAATGAGATAGCTTGACTAGGCTCACGAGCTGATCAAGTCAAGTATCTTTAGGCTTGGACCTGACTTGAGCTTGAAAAAATTCAAGCCAATCTCAAGAAGGTGACAAGTCGAGCACAACTGCACAAGTAGCTCACGTAGCTAGACTGGCTTGCACCCCCCTTTAATGGCCAAGAAATTGCAAGCGAATCCTTACAGGCCATTTGACAGTAAGATTTGCACTTGTGAACTTTCCTTTACAGTAATACCCAGTGCCTTTGCAATGTGTTTCAGCAAGATCATTCAATGATCTCACTTCATCTATGCAATTTGACCTATTTATCTTGGTACGTGTAAGTTTGTAAGTAATGTATAGATTACATCAGATTTACATCGCTGAAGCCGAGTATCTAATCATCATCTTATTATAGCCTTGGAAAGGAATTACTAATTGAGGTCGATCGATATTTTAGTTACATTCCATTGAATTTTCCTAGCACCAACGAGGTCTAGTTGAACCACTCACATCCTTTCGGTCAAGTCGATCTAGTGGTTTGGGGTACTTGATCGTGTCTGTTCGAGCGCAACTACTCCACCTCCCAGGATGCAAATTGAAGTCTACCAGTATCTCATTTTTTTCCCTTTCAGACTACAATGCATCGTGGATCTAACCCCGTTTAGCTAACTTCTTTGTTATCTGTCTATGGCAGTTCTACAAGGACCTCTGTTCAAAGCTGGAACACATCATCTTGAAACCGGCAGAGTGTTTGGCAAGCGCCAGTCTGCTCAGAACAATGACTTGCTGATCCATTGTAGCGGACATGAGGCAAATCACTGCGCAGACAGCACTCCGAGACAGCTGCTCCTTCGCTGAGATGATCGACCCCTTGAAAATAAAGCAGCTTCGGGGTGATATACCCAAAAAACTAATTTAAAAAAAAAAAAGCTGTATATGTTTGGCTCTGTAGATTATGGTAGTCATGATGATCACGAAATCGTTACGAAGGATCTTAGCTTTCATCCAGAGACATCACCACTTGTATTCTTTGATTTAGGGATTTCGCAGCAGTGTAGAACCACACTTGTTTCTTTATAAAAATAGACTTGCTTAAAGTAATTAAACGAAAAGGAAAATAGTAACGAGTACTCGTAGAGCAGAGTCGTCAATATTTGAAACATATCACTTCTCTAAAATATCTCTTTTTGGATTCTCACATTTTGTTGATATGCGTCATTATTGATTTTAGGTCTTAATCGATGCCCTTAGCCCCAGTAAATCGTTGCATTCTTGATATTCTCTTCCTGCCATATCCGACCGTCGTATTGCATCCTTTTGCATATAAACATGCCTGGCATTTGGGGCTGCTATGCTCTTCCCATGAAACTAGTTAATCCCAAATAACCAAAATTGGCAAGTGGGCATTTGCAATTACCGCGAAGGCCTGAACAAATGTAGACACGGTTGCGTCGCGTGGCCCGGAACATGATGCATCTTGCTATATCGTCAATTTGATGTGTCAAAAAACTCATGATTTAATACATTTTGAGAATGAGATTGGACAAAGAAAGTTAATGGACCAAACCGGTAATTGTAACATTGGAGAACCGTTAAGAAGAAAGATTTGCTTCTGAAGACACCACACCACCGTCCACGATGCAATGTCATCCTCGTCGAGTATAGCGGCACCGACATGCCGTCATATTAAACACCGTTAACTCCTCCAAAATTAACCAATTTCCGCGACAGCTTTTCTTATCCCTGAAAGCTTCAGGATCGTCAGTAGCGTCATCATAGCCTTTTGCGGCATTTCCATATGTCGTACACCTATGGTCCACTGCAACTTAACCAAGATTCACACCCACTGCAACTTAACCAAGATTCACAAACATAGCTTCGCTAGCCACTACAGAATCGGAACAGCGACAACATCATCTGCTTTCCAATCTTGATAGCTGATACTGCACCCACCGAGCGTTACATCATATTACACCGCCCGCCAGGTTCAGCAACTAACAGCATCTTATGCTAATATACAACCACCAACAAGCTTAATCTGTACATTCCAAATCAGATATACAACAGAACATGGTCAGCGTCCGGCACAGAGAACATAAAAGTTCAAGCGGACCTGGGCAGAATCACAGCGGGTGTTAGAACTGAGATGGAGACCTTTCTTCACATCACCAGCTGTTTCTTGTGTTACATTAAAGAGGCTGAGTAAGATCACGAATCAACGCAGGCTACACACATGGAACTTCTCGGCGACATACTTTCTTAGTCATACATGCCCTCCTGCTCCCAGGCTTCAACCAGAAATTCTATCATTTCCTGCGAATTCAGCATAAGAAGAAATCACAGGGCTTAGTTAGCGAGTATGCAGCAGTTGTTGGTACAAATTCTTTAAAGATCACTATGTCCGAGAAATATATAACTCTGGCATACTTACTGATAAAGGGACAGGCCTGGCGAAAGGAGTTCTCCTAGCGAGTACGCTTTCATAAGTGGTATTCCAACTGCGTAGATTTAGAAAGTATAATCACAAACGGAAGAATGAATATATGTGTCTGTAAGTGTATAACTATATACATCTGTGAACGTGAAAGACCAAATGAAAGGTGAGAATATGTACATATAGGACTTCCCACTGTAGCATAAGCTTACCACACAATATATTCTTCATACTTGATTTCAAAAGCATATGACAGATAAATGCTTTATATTGCTATAAAACATAAGATCAAGTGATTTTTGAAGCACTAAAACCTAATTCCGAGATGCTGACAGCTAACAGGTGTGCAAGGAACAGCATGACATTATACGCTACGAACTTATTAATGAGATGATGGATAGCTTCATGAAGTGCAATGTACGTCAAGTAGTTGAATACATGGAATCTGAGTATTGGACTACTTTATTAGGGGATTGACAGGGTCTCACACTCTATAGTATATCCATTTGGTTGACCCATGCTGTGTCGTGTGAGGCAAACCAGGCCTCTACAGGTACTTCCTCATATTATTGTTTTCAAAAATCGTTTTTACAAGAGAGCCTAATATTTGCTTTATTTCAGTTTTTCATTCTAATTGTGTGAGGTAAGCAAGGGGGTTCAAGGGACTGAAGCTCCAATCTGATCTCTGGAAAATGAAGCCTCTAGCAACTGAGCCAATTTGATTTCCAGACCACAAATCAGGTTTAAAAGATGGCATAACTCTTTGAACTTTAGTAATTACTTCCACGTGATAGTAATTGGGTTCATTGAGTTGCTAATGTCAGTTGGAACAAATACACGCACTGAGGAAATTGGAGAGAAAGTAGCAACGAGCAAGATTGTGCAGACAAAGAGGAGGAGATGGCTAGAGTACGCACCTCAATGTACGCCCACGCTTCTGTTTAGTTTGATTCCTGGAGCTCCCATTTCCAATCCATTGCAGCCTGCTCTCATTCCATAATATAAGGCCTGCAATAATAAAGCTGCAACATTACATTTGGCGACAAGAGCAACAGCACACAAAACTCCTTAAAGTGGGCATAAAAATTCATTTGAAGCGTTAAGCTCATGAGCAGAAGAAACTGTCATGACGAGGGAGCACTTCTCTCCATACCAGAACAAGCAACATGGAGTTGAAAACACACCATGATTTACAAACTCAGAATCGTTGCTCTGATTAAGAGTCAATGTGCTGATTGACGACAAGCTTCTCTGAGATTGCAAAGCGCCATTATCCACATCAAAGGTGCTGCTGCTCCAGAAATCATCGGAAAAACTGGGCTTCTTCACAGTCTGACCTTGAATTCGAAGCCCCTTGTTCGGTTCATCCACAGCTATGATTGGTGTGGGCTTAGAATAGCATCCAAAGCAACCACTGCCGCATCATAAACCATGTTAATCACATGAGCAAGAATTACCAGCAGCAAGGAACACACTAGTGGACCTGATCAAGAAACCCCCGAGCTTAGTCTCAAAATTAGGCTATCACAAATCCATTCCTGATCTTTTCAACGATAAACTATCAAGAAGCCCTCTCTGTTCTACCTTATCCGTCACTTCTCGAAATGATTTCTGAGGGAGAACCTTTTCCACTTTCAATTCCAATAAACTGGAGTAATCACGAGCAAGATAGATAAATCCAAAGGAACCCATCTCAAATCAACTCCACAAATTAACAAATTCCAATTCAACCCAGATAGCTAATCAAACATCAAGCGAAGAACAGCACACACAACAGAGTCAGACAAGCCGACAATCATTACACATTCAAGACAAGAAATTCCTCCCAGAAATCAGCCCAAAAAAGCAAGCTCCCTGAGAACCCGAGCAAATCGAAAAAGAACGAATCGAGGGCTTACCCCATACAAGCGAGAATGTGGCGGATCCAAACCGTACTCGAGCTACTGACCAACACCATATTATCGCCCCGACCCAAGACCAAGAAGATAATGATGACTGCGCAAGACGGGATTTTTGTCCTCCCTACCCAATCAGCAGAAGCCGACAGCCACTCTAACGTACGCTTTAGCGAGTCGTGGGAGTCAGAACAACGAGAACCCAGTCGCTTTCAGATCGAAAGTAATAAGAAAAAGCAAAACTTTATCGGGAAGAAAAAAGAAGTTGATCCCGGGTTGTCGCGGCCGAAATAACAGCGCGGCCCTTTCGTCTCGCCGGGGGCAGTAGTTACCTCGGATTCCCCCGCTCCCCGTTGACCGGGCGCGCCGACGGTCGCCGGGAGCCCTCCGACGAGGACGGAGTCCCCGGGCTCGAGCCCAAGAAACAGTTCTTGTTCGGCCCAAGAAACGGGGCCGACAGGTCAAAAATAGATAATTTTGTATCTAACTGTATAAAGGCGGGCGCAGATCTATGAAGAATAGGACATGGTTATTCACCATGTACGGGAATCCCCGCTAAGCATCCATGGCTAAATGGTTAAAGCGCTCAACTCATAATTGGCGAATTCGTAGGTTCAATTCCTATCGGATGCACACCAAAGGATATACTACTTTTATAAGCAATCCCATTTAGATAAAGGAAAGGTAAAAGACGTCCTTTTCGATTGGGCATTCCCAAAAAATATTCCCTTTTTTAGTTATTTTATATAAGGCTTCTACTATTATTATATGTTAGGTAAGAAGATGATGAAGGTGTTGTCGCGATTGGGAATCAGTTTGGCTAATCATTCGGTTCGTTGAATGGTGCAGCTCGTTTCGGCGGATAGATGCCACCGACCGTGGAGAATCTCTTGCATTGATCGGCATCTGAACTTGAATTTGGATAAGGCCACCGGCCAATTCGAGCCCAATTTTCAAGTGCCTCGTTCGTACGCCTCCTCAAGTGGTCCATGGAAGATTGCTCCGGGGGTCCACTTTGCCGCTTATTTGTGAGGATGGACCGATATTAACCGTCGATCACCTGGGTCTAGTGTGGATCCGCCACACGTGGTATTTGCGTGATCGATGATTGAGATGCACCTGGTCAATTGATGCAAGTCCAGACAAAGAACCCACTTTTTTTTCAAAGCAAGGGCAAAGCAGTTGTCTCTAATAATAGAGAAAATTGATTTGCATACCAACTTAAAAGTGAAAAGTGAATATGATTGTCAAGTGCTTGCCTAGGTTAAGGCGGATCTTGATTCAATTCACACCCTCCCCTGCTAGTCCAGACTAGTTGTAGAGCTTCATTTGAGATCCACGGACGACTTAGATTTGAGTGTATTAGTAAAAACCAATCAGGTCAAGAATTTGAAAACCATGTGTTACGAAGTAGAAGAATAGAAAAACCTGCTTTCACCCTTTTGATTCTTTAATGGAAAAATGACATAAATAGTATATAAATTTTGACTTAATGAATAATGTGATACCTAAACTTTTAATTTGTTCGATGTGATCCCGAACTCTAGTACAATATATAATGAGGTACATGAACTTTCAATTTGTTTAATATGATCCATAAACTTTTGATAAGTTTGTAAATCTATCAAGTGCTCCATGGAAGATACGTTTCATTTTATAGGACCGATTGCTCCGGGGTTCACTTTATGGCTCATTTATGAGGAACAAGATCGATCTTAATCATCAATCACTTGCGTCTTGTGTGGATCCCCCACACATGGGGTCTATGATTGATGGTTGAAACGAATACGGCCCAATTGATGCAAGTCTAAACAAGAAAAAGCAACAGCACAGCAATTATCTTTAATAGTAGAGAAAATTGATTCACAAACTTACTTAAAAGAGATTGGTTGAATGGTGAAGCGTTTGGTTCGGATACGACGAATCTCAATGCAAACATACCTCCCCTGCTACTCCCACTCATAAATAACTTTGCGCTTATGTAAGCCAGCTACTTGTAACGCTTCATTTGAGACATGCGGGCGATTCAAATTTGTGTGGATTAGTGGAAGCTAATCGAGGCAAGAGTCCGGATGCCTCCCGGATCACAAAGAAGAAAAATCAGAATCCTGCTTTCACCCTTTTAATTATCAAATCTTAGCAGCTCAAACTTTTTAAGTAAAGATGAGAGCTCTCCCGTCATCAACCACTTTGCCCTACCAAAAATGTTCGATGAGGTCATGCGTCGCATCTTACTTATATGAACGAATCTAGTAATGTTCCGTTATATCACGAAACCCTATGCTATATCTCTTTTTTTAATAGTTAGGTGATCACACTAAACAAGGAGGTAAAATGAGGATAACCCTTGTTAGCTTCTCTCTTAACTCCTATTGGTCGGTCAGCCGCCACAGCTGAGATCATTTCTTCCCTTTCATACTAAGAATGGAAAAAGGGAGACCCTTGGAACGAGGGAGAGAAAAAATTGGAGAGCCGCGGCTACTTCATTTTCCTTTCCTTACATAAAAAGAATGTCACCTACATGATGAGGGCATCATCTTAGTTGAAATCAGTCACGCAATAGAAGATATACAAAAGAAAAGGGTTACCGAGTTCTCTGGTTAATAACGTGAACTTTTATAGTAATCCAATGGGAAATTCTCAAGAAAGTCCAAAACCTATTACATTTGTACTAATTCAATTGTAAGCCTTTCGATTTGACCAAATTAGTCTTGAACTTTTTGCTGATATGCTAATGTAGTCATTTCGATCAATTTTAGTTAGAAATCACTAGCATAGATGCCGGTTATCTTACATGACACGACTAATACTAATGTGGATAATTTTTACAATTTTTTTTTCTTTTTTCCTCTGCCAATTGTGGGGCCTTGACAATGACTAGTGATTGGCCACAAGCGAGGGTTGTTGAAACTTGACCTCGCTGGATCTTGGCAAAGTGACCTTAGCAAGCCCCTTGATGATGGTTGGCCTCTACCTTTGGGTGAGGCTCGACCTCATTGACCTCTAGCTAGATGTCTAGTGAGGTCACCCCTTCCCAAATCCTATGGCAAGGTGACCTAGCCTGAAGCTACTGAGGTTGACCCTCGCCAGCCTTTGGCGAGGCCTAAGGCTGGTGAGCCTGGCTTGAGGTTGGCAAGGTTGATTCTTGCCAAATTCGATGAGGGTGAGCCTTGCCCGAGGATGGCAGGGCACCCTTCGCCTATGGCTGATCACCGTTCATGGTTGAGGTCTGAGAGAGGAAAGAGGGGGAAAAAAGAAGAAGGAAGAAAACAAAATTAAATTCAAAAATTGAAAAACATTATGAATAATTTATTTTTTTAAAAAATTGCAAAAATTGTCTAGGCTATATTGGCAAATTGTTAAAATGTTTATGACTAAATGGTCAAATTAAATAATTTATGACTAAATTGGTAGTAATATATTTAAGACTTTTCGGTAATTTCTCCGTAATCGATGTGTAGCCCGCTTTATAGTAGAGTCAAAAATCAGAGACTCTACGTTCATTTCACAATGTTTTTCGGTATCATAGACTTTGGTCCATCTTACTAACAATAATCTAGAAGACATAAATTCAGCTGAATCTATTTACTGCTCACGAAATTTATCTTGTGACTTGCTATACACGGACTCAAAATAACTGTATTTTCCATGGGAATAATCTGAAAAAACCTCCATAATCCATCCTGATTTGCTTTGGTAGTGTATTCTCCGGCACTTGAAAGACCAGTTTGGGTAGTTCTTATCTATTTGATAAACTAAATATGTATAAAATGATTTTCAATAAACTAAAATCAAGTTTAAATGCAGTGAAAAATAACTTTTCCAGCAGTTCTGCTTTGTCTCTAGCTACCCAATTGATTATCCTTACATATAGCATGACATCCAAGTTAAGTTTCAGTAACATGTGAATGGTACATAGGATTCTTAGATAGGACATGGGATGCTCATCATTAACTACAACTACATAAAATGGAACAACAAATCAAAAGATTGTACTCAAGAAAAAACCTCCTGCTTCCACACATATTTCATCAAATATACAAAATTGAGCCCATATTCCAATCTCAACAGGCTCTTTACACTTCCTTGCTTAGTGACAAGGTAGAACCAGAAAAAGGAAAAACAAAAACAAAAGAGCTATAGAACAAAAGGTAACAAAAAAGAAAAGAAAATAGAGAATATTTACCGGAATATACTAATGGCTGATGATGGCAGATATTATACAGACATGACATTTTTTTTTTTATCTTTTTCTTTTTATTCACGTGAAAATAAAGAAAGGATTTATCGATAACAACTGGCCAATCTGTGACGGACGCGATCCCTGAGAATTGCTTCGTAAAGTGCTGCTCTGTTTGCTGGCATTTCTCCGAACTTGGACGAGCTTTTATCCTTTGTGGATGGCGAAGGACGATGATCGCTATCTCCATCATCGTTATAATCATTTCCATGGCGATGAACCTTGAACTCCTCATTGTAACAATCAGGGTCTGCAACATGTTCTCCAAAGTGAGCTGTCTTCCTTGCTTTCTCTCTCTTGATCTTCTTCTTCTTGGTGGCACCTGCACAAGGTCACGCTCATCAGTCATGATGATCTTGCTGTACAGACGAGTGTGTTTATGTAGTTAAACAGCTAGGCGTACCGGAGATCGTGCAAGACGGTATGTCCAGGTCTGAGAATTCCGTGATGTGGTCAATTATGACGCGGGTGGTCGAGTACGACTTTTGGAAGCCTATGGCAAAGAGGATAAACGTGCCCGAGACCGCCATGGCTGTGGCCAGCGATGCCCCGTCTGAGCTCGGGATGAGATTCATGTTTGTTCTTTGGTTTGGTCGATGGGGTAGAGAAGAGGGAAATGAGTAAGAGTGAAGGGTGAGTTGACGAGACAATGAGGGCAGAGAGTGAAGGCTTATATAGTACTGAATCGAGGGAGAGAATATATTCATTAAGTACGAAAGTACCTTCTACATAAGCATGAGTTTCTTTTTTCTTTCCTTAAATGATTTGTCAACTTTTTTAGAGTAAATTATCAAGTAAGTATGAATTACCAATTTTTATTTGAGTTACCCATGTTTATTTGATTTTTTTTTTTTAATTTGCCAACTTTTCTATAGGGTTACTTTATTGAGAAAAAAAAGTTGGTTAGTAGCTCAAGTAAAATGTTGATAATTCTGTATTTATGTATAATAGTCGATCGATGGATCTTCATGATGTATATCAATAATTGAAGGAATTGTTGGTTGATAGGCCCCACTCGATCCACACCATTATATGAGCTTTATAAGAGATCTCATGGATAATAATTATTGCGGAGTGAGAAGCACCATCACGGTTTGGTTCAGGAGAAGGAGATTATGGCCAAATGAGCCCTCGTACCACTGGAGATTCGTATTGAGATTTGTTGGTGTAGAAGAATGCTTAACAAGTAATTAGAAAGCAACAATCTTCGGTTAGTTTATAGCTCACTGATTCAACCTTTCGATCAATCGCAACTTTCTTCCAATGTTGCTATCATAGAAAAATGAGTCTGCCGTCCAAAAAGTGACGGAGAAAAGTGGTTTGTGTTTTCTAAGTGGCATTTAATATGCATCTTATCGTGATGTAACATCTGATTAGTTTAATCTCACGATGCAAGGAAAAATCTTCATGGGATCCAATCACTAATTGCTGCGTCTTATGTTGATGTTCTACACGGCAGTGCAAAGAAAATAGTGGGCATAGATGATGTCACTTTCTTGTTAGGACGAAGCAGAAGTTGCCCAATTATGAACTCCGTAAGTGCTGCATATCCCCATATCAATAGTGCCATCTATTATCTAAATTGATTTTTCTTTGTTGGCCAATGCCATGGTTTGATTAGTAGCGAAGTTCATACATGAAGTCAAAGTAATCTATTGTCTTTGGCTGAGGCTGCAATAGGTGCTTGACAAGTAGATATCTTGGCGTGGCAAACAATAAAAAGCAAATGATTATTGATAGCGAAGTAGAAATTATTTATTTATTTATTTTCATGAAAGCGAGGTGACCTTTTCGAGAGAGTTCTGATGCTTAAAGTTGATATATAAATGACTAAGAATTATTATTATTATTCTCTCATGAAAGCAGAACGCTTTTTTTCGATGACGTTTCGGTACTAAAAGTTATTAATTAAGTGACTAAGTAATTTAAAGAAGGAAAAATGTTGCAATTTTTGCAGCAAACCAAAGTTTCTAAGCATCCCTAACCATATCACTTAACGGAAATCAACACTTGACTTGTTAATGTTGATGCCCCCATTTTTCACTCTCATGAAGTGATGCCAAATGTTATACTAGAGTAGTTTAATTGTATTTTGAAACAACTAGCATCGCAAAATCAGTCCCATACACCACATATTCCATAGCTTAATGTACTAATAAAAATGAAAGTAGTACTTCTGCTTTGTGTTATAAAGATGTCATTACGACTTACATTATTTATCTTAATACATCACAGATTTTTTCTATCATGTATCTTAAAAAAAAAAACTACACCTTTTCTATCATATACATATAATATGTATATTTATGTGTGAACTCTGCTTCTAGAATTATTTCATTTAAATTACATAAGGAGGCGTTTTTCATTAAATATTTTACTTTGCTTGCCGTGGGTTGGTCCTGAACAAGACCTTAAAAGGTTCAAGGGATCACCAACTGCAGGGAAAATCTGCCTGGGGTGAGAGTCCCTGTGTTGGCCCCGTATTGCCTGGGGAAGGGCAAGAAAAATATGCTCCTCCCATTGCTATCCCGCCATATGTAGGGGATGGTCCAACATTGGACAAAGACAGCCCATGTGACCCTCGTCATTCGCCACCAGGAAAAGCACACGGTATCAAATTTAAACTAATAATTAAAATCACTAATCCTTATCTTTGGATCTCTCTCTTTTCTCCATTTCATTGGCCGAAAATTTCAAAACCGGAGAGGAAGAAGGGGCTCCCACGTCTCCCACCTCATCTTCCCTACCTAACTTATTAGATGAGATCATGCACGAGGGCTTTGTTCTTCCCAATAAAGTAATCAAGAGAATATTTAGTATAATGGAGATTAGCAAAGAATGCCATGAATGGGATTTGATTACTCTTATGGAAATGAGAATATGAACAGCGATCCATCCACTTTTCATTGTTCGGCTTGACTTAGAGATAGATCGGGCTTAGAGTACGTAGCATGCATACTTCATTTTTTATATGACCCTCATTCGTTATCACTGATTCAGATCCTAAAAATTTTATATCCTAATTTCCATATTAATGTCGATGGAGGTGGGCTATAAATTAATGACTTACCCAGATTATGTACCATGTAAAAAATTCAAAATGAATATAATTAATGAAAAATATATACTCAGAAGAAAAAAGAGGAAGAAAAAAGAGAGTGAGAGAGATTACAGCCCTTCAACTCCACCGTTTATAAGTCCCTATGGAAACTCACTTCCAAATAAACTGATTATACAACTTGATTAAGATTTAATGTCTCGTATTGGTCTCATAATCAATGTCACAATTAAGTTGATTAACCAAACCCACATGCTTTCACGAAATTCTAACTTTGTTTTTTTCTCCTTTTGAAGTTGACATAGTTCTTATCCTCTGTGATCATAGACCGCAATATATATATAAATGAAGCAATTTCTTTTTAAGAACAGGTACAAATTGAACAAATATGTGACAAGTGAACAATTATTATGTACTGAATTTTATTTATTTCTAAGTAGTGAGCAGAGATGGTAGGACATGTGATTTGGACCCAAGAACTTTACCCTTTGTGTCTGGAAAAAACTCCATACCAGGCTGCTCTGCAACCTTCCCATCCCCGGCAATTGCAATCGGGTACTTGAGCAATTGACCCGGCAAGTCTCGATCGAATTGCTCCGAGCAGTATAGCGTCCAGTTGCGATCGGCGATCTGGTTCACCGTCTGGACGCACTCCAAACTCTCGGGGTGATCGAAGGAGCGGTGATGCTCGCGCAGGTGCTCGTGCCACAAGGACATCCGAAAGCCATAGACCTGGCCTCTGGCTCGGTGTCCCTCGTTGGCTAGATGATGTGGCTGGTACGCCCCCATCGCGATCTCAGTGTCCCTGCCACCGTCCATTGACCTTTCATTGATGTTGGCCGATCCCACGATGATGTATTCGTCGTCGACTGAATAGCACAAGAATTAGTCCATCTGTTCAATAGCAAACTCTAACGTAGCCAATTTAAGCAAAGTGAACTAATGATGCAAAGAATTTGTACCGATCATTGTCTTGGCGTGCACGTAAATCATGAATCGCCTCGAATGCTGAGCCCTTCGGTAATCTGTATCGTGTTCGAGCTGCTCATCAGGTACGTATTCTCCGTATTTTTCGGTCTCTCTGTTTCCCAAGCAGAAGAATGTCAAGTAGTCCGTGGGGTCTGCGTCGAGCCCCTTGTCACGGATGGCGCGCGCTACATCCTTGTACATCATCTCCATCGTCTGGTTCTGCCAATGCAGTATAGCTTGAACGGACTGACTCTCTGGAATGCCCTCCGGCCACATCGGGATGACGATATACACTGCGAATCTCTCCCCTGCTTCAATCTTGCTAACGATCTTGAGCGACAACTCTTTGGGGATCAGATGAAGAGGAAGAGCGCCGGCCTCCTCAACTTTGGCATCACTAGACTCCCACGAGAATGAGCTTCCCAGGAAGTACTGGTTCTCGATGTAAATGAAATTCTTTGCCCGTCGAATCGCGTTGATATAAGCATCTTGGATGCTTCTCTCAATGGCGTATTCTTTGCCTCTAATGACGCCATGGTTCGCCGCATCGTCTGGGCTGTCCGGCAATCCAAGAGCCGCCCCGCCGTCAATGGAACGAAACAATTGAACGTTCCACGTTTCACTATCTTGGAGCAAAAGTTCTTCAGATAGTGACATAAATACGTCAGAATTTAGTTTGACAAGCAAGTTGTCGCTGTGTCCTTGCTTTCTCCATCTTTGCTCGAAGTTGAGCAACACGTCTCTGGCGACTGGGCCTTCGAGACGGCAATGCACGTCGTGCCAAGGCTCCCTCGGTCCGCCTTTCTTGATTGACGCGCCATCGAAATTCGGCTGGTGGAAATCGTTGTGATGCACCGAGTCCAATGTCCTGAACAGGGGATGGGAAGGAGTATCGTATCTCCCGTCACAGAGATCGATTCCCCCGATGAAGCTAACAATCCTTCTCTTCCCGGATTCTCCACCCGAAGCCTCGCTATCAACCACCACAATCTTCTGGTGATGCGTGAATATGGTTGCAATCTCCATGCCTTGAAAAAGGCTTCGGCCGTTATCGGGATTCCGAGGGCATAGGACACAATGGACTCTCGTCCCATGGAAGAAACTCCTAGTGTCTTCATCGTGAGTAGCCATCACTCCGTCTTTCTTAAGATCTTTAACCGAGGTCTTGTCGTCCCAAACGAGCATTAGGACCGTGACGCCCTCGTCGGCTTTCATCTTCAGGAGATCTCCGAGAATCATGTCTCCCCCCGGTTTTTGCCTCTTTAGGTCCCTGATCAAGGTGATCTTCGTGTACACCGACCATCCAGCTATATAAACAAATTGCTTGGCATTTGATATCGCATCGAAAATATCCTCCCAACAGTGATGAGGCTCGTAGTGCTTGCCGCCGGCAAGGTGGATCTTCGGGGTAAAGCCGTCTTCGACATGAGCATCTTGATAAAGAGTGACTTTACAACCTTTTCTTTGTTCGAAGAACGTGTGAGGCACTCCCGGAAAGTCAGGACGCCGAATCCCTTTAGACCAGTGCGGGTCTCCAGCCGCACTTTCGAATTTCAACTTGACATGGATCTTCGAACCATGGTGGAGGGATGTGTGCTCTCCCCTGGATATTTTGAGCCACCTGTCGACTTCTTGTCCCTTCACGATCTTGCTAATGGGAAGCGAAGCCGTTCCGATCACTGGTGCTCCGATAGGGTCAGATTCCTTGATGGAGAAGGTAATTTGAGAAGCCGCGTGGGCGCAGTATATGTGGAAGGACTCATTCCATCTTGGGTTGCCATGACCACTCTCCGTTAGTCTTGTTCGCGAAACTCGAGTTTTGCCTATATCGACGGTAGTATAGAGTTCGAACGTGGGTCTTCCGCACCCAATACATTTCCCAATTTCCTTTGTTAGCTGCGTGAAGTTGTCCAGACGTATTAGAAGTTTAGACACGGTGTAACATCAACATTGACTCACAGAAGACATAGCAGAGAATGTTCTGAAACCCAGAGAAGCTAGACGAGCTTGTATCATCAAGCATTTCAATGGAAATTTCTAAGGAGATTGAGATCATTTTTCGAGCATAGTAATTATCCTCTTCAGAAAATTTTCGACTTGAAATGATGATCTACTTTGCTTACATTGACTCTAATACTAGAGAATTATTTCTACTTTCCTCTCTGCTTTTATTCATGTCAAGAGACAGAAACGAGTTACGGTAAAGATAATTATTAAAGAAGAGAGTTAACTCGATCCATTTGCTTACAAAGGGCATTAACGTTTTCGGTAAGAGATTGAGCACCTTATGAAAGAAAGCAGCAGGTTTTCCTCCAGAAATTCCATCAACTTCGAAAATCGTCAAGTGAAGCGTTCCATGCAAAAGCACATCCTCCATATCCATCGCCTGTCATTTCATCGGAGGAAAGGTCAAAAGGCAATTAAAATTTATTAGCAAAATCCAAATAATGTCAAAGAATTTGCAGACTTACCAAGTCTGATCAAACAGAGGAGTTCTTCGGCTCAAGGTCAATGCAGTTCTCTCAAGGTGCCTTGCAGATTGGTCTGAAGAGTAGATAGAAATTGGCTAACTTTGATTGCAGGTTCTCCAGTAAATTTGAAAACAAGCTAACCTGTCTTGCTTGCGGCTTGAACTTTATATCGAGCTCACGCATTTCATTGGACATCAATTGTAGTTTCCTGGAACGTTTCTGAATCCTTAAGGTTGTCCTATTGACCAGTTGGTGTGCTGGACGTAGAAAGAAAGAATAGCAGATGCATCCACTAAACAATTCATATTAATTGCCGAAATCCTCAAGTAAATAATTTCAAGGGGCTATACAATAACGAAGAGTTGGCTGGAATCATCATGACGAAAAGTTGTGATGGATTTAAGAAATTGACTTCCTCAAAAGTCTCCTGAGAATGGAACAAAGATGAATTAGTTGCGACAATTTCTTCTGCATGAAGGCATCTTTCTTTATCTACAGCTGGTGTGAGAAACCTGGATATCCAGCTGTGTCGCCAATTTGTGGTCACGACTTTTAAAGGTTTTCGCCATGATTTGGAGAAGTCATAACGGTCTAAACATTCGAGATGTCTTCTGGGTCTATTAATATTTTACTTTCTTGATTTAGAAAATAAAGAATGATGCATGACCATAGTTTTCGATAACGACGGGAATTTTGTTGTACTTTTTAATATGTAATACTGGCCTCCTGTATGGACGTGAAACAGCTCATGCAGACTTATAAGAGGGTGACAAAGAACAAGAAAATCTCAGTTTGCCAAGTTCTCTTCCAGAAATATAAGAAAGTCAGATGATGCCGGCTTACAGCTAAATTAATTTAACGTAAGACAACTGCAATTTTGTTTCTTTGTTTTAGAATGTCAACCATAAGCCTTCGCACCATCAAGCATCGGACATCTTTATTAGGTGACCAACTCCACTTTCTGTAATAAAATAATCTGGTGAGGGATTTTCGCACATGGGTTTTTAACGACTCAGATCAGATGTCTCTGATTCAAGATCAAGAAGGCCTTTGCCCACACGGCTATCATTTTTGACTTTGAGGCTAAAATTAATACCTAAGTAGTCGAGTGCAGCATGTGGTTAAAAAGAAGGGTCGGACCAATCCATATCGCACAATTTTGAGGGATATAACATGGGATGGAATCTTCTTTTTTGATCCCTAGACTTTGGCATAGGCTTCCATCATAATGAACTTGGTCAACTACAACGTACATAAAAAAGCCATGAATTTCACCTTTCAAACTCTCATCGTTTATATTTTTAGCTCGGATTGTCTACAAGCACTGGACCCTTAGAATACACGGGCTTCTCGAGGGGTCAGCGTGATCTTGGCTTAGGGAATAATGCTTCTCTACTTCATCTGGTATGGGTGGCGTTTGCTTCACTTCTAGAAAACTTGTTTGGAATTTGGAGTGCTTTACAATGAAAAGTGCTGGGAAGGTTATATAGCTGATAAAGCATACAAAAATTATTGGCATAGAGTCACTTGGTTGCATAGTTTGACCCCGTTTGTACTCGTCGCTGCAAATGTTCAGTATCAAGAAATCACTTCTATTCAGCAGCATGACAAAGCGAGGGTCTTTGCTTTGATTCTTGCTCTACGCAACCCCTCTTCAGGATAGGCATCTGGGGAGTTAATTCGTCAGGAACGCCCTAGTCCCTGCATCTGTTGTTCGCATTTGATTGTATGGAGGAGGTGGATTTTAGTTTTCATCGCATCAGGACATGAGGAAGAAGATGAATTTTCCCCACTTTTGACTGAGTCATATTCCTGGGTGTCCCAAGTGTTGAGTAAAGAAGAATTAAACTGAATTTATGCAAACCCCGAGCACAATTAATTCTGTTCATGATAAGTTGCAAGATACATGCTCATTTCATTTGTGAGTTCTTTTCCTAGATAACATAATTTTGCGAGGATATTTTGAATATGCAACTAGTTCTAGCAATCCATCCCTCTCCTGAAGGAAATTTAATGGATTCAAGACTCTGCAGCTCATAATTCCAATTCAAGAGATCTTTTTGGCCTTCCTTACCTCCCTATAATCGTGAATATTGGCATCATGATCCGGTCTATCAAATTCTCTTTCCAGTCCGACATCAATTGAGCTCTCGCAGTCAGATATGTTGACAGCAGACGTAGCGGGGAGGAGATATTAGCAATAGGCTCTAGTGATCGTGATTTGTTGCAGTAGAAAATTGTTTTTTAGGAATGAAAAGGATAAATTCATTCATTGCCGGTGTTTGCAATGAAAATTGATGCTCTTAGAATGAATTTGTCGAAGTTGTTAGGAAAGAAAAGCTTGGCTTGTTATTGTTGACAAAGCCTTATCATAATGATCGTAAATATACTAGTAAAAGTTGAAAGACAGAACTGGGAGACATGCAGATTACATGCATATGGCTATCAAACCATTTGAGAATGGGGACGTAGACTGCAGTTGCCTTTATTTAGACCTCTTCTTGGTAAACCTTCATCGAGACCCATTTTACTGAAGTAGCAATCCAACGCAACAAAATTCTTACAAACGAAGGAGCTGCGCTCAAGCCAACCATTCAATTGTATTGAATGTCCTTTTAAACATCAACAGATTGGATGGAAATAAGGCCAACTCCATTTCTTTTTAAATATTGAGTGTACTATCAAAAACATAAAACTCTTGCTCAGAATGTTTGTCCTCTCAACAGCATCATTGCCACATCTTAGACATTTTTAAAACCACAAAAAAACAAACTTCATTCTTGATTTTAAATTCATGTCAACAAAAAAATACAGGAACATATCCTACTTCCAACTCTTCAAACAGCTACTTTGGATCAATTTTCCTCTTTCTCAGAGATCTTGTTGTATCAACACTTCCAATATCGTTCAAATGCACCTTAGCTTGTTTCCGTTCTTCTTGCTTCTTTTTCATAATGTCCGCCTTTTGCCGCTAGACCAAAGAAACGCATCAATCAATCAAACGTCAAATCTTTGCATAACAAGTTTACTACCATAACGCTCTACCGCTAATCCATTGTAGTGATTAGTTTGAGAGATGTGCTCTCCACCTTCATTGTATTATGGTTGGTATTTCTAAGTAGAGAAATGGCTCGACTCTCTTCCAATACTAGCTATTAAAAACAACAATACACAAGTTAAAATGACAGTTATAATTATTAAAGTACCTAGTCACTTAATTAAAGATTAAGAGTACATTTTGAGTGGTGGCACTATTATGATACATCTCTATGACTAGTGGTATGGCTTCTCTCTTTCTAACTATCTCTTCATCTTGATCATTTAGAAAATGAAGTAAAAACTATTGACCCAAATAGATACTAGAGACACAAAATGAATAAACCTGACCCAAATAGATACTAGAGACACAAAATGAATAAACCTGACATTTTCCTTTTGTTTCAATGGACAATTTCTTGAGTTGTGGCCTCACTTGAAGTACAAATGGCATGTGATTTTTGTGCCTTGTCTTGACACTTTCAATCCATTTTTAAATTCTCCTTCCTCTCTTGTCCTTTTATTGTTTAGGCCTACCGGGCATAATCTGGGGTGTTCGTGCCACCAAAGGTTCTTTATAACTGGAAGCCAAAGGTTGTCACCATTTATTGCTTCCAAGTAGTGATTGTATGTCTTTAAATAAATATCCTTCTTGTATAGTGGGTGACAAAAGTTTCTATCTCCTCCCCTTTGAATAGAATGACAAATTGCATGAGGGCATGGAATCCCACTCAAAACCCACACCCTATGAGAACATTAGTTGTTCCTTATGTCCAATACAAATTCATCGTTCCTATGACGCACTTCAAATCCATCTTCTCCATTTCAAAGCACATGACAAAAGGCACTTTCTTTTTTTGCATTTTATCTTCTTTAATATCCTCAAGGCAATGTCTCTTTTCCTTTATTCACATGCATCTCTTTTCTCATGCATTCTTATCACTATCTTCTCTCTAGTATCCTCAAGCATAGATATGATAGACATTTTTCTAACTTCCAATATTGATCCATTATATGCTTCTAACACGTTATTGTCCATAATATCCGACTTGCATATGGTTTTATAGTAAGCCTTGCGCCAATATTTTGGAGCAATCCTTATCAAGTCAACCTTGTTTAACTTGCTCATATTATTTAATTCATCGAGATATTTTTCAAATTGTGGGATTGTAGTTGACTTTGCACCCATCCAAAATTACTTGTGATAGTCGTTGCCCCCCATTCTTCTTGCGCCAATTTACATACATTTGTCTTAGACATATTTGGTGCTCAACCTCCTCCAGTACTTGCACAAGCCCCTATAATAGAATTCGTGATATTATCGTGTATATATATAATGAGGTAACAATATGGCACACTTGGAAAATACAAAATGAAGGAAGAGTAATAACATTACCTTATGCTGATTGGAGATTATCGTGTATCCGTCACCATCCTTTGTTCCAAGATCATACTTCAGGACATTTACAAATCAGGTCCATGAATCCTTATTTTTGACCTTAACAATGGCCCATGCGATAGAGTACATTTGATTATTTGCATTCCTCTAGCAGCAGTCAATAATTCACCATTCAATATTCCTTTTAAGAAATATCTAACCAACCCCATCAAAGGTCTGCACCTTCAAAGAATCCCTTTCTCATAGCATCAGAACAAACATAAAACTGCTGGACATGGGTCTTGAAATTGGTGATTCTCTCATAAACTTTACCTTCAAGGCATTTCGAGGATTTCTATGAATAATTTCTTTAAAATAACTCCACAACCTGTTGAACTCATAAGAGTACATTCCGTTTAGTTCTTCGGTTACCCTAAGCTTAGTCTTTCTATACTGGCATATAATAACATCTAAGTTCATATGCTCTTGCACAATTTTCTTGAACTCCTATAACTTCATTGAAGGAGCTGCCATCCACAATCTTAAATAATGCTTTGCCATAAATGTAGATGTAAACCTACTTACTTGGAAGGACCAAGAACACATATGCTCATCCTTGAAAGTTTTCATTAGAAACAAGCTTGACTTGTTATCTCTAACTGCCTAAGTTAAATAATTTTTAGCCTTACATTTTGCCATACTCTCACCTTGTCATTCTTGATAAGAACAATATGAACTCTTCTAGTGGCTTCATATTAGTTGATAGCTTCCTTAAATTACTTGGGGCCATCAAATACCATATTCAATGTAAAGTGAGGTATCTCCGTGGTTTTATCATATTGCACGTGTGCTCTTCCTTCTAATAGCTTTTCTATCTCTAGTTCTTTTTCATTACTCATAACAAAGCTCTAACTAGAGTCACTTGAGTCAAAGTATTTAGTCTCAAACTCAACCTTATCTTATAGCCTCTTTCCTCCACCTTTTTCGTTCTACTTCAACATCTATTTCACTAGGTATCTCCAACAACCTAGCAACTACATATGTATTGTCTCCCTTAAAAGTTCGAATTTTCCCCCTATCCACTTAAAGTTATTTTTCTTCATTGTCAGATAACCATGGCACCTCAACAAGCTCATCATCATCTTTAATAAGTATTATAGCTGCCTCATCTTCTTATGTGTTCATCAATCCCTCAACTAACCAATCACCAATGTCAGCACTCATGTCTTCACCATGTTCAATAAATATCTCACATGTACCACCAAAATTCGCTGAAAGTCCCATCATTTCTTGTACCGAAGTATCATCTTCAACAAATCTTAGACAATCGTCAAGATTTTTCCTCAGCATAAACTAGTGGAATTTCTCAATATTAGAGTAGCCCATATCCTTTACTAAAAGTAAAATATCAAAATGGCTCAATTTATCTGAATCATAAAGCCACTCACTACTATGACCATCAAGAAACTCTACTATTCTATTACAAACAAACCTACCCCCAACACATAGAATAAATCGGAATGTCTCATCAATCATGTAAGTTTGCAAAAACTTACAAATAGAACCAGCTAAAATAAAAAAGAAAAAGGACACCAATCAATTTATTTCTATGGTTTATGCTATATGAACAAAAAATATTGAAAGTATTATCTAAAGACAAGAAAACAATGACAAATTGGGACCACGTCTGAAAAGCCATGAGAAAGCTATAACCTAAAACTACAGCAAGTTCGGACAGCATTAAATTAATATAACAAAACCTGCCATCCATTCGATATTTTTTTGATACTCTCATAGGGTATTGCATAACACAACATGCCACATAATAGCCTTGATTATCTTTGATCGAGTTAGATGAACGGTCCATTATCAACTTCTAGAAAACCCTGATTAACTCATCTTCAAGAAAGCCTTAATTAACCCTAAATAATAGCCATGGAGGAGCTTGCATGACATGTCGTCCTTGTAGAACCCCCATGTGTGCAGACCGGAGTCTTCATTGGAAACATTATGCCCAAGACAACACTCCGAGCATAAAGTAACTTTTTCTATGTGACATGATAGAGTCACCAATTGGAGGAAGCTCGAGTGTTCAACCATAAATCCACATATATGCCCTGAAAAAAAAAAAAATCTTTATACTTACTGCTAATGGAGATTGTAAGGCTTACCTTCTTCTTCATGGTTTGATACAGCATTTTGGACCAGTCGGAGATTGAGAGCATCAATCATAGAAACAGAAAAAGAAGTGCCCCTATTTCCTTTTTTGGTCGGCAGCCCCGGTTTGAGTTGTTTTAACTTTTAATGATAATTAATTCATGTGGATATTTCTTCTCTTAATTTGAAATAAATAAGTTATTTTATTTAAGAGACTAAAAGCCACATCAGCAAATTCCATTAACTTTAACTAATGTAAGGATGAAACTTGAACATTTTCCAATAGTTTACAAACTAGATTGGATATTTACCAATAGTTCAAGGACCAAATTGAATTAATTGAAAGTTTAAGGACAAAATTATAGATTGAATTAAAGTTTAAGAACCATTTGAGTCATTTTCCCTATAAAAAAATGTTGAAAAGATTAAAGCTTGATGATTGCCTGCCAATTATAGAGTTGACTCAAATTCTTTGAAAGGCTCCTAAGTATATTTCCTTTACAACGATGTTGTCTTATGAATATGTGATTTAGTAGAAAGATGCGTCCAAAGGTAGGAATATGCATTCTAGGAATCCCAGCTTTTTTTTTTTTTTTAAATAGAAATCCCAACTTCATATTGCCACATTTGCATGACAAGGTGATAGCATTGTTTTTGAGAGATACCGCTTGTATGTATACTCCATTTAAGTTCAGATATTGAAGTTGTTGTGTATTTCAATAGTTTTGAAAATTTGCAAGCCATTGTCTTGGAATGACTTTGATAGAAATTATGATAGTCATGAAAGTCATTATTCTATAACGTTTTTGTAACATTTTTCAATTTAATGCCAGAATTGATGACATAATTGAAAAGATATAAAGAACAACAAGATCATATTTACTCTCATTACATTTTTCTTTCCTTTCTTTGCTGGTTATACATACAATTTAATTGCTCATGTTTCTTTTATTATTCATTATTTAGTGCGAAGTAAAGAAAAATATATGTTGTATCTTGAGAGGATGACTGCTAGAACCAATCGCATCGAGTTTCATTGTTTCATTTTCCGAGGGGCAAAATTACACTTAAAGACAATGCTTGCATGCCTCGGATAGTTCATCTTATTTTTTCATCTTTTCCAACATACTCCAACAATTCTCATTTTTATATTCTCTAATTTTTTTCAAACAGGATTGCACTGCTCCCAAAAGTAGGGCATAAATGAAAATATCCCTAGAATCCATTCTTAATTTATCGAATCTACAAAGTAAAGTGAATTTGTAACCAATACATCGAAATGCTGGAATTTTGATAAGGGATTAGGACCAGTGGATGGTCCAAGACCCTTTGTCTATAATTAGCTTTGTTTACCATCTTTCCCGAGTTAACAGTAGTAAAAAAATTCCCCAATGTGGCAAGAAGTGACTACACGTTCGGGAACACCGATTTGTTGATGTATACAATTAATCCAAACTAATTGTATCCAAACTGATTGCAAACTACGATGATATATTATCTTAAGAAAAATATAATGTTATAGCAGCTGAAACTATGCGGTAGTATCTATTTAGTTTACATCTTGACCCAAATAAGAGTATGGGATTGACTTAAAGAAATGAATACCTTATCATTTTTATGCTCTTTGTTTTTGAAAATTAATGAGCAGCTTCAACATTCACGTTGTGAGTATATAGGTTTTTTTAAGCAACCACTTTCAAGTACTTTGATAGATTGATAGAGAATATACTAATTGTGAAATTTTGGTAAGACTACTGTCAACTTCTCTAAAAATTTAAGATGATAGATTAAGACGTGATTTAATATTTAAATATTCTAACAATGCTATTATAAACTCAAAACTTAAAATTTATATTTCGATGAGCACATTCACTATGGATTTAATAAAAGCAAGTGGAGTCACAATAGAATGGAGGGAAAACGTATCAAAAGTCCCTAAATTTTTCCATATTGTTCAATAAGGTCCTCATACTACTTTTTGTGTATTCAGGGTTTTAAAAGACATGATTTTGTTCGAGTTAGTCCTTCCATTAATATACATCACAAATGATGATGTGGACTAATAGGTAAGTGCCATGTCTATACTAAAAATGTAAATCAATGCTTACATGTAATTTTTAGATGTTAACTAAAGACAGAAAGAGAAAAGATGCAGGAGGCGACTGGGAGAGACGCCACCGAGGCAGCCAAACCCTTGCTTTATCCAAATCTGACCTCAAGTCATGCAACCCCAGCTAGGTGATACTTGGGGTCGCGTGAGCCCTATTGTCAATGCTGGGCCTGGGCGACGCCAGCAATACCCAAATCTGGTATGGGATCATGTGATTCTGCCAAGAATCGCTGAGGGTCACCGACCCCAAGTCAAATTTGACTTGGGCCCGATCTGATTTTTTTTTTAATTTTTTGTTTTGCCCCTCAAGTTTTCTTTCTATTTTTTTATACTTATTTTATCCTATGATATGCATTACTTCTAAATATTTTTGTGCTTACTAATGTGTCAGAATCAAGTTTGGTTATGGAACAAAGATTTTACATGGGTAAGGAAAAGCCTTTAAAGATCAATTAGCAATCATGTTTTGAGTTCAAGAGGTATTACTTGGTGCGTGGGAGAGGGCGCCCTCCGCTTCTTAGGTGGAGGACCCAATCCTCTGTCACTGAACGGCTCAAACTCGGGCCAAGCATCGGTGTCCATAAGGCCGATGATGACGAGAAAATATTAGGTGCAGCTCTGACTCCAGCGTGTATTTGTCAAAGTCCACTCACCGGGCGACACGTGTCGCCGTGGCGCCACACTGGAATTGGAGTAGGTTTTGGAAAATTGATATATTAGTTTCTCTCTCTTGCTAGCCCATCAGTTCCTCGGTCGAATTTGAAAAAGCGAAGCGCAAAGCGCCCTCTCTCTACTGCACACGCTCTCTCTCCCCTACTCCAGTGCTTACTCCCTTCTGTCTTTGTGCTAGTTGCTGCTCCAACCAAGGAGGAGATCCAAAAGATCGGGAAGCACAACGCGGCATTGGAGGAGCGGGTGAAGTCACCATGCGTGGAAAACCAGATTTGGAGGACCTCGCCCTGGCCAACAAGGCCACCGCCAACGCCCTCTACACCAACCTCGAGCAGGTCCTAGTGTAGGTCAACAAGGACTACCACCCCCGCGGCGGGGCCTCTCCGGAGGATGAAGCGAACGATGCTGTGCTTTGCTGCAGGAGTAATTACGAAGTCGGGGAGGAAGCAGGAGGTCGGCGGTAGGGAGGCGCAGGTTGATAAGAGGAGAGGGAGGGCGATGACGACGTGGTCCTGGAAGTGCGGGAAGGAGGCAAGCGTGTTGTTGTTGCTGTGCAGGCACCTGTGTTTGTGCGCGGTGTGTGGGTCTTCCCTCCCTTTTATCAGTGGAATTGTATCTTAATAGCCATTCCTTTTTTTTCTTTTCTTGGTCAGATGGCCATACTCATTTTGCCAAGCAATAAAGTTGGAACTCATAAGAGAACTTAAATGCTCAACTTACGGACTTGAAGACGACCGGAAAGACCTCACACACGTCGATGACACCATGCAATTCCTTATTTCCACCGTGCGAAAACTTGACATTAAAACCGATGAAAGAGATTAAACAAAAAGGATAGCTAACTCGAACCCTAATCGACAATTTCAAGTTTTCACTTTCAAATGTCCATCTCTTTGGCATCTCCATTGTAATTGTTCTAAGTCGAGCATCATCGAACGAGACAGTCGATCAGAATGAGATAGTTGATCAAAACGAGCTATAGAATGACCCTTTTAGGTGCCACTAGCTTAGCCATCGTTTGTTTTCTACGTTGGCATGCACGCATGAGGCACGCAGGCAGGCGAGTACTGAAGAACGGGACAACTCCGACAAGTTCGAAAGAAATAAGATTTCATTATATCACTTTAGCAAACAAGGTGGAAAAAGAAAGTACAAGAGTACCTACAGTGATTGCCTTACGCGATCAAGAAACACAAATATACAAGAACCATGCTACGTTCCTCGAACTGGGAAAAACAAAAAACTTAGACACGCTGCCTTACAGCAACAGATCTCGACAGTCGCAAACTCTAGACATCTTTCTATCTTATTTCCTACATTTTAACTCAGCTCCTGGTTCTGAACTTGGAATCATCGATCAAGATGCCCTCGCGAGCCGCCCTTTCTCCGCTGGACTCGTCAGTGGCGCTCAGTCCGCCCTTGCGGCCCATCTCTTGGTACCCTTCTTGCCCTATATGTTGTTTCCTCGTCCCCCCTCCTTTGTGCCTCCCTTCTTGCCCTATCTGCTGCACCACGTCCGCCTTGTCCTCCAAGAAGGCCTCGCCGTGGGGGCGGTCGTCCTTGCTGACCTACACCAGGACCTACTCGAGGTTGGTTTGGAGGGTGTTGGCAGTGGCCTAGGCGAGGTCCTCCAAATCTGGTTTTCCACGCATGGTGACTTCACCCGCTCCTTCAGCGCCGAGTTGAGCTTCCCGATCTTCTAGATCTCCTCCTCCTTGGCCGGAGTAGCAACGAGCACAAAGATAGAAGGGAGTGAGCGCCGGAGCAGGGGTGCCCGTAATGTGCTTCGTCAGAGACGGCGAGAGAACGGTCGCTTGATGAACGTCGGAGCAGCAACGAGCACGGAGAGAGAATTTGAGATTCAAAATTTCGGAACCTTCATGTGGAGAAAGAAATGGAGAGAATGACTGCTTCTCTTTCTTGAGAAGGAAAGAAAAAAGTTTTCCATAATAAATGCATTGCAGAGGAGAGAGAGTGTGCGGACTAGGAGGAGAGGGAGCGTGTGCAGTAGAGAGAGCACGCTTCGCTTTTTCAAATTTGACTGAGGGATTGATGGGCCAGCAAGAGAGAAAAACTAATATTTCAATTTTCCAAAATCTACTCTAATTCCAACGTGGCACCGGGGGGCGATACGTGTCTCCTGGTGAGTGGACTCTGACGAGTACACGCTAGAATTAGAACGAGAAAATATTGGCTGCAGCTCGATTCCAGCGTGTCTTCCTCCGAGTCCATTCACCGGGCGACACGTGTCGCCCGGCAGCCACGCTGGAGTCCGAGCGCGTCCCTTTTATTTTCGGTAAAATAATCTTCTTTCTCTCTCCTCTAGCGCCTGTACGCTAGCCCTGCGCTCTCTCTCCTATGCAGAGTCTGCACGCATTTATTGTATTCTCTTTCCTCTTTCCTCTTCCCTCGTTCTTTCCTCCCGAGTAGAAGAAAAGCCATTCCAAGCGAGCGAGCTTTCAAATTTTGAATCTCTGGTTTCGCTCTCGTTTGCTACTCCGCGCTCGTTGTTGCTGCTCCGGCCTTGCGTTTGTCAAGCGGCCGTTCCGCCGTCGCCCGGCGCTCGCTCGCTGGTCCTGTCGCTTCCTCCGTCTCTGCTTCGGCGCTCGCTCTTTGCTCCGTTGCTCGCTCCATCTCTGCTCCGGCGCCGCTTTCCTTCGCACATTAATCTGCTTGGGCGGCCGAGATTTGGGAGATCCCATTTCTGCAACCACCTGCAGAGCAGCGTCGACGCCTTCCAGGCCGGTTACGAGATTTGTGGGATGTGTACACGCAGAGCAAGAGCAGTAGATTGCCCAAGTTCTGGCGGGACGCCTCCCAGGCCGGTTACGAGTTCTTGACGAGTGACGTGCCGGGCGTTCGCGACGTCGCCGTTTCGGAGATCGCGAAGATTTCCCTTCGCTCCTTCACCTTCTCCGATCCTCTCGCTGCTCATTCTCGTCCTGCGGTAACCCATCCTCGCCCTTCAAAACCCCCCTTCTTCTATAATGCTTTCGTCGCTAGCTTCATTTGCTTGCAGAACTTTTAGTGCTGAGAAGTTGGGCATTTCTTGTGAAATTTTGGGAGTTTGGTCGCTGACTTGTCCTTTCAGAGATTGGATGGAAGTCATGAGTTTATGAGGTCTTGGTTCTTGTCATTGAGCCCTCTCGGGACAGATGAATTGAGGGCTTGTTTTTTATTGATACGGATTTATGATGACTTAAGCGTTAAGCTGCAAAGCTGCCCTTTTCATCACCTGGCAAATGGTTGAGAAACTGAGATGTAAATTTGACGCCTTTTATCTTTGCTTCTTCTGTGGGATGCGATGGCAGATAAGGCGGAGAGGCTGCTGGCCGAGGCAGCTTCGCACGGGTCTCAGCTGGTCGTCTTCCCCGAAGCCTTCGTCGGCGGTTATCCCCACGGCTCCACCTTCGGCGTCATCATCGGCAATGGCACGGCAAAGGGCAGGGAGGAGTTCCGCAAGTATCACACATCCGCCATCGCTGTTCCAGGTACTAGCGCTACCGCCATGTTTTTATGGTTAATGGGCGTTGGTTCTCTTTTGGGTTTTTAAGGTAGTTCGTTCTCACCCAGATGCGATGATTCGTAGTTTCCGATGTTGGCCCTCTCTTTGAGCTCTGTAGCTAAGTGCAGAAAGTGGGTCGACTTCCAAGATTCGCAGTGTTGAAGCAGAGTCTCTTGTTTTATCTGTAGAGTGATGAACTTGGAGCAACCTGGATACTCATATTCCGTGTTTAGAAAGATTCTGTTTCTGAGCTTCTTCAAATGGCTACTTTGTATATCATGTGATTGTTCAATATGTCGCTCTCGTTTGTGCCATCCTACCACACGGCTCTTCTCATGCCTTCCGCATATGTTCCATGATTGATGCTTATGCAGGCCCTGAAGTTGATTGGTTAGCAGCGATGGTTGGAAAATATAAAGTTTTCCTAGTGATGGGGTTGATAGAGAGAGATGGATATACATTGTATTGCACAATCCTGTTTTTTGATCCTCAAGGTCGTTACCTTGGGAAGCACCATAAAGTCATGCCCACGGCCCTGGAGCGTGTCATCTGGGGATTTGGTGATGGGTTGACCATTCCGATGTTTGATACGCTGATTGGGAAAATCGGTGCGGCCATTTGATGGGAAAATAGAATGCCACTTCTGAGGACAGCAATGTATGCTAAAGGTTAGCTATTCTGCATGTTTGCAGCTTGTTTTTTTGCTTGACCGGGTCAAACTAGAATTCATCTCCCGGTCTCTTTCATCTCCATTGAATGGCATATATCTGCTCTTCGTGACCATGTGGACTTGAAGGAAAGTATAGAATTAAAAAATAGATGCCCATGCCAACAATTGCACACATTCTTCTGAAACTTTGCTGCATGACGCAGCTGGTGATCTGATTTTGCCTAGTAACCATGTTCATATTTACGTTCTTACTTTAGCATAGATTTCGTGTCACAGTTGGATATGATAATGATATTTCTCCCACCCTGGAATTCTTGGTTATAAGTTTTAAAGCCTGTATTAGGCTGTCAAATTGGTGTCCAATCTATCTGATCAGGCTAACTTTCGTTACCTGCATTGATGTCGTTGGAACCAGTGTTAGGGTAATGTTCGGAAGTTTAACCATCACAATCCATATTAGAATGTGATTCCATGGATTGTTGTCTGTCAATGCCTTGTTGGATTGCAAAACCTTCGTACCTCTTGTTGAGGCTGGGCTTCCATGAGCCATAATTTTGATATAGAAACTGCAATTAGCACAGCAACGATGTTAAATAAACTTGATGCAGGAAGGATTGAGAAAATTCAGTCTTCTTTATTTTGCAGGTGTTGAAATATATTGTGCACCGACAGCTGATGCGGGACATTTGGCAAGCATCTATGACACATATTGCTCTTGAGGGTGGATGTTTTGTTTTATCAGGCAACCAATTTTGTCGTCGGAAAGACTACCCGCCTCCACCAGAGTATGTTTTTGCAGGAACAGATGACGATCTTAACCCAGATTCTGTCGTATGTGCTGGAGGCAGTGTAATTATATCTCCATCAGGAAATGTTTTGGCCAGACCCAATTATGATGGTGAGGCACTCATCTCAGCTGACCTTGGTATGTTCCTTGCACTTACTTGCAGCTCGTGTGCACTTTAAATCTCTGGAAGTTAGCTAACCAAGGAGATAATGATCTCATTTTAGTTGTGAGGGCTTCAGGTTTTTCCTCATGAGCTTGATTTACTTATGGTGTAATGATGTGCAGACCTTGGAGAAATAGCGCGGGCCAAGTTTGATTTTGATGTGGTTGGGCATTATTCGAGGCCTGAGGTGCTTAGCCTGATCGTGAGGGACCATCCGAGTAACCCAGTTACCTTTGCATCGACATCCGGGAAGCCTGAAGGCCCTTACAAATAGGTTATGTTTTCTTTCACGGAGCCAGGTCCGAATCATGGCAAATAACGCCTAGCAAATGTTGGTCCCAGTGGGAACCTTCTGATTGTTTGTTTCAACTTTTTGGACTCCTGATTGTTTGTTCAACTTTTCGACTTCATGGGCTATTGTAAATTCTGATTGCAAGCAACATAGTTCATAAATACTTCCTGGTTGATAGTTGAGAAAGCAATGTTATATTTCAGTTGCACAGTAAACATGTCTGTATCCTGTGCAGTAGGACTCTTGTAACTAGTCTGTATCTTGGCAATGAAATAAGAACATTAATGACTTTTCTCATGAATTAATTTGATCTTTTCTTTCGGTAGCTCAGTGATGAGTTTTTTTTTTTTTTGGGGTGGGGGGTGGTTGGGGTTTCGCCGTTTCAATATTTTCGAGTTCCATGCACCTGGTCTTATTTCGACAGGCGGTTTGTCTTATAACAAATGCTCGCCCTCATGCCAGAGAATCTATTTGGCCAGTTGACGACGAAATGAGTTGTTAAGGAGCACATGGAATGATGAAGAGCATAGGTGGAATTATTCTCTCATGTTGATCATAACTCGTGGAAAAGTTTATTTTAAGTTCTTTCAGGCAGATGACACCGGTCTTGCAAACTGGGACAGCAGCAACATCAACATGGTACTTAGCAGCAAGAACTAAAATTGCGAATTGGGATGGTTTTTAACATCAGCACTAGACCAGCAACACATATACAATTATAGTATCAAAATTCTCGAATAGGACGAACGCGAGGACATCGTTCGCTAGCAATTTCTAGTATTCCCTGCCTGACATGGAGATGAGCGCAAAAGGAAGAAGGAAAAAACTCTTTAATCCTGACTCGCTTCGATTTCGCATTCAATACTCTCTCCCACAGTCCAACTCTCCATGCCGTGATCTTGCAGAGGCAAGGACTGGCTCCATGGCCTGATCGGACTAGCAAAATTCGACAGCTGATGGTCCTTCAGGCCTGTGAGCGCTCTGTTTCTTCTGGTTTCGTCTTCCTTGTTGCTGTCCATTTTAGCCGGCGAGAAGAACTCTATTAGTCTCCCTGCGTCGAACCCATTCAGGTTGTCATGAGTTCTGGCACCGTCATGAAGATTCGCCCCTTTAGAGTTTCCTCTTCTTAAGGAGATGCTCTCCCATTGAATTTTGTTGGATGAAGATCTCCTCCCATTGAAGTTGAACTCATTATCTACCAAGACCCATTTCGAGTTCTCTTGATTAGTATCGTCGTGCGCGTAGCTCCACTTGTAGCTCCTGGTGTTGTTGTCCATGTTCAATTCGATCGAATGAAGATCGCTTTCTGCGGATTCATTTCCTTTGCACTCCTCTCCATCAGCTTCTTTATTCTCTCAGAATAATTCGTTTTCAGCGCATTCAAGATTGATCTTGTCGCTTAAGAACGCCTCGAGCTCCTTGGCTTTCTCTGATTTCGGAGAATTCTCATCTTTACTCATTTTGGATCTCATGTAGGCCTCGAGCTGAGCCCTCAGCTTTTCGACGGCGGCATTCTGCTCTTCAAAATGGTACTTGGCCTCTGAAAGTTTCGTCTGCACTCTCTCCTCGCGCAAAACATACGCTAGCTGAAGTATTTCCCTCTCCTTCTCCACCTCTTCAAGAACTTTGGCGGATTCTCTCTTCAATTCTTCCACTTGCGCCCGGTCCTCTCCAATCCCTCTCGCTAACTCGTCGCAGACCTGCTCCAATATTTCCTTTAGCCCTCTTCTCACTCTCGAGCTCTTTCATCGCCCTGGAAAGAGATGACTTCATGCCAGCCAGTTCTTGGCCAAGCTTCTTGTTTAGTCTCTCCGTTTGTCTTCTCAATTTCTTTTCCACGTCGACTTCCTCCGCCATATGTGAAATGGCAGTGCGGATTCGTTCCCGCTCCTTTCTTCTCCAAGACGCCTTTTCTTCTGCGAAATGCTTCATGAGGAAATCAATCTGGTGAGAATGAGACCTCTCTTCATGGATCAACTGCTCAACCTGGATGATGGACCAATCGAGCTCGACTCCTAAGGCTGAGACGAGGGCTATAGTCGGTTTATGTTGCTTCTCGAGACCACCGACCCGAAAAAGAACTTTCAGAAACTCCTTCGACGTGGTTAAACTACTAACGACGTGGCTCAATGACAAGAACCAAGACCTCACAAACTCATGACTTCCATCCAATCTCTGAAAGGACAAGTCAGCGACCAAACTCCCAAAATTTCACAAGAAATGCCCAACTTCTCAGCACTAAAAGTTCTGCAAGCAAATGAAGCTAGCGACGAAAGCATTATAGAAGAAGGGGGGTTTTGAAGGGCGAGGATGGGTTACCGCAGGACGAGAATGAGCAGCGAGAGGATCGGAGAAGGTGAAGGAGCGAAGGGAAATCTTCGCGATCTCCGAAACGGCGACGTCGCGAACGCCCGGCACGTCACTCGTCAAGAACTCGTAACCGGCCTGGGAGGCGTCCCGCCAGAACTTGGGCAATCTACTGCTCTTGCTCTGCGTGTACACATCCCACAAATCTCGTAACCGGCCCGGAAGGCGTTGACGCTGCTCTGCAGGTGGTTGCAGAAATGGGATCTCCCAAATCTCGGCCGCCCAAGCAGATTAATGTGCGAAGG
The DNA here is from genome assembly GCA_014182365.1 of Eucalyptus tenuipes. Lineage (NCBI taxonomy): Eukaryota > Viridiplantae > Streptophyta > Magnoliopsida > Myrtales > Myrtaceae > Eucalyptus > Eucalyptus tenuipes. The sequence continues at coordinate 39,482,240 of CM024539.1, read as the reverse complement.
AAAGCGGCGCCGGAGCAGAGATGGAGCGAGCAACGGAGCAAAGAGCGAGCGCCGAAGCAGAGACGGAGGAAGCGACAGGACTAGCGAGCGAGCGCCGGGCGACGGCGGGAACGGCCGCTTGACAAACGCAAGGCCGGAGCAGCAACAACGAGCGCGGAGTAGCAAACGAGAGCGAAACCAGAGATTCAAAATTTGAAAGCTTCGCTCGCTTGGAATGGCTTTTCTTCTACTCGGGAGGAAAGAACGAGGGAAGAGGAAAGAGAATACAATAAATGCGTGCAGACTCTGCAGAGGAGAGAGAGAGCGCAGGGCTAGCGTACAGGCGCTAGAGGAGAGAGAAAGAAGATTATTTTACCGAAAATAAAAGGGCCGCGCTCGGACTCCAGCGTGGCTGCCGGGCGACACGTGTCGCCCGGTGAATGGACTCGGAGGAAGACACGCTGGAGTCAGAGCTGCAGCCAATATTTTCTTAGAACTGCATCTAACATTTGAGAAGATATTGGGTGGTCTTGGACCGTTAAGTCAGCGTGGTTTCCGACCACTCACGAACAGCCATGTGGAGGTGTGGGGCCACTAGAGTAGAGGAAATTCTTCCCGCCCATAACAATTCTTTTTTTTTTCCCCTATCACTAGACCTGCTCACACTAGCCTGCACACATTTATTTCACTCTCTCTCTCTCTCTCTCTCTTATATCCTCTCTCCTTCCATATGTGAAGAAAAAAAGGAACGTCTCCATTCAAATTTTGGATCTTTCGTTAGCTCTTAGATTTTGCTCCTCCGGCCCTCTGCTTTGGCGTTCGTTGCTGCTCGGGTGTTCCAAATCCTTCGTCTCACTCGGAAGAACCCTCCAAAATTTCCTTGTTTTCTACGTTTTTATCCCGTTCTCTTTCACTTGAGATCTCTCGCAAGTTGTTTTTCATCTCTTCTGCGAAAGTTCTCAAAGGACATTATTGGAATCAAGTTCGTCCAAATCCTTTGTCTCACTCAGATGAGGCCCTTGCATTTTTCGCGTTTTCTTTCTGATGAAGTTTGGGAAGGTAAAAGAAGCAAAAATGGTTTTTTATGGTGTCCCGAGAGAGATGTTGTGAGTTGGCGGGTATGTGACGTTTTTGTTTTATTCTTGGAGATGTGTAAATATGGCCTTAGTGGCCTACTCCCGTGATCGGGCCTGTGAGGGAGTTGGGAATTTAGATCCAAGCAAATCGGTTCGTGGGTTTGTACTTGTTTGGAGATGTTTGATGATGGTTTGGTTCTCACACCCTGTTAAATATGTATACTAAGTTGGGTAATGTTGTGAATGCTCGTCGAGGTTTGAGGACATAACAATGAGAAATTATAATACATTAATATAAGCTCTTCTTGATGTTGGACAAAGCCATAGCACATTTTGCTTCCCTTGTTACCTTTCAAAAGATCTCGCCCATAAAACTCAAGTATACAACAAAACACGAAACGAAGAACAATTCCATGTCAGAAATATACTTGCAAAACTGAAATCTTATTCAAATTGTACAAAGTAAAAATCAAGGGAAAATAATAAGGAACGTGATTCCAGTGCTCCACACAAGAAATAAAACAAAAGCAAGACCTCTTCAACAAAACTCAACAACTCAACAAAGCAATCCCTTTTCACTTAAATATAAAAAAAACAAAACAGAAGCAACGCCTGCTACAACCTCCATTCCGCATGCTCAACAGCAGCACCGACTTTGTCCTCTCCTTCACCACCACCTTTGTCTTAGCGGTCCTCACCCTCGTTCGCCGGCAACACTAGCAGTCACACCTGACATTTGTTATGTCACCGTCCTCGACTTCTCGATAGCCTCTTCAATGCTGAAACAACTTAGATTCGTCGAAACAAATGTCCGTCGTGGAAAGAGCACAGAAACAGCAAAGAGCGCTCAATCTGCAACGAACGCCAGAGCAAAGGCCTGGAGGAGCAAAATCTGAGAGCGAAGGGGAGATCCAAAATTTGAATGAAGGAGAGGGAGAGAGAACGTCTTTGTTGCAGAGAGGAGGACGTCCATTTTCTTCGTCAGAGATGGAAGGAGAGAGGATATGAGAGAGAGAGAGAAATAAATGTGTGCAGGCTCTTATGTGCAGGTCTAGTAATAGGGGAAATTAAAAGAAAAAATTGTTTTGCAGGAGAAGAACTACGAGAAAATCTTCAGTGCCCCCCCAAAACACCTCCACATGGCGCTTCATGACTCGTCGGAGACCACGCTGACGTGGTGGTTGGGACCACTAAATATTTTCTCTTAATATTTTCTCGATGATGACATCACTTTCGGCAGTTGGATTTTTTGCTTTGGAGGAGAAGCCCGGGAAATCCCAAGATCATGCGGTCTGAAGTTTGAGAGTCGTGCTGGTAAATACGGAGAGTACTCCATTCATGCCTGCACTTCATATTTCCAATCATTTTACAAGAGTCCCTTGTCTAGGATAATTGATAAAAAAATTTTGGATGTGTGCGCTGCGGAAGTATGGTTTTGGTATTGATGATAGTTTTTTGTTAGTGAGGTTGTGCAAAAGTATGGTATAGTTTGTAGTGGATGGACAATGGATAAACTAGGATAATTGAAGGACAAAGAACATGGGATATGGGAAATAGTTTCATTAGTTGGATAAAATAATTTTACAATAGTTGAAGGAGGTGTTGGTGAGGGAGCTACATGATGTGGTTTTTATGGTTAGCTCCCCCCATGGTGGAGGGTTCACCTCACATGCAAGGTGGAGGGTTTACCTCTCACCCTCTTACATTTGTTGTTTTGCTACGCTCCCCCTCTTTCCTATTTATAGAGACTAAATACAACATTCTAGAATAATGTGGAATGTTGTCCACTTAGGCTTATTCTATGAAATTCTAGATTGTAGTTCTTCTAAAGATTTCTCTTACTTGCTGGACATTTTCCTCTTTCTTCCAGAAACTTCATCTAGGGAATTCTAGAAGTTTAGCAACTCTAGGAAATTCTAGAAAATGGATCACCATTTCCAACAATAATCAAAAATAATTTAAAAGTGCTTGAAACATTTCCTGCAAGACTCGCTGGCCACTTTATCTGCCTCTTGTTCTTGTTCTGTCAGCTTGGCCGCGAAAACATTAAAGCTCCTCGTGAGTTGTAATCAAGAAAACTCTTCAGAGGGCTGCGCGTTGTATGTCAGAGAGAGAGAGAGAGAGATCAGAATTGGCAAATTAGCAATACCAGGCTCTAGCAACTGAACGTTACCTCTCATCCTATCATGTTGAAATGCTCGGACGATGGCTAATACCCTTCCACCGGAGGTGAACCCATATACACAATGTATACCTGTTAATGATTAACAAGGTTATAATGGGCTTCTAATCAACAATCTCGCTAAAGAAAATCAATTCGATCATGTACTGCTTTTACTATAGTGATTATTTTTTAAAGCTTTTAACAAGAATGACCCGACCACCATGCTTGTGTATACCAAATCATCGAGTCTCAGTAACAGTAATTTTCCGACCACTTATGAAGGACCGTGCTTGCCTTCCTATCTTCATTGTCGGCAGTTGCTCGGTCTCGTGACGGACAGCACCAGAGCAAACAAAATGCGAGGAACTACGTGGAGATTACCCTTAGCCGTTGTCAGTTTAGTTATCTGCAGCTGATGAAATCAAAAGGCTGGTTTATAGCAGGACTTAATTAGAGGAATGACTTTAGCCTCCTCCTTCGGAAATACAATACATTTCAGGAAGTACGAAGAGATGACAAACACATTAATTCATGCTAGAAAATTCAACCAAAGAACTGAGCAAGTGATCTTATTTTTTTACATGCAAGTGGATTTGGTATTTAATATGCATAATAACATGGAAAATTGTTTCTTTCTCAGTAATGCTGGAGGGCTCTGCTATTAAAGTGTCGCACTTTCAAATAAAGTACCCGCTTGTACGAGATTTTCAATAACATTCGCTGAGCTTACGGCAAAGTACTCATTCTTCTAGAATTAAATAATTGATACATGTATAAAACAAAATGCATGAGTTACAATACCTGGGTAGAAATAGTGCAAATTTTTAAACTTATTGCATATTTCCTGGTCAATCAATTAATTATGTAACATTGTCATTTCATATCAAAATTATGATGGAAAATTGTCCCAAGAATTCTAAACCTATTTTACTTTTACCAATTTAATTAAAAACCTTATAATTTTTTCAATTGACTTCTAAACATCTTTACTTTTGGTCAATTGAGTGTATTCGGCCAATTTTTACCAGATATCCAGATGTGGATGTCGGCTATCTCACATAACACCGCCAACGTTGACGTGAACATTCTTTAATAATATTTTAATACTTTTTCAAAAAAAAATTATTCAATTATTATTTTCTTTTTCTTTTCTTTTTCTAACCCTAGGCTGGCAAGCCTCGCTTGGTCTGGGCAAGGGTCTTCATGCGCTTAGGTTTTAAAAACAAAAATAAAAGAGAAAATAAAAAATTAATAAAAAATTTCAATATATTAAAACATTATTAAAAGTTATCAACATTTGCTCCGACCATGCCACGTAAAATGGTCGGTGTCAATGTTAGCGATTTTCATTCAATATTGACCAAATAAACTCAATGGGCAAGCGTGAACAAATTTTAGAACTAAATTGGTAAAATTGAAAAGTTGAAACTGAATTGACAAAAATGTAATAGGTTTATGACTTTTTGGATAATATTCCCAAATCATCATTGTGTGTTGTTAAATAGATAGTATAACACCCTTTTGAATTCTTATCAAATAGGATGCACTAGTATAAAACCTTATATATTAGCAAAAATATGTTATGTACAATCTTGCATCTAAAGTGGTCTATTAGAGCGGCATTTTTTCCACTTCTCCTTTAATTTGGATACTCCCTTTTCTTTATGTTTGACCATACTATAACTTGTGGTTCCCACCACTTCTGCTCAATTCTATAAAAATCTTCTCTTTTTTTTTATTATAATTTGGTTAATGCTTTTTATTTTATTTTTTTCGTTCTTCTTTTTTTTTCGTGGGCCTCACTTTCCTTCTTCTTCTTTTTCCACATCTTTGACTTCTTATTTATTTGCTTGTACAAATTGTCTCTCTATTTTCTCTCTTGTAGGGCATTCTCTTCTTTCTACGCCTCCCACTCCTTCTTCCACAAACCCCACCGTCCTCTATTTTCTATTTATGATGTCGATCCTATTGTCCTCCACATTTTAGCTGGCACCATAATGGCTCACTGGTGACCTTCCCAACGAGCCCTTTTTCTCCATCACATGCAAGCATTTCTTGCACCATGGAAGTTAATTGAGAAGCATTGCTTCTCTCTCTTCCCTTTTCTATATTTTTCTCTCCTCTTCTTGCACATGTGAGTATATAGAGAAAGGAAAGGTGTCTCCTCCATGTGCAGGCATAAAATTGCAGGGCAATAGGTAAGTTGTGTTCTTTTAGGTAATATGAAGTAGGATTCAAATTAGTGATTTAATTTGATTGCAGTTTTCATTGCCTTGTTCGAGTGTTGATATAAAAATTGTGTTTTCATAAATTAATTCTTGGAATACACTGCTACAATGCTGCGTTTGTTCTTTCATTTGTGTTGCAAACATTGAAGTAAACAATTTTTTTAGACTGTAGATGCAGGAGAGATTTGTGGAAAAACAAGGAGTGAGAGGTGTAAAAAGAAGAGAATGGCCTGCAAAAAAGAAAACAAGAGACTATTTACAAAAGTGGAGAACTAAAACGTCAAATGTGTGAAAAGAAAGAAAAAGAAGGAAAGTGGGACTCACTAGGAAAAAAATAAAAAATAAAAAATAAAGTGTTAAATAATAATTAAAAAAAGGATCACTTTTATAGAGTTATACAAGAAGTAGTGGATCCTAGTTAAAATACCCAAACAGGGAGTGTTTAAGGCAAAGAAGGAGTGGAAAAAGCGTGGCCCTTTTATTATTGCAGGCTTTTCTCTTTGTAACATTATTGATGTAACTCATGATGAAACTATTTAAACATTCCATTGGGGATAATTGTCCAAAAAGTTTTAAACCTACAACGGCCAATTCAATTATAAGTCTTTCAATTTTGTCAAATTAGTCATAAACGTTTTAACGATTTATCTTAAGCTTTTTGTTTTTTTTTTTTTGGAATCCTAAACCTTTCAACCATGCCAATTTAATCATAAACTTTTTAAAAATTGCCAGCTTAATCCTTCAAACAAATTTTGCTCAGGTATTGTTGACATGGACATCAAACATTCTACATTGTGTGGTTGATGTTAATGTGAACAATTTTTGCATTCTTTTGAAAAAAATTTCTGAATTTTCCCGTTTTTTACTTTATTTTTTTCCTTTTCTTTTTCTTTTGCTTGTGACTGGAGAGTTGGCAAGGGCTTAGCCCTGCGGGCTTGGACAAGGGTCACCTTTTTTGTACAATTTTATCCATTCTATCATCGGAAACACTGACATTCTTTCATTTACTCTTAAGAAAGATGACTATATATATGTCCGTATCCCTTACGGCATAATTGCCACCACTAATAGCATCAGAAGCGGAGGTACTAAACTTTTTAACTGGAATTATATATCAAATGACATGACAACCTGCTGGCACCAAAGTTCGATCGAGTTGGCATGATGGACAACCCGGCTAGATGATCTGGAACATATGCCGATCAAGAGGAGATGGGCGTTGGTTCGGCTAGTAGGGAAATTTGGCATATCTAAGACTGCCAATGCCAATCGGAGAACTACCAATACGAAGAAGGCAGACAAATATTACGCTATGATCCTGGATCTTGAAGATCGTGGCGAAGGAGCGTAAAGATCATGCCAACGGGACCTGGGGGGCGCTGGCGCTACCAGAGCTCATTTACAGAGATATGATTTCTCTCATGGTCTGGCCTTCACATTTAGGTATACAAATTAGCACATCTTGATGAATACTAGCATCGTTTCCATGGTATTTCATGGTGAACCATCAATCTAACTTGCGACTTCTATTTCTCTCTTAGGTCACAAATTAAGGTTCCAATCTTAAGTTCTCATCTTTCATTGGTTTCTTTCAAGGGTAGCTTACAAGGAACTTTATTAAGAACAGCTTTGTGCATTTTTTTATACCACAAGCAGTCATAAAATATCGAATTAGTAAGGCAACGGATGCAACTACAGAAATCAGAAACTGCATACAACCCCAGTAACTTGCAGAGTTTTTTTATTTTTTTTCGGTGGCCAGTATAAGTAGGAGTCCAAAATTACAAGCAGAATCCTCTAGTTAACCCTTAGTAACATTTTTCACCCTCTGGTTTCGAAGCATTAAATTTTCATCTCGTTTTCTCAAACCCTTCTTTTCGCAGCAAAATTCACACAATCGAAGAAAGAAAAGGATCGTAGGGATCGTCAGTGTCACCATCATCTTTGTCCTGAATCGAACAGACGGAGGTTTGGATTTGCTTGTTCTGTGCTCAGGCAACATTTTCCTTTCCTTTTCACTAACCTGCTACGATTGAATTTAACAAAGCCGCGCACCCTCCTTTGGTCTTAAATGTTCCTTGAAAAGGTCGCATTGCATGTGAGCTTGCTCTTTCCAGCAACGGTGTATTGAATTCGACAAAACAAAAACCGTGCTGCAATTATTCAACGCTGTACCCAGAGGAAATTCAAAAAAAGCACCTCCGTGCACACATCCACGTGGTTGATGAAAGCTCCTGAAATTTCATTGGGTTTGCTTCCAAATCAAAGTAGATGAGATTTTTAATGTTCTACCATGATTACTCACCCATGATGACTGATGACCTGATGATCTTCTCTTTTCAGGTTGCTTTCCAATATATGTACGAAGAGAAAGCTTCCTCTCAACCGAAAAGATGCTTAGTATGTGGAGTACATAGAATTAGGGTTTTGCATCATTTCCCTTGATAACACGGAGCATTCCCGTGCCGTTGGAATCAATTAATCTACGGGGATGTACAAAAACCGTTGTGCCCATATGCGTTGCGTAAGCTTCACCAGTACGATATCGCATGTTCAATTGCTTCCTTCCTTCCTTCCTTCCTACTCAAGTAGAAATGGCAGTTTATAATTGGGAAAGTGATGCTCTATTGCAAATTGATTTGAACGAATAATAGTTCATTCCATTATGCTCTACGAGACATCGGCAATGACCTAATTGTTGTTTTAGAAGATCCATTGTTAAATATCAGTTAGGATACATCACGTCACAACTAAATGATAGCAAACGGTAGACGATTGGTATTGTATTGGGAGGCAAAGTTCGTGCTTGGACATCACTAGCTAGTTGAACCTGGTCACTGGACTACTTGGGTAGGGACCGAGTTCAAGTTATATTGGGATGAAGACCCTTTCTTCCCAATGAAAAGATATGACACTAATGGAAGCGCCGGCCAGGATAGAAGATTTTTGTTCCTGATCTGACTAGAATGGATTTACTTCTATGACCTTTTTTTTTTTTTAATTTTAAAGAGCGCCAAGTTTGAAATTTATTACACTTATTGACTCCATGTTATTGACAGATAGAAAATTAGTACATCTTCCGGATTGTTCTTATTTTGGACTGAACTCGCACCAATCATTATTCAAACACATGATTAAAATTAAAAAAAAAAACAATATTACCAATATCAACATCAATGCTCATAAATAATGATGTACCAATGATAACATCTTGCCGTAAGCACACAATAAAAAAAAAAAAAATCATAGAGAAAATAATGCTCCAGAAATGACTGAAATCCTCTCAATCCTTTTAGAGGGTAAATTTACAACATTGAGGAGGAATCTCATTTCATTTTTCTCCTTTTTTTCTTCCTTTTCTTTGAACTGATTTTCTTCTTTCCCTCCTCCTTCTTGAGTCTTCATGTACAGTCGCCGCACCACCCGCCGTCCCATCCCACCGCTACAAGCCGCCCCTCCGTCATCACTGCAGCCTCAAGCAAGCCAAGCGATTTCCCAATGCTTGGTTGAGAAATGGCTGAGGATGGTGGACGGTGATCGAAATGAGAGGGGGCAAGGGATAGTTGAGGTGGTTGAGCAATGGCGAATGCAGCTGAGCCAGCGATGCCAACAATACTAATAATGGTAGTGACATTTTCATAATAATTCAATTCTTTCGCTGATTGAATCAAAGTTAATGACGATTTGGGCCGGCACGAACTACAAATACGAATACAATGCGCCAACATTGCTGACCCCTCGACGCAAGTTAGGGTTGAGAGAGAGAGAGAGAGAGAGAGAGAGAGAGAGAGAGAGAGAAGGATCACTAAATCTATGCCCTTTAATGAATTATTCTATTAGGTTTTTAAGGGAGGTAAATTTAAAATTAAAATTTAGCCAATTCTTTTTAGGTTGCCCTCTATGGGTTTTTAAACCAAAACAGTTCTTGTAGAGTTTATTTTGGAAAAATGCCAAAAATATATAGGGCCTTTCAACCAATGAAAATAGAAAGTACTTGAATTTATAGTTCGAAGATGGTTTTGCACCATCAGATCAATTATTCTGGTATCCTTAAATACGAAAAAGGTAATGATGATGTGACGATACTGTACTCCAAATGGAACATTGGCTTCTCCATCTTTAGATTTCCACCTTAAATGATATGAGTAGATTTGTTTTTAATAAAAAGAATTAATGCTCTCTCAACTTGTGATATGAATTGTACCATTAGTTAATAATACTATTAAGTTAGCAATGCTCTTACAGAAATGAAATTTTCTTTCCAAACATACCCATCTCCATGTCCTAAATTTTCTTATCTACCCAAAACACTCAAAACCAAATCACTGAAACCCTAAGCAAGACAATGCAACGAGCCTGTAAGGAAGAGCAATCTGATCCTTTCAATGTGGGCAATTCCTTAGAGATATATAAATCGCAGTAACCAAAAAAAAAAAAAAAAAAAAAGGAAAATGTAAGTGAATGAAAAACGCTGTATGTTATCGGTATTTCCCATTTATTTAACATCGTTTCTATCTCTTCGAGCTCTTTACTATCGAAAAGAAAAGAAAAGAAAGGAATATGTCCCACCCAACATTGGTGGGCAAATCCTACAGAGCTCCAAGAGGGAAGAGGACGCAGTTGACAGCATATCCCACCCACCACTGGTGCACCTTTAAAAGCCCCGTGCTCGTGCAGCATTTAAGGAATGCACGCTGGCTCTTCACTTCCAGTGCTGCGAGCCTTCTACTTCTTCATTTTCGGGGAATCACATTGGTGCAGGGGCTATTCCCCACATCCTGCTACCTTAAATTTTTATCATTGGATTTGCACCATGCGGCCATTAAACACCCTACAGCAAAAGGATCTCTTGCTCTCTAACTAATTTTTGTACAATCAAAAACTCTAAATTAGTATACTTGTAACAAGTTTACTCTCAATTAGTTTTTGTTAACTTGTACCGTTGAATAACCGAGTTTAGTGACACGTGGAACTTGATGGATGTACTAGTTTGGGGTTATACCCTTGGTTTGCCACGGATGTACCAGTTTATGATTTTTCAAGGTATTAATTCAATTTAACGAAAACTAACAGAGTCTTAACATGTCACAAATGTACCAATTTGAAGTTTTTGGTGTTAAAAAAAAATTAGTTTGGGATACATTTGTTACAAGTATATCAATTTGGGTTTTTTATGGTCAAAAAATTAATTTTGAGTAAATTTGTCATAGATGTACTAATTTTGGATTTTTTGTGGTATTAACGCTTAATTTTAAAGCAATTTTCGATCGAGAGAGTACTTCTTTTTGCAAAGTATGTTTCCACCCTCAAAACAAGCATAAAAATTTGAAATTTGAGGGGAAGCTGATGTTTGGGTTATTAGTATAACAATCTTTGGGCTACTTGTAAGACATAATTTTTTGAATGAGTGGATCCCACAATAATTTATAATTATTTATTTATCTATTTCTTTTTGTGGCACAACATAGGCTGTTGATATCAGTGTAGAATAAGGACAGACACATAAACATGTCTCCTAAAGTCTATAATAAAATGAAAGTCCATGGGTTAAAGATCGAAAGGTTGGGGGCAAATACGGTATGTTATACCACCCCAAAGTTTCAATAGGGTTTTACCAAATTATCTCAAATTTGGGTTTGTGTGTGGGTGCGCGCGGTGGGGATTTATTTTTTCGGAATCAATGTTTTTCTTATTAGACAATCCACTATTATCGAATGTTTAAGCTACTAAAACATGTGTTAATTATTCCACATTTCTTAAACTCCTCACATGTAAGTCCGGCTACTCGTCAAACACAATATACGAACAATGTAACCACGTCAAATCCAGAAACGGGAGATAAGATAATGAAACAAAACAACAAGCAGAATAAAGATAAGAGAAAATGCAGGGATCCAAAACCCAGGTCAACCGTACCCATTAAAAAATGGCCAACAATTTATATGTATCATATATCATAACATTTCTTACACGTGTACAGCCTCTTTTATTTTTTATTTTTTTTTCAACTATGCACAAGAATAACTAGAAATATAGTTTTTAGAGTGGCTCATAGAAAAAAGATGATACGGAAATTTTCCATGAAGCGCCCAAAATTTTCGGAGTAATAGGTATTTGACCTTGAAAATTTTAATCATTGTGTGTTGCTCTCCCAAAGTTTTATTTTGGAATAAAATTGTACTTTCTCATGTAATATCTGTTTTATGGTGAGTTGACTACTATGGATAGAAAGTAATTGCAAATAAAGTATAGAGAAAACAAGAAAACAAAAGCTAAACAATTTAGTATCATTGTAATATAAAAAGAAACTAATTACAACGATAAATATAATAACATTACTACCTTAACTTTCGTTTGTGGAATTCAACACTCCAACTTCTGAGAACTTAATTTCTAAATGTCCTCTTTGACAGATGTATAACATTATATAAAATGAGAAAAAAAAAAAAAAAAAAAAGATCCAAAGCCAATATGAGATTGTTTCGAGATTATTTTTTTCTTAAATTACCGTAACATGGACATGATGAATCTTTGATTTAAAGATTGATGTACTTTTTAAATAATTATTGGAAGGGAAATCGCTAAGCTTAAAATTGTAAAAACGAATGACTTATGAAGTAAAAAAAAATTCCCCAAAAGTACAAATTTGAAAGAGAAATATGAAATCAAGGCGACAGGATATCATCTTCCTCTTTTTTTTCGGATTATTGTTAGTTTATTATTGATTTTTTTATCATACTTGAAAAAAGATAAAAAAATATATTTTCTTAATCATTTATCTTTTTGTTAGTTTACTATATTTTTCTCTTTTCCATATTTCATTAGTAATTTATTGATTGTTTTTAAAAGCAATTTAAGAATCAGAGAGATATTTCTTTATGGGAAATATCTCTCCAATTGACGGGAAGTAATTGCTTGTAGTAAAATGAAAGTGCATGGGGGTAATATATAAAAAAATTGAAAGCTCAAGAGCAAAAGGGCTGTCCGTACCACCCAAAATCTCAAGCGGGTTTTACAAAATTATCCCTCGATATGTGTTGTGCACACGTGTGCGCCCATGGTGAGGGCTGCTTATTTCTTTAGAATTGTTGATTTCTCTTATTAGAAACCCGTTTTCATTTAACCTATTAGGAAATTGGTTACTAATGTATATTGAGCATTTTTATTTTTATTTTATACTTCTAGCGCGAATCCTATCACATATTTCTATTTCTCCTTTGAATTACTTAACTATATATCCTATGAACTTCATTTTGCACCGAAAACTATTCTAGAAGAGGTTCGAATCCGTTCCGTTCAGATATTGATCGGTCTTGGCTTGACATTGTTTACACATTACTAGTTCCCAGAGGAGTTAATATCTCCATCAGCTAACATTCTTTTTTATACTTCTCACGCATAATTTCAGTAACGCATCAAACACAACATGTGAACAATATAATCACATCAAACAGATCATGGGAGATAAGAAAAACAGATGGAATCACAAGCATAATAAAGATGAGGATAAATGCAAGGTTCCGATATCAAGTGTCAACCAGAAACATTAGAAAATGGGCTAACAATACATATACATACAATATACACGCTTATTTATGGCCATCCGATGCTACACCGCCTGCTTGGTTATAGTGATGCTATAATATAGTGCATGTGATTGCTACAATACAAAGCATTGGATGCTGTAATTTGCCGACATGATTGTCTTTTCGGTTATAGTTATGTCACACCACATTGCATGTAATTGTTACAATACAATCCATGTGATGCTATAGAGATCTTCGGCTCTTCTGCACTAGTTGATGTGACTAGTTTTGATGGAGGTTGCCTTCCACTAATGCACAAATATTTGATTCCTCATCTTCTGAAAGATTTACGAAAGGCATGATGTCATAACAATAAATGTGTATATATATATATATATATATATATATATATATATTTGACAAAAAAGAAGTATATATCTGTATATGACATTACTTCCATGTGTACAACTGTGCTTCTCTTTTCTCTCTTTTTTTCTTTTTTTTTTTTTCTAACCATGAGTGGAAATAACAAGGAATATCAGAAATCAATGTCGACCGAACCTTAGGATTTCTCCAGTGAACGATGACAAAGGCTCATCATCATATGGGGAGTTGGTGCTGACAATGAAGTCGCTGAGAAGGACCACAATTTGACAATGTCCATGTCCATTGCACAAATTATTGAATCGACCGGTCATCATTCCTCAACGTCATGTTCCCCCGGAGCACCGTGGGGCGCCACCATCGTCGCGCTCCTGCCCCACCATCAAAGCCCCTGGATTGGCTCTACAGTCACGTCCCCTATCCATCTGAAAATGAAAAGATATGGCCCTCTGTCCTTTCCTGTAAAGGAGTTCTTCCTCATTTTTTTTTCAGTCGTTTGGTGTTTTTCCATGTTTTGCAAGCGTAAGTGAGAGTTCCCATCAAGTTACTCCAAACTCGTGTTGAAATTATGTAGTCGCGTCTTAATAAATGCTTTCTAGGGTTTACTTGACAACTGGATAGGAATTTCAATGAAGTAACCAATCGGATTCTTTTCTTAACTCTCAACTAATCGAATTCTTATTTTGATTTTCCGACATTTGCATATGCCATAAAACCACAACCGCGCTCCAGCATTTGCAAGATGTTCTCTCCATTTCTTGTTTGTCCTTCTTGTTGCTATCGTCGCTGCTGAAGAGTGACATTCTGCACTATTTTCTCTTGTCCCCATAGATAGCAACTTATTAACAGGTTATTGAATAGTCAGTAGGAACACGTGGATTAATCCGGCGTTCGTTTTACGCAAACCATTAAGAAAGCCGGCATGGTAATTTGAAAAGCTCGATGGTAGAAACTATGCTATTCAAGGATGGTACGATGTACTATATCTCGACCTCTCGGTATTTCCTCGGACATTTGACGTAAACGTACAGATGACTCCATATAACCCGGGAAAAGAAGGATCGATGTAATTTCATATAGTTCGTCTACAGTACTCAAAGGACATGGACCCAGAGGTACGTGGAAAAAGCCTAATGTCAAGCATCGTGCAGGTCACCAGCACAGCCGAAGGGAGAGTTATAACCATGAATCATCGGACTGGGGTGTCGGCTCCTGAAGTCGGCAACTCTATCGTTACTCTTTTCTTCCCCCTTCCTTATTTTGGCCAGAGAAATGTCCGAGCTTCTCAGAGCTCACAAGAAACGACGACTTTTGTCCTCATTCATTTTCTAGGACGGAAGTGGTTAAAGACCATTAGCGACCACATGAGTCCGTGAAGATTTTATAAGCATAAATGAATGGGGCAGGTAGATATGCCCACGATCGATGTCCTGCATCATATCGCAATTCATTTTTACTAGATTACACAAACAAATGAGTGGGGCAGGCAGATATACCCACGAACGATGTCCTGCATCATATCACAATTCATTTTTACTAGATTACACAAACTATAAATTCGAGACTCGTGGTACACTCTAAAAACTCTAATTGCGAGGGCTTTGATCGACAGAATTAATCTAGCACCGAATATAATGTTCCCCCCGCAAACACGCACTTGCTGATTGAGACAATAGGCAGCACGTCGCTGTCCAGGAGCTGTAAGCATTTTAAAGCACATAAACTATGATGAATGCATCCCCCGAATTATAAAATAGGGCATGTCCATCTTTTGGGTCCTGAGAGATATTTCAGCTTTCTATATCCTCCAAGCAGAAGTCATGCATTCCCATGAAACCTAACAACCCTGAGACAGATCTAATCATGCATCACATGAAATCCCACAACCAGGAGACAGGTCATAAGTATGTCCATTTTTTCCCTAGGTAATTAATAATATAAAGCGACACAAAACCACATTTTTAGGTTACAAACGTTGTATACATATATATTATCACGTGACCCCCATATGGCTGGTCACTTGATTTGATAAGATGTTAGATGTTGTCGCCACGCCACATGCAGGTCAAGTTAAAACACTCGAAAAGAAATTGAAGGATTTCAAAGTTACATTTCTTTTAGATGGGTACTAATTTCACTAATTGAAGCTAACTCTACATGTTACAAAACCGTTGCCCATTGATAATATATTCCTAATACTCCTCAGAAGCAAGATTTAGTTGTATTTTGCAATATGAAGATGTTTTACTTAAACTTCATCATGAGTACACTTGGCAACAACTTAGAAGGTCTTATGAAAGAGCTTGTATTAATAAATATATAAAGATGTTGATAAATTGAAATTCTCTTCTCTACACAATATACACCCCATATGTATCTCAAAATATATTTGGATTGAAATTCTTCATGGGTTATACAAAAAAAAAAAATGTTGTGATTATTATCATGTCTATAATTTGATACCGTACCGAATTTGTGAGCTCTTTATCAATCTATTTAGAAATTTGAATCATTCACGTTTTTCATATTTAAAGACACCGATGTACCTCCCAATCTAGTACATCCAAGAAAAACCTTTTGTGCTATTGAGTACACTATCATTGTATCAATTTATGCATAAACACCTTCCTTGTACAGCTGAGGTTCGCTCCACTCTCAATTTAAGAGTAAATCGACTCAATCTAGCTCATAATGTGTTTCAACTATTGATCAATCTATTAAGAAGATGCGTCATATGTGTTAGTGAAAGTTCAAATATAGTCAATTTCTCGAGAATATAATCTTTCACCTATTGGTTTTCCTTTTCTCATACTTAATTGAATGGATTCCCAAATGGGTAAGAGACAAACTCTTAAAGCAAATTGACTAAAAAATAGGATTATAAGTTTAGAGGAACAGACCAAAGTATTAAGTTGTAGTTGAAAAATGAAAGTTCACCGAACGCGCAATTAAAAGCTAATAAACAACAAGAGCTTTTTTCTCTGGAATGTAAATTGGAGATTGACTTGGGCTTCTGACCATTTGCATCTCTTGAAATGAGACTTGACTAATTCAGAGGGACCGATGGAGTGATACAATGACTAGGACTCTGCTTTTAAGTTTCGTTTAAGGTATCGGTTCCTCCGCGACACAATCTTCAAGGACTAAGTCACGATGTATAGTTCCTTCCAAACCCTCTAGCCCACGAGACCGTTCCACCAAGAAAACGGTTCGATTGACTCCGTTAAGATTGAATCTGACACTTGTTAATTTGCTCCTGTTAGTGCACTAATTCCGAGTCTCCCAATTGAATCGGTCGTGGTTAGCGAATTGAAATGGGTTGTTAAAAGAAAATTGACGACTACGCAAAAAGTCTTCTTGGTTTTGAAAATGAGGTGCTCGGAGTTACGGTTCCAATACCCGGCAAAGTCAGGAGGCTTTCCATCTTTTAAGTCCATGGGAGTTCCAAGAGTTATGGAGATGGTGATATGAAAACCACCGATATCATGTCGATGGTCCCAAGCCATCGAGGTCGATGCTTGTTAGATGCCCATTATTAATGGCACGGAGAAAAATGAATGAGCTTTGCCAGTTCTATTGAATTACCAAGGCATACATGTGAGCTTTTATGATTTCTCGTAACATCATTTCATGGTTAAATTCCAAGAGTAAGTATAGTAAGAGTTGTCCACATTAGCGCTGGCAATATCACGTAGAATAATCGGCGTCAATGTCTAATTTTACAACAAAACAAGTCGCTAATGGCATTTAAATGATCGATTTTTCAAATTTAAGATGCTCAAGTGAGCAAAAAAAAAAAGTGCACTCAAATGAGCGCCGTGTGAAAGTTATGATACTTCTAGTATACTTATTCCTAAATTCCACGATTCATATGAGATTAACTCCCTAAATTCCATTTTTTTTGCAAAAATGATTGCTTGAAAAATATTTTTGAGATTAACTAGTGAATTTGTGAAATATACTTTCATCATCAACGATAATATTTAGACACAATTTGTTATTGACAATGAAAGGATTTTTCGTGGGCTAATTTTTCTAGCTATATAAACAATCATTTTTTAAGAAAGTATCTCCCAAATCATTGATATTTCACAAACCAATGTGACATTTTTCTTGATTCTTTTTCTTATTATAATTTAGGAGCACAAATATAGACACCCAATCACTCGTTATAAATCTTGAAGCGAAAGTTAAAAAAAAAATTACTTTTCGCTTGAATTTAATTCTAAACAAACAAGTTTTAATATATCAAATTGCAACAATCCAATTACCCAATGAGAAATCCAAAAGTTGACCTAGAAAGAAAGTTACCTGTATAATGTTTGCTACGTTGAGATCCAAAAGTTCATCGTCGCTCCGTAGCAAATCATTAAAATCTTATCGGATCGAAAATCTACTTGAGTGAGATTTCACATTTCAAGACGGAAATATCAAAGTTTGAGGATTGCGAGAATCTTGAATGGTCCTAAATGAATACGATAATCCCCTTGGAGATCGAAATGAGGATGGGGTCTGTTTGACTGTTCAGTCGTAGATCCGCCATGTTTGGAGGGTGCAGGAAGCTGCGAAGATCGTCTGCCAATGACTGACAGCGATGGTGTCACTGTCGTCCTCTGTGGGGTCAGACTTCATGGCGGAGTTGGTCCAGAGCCAACTGTTTGCGTCCCTTCGCGTCACTGCTTTATCACTCTTTTGTTCTTTAGCCAAAGTTGAGTTGATTCATGTCTATATTTAAAAAAAAAAAAATTCTATTAATTTATATCACGGTTTAGGCAGTACGAATCCACAAGGTATCATCTGAAATTCTCGATGAAATAACGTATTTGAAAATATAGTTTCCATCTCATAAACAAAAAAAAAAAAAAAATCAGGTGTATAGTTTACATATGGAAACTTTTTTCTCTCTTTTTCAAACCGAGGTGTAGAAAAAGCTTTCATAAGTAGGCTTATCCACTCTTTACTTTGACGGTTATCGAGAGAGCGGGTTGTTAAAATCTTCAAAGCGAAAGTGGACAGACCGGCTTGTGAAAATTTTCTCTCATACTGTTGGTATATAATTTTATATTCCTTTCAATATTTGAACAACTAAATTCACGTTCTTATTCCCTCCCAACTAGTTGGGAAAGGGCCTAAAAGACAACCGCTGTATGAACTTGATTTACGCTCGGTAGTATGGTGCAAAATATGTGCATCGAGAGCAGGGTAAAGGGGACATTGAAAGAATCTGGAAAGAGTAATTAGATGAAAAAACTGAGGTGATGTTTAAACTAACTCATCAATGTTAAGAAAATGCCGATGAAGAGCATTTTTCATGGAATACTTTTATTAAATCAATAAGCAAAAAGCGTCTCTAGTAACTGTACACGAGCATGCAAAGCGAAAGGAGCATGGGGAAATTGGAGTGAGATGTTTGGGTGTAGTTTATACTTCCCATTGACAGGAAAACATGAGAGTCCCACGCCTCGGTAAGTAGGCACCCTAATGGGGGTTTAGGAGGTAGCACCCTCGTTCGCCAAAGGGCTTTTATAACTTGAGCCCATACTTTATTGATAATTTAGACTTGTACCCATAGATAACTACTACTACTTATATATAGTCTCTCTCTTGTAATTAAAAATTGTAATAGAGAGTTGAGATGTGCTAATTATAGTAAAATCACATCCTGAATGTAATCCTAATTTAAGGGTGAATCAGGATAAATATTATGCCTCGATTTCTCTTTTTCGCTTCTGCTCTCTAATTTGTTGTGTTTGTGCATCAAATCCTAACACGAGAGTTTCTTGTTAAGGAAATAAGAGAGGAGCAGGATAGTAAAAATCAAAATATCAAGAAGCTCAATGCTCGATGGTGTACCAAGGCGAAAGCATATGGCTAGCAATCTCGAATTTGAATAGCATTGCGTAAATCCCGCTCTCTATTCAATTCCATCGTACCAAAATGCATCATTGCTTTCTCAATTCGTACTCATGAACTCACGGATCATCCTTTTGTGTTCTTTCCTTTTACCCCTCCTGGATTCGTGTAAGTGCACGAATGAACGGGCGACTTCCTACCAAAAATCTTCTGGAGGAGGGGTTCGATCAAATTAAATTCAGAGGAAAGGATTCAATTCAATGATGATGAGGCTGTGTAGCCCATTCATTAATTGTTGGAGGTCACTCTTTTAAAAAAATGCTGTTCTATTACCTTTTCGCTCCGCATCAGCCATTCCTCTATCCATCTCGACGCACAATGCACGCAGCAATCGACCAACCGTTCTCAGTTCTTCACCGACAGTCTGCATTATGCGCAGTGCTTCTGTTGAACGAAGTCATGTCATCAGGTGGATGCGACAGATTGAACACTAGTATTCAAGAATGAATTACCATGTCCAAGCATTTAGAACGGAAAAATTACCAAAAACAAATTCTGAACTTATTGTACTTGTACTAATTCAATCTCAAATATTTTAAATTAGTCAATTTAATTCTAAATCTTTCAATTGCGCCCATCTAGTTTTAAATTTTTAACGATTTATCAATTTAGTCATTTCGATTAAAATTGGGTAGCAAAATTATTCACGCTAACACTAGTTGTGCCATGTGAGAGTGGGTATTGACTAATTAAAAGGTTTAAAATCGAACTAACATAAGTGCAATATGATAAAAAAAAAAATTGATAATTTTCCTCATTTATAACTATAAATTACTTTATACATTCCTACTACTCAAGTTTTCAGCTCATGTGAGATTAGAGAATACGATGATCTCGAAGTTCACCTATTTTGGTGGAATTCTTTGTCATTAGAGATGAATATTTTGGAAAAAAATTTCGTAAAAATAATCGATTGTATCGCTTGAAATTATAAATTCGTGAAAAAAATTTCATTATTGACTACAATATATGTTTAAACATTTTTTGTGGATAATAAAACTTTCCTTGTTCTTTTTTTTTATAAGCAATACAAACAATTTCAAAAAATATTATCCAAATGATTCGTTTTTCAAGAAACAAATACACCCTTAAATCTCTTGTAATATTCCTATTAAAGCCCACTTCTACTTATTTTGTGTTCATGCAATGATAGAGAAACGTACTTTTACTTAAGCGGTTCAATTTCCTCACATTATAGATCCTTCTTTTCAACATTAAGTAAATCAATTTTCTAAAATATTTTGTATATCCCGACATTATAAATTCATAATAGGAAAGCCCATTTCGCCACATAAATCCTTTTCCAGAAAAGGATTCTCCTTAGGTGCTCTAGACTATCATACTCCATAAATATATGGTCACATATGTCGTCATTTCTGGTAGGAAGAAATTTTTCTCGTAACCAGCTCTGATTGGTAGGTTTTTCCAAAATATTTTACATCCAGTTTATCCAAATTGAAAACAACTCTCTCTCTCTCTCTCTCTCTCTCTCTCTCTCTCTCTCTCTCTCTCTCTCTCTCAACTACTAAACACAAGCTTCCCTTAGAGTCCTTCTTGCTGCCACCACCAAATGTGCTGAACCGTCTATATTAACGCCTTTCTCTATGGAGGTGGTTGGAGACAAAGGGCAGTCCATGGCGGCGGCAATGAACACACGGTGGCAATGGATGGTGCTATATAGACAAGAGGGAGCATGAAAAGAAAGAGGAGATGGGGATGTGAGCTGGTGTGTGGTTTAAGAGGAAAGTTGTCGAAAACGTCTTATATCTACTGTACATATACCAATTCAATTCTAATCCTTTCAATTGTATCAATTTAGTTCTAAATTTTTTTAGAATTTGCCAATTCGATCCTAAATCTTTTAATTATGTCACTTTAGTCCTAAACCTTTCGAAAATTTGTCAATTTGGCCTAAAACATTTTAACAAATATCGATATAGTTCTTCCAGCTAATTTTCACTAGAATCATTGATGAAAGGTCCATTCGATGCTAGCCATCCTATATGGCGGGACCAAAGCTAAAGTGGATGATATGATTTCCTAGTTTTTTTAAAAATTTTCGAATTCTTTATCGATTTTTTTAATTTTTTTCTTCTTTTCTTCACATGGAACCCGGGGGGGTCATCATCCCAACCACCGGGTGGGCTGGCAACACCCGCCAACCCTAGGGTAAGGGCTCCAAAACCTTCATTGGCCGCAAGCGAGGGTCGCAACCCTCGCTGGCCCTCACTGTGACAAGCACCCTCACCGGCCATAGCGAGGGCAAGTGAGGGCTGCGATGCTCATTGTGGCTCACAAGGACCTAGGCAAAGGCTCACACCGCCCTTGTTGGCCATAGCAAGAGCTTGCAAGCCCTCCCCAAATCCAACAAGAGCCACTATGCCCTTGCCTGATGTGGCAAGATGAGGGCGTTACAATCCTCACCCAGGGACTAGCTAAGGGCACCAGCCCTTGCCCAGTGGCCAGTGGAGGTTGTTGGCCTTGTAAATTGAAAGAAAGGAAAGGAAAGAAAAGAATATAAGAAAATTAAAAAGAAAAAAATTGACATTAATGCTGGCTGCATTACATAAAACGACTAACGTTAACTAGACCGTCACGTCAGTAATTCCAATCAAAATTAGTCGAAAGGACTACATTGACAATTTGTTAGCAAGTTTATGATTAAATTAGCACAATTGAAAGTTTTAGGATTACATTGGCCACCGTATAAGGGTTTTAGGACTGAATTGATATAATTAAAATGTTTATGACTAAATTAGTTGTTATACAATAGGTTTAGGATTTTTTGAACAACTTTTCCGTGGGGTAAGAGTTGGGTTTTGACTATTTTATTTTCTATGTTTAGTTTATTAATCGATTACATTCTCTTAAAAGTTAGAATAAAGGAAAAGGCCTCCAATCAAGGATGAGAAGAAAATTAACCTCACAAACATAAGTTGTGCTAATAGTTTAAGTAAAGCATCAACCAAGACGCTTTTATAGTCCCTCGAGAGATCAATTTTTTATCTAAACCGATTGTAATCACACGCGGTTGTCGTGAATTTCTTGCAAAAACATCGTAACACGACGAAAACTATATAGGATCTTTTTAATGGCACGGCCGAGAGCTTTTTTTTGTGTGCTCAAAATAACCAACCTCCCAAAAAAGGTTCGTACAAACATCACAAAAGCTACCTAAGTCTAAGATTTTTCCATCTGCCAATAAAACCGGATTTCAAAAGGACCGCAGTTGCGTGGCCAGCTTCCATACTCACGATGTGGAGAGCACATCGGAGGCGTGTATAGGAAGAGCTGCTGTACGCTACGGATACCTTTCCAAAAATTACATTCATCTCTCTCGCCTATATATATATCTCCTCCATCTTCACTCTGTCACTCTATCTCTCTCTCTCTCTCTCTCTCTCTCTCTCAATCAAGATGGTGCAATCAAAGAAGTTCAGAGGAGTCAGACAACGTCACTGGGGCTCTTGGGTCTCCGAAATCCGCCACCCCTTGCTGTAAGCCTTGCCCCTTTTGTTCATCACCGATTTGGAAACGCCGATGTTTTGTCGATGTCTGAACTTTGTGGTTCGATTTCCGGTTATTACAGGAAAAGGCGAGTCTGGCTTGGCACTTTCGATACGGCTGAGGAAGCAGCCCGCGCCTACGACCAGGCTGCCGTCCTCATGAGCGGCCGCAACGCCAAGACCAACTTTCCCATCTCCCAGGCCCCACCTGCTGCCAACCCTACAACGTCCCCGGCCTCCGCCGCCGCCACCGCCGCCGCCCCGCCAATCAAGGGCCTCTCGGAGGTCCTGCACGCGAAGCTCCGGAAATGCAGCAGGCAGCCGACGGCGTCCCTGACATGCCTGAGACTCGACACCGAGAGCTCCGACATCGGCGTGTGGCAGAAGCGGGCAGGCCAGAGGCCGGACTCCAACTGGGTCATGACCGTACAGCTCGGAACCAAGAAGCCGAAGGGCAACAAGGCAAAGTCGGACGATTCCGAGGGCGTTGCGTCAGAGCCGGAACGAAGGGGGCGAGATGCTATGGAGGAAGAGCAGAGAATCGCATTGCAGATGATTGAGGAGCTCCTCAACAGTGATTGTCCCGAGGGTGAGGATTGCTTTTCTCCCTCTAGTCGCCAAGAGTGAAAAAAAAAGGACACCAAAAATCAAATACTTATATACAGACATATATATGTACTATTTAAGATTTTTATTTCATCCATCATAAAATTTGCTCGCCAAATAGTAAATAATGCAAGCATGTAATTCTAAATTCGGGCGCGCCATAAGTACGGCCCGCGGAAAAGGATAGTCTTATATAATTCCGGTGGATGGAATAAAAATCTTATAGTTTCCATTGTTCGTATAAAATGACAGTATGACTTTGTACTACTGTAAACTTACTATATTGCTGGATAATGTGTGAAAAAAAAAGAAAAGCAGAACGAGGAACTCTGCTGCTTATGTCTGTCTCCACCATGATTGCTTACCATGATGTATGAATGTTCGGAAAATTCCAAGTCTAGTAATTCGAGAAGTAGTTTGCTCCCATTTATGCCGTGTTCTGCAAGTTAGGGTTTCGAAATCCACGTGAACTCGCTTTTTTCTCCTATTGACCATGACATGAGGGAAAGGAAAAGAAAGGTTCTCTTATTTACATAGCGAACGGGAGAGATAGGCGATCAGTCTCCATATCAAATGCAGTAGAAAAATTACTAAATGCTAAGTTTTTCTTGAGATTTCATGGATATGGTAGTTTGTTGAATGAAAAGCTTCGTAACAAGCATTCAATAATGCTCCGGCTTGGGATAATGTTTTTTCCGACTTTGTCACCCCCTCTCACCCACCATCTAAAAGGCATGTGATCCAATTACTACGTGGGAATATCGGGACCAGACAAATATATAAATATGATATATGCAGGTATCTCCATTTCTGCTGTCTTGTCACAACAGCCATGTCCAGGCTATTTACATATTCTCAAAGGTCTCTTCTTGTACGAGTCTTGACGACAAGTCCACCAGAAAGACAGCGATTTGGGGTACCATGTGTGGCTAGATTACCATGTGCACAATGATTGAAGACCAGGCATATCTCGATTGAATCGTTCGTGTTTTGAGATCTGATATTTTGCAGCACAAGGAGCTCTTGCATATAGGGAATTGATCATCACTGATTTTGAGAATATCTAGTACAAAATAACAAGAAGTTGAATTTATTATTTTTTGGGTAAAGATTGCCAGTAGCCCCTTTTATGATGAAATCGTTATTCATCCGAGTCATTTTACCTTTAGTAATTTTTGTTTATCCTTGAATTTCTTTTAAGTGGAAAAAAAAAAAAGGTAACTTAACATCATCGCTTTTACCAGATATTGAAATCCCAATCATCATAAATCGTAACTTCTTTTTGTCCATCGTTGCTTGCTACTGTCGACAGTCAGTCCCTCCACCTTCAGTCATCATCTCTCTTCATCGCCTTCCATCTCTCTCTCTCTCTCTCTCTCTCTCTCTCTGAGACAAGATGTGACGATTCTAGGTTGTGAGCCTTTTTGAGGCCATGGATGACCTCAAATTGAGCTCGTTCGCGGCTACTTCAGGTTTCATATCCAGCTTGTCTCAGAGAGAGAGAGAGAGAGAGGTACGAGGACCAGTAGAGATGGAGGGGCTTGTTGACGACAGACGGCACACCGGGCCGGGGAGAGTGGGGAGGTGCAAGACGGCGACTGGAGTAGGTGGCTGAATTAGGATTGGAATTGACTTGGGGGACTTTGGGATGGTGAGGAATTTAGTATATCGATAGAGATGTTTAGGAGAAAATGACTACTTTGTGAATAAACACACGAAGCAACAACGTCACGTGCAAATCAGCGTCTTAGATCAAAATTCATGGTGCCATGGAAGAAAGGAAATCGCATTCAAGACCAAAGATCAAACACCATTGGGCCGTAAGAATCAACTTCATCTATGTAAAACACAGATGTAGGCGCCTCATCGTACAAAAATGATCGAATTAGATTATCCAAGACTAGCGCAAGATCCAGCAGAAACGTAACAAGGAAATGGGGACCTTATTTAAATTCGAAAATTGTAATTTCTAACTCGTTGCAAAATAACGACAAGCAAAATAATAAATATAAGGATAGCCATTGGCATGATTCCGTCGAGGTCTTATATCTACGAGGAAATATCAGCGAAACTTACTAAGAAAATCGAGGGACCCCCCACATGAGCAATTCGAGGACGAAGTGCTTTCCACTATGGTACCAGAAAAAAGCCTCTAGTAAATTGTGAGTTGAGACATCGAGAGAGAGAATTCAATGTTCACGAAGGACAGTAATGAAGCTACATGCCAAAATTGGTAAGCGAAAATGACCATCACTTATAATGTTTATATATATAAAGGAAAGAAGCATCTTTCTATCAACTACCAGAAAGGGAGTAATTTATTCGACCTGTTGTAGATTCTAATTCTCCTTTCGAGCCTGTAGTGGCTCGTAGGATCACGATACATCACATGCAAATATGATCATGATTCTATGCGCTTGTCTATAATGAAGGCTATTGAAAATGGCTTAAATTTGGAGCTTTGGTGCTAACTGTTTTCTTTTTTAAATCATTTCGCTTAATTGGCAATTAATGTTAGAGATTTTAGGGTTGTTCTCTCTCACCAAGTTCTCTCTCTCTCTCTTCATGAGTGCGTGTATATATATTATTCAAATATATATCTTTTCTTTAAGATAAAGACATAATTTAAAGGATTTCTCCAATTAAACTATTATAGAAACATGAACTTTAAAATAAGAGGCAGACGTAAAACGAGGGAGAAAGCATAATTCGACTAAGATTGTGTTATCTCAAAGACATAATCTCTAATGGAAATTATTAATTATAGCTTTGGTCGCTGGATTTACTTCTTACACTGGCTATGCATAAAATTGAATATCCTAAAGAACACTTGCTGGAGAGCCACTGCATATATTTTGAGCAAAAAAAATTTCTATGGTTTCATACCGTCACTCTAACTGATCATTCACTCTTACATTTGCCTTAGCGAGTAAAAATCATCTTGTAGATCGACCACACATAGTGTAGCATTTTTAACTAAATTCACTACAACAAAGACAAATTCATATTTTGGCCACAGTCAGTCGGGCAATGGCAACGAAACACAAATTTTGTTACCATTACTCTGCCCAAGTGCAAAGCACATTTTGTTTCGTCGGTGCAATAATGGCGACGGAATCGTCTCATCATGCAATCATTGAAACACAAATTCCGTGGCCATTGCTTAGTCTATGGTGACGAAACGGTTACGTTTGGTGACCTAGCTATTTTCTTCACCGTAGCCCTAATTTCTTCGTGATTAGTTAGAGTCAACTTGATTTCCTGTCCTAACGTACGATTGATTAATAACGAAGAAAGCCAAACATTTAGCAATGTTAAATAAATAAACAGAGCTGTTAGGTTTGTAGGCCAGCATGCACGACCCTCGATTAGATCCCGACCTCTCCTTTTCGACACTAACCACTCCCAATTAATGCATTGCGGAAAGGTCAAAAACCCAGCATGTCGTCGATGAGACATGCACATCCCAATTTCGAAACATGTTAGTTTGCTTATAAGAAATGAAATGTCATGATTATCATTTCCGATTCCGATCGTCGTGCACCCACATTCTGAAATCATTGGCATCGCTTGTTTGGTTGTTTATAGCATTGATCCCATCGAAGCATGAGTCGTTAGAAATTTCATTCACCTTACTTTTTGGTAAAATAATCATGACCCATCACTGTAATATTAAAGTGAACATAATTTGAGAGAGAGAGAGAGACAGAGACAGAGACAGAGAGAGAGAGAGAGCTGAGGTTTGATACGCAACCTCGTCGCTAGAAATGAGTACCGGATACCAATTGGTTGGAAAGTTATTGATTATGAAGTCTATCTCAATCACAGACAGGTTTGTGTAGACGCAAAGAGATATTTGCCACTCTCTTGTATTTCGCTTTATTTATTATATTTGCTGTCTACATACAGCTTGGTCGCACATGCAATCAAAGGCCACATACATTTTAATAGAAGTGTTTGGTAAAGATAACGTGGGAGTGAAAATATTTACTATATGATTTACCATCATATGCGAATTAATCGCTGTACAGATAATAGATGCCTGTGAAGTAAATGAATTTGACGTAAAGAGGCCGGAATCCGAGGTCGTGTGATTGCAACACGCAAAGCCAAATAATCATGAATGAAAAGTTCCTAGAGTGACAGACAGGGTAGATGTGTTAGTGATACAGAAGCTAGAACTAACAGATTCTCAAAAGGAGTACGGAGATCCTCCAGAGAAAGAGTATCTGGAGAGTCGCCAATGGAACCCTTGAGATCAGCTGCTATGGTGGATGAGCGTGCCTATGGATCTCTGTGTCAAGATTAGTTATTTGGCCATGTAGTCTGCTTAGATTGTACCCTATAAAAGTTAGATGCTAGAAGTGGCTAGTACCACATTTGTCGGGGTGGAGGGAAAAAAAACAAGAATAGCTTGTTATGCCTTTAAAGTAGCAAGACGAGCTTAGTCGGTTAGCAATTGTGAAACGACTACCTCAATACAAAGTAAAGAATCTCTGCCAAAAAGTGAAGGTCACAAAGGTTCAAATATTTTTGTAGTGCTAGATCAAATAATCTTACTTTTTATCTTCGTTGTTATGACGCAACTTTTCCATGATGAATTTGATCATTTGCTGCAATTGTGATTTTTGACTCATTGTGCCATTAAAAAGGCCATATTCTTTAAGTTTTCTTTAATTATTTGAGATGTAAAAAATTAACAAAAGCAACTAATACTTAGAATATAGAAGTCAGTTGCCTCGTTTAGAATATAGAATTTTCAAGGTTTCATGTGATCAAACATTTGTAATTCAAATAACTATGTTAATAATTATCAATATTTATCTTTGAGAAAGTGGCATCTTTAATCTAAATAACTAATAATTACGTTAATATAAAAATTTGTATTACACATAAATGTTTAATCTTTGCTGCAATTGGGACGTTCAACTTATTTGTGCTTTCAAAAAGGTAAGCTTTTAGATTTGTCCCCCAAATTGAACAGACCACTTTAATTCGGCTCAATTCGATTGATTCGATTAAACTTAGCCCTAAGTAAGACATAATTAAAACCAAAAGCAGGAGATAAACAAAATTAGCCGAGAGATATTTCGAATCATATGGCTTGACCTTAATATCCTCTCTTATGTAGGATAATCTATATTAAGAGGATATAATATGTGTGTGTATTAAACTACCTCGAGAATTTGTCTTGCTGTATCAAGAATAATCCATGACAACTTGAATTGAAGAGATAATGGCTATTTCAAGTGCGTATATTAACGACTGGCCATAACTGAAGATCAAAAGTCGAACACTATTATGATAAGATGTAAAGGTGATTACCAATCTAAAACGGCAGGTCAGGTTGATTTTTAGATATTAGGCGTCGTCAGTGGAAATTTTATTGATTAAAAGCAGACAAATTAGAAATTCCATGATCTATTTCGAGTGACTTTCACTTTCTTACGGTTCTAAAAACAACATCATAATGTGATTTTTCTTTAACACAAAACATTTAAAATCTTTCATAGTGAGCAATATTTGCACTTGCAATCACTTGACTTTCACAATTTCAAAATTTTGAATTGATTTTAAACAATAGTTCAAATTTTTGTTGGGAGGTCAAAAAGTAACTTTTGTGACAGTTTGGACGTAAAATACAAGTATTCCCATAGGTTTGCATGACTTTGCATCTTCCCTCCATCGCCACAACGGATGATCGAGGCACGCTCTCTCTGGTTTGGCGACCTTGCCTAAGTACCACTACAGTCGTTGGTGTACAATCGCTACTACCCAACCTACTCTAATTCTCACTCTCAGACTTTTGTCATGCCTCCTTGCAGGGCGTAAGAGTCGAAGCCCACTCCTGAAACTACATCGTCCCCACCCCAACCCCGAGAATGTGAGGATTCGAACCCCCACCTCCCCCTTCCATGTTGGAATAGAGTAAGACCGACCAAAAAAAAAAAATGCCTCTCTCTCTCTCTCTCTCTCTCTCTCTCTCTCTACACAAAATTTGTCTTTGATATGAGCACCACATCAACACCATAGGTCCATGACGTGCCATATTAGTGATGTCATGTCACCAATCTGACAATATAAATAATAGTGATATAGATCGAACAATTTAAAAGATGAAACAGACTCAATTGCCTGAAAGAATAAATCGAGACTGACCAAATCACATGTTTGCCAAAAACCTAACTAAGTCCATACTCAAACCCCACAAAATCTCACGGTGACCACAGACCATGGCCAAAATGCTCATAGAGGTCGATCAAAAATGGTTTTAAAGATCTGGAAGGATTCCATGAGGTCACCCAAGTGGTTGGGCAATTCATCAATGTTTCCGATAAAGTTCATTGGGGTTTTGCCAAAGTTGTCTTTAAGAGGTTTAATAACAGGCCCCAGATCTCTCCCCCAAAATTAGTGGATTGGTCACGGATGGGTCCAGACCGATAAAGAGCCATAAAAGAGGGATCGACCATTTTAACCACAAAATAGGGACCATCCGAAATAACTTCAAAATAAATATAAGCATTAAAGGGCATAGAGATTTGCTTGGTAAAATTCACTTTTAATCAATCGAGCACAGCAATATGCATTTTGATTTTGCTGCAATTAGATCACGACAATTAGTTTGTGCGCAAGTTATATTAATGTGGACATGCGAATTGTGTTAGAAAAGTTTCATAACGGATTGCTAGTATGATTTGGTGCAATTAATATTTTATAGTTGACTCACCGTTGGAAGATACGCTTGAGATTCTGAAGATATGCTCGAGAATCCATTTTGATTATAATCATACACAAAATCAATTAGGTTGAAATTAAGATTGATTTATAGGATATATCATTGCCATTTATTCTACCTTTTTCTATACTATAATTACATAGGCTTGTACATTAGGGAAATACAATGAAAAATACGATTTTTTTCCCTAAACTATCTATCTCCTCTCACGTCCTGTCTTCTTTTCCTTGCTCTTTCTTGCTTCCCTTCATGGTATCAAAGCAACCAAGCTCCTGATTTAGCTTTCACTTTGATTGCCTACCAAAGGAATTCTAACCTGCAAAACGGAGTTACCATCTAGCATGGGAATCAATTTTTTTAAAAGGGAAGAAGAAGCAAGCGAATTTTCCTTACCATCATGACCAACCCACAGAACCAGCCATCTACTTCTGATGACCAACCTGTTGGAGAAGTTACGCCACAATTCTCACGGAATCAAGTTCCATCTGTAGTGATTCCTATGACTCAACAACAATTGCTGCAGGCCCAACTTGTGCAATGGTGGCCCATCCAGGCTCAGTCTAATCTGGGGCAGCCCATTGCGAGCCATCCTTACCGGTGGGTACCCTATTCATGTCACTTTGGGCCAAGCCCAAATTCATCATTGCTTGGAAATTTGGGCCAGCAGAGCTACGTCCAGCCCGATGGGAGCCCACCAACCACAAGTGGGGCAAGCCTGACCATTGGATTAGAACAGATGAGTAGGTCGGGTGAATCGGGTATGGGAACAAATCCCTACTCGGGTTTTTGTAATGCGGGTTATGGAATCGGGTCAAGCGATTCGGGTTTAAGGACGAATTCCTACCCGAATTTTTCGCCTAGCTTTCTGCCCTTTCCAGTCACGGCAGTCATCGGCCAACCGGAGCCCGGTGACCCCCTGTACGTGTCGACTGCCAACGGCCCAGAATTGTGACTCATCAATCTGCAATTGACCGGGCTAGAGAACTACTCCAGGTGGTCATAGGATCTCCGGCGAGATCTTGTGATGATGGACAAAGACGGTCCCTTTGACGAGCGACTGGCTCAACACTAGAGAAAATGCAATCAACTCATTCGGACGTGGATTGGCAACTACATATCTCTAGAAGTTGCGGCCGGCCTCCCACCGACGGAGGACTTGAAGGACATGTGGGAAAACATCAAACAAATGTACGGCAAATTAGACCGAGCCCGAATTTTTTCCCTCATGTAGGAACTCACTGAACTCAAGTAAGGAAATATGACAGTCACGGCTTGTTATAACAAGCTATCATCGCTTTGGAACAACCTCGAAGCTGTCGAAGAAAAGCTTGAGGGACCAGAAGAAACACTCGCACAGTACAGATATATGAAAGAAAGGGAAAAGGCAACTCGTTTGTTGTTGATTTTGAATGAATCATACCTAACTTTCCGTTCACAAATCCTGGCGATGGAACCGGTGCCACCTCTCGAACGAATCTTCCAATTGGCCATTTAGGAAGAGAGCTAGCGACTCGCGTCACCAGAGTTCGCGAGAGGAGGTGGTAGCATCTTAGTTGCAACCCACAGCGATCATGAAACTTTTTCTCCAATGGCTAAAGATGTCACAGTTTGATCTTTTTTATCCGTTGCAGGTATCCATGATTGGTTGTTACATCAAATGGACGTGCATAATGCCTTCCTTCATGGAGATTTGGATGAGGAAATTTACATGGATATTTCTTAGGGTTTACAGAGATAGGGGGAGAATAGAGTATGTCGTCTCCTCAAATCCCTTTATGGCCTGAAACAAGCTTCTAGGCAATGGTACGCCAAATTTGCCAATGCTCTCACTACTACAGGCTTCAAACAGTTTAGATATGATTACGCCCTATTCACATGGACCAAATGTATATCGTCTATTTACTTGATAATATATGTTGATGATATCCTCATCATGGGCAATGATAAAGATGCTATAGAAAGCTTTAAGAAATATTTGCATATCACCTTCCATATAAAAGATTTGGGAGCACCTACATACTTCCTTGGACTGAGTGACCCAATCCAATCAAGGAATTTCTCTCGGTCAGCGGAATTTTATACTAGAAATTATATCATAGCAGGTCTATCGAGGTGCAAACCAGTAGTTATTCCAATAGAGCAAAACATTAAACTATCCATAACGGATTATGATACGGGAATATCTAAAGATAATGATCCCATTCTCAAAGATCCTTCAAGTTATCAGAAACTCGTTGGAAAACTCATATATTTGACTATAACTAGGCATGATATATCATATGCGGTGCAGATACTCAGTCAATTTATGCACAGTGCGAAGCAATCCCACATGAACACTGCTTTGAAGGTCGTGAAGTTTTTGAAGAAGTGCCCAGGACTCGGGATACTCTTATCCAGGAAGTGCAATATGGAAATGACAGTATATTGTGATGCGGACCACACAACTTGCCCTATGAGCCGAAGATCCATCACTGGCTTTTGTATTAAATTGGAAGAATCTCTTCTTTCAAGGAAGACCAAAAAGCAGGCAACCGTATCTTTATCTTCAGTCAAAGCAAAATATCGAGCTATGGCAAATGCTACATGTGAGATTGTATGGATACAATGTTTACTTCGGGACCTTGAAATATAACTGAAGGGTCCGACAAAGTTGTTTTGTGACAATGATGCGCCACTCAAGCTTGCAGCAAATCCTATAGTGCATGAAAGAACAAAGCATACAGAAGTGGATTGTCATTTCACTCGAGAAAAAATTCAAGAAGGGATAATCGAGACAAGAGGAATTGGAACCATAGAACAACTTGTGGATATTTTCACCGAACCTCTGTGCCAAAGACAACACACATTTTATTGAGCAAGTTAGGCGTTTTGGATATCTACAAGCCACTTGCTTGAAGGGAAGTACTGGAAGATATGCTTGAGATTCTGAAGATATGCTCGAGAATCCATTTTGATTATAATCACGCACAAAATCAATTAGGGATTAGATTGAGATTAAGATTGATTTATAGGATATATCATTGCCATTTATTGTACCTTTTTTCTTTACTATAATTACAAAGGCTTGTACATTAAGGAAATACAATGAAAAATACGATTTTTTCCCAAAACTATCTACTCTTCTCACGTCTGTCTTCCTTTCCTTGCTCTTTCTTGCTTCCTTTCACTCACAAATTATTAATTTAAACTTTTGGGCAAATGTGGATTTAAATTGAATAGGTCAACAGGTTCGAAATTGAGCAGACTTGGTGATCTCCCAGCTAAAAGTATTAGGTTTCTACTGCGTTAGAACCGCCAAGTTTGATGACTTGTACAGAGGATGAGATTAATATGTTCTGCAGTACATATTCACTCTTCATATCCAACAAACCCGTCGCATCAAAATTATTAAGAAATGCATAGCTAGATTGAAATTGCACATTATTTATTAAATCGTGCAACACCCATATATATTTTCAGAATACTCTATAAGTTGTTGGATGAAATGGATAAACCTATATCTATATGAATATATAATAATCAGAATTGCATATTGCTTGAATGGAGGTACACAGACAAGGATTTTTGTGTATTTTAAGCAAACCATATATAGTTCGTGACTTTGCAAGAGATACTTAATTCAATTAAGGGGATTTATTAGAAGACTACGGACTACAATGGCATGCTTCAATTTTGCTTTCATTATGATGGTAATTTTTTATTTACTTTCCATCATTATTGTCAACAGGTAAGAAAATTCTTACATTAAAGCAGTTGAGCATACTTCCAAACAGACCCAAAAAAAAAAAAAAAAAAAAAAAGGCGCTTCCAACAGTTTCTCCAATTTGTTTCCTTAGATAGCTAATTTATTACTTAATTGATGTTCATAGTTCAATATTAAGATTTTCTTTTTACAATCTACGGAAGAGCCACTTGCTTTGTTCTTATTTTCAAAAGGAAACGTGGATAGAATTCGGAATGTCGCGTCAGACAATGGAGAATTCTTTTCCTCGCTGTCTCACTTCAAAAGGAAACTTGGAGAATTTTGCTCAAGTATGCTTTTTAATAAAGGGTCTATATATGAAAACTTTGGGTCCATTTATTTGAAAGAAAACAGATTTTTAGAAATTATTTTCTGACCTTCTAATATTTGAATTACCGAAAACTAATTGATTTGTGGAAATAGTTTTCATATACTGAAACAAGAAGTTTAAATTGAAAGAAAATGACTTTCTCTTCTATAAAGAAGGAAATCACTTTCCTTAAACCACCAAAGAAAGAGAAACCAATCATTTTCCTTTAAAATTTGTCTTTAAAGAAAAAATTATTATCAAGTTTTCAGTGAAATAAACGTGTCCCTCAATTTGAAGTTACGATAGTGAACTTAAGAAAAACAATTTAAGAAAAATTTAATGAAAAAAAAAAGGAACCTCTATTTTGCAAATTGGAGAACCTCTTGCTTGAGAGAATTATTTGGAATAATTAGGGCGCGTTTGGTAACGATTCTGTTCTCGGGAACAATTTCTGATCAGAAATGATTCTTTTTTATTCTGTTCCCGGGAACAATTTTTAAGCATTTTAAGCTGTATGGTAATAGAATTGCGTTTGGTAACGTGTTCAAAATTTCTACTCCAAATCATTTTCTTTTAATTTTTAAATAATTTTTTTTTTACTTTTTTTCTTTTCTTTTTTTTTCATTTCTCTCTCCTATTATTCTTCTTCAAGTGGCGGGTCGCCGGACCAGACGAGGGTCGGCGACCTC
Organism: Eucalyptus tenuipes; assembly: GCA_014182365.1. Classification (NCBI taxonomy): domain Eukaryota; kingdom Viridiplantae; phylum Streptophyta; class Magnoliopsida; order Myrtales; family Myrtaceae; genus Eucalyptus; species Eucalyptus tenuipes. The sequence continues at coordinate 39,447,381 of CM024539.1, read as the reverse complement.
ACCGAAGCATCGCCGGCCCTCATCGACAGAGCCTCGCCGGTGGCCAAGCCGGTCTCGCCCGAGCCGGGTGAGGCCCGCTTGGCCACCGACGAGGCTCACGCAGCCCCGCCGAGCCTCGCCGATGGCTGGGCTTGCCTTCGGTGAGCTCGCCGAACCGGTTGCCGGCGACTGGCAGCGGTGGGCAACGAACGGCAAAGGATGGCAACCACGGCGGTGGCGGAAGAAGAAGAAGAGAAAAAGGAAGAAGAAGAAAAATATGGTCTTGATTCTTAGATTTGTTCAGGGAACAAAAATCAACTTTTTTTTTATTTTTGATTTTGTTCCAAATATACTTCCGGAAACAAAAAAATAGAAATTTGTTCCCGGGAACAAAAATTTTATCAAACGCGATTTTGTTCCAAAACTACTCCCAGGGAACAAAAAATCAAAATCGATTAATTGTTGGGATGGTTACCAAACATGCTCTTATTGTCCAAATTATTAGTTATAATGCTTTGGGTTTATTATGATCTATCCTACACTCGATCCTCGCTTTGGGTTTATTATGACCGGACGAGGGTCGGCGACCTCACCGGAGCATCGCCGGCCCTCATCGGCCGAGCCTCGCCGGTGGCCAAGCCGGTCTCGCCCGAGCCGGGTGAGGCCCGCTTGGCCACCGACGAGGCTCACGCAGCCCCGCCGAGCCTCGCCGATGGCTGGGCTTGCCTTCGGTGAGCTCGCCGAACCGGTTGCCGGCGACTGGCAGCGGTGGGCAACGAACGGCAAAGGATGGCAACCACGGCGGTGGCGGAAGAAGAAGAAGAGAAAAAGGAAGAAGAAGAAAAAATATGGTCTTGATTCTTAGATTTGTTCCCGGGAACAAAAATCAACTTTTTTTTTTTTTATTTTTGATTTTGTTCCAAATATACTTCCGGAAACAAAAAAATAGAAATTTGTTTCGGGAACAAAAATTTTATCAAACGCGATTTTGTTCCAAAACTACTCCGGGAACAAAAAATCAAAATCTGACACTGTTGGGATGGTTACCAAACATGCTCTTATTGTCCAAATTATTAGTTATAATGCTTTGGGTTTATTATGATCTATCCTACACTCGATCCTGCTAATGGAAACTAACCATTTTCCTTTAATATAATTATCTTTAAAAAATAATTTCTTTATCATAAAGTTTTTAGTGAAACAAACATACCCTTCAATTTGAAGTCATAGTAGTAAGCTCAAAAAAATTAATTTAAGGAAAAGAAAAAAGGGACCTCTGTTTTGCAAATTGGAGACTTTCTTGTTTGAAAGAATCATTTGGAACAATTGTCGTCCAAATTATTAGTTTTAATGCTTTGGGTTAATTATGATCTATCAAATATTCTATTCTCATCCGTGCCATTGTATACGTCACAATTGCTCTGCCAAGCTTGGGAAGCTCCAGTCTTTTGCTCAATCTTTTTGTGAGATTACATGTACAATATAATGACAACTTTTCAAAATTGCAGACTTTGCATGCTATCCATCTATTACAAGGGTTTTATTATTTCTTATGACCGAAGATGTACTAGATAAATTATACTTGGGGTTCATGATGGGTAAAGTATAACAGTCACATTGCTTAAACATATATGGCCCTTTTTTTCTCTCTACAATGCCATTATAAGTGCAATGAGAATTGATATGTTTTATCAGGGAAAGTTGTCTAAAAATCATAAATTTATTGTACTTTTGCCAATCCAATTCTAAATTTTTAATTTTACCAATTGTTCTAAACATTTTCATGTTTTGCTAATTGATCTCATACGACCAATTCTAACTAGAAATCATTGATGTTGGCTTCGACCTTCCTACGTGGCACGATCAGGGTTGATTTGGATAATTTTGTTGAATTATTTATTTATTTTTCTTTTCTTTTCTTTTTTTAACCCTATGATGGCAAGGTCATCGACCGACCCTCACCTAGTCCTAGCAAGGGCGTCGTTGCCCTTGCTCTGCCCTTGATGGCCAAAGGGTGAGGGCTATGATGCCCTCACCTAGCCTAAGCAAGGGCACGAAGGCCCTTGCCAGATCTAGGCAAGGGCTACACCTGGATCTAGGCGAGGTCCAATGCCCTTGCTTGTGGCTAACGACCCTCGCCGGCTTAAGGTTAGAAAAAAAAAAAAAAATATATATATATAAATGAATTAAAAAAAATATTAAAGCATTATTGAAAACTATTTATTTAGGGCTGACTTTACCACATAGGATGGATAGTGTTCGCAATAGCAATTTCTCACCAAAATTGATCATATTGACTTAATTGGCAAACGTGAAAATGTTTAAAATTCAATTGGAAAAAAATGTGAGATTTAGGATTGAATTGGTAAAAATATAATAGGTAATTGAATTTAGACAATATTCATTTGTGAGGAAAAATTAAATCGTGTAAGCTTTAAAGAAATTGCGTTAATATTATGATACAAAGTATAAATTTCGTCTTCATTTTGTTTAAAGAGAAAGATTCATATGGAATAGGATACAAGTTAATGAACAATTCATACGGAAATACGTATTCCCATTACACTGATGAAATGAATAAAAAGTCTAGAAGCATATAAAGATATATAGGAAAATGAAGGCCTAGATAAGCAAACAGGAAAACGAAGGCCATAAGGCCCAAAACTACTGGAAGAACAAAGGACATCCACCATTGATCCCATACATATTAATAGCCGTCACCAATCAATCTTCCATTTCGCCTTCAATATCAGTGATCGAGCAATCGATATTCCCACAAATACCCTTCTCAGATCTAGGTAAGGGCTGCACCTGGATCTTGTTGAGGACCAATGCCCTTGCTCGTGGCTGGGACTAGGGTTAGAAAAATAATGAAAAATGAAAAAGAAAAATAAATAAATAAATAAATTCAAAAATATATAGTAATATTATAAGAAATTGCTTCCAGTAGTGTCAGTTATATCATATAGGGTGGACGGTATCCACATCAATGATTTCAGGTCAAGATTTACTAAATGGACTCAACTGGTAAAGCATAAAATGTTTAGATTTTAATTGGCAAAATTGAAAGATTTAGGATTGAATTAGATTTATGAATTTTTAGACAATTTTCTCATTTTATCAAAATTAAAGTTAGACAATATTCTTCTGTGAGCAAAAAGTAAATGGTGTAAGCTTTAAAGAAATTACTTTGATATACGATACGGACTAAAAATTTTGTCTTCTTTTGTTCAATAGAGGAAGATTCATATAAAATAGTATACAATTTAACGAAATTTATACGGAAATACATATTCCAATTACACAGATGAAATGAACCGACCCAAAAAAAAAAAAAAATAGAAAGCCCAGAAGCATATATAGAAATTTAGGAAAACGGAGGCCTAGATAAGCAAACAAGAAGCAAAGGCCATAAGGCCCAAGACCAATAGAAGAATAAAGGATATCCACATTTGATCCCTTACATATTATTTAACCATCACCAATCAATTTTCCATTTTTCCGTCGATATTATTCATTGAGCACTCGATAATCTCACAAATAATATGCTTTGCATAAATTAGAAATTTAGGAATAATGACTTTTGGATATACCATTTGCATAAAATCACCAATGGTAATCAGTGGCAAAGCTAGAAAAGGAAACTCAAACATTTCTAACAAAAGGGAAAAATGAATCCCCAGTCCTGAAATGCAAGGTTTTTGCTTTTGAGGCCCCGGCTTACGAAATTGACACGTTAGTCCATAAATTTTTGTGACATCAATAACCTAAATATTTTTTTATTTTGAGTCACCAAAATTTCTTACAAGGTGCTCATTGCGACACCATTACCTCAAACTTTCATCACATTAATATAAGTTTGGAATTTTATGACATGAAAGAAATTGTGGTATTAGCGTTACAGGGAGCAAAGCTTAGGTTTTTTTTTTTTTTTTTTTTTTTTATGGTAGACGGAGATATGTATTGTAATTGTGTCATTCTGGAAAATGAGATCAAGCGATTCCTTCTTTTTTTCTAACTTTGAAAGATAGATAAGACTACTAGTGAATAAGAGATGTTCAAAATCAATTAATAAAGTTTCCAAGGACATTATCAACAAATAATGAAATGAATATTTTTTAAAATTGGGAGAAGTTGTTTATTTTTTATTTATATTAATAAAATATTATGAAAGCTTAAGAAGGCAAGTCTTAAGCTTTCATGTCTCCAACTCAGTTCATCTTATTATTAGATTATTACAGAGATGAATCTAACTCGAAGTATGAACCATTGAAAAAAAAATGATTAAACTAATCACAAAAATACCAATTACATTACCAATTATTTAAAGAGGAATCCTTCCGGTAATATCAACCATTTATCCTGCTTCCCTTCACCGTTTTTTTCATCAACTCGACATGCTAAATATATAACCAGCCATAGATAATTATGAGATGTGATCCTTTCGAATGGGCTAAGATAATTCGTACTATTATTTAGCATTCTACAATTATGAACAAATAATCAGAAAATAAAGCAGCAAGTACTAAAAAAAATGAGTGATAACCCCCAGTAGAGACCGGTACCCTCATGCCATAGCCTTATAATTTGTATTAAATTTATCCACGGATGAACTGCATTACCACTATCAACACTAGAAAAGAAACGTGGGTGCGACTAGTCAGCCCATAAACAGCCAGCCATTGCACTATAAAAAATCAGATAGGTTCAAAGTCGTGACGAGTATAATCTAAATCTAGTGGTTTTTTAGGTGGCATTTTCCCCAAAAAAATTTAAAATTTCATGTCCTACGTCACTTAGGTCCAATGTCAAACCATGTCTTCGGAGAATTTAATAATATTCTTGGTCCTGTGGCGGGAATAAACTCTCCCCGAAGCCAGGATATTCGGCTGACCAGAGGACGAGAAACAGAACAAGAACAGAGGATATTCGCCGCATTTCTTCCCGGATCGAATATTCACCCCGCCTCCTCCCTTAAATCCTGCCTCCGCCGCTCCCCTCTCGCCCTCCCCACTCCGCCGTCGCTTCCTCCGCCTTCCTCGCCGGCGCCGGACGTCGCCATGAAGTTCGGCAAGAGCCTCAGCAACCAGATGGAGGTGACGTTGCCCGACTGGCGGGACAAGTTCCTGTCCTACAAGGAGCTCAAGCGGAGGCTGAAGTCGATCCACCCCAACCCCGGCGAGCGACCCGGTAAGCGCCCCAGGCGGGAGGACGGCGAGGAGGAGGCCGCCTCCGCCGCCGCGTTGGCGGAGGAGGTGGAGGTGGAGTTCGTGCGGCTGCTGGAGGACGAGCTGGAGAAGTTCAACGCATTCTTCGTCGAGAAGGAGGAGGAGTACATCATCAGGCTGAAGGTAACTCCGGTTCTCATCTCTTGCTCTGTTCTTGCGTCGTTTTTCGTCTTCGTTGTTTCTTGGGTTGGCAGTAGAACCGAGAGGGAGGGACTTGGGTTATGGTGGTAATGTGATGTCCATGTTAGGGACGTATTTGAGTGGTAAGGCGCTTATCTATGGATCACTTTTTGCTTTAGAATGCATGTAATTTGTATTCCTATATTGGCAGCTTTTCCGAAAAGGTGCTCTTTTTCAAGCGCATCTTGATCAAGAACTGTTCTCATTCTAGTGATTTAAGAATGTGCTTGTGGTGCGAGACCATACGTGGTTCTGGTGCGATTTTGTCTACTGCTTTAAACACTGACGAGGGAAAACACGATGTGCGTGCCGAAATGTGTTTGCTGCCCCCGGGATTTAGCAGTAGTAGGGGCGATTCCATGCTTTCTGCTCCGGGAACCAAGGGCCGTGGGTTCGAGTCTTGCCGTAGGAATAAGTGGGAGAGCCGTGGCCGGAGGGTTGTTGCGTGAGTTCCCCTCCGGGTACCCAGCTAACTAAGGTCTTCCCCCGAGGTTATGAAAAAGATTGCCCTGCTGCAGCTTGGTTTCCAAGACCCACAACAGCCGTGCCTGAGAGATTATTAGGGGATTGGCGTAGACAAAGTTGGCACACTTTCGTATGTCCTTTCGCTGGCTTTAAAGATTACTGGGTTTCTCTTTTACCCCGTTCTATATAGAGCAGGGAGTAAACGGGGTGATATTCTTGTTTAAGATGGAAGAAAAAAGAGAATACTTTTGGTTCTTATGGTGTGGTTAGATTGTTCTAGTATCAAGCTGCCTAGAGTCAACAAAAGTTATCGGCCAAATTCATTTATGACATTTGAGAGCAACGAGAGTACATGTAGAACTATTATCCAAATTCATTTGATTGTTAATATTTGAACTACTGAAACTCATACTTGAGGACGGAAGTGACGAGAGTGCAATTACTTTGGGAAACAGTGCAACCATCTTGGATCACATAAAGTGGACAGACTCGAATGCTTGTTAGGGACAGATCCAACCTGTTCCTATACTTTGATTATGTGACTGTAAATTTACTAAGTAATTTAAGCTAAACATGGTGATGATGGGACGAACACTGTTGGAATTTAGAAGGGCAGCAAAAAGCGTTGTTGATTTCGAAATGTGACGTCCAAAGGGAATGAAAATCTCAATGGCTGGCAGTTCTAAGTAAATCAGAAATAGAAGCTAGTCTCACGCAGCTCTTGACTCTTGAAAAGGAATGTCAAATTATCAAGTAATGTTCTAGAGTGTATGGAATAAAATTAACACTTTTTTGCTGAATTTTACTCTTTCTGGCTAAAAGTAGTTAAGAAAGGTGTCACTTTCGAAGAGCAAATTTAACAGTAGTTGCAGGTTAGAAGGTCATGGAACTTAAAAGCCTAAGCCACCCTTAATTGCTCCTTTCCTGGAGCATTAGCTAACTGTTTTCTGCCGTGGGGTCCTCAAGCTCTGTTTGAATGTCGGAATTGAGATGTGTCTAGATATGATCTTCCATGTAATTGTAATGATTAATCTCCTAGTAAAAAATGGAAGTGGTGGGCAAAACGGATCCATGTTTTAGATAATGAATTTAAGGGAGAGGTGTGCTAAGAGATTGCTGAAGCATACTGGGAGAAAATAATTGACACTTGTGCCTTCTTTTTATCTGATGCAGGAATTACAAGATAGGGTCGCTAAGTCAGAGAATATTAGCACAGAGTTGATAAAAATTAGGAAGGAAATTGTAGACTTCCATGGGGAGATGGTTTTGTTAGAGAATTATAGTGCCCTCAACTATACAGGTACCATGCTCTCTCTGACCTGGGCCCTTTTGAGTTGATCATTTTTCATGGCATTCTTGTCAAGGTAGACTAATATCTACGTTCTGGTTCAACTTGTCCAGTTGTTATCTTGTGCAAGATTCTGCTAGTATTTTGCCCACAAACTTTTTGGGTGGCTTTTTTGTCCCTATTCTTCTAAAAGAATATTTTTTTCAGAAGCAAATGATCTTTTAAGATAACTCTAGGCACACCTAGATTTCATTTGGTGGTATTGTATCTTTTTCGGTAGATGGTTGTGCGTTATGAGATACTGCTTGCCATCTGATGCTTGATAACAAAGTTTAGCTCTATGAATTAGTAAAATTTGCTAATTCACCAAATTGTGGTCGGTATAAAGGAATCATGTTACGGATTTTCATTTCTGTGCCTTTTGTGATGTTAAGTAGAAGGCCAGTAAGGCAAAGTGATCTACTCGTTTCTCAGAGGTTCTATATGACGTAACACAGAGATGTTTCCATCAAGTAATTATAAGTAATTGGAACGTTGTTAAAGGAATTTTGTCGTGTTTCATGATTTAGTGTGATATCAATATCTCATATGGTTTTGAACAGGACTGGTGAAAATCCTGAAGAAGTATGACAAGAGGACAGGAGCTCTCATTCGCTTGCCCTTCATCCAAAAGGTCTTGCAACAGCCATTCTTCACCACTGATCTGCTTTACAAACTCGTGAAAGAGTGCGAGAGCATGCTCGATTACCTCTTCCCCAATAATGACACCCCAGATTCATCTGAGGTCACTCATGCAAATGAACGGTATGATCCGACGGCTTCCACCTCAACTGGGAACGGCAATTTGTTTAAGGCAAACAAGGAACTCATAGAAATCGAGCCAATGGAGAGCTTGTACATGAAGAGCATTGTGTCCGCATTAAGGGTTCTGAAGGAAATCCGTAGTGGAAGCTCGACTGTGAGTGTGTTCTCTTTACCACCCCTGCAGATTCAGGGATTTGACGGAACATGACATACCCCATTCTGGAGCAAGCTGCTAAATAGCAGGAACATTTGTTTGGCAAACGCATAACGTTACACTTCTATCTTTCCCTTATTTTCCTTCCCTGCATCATAGATGCATGATCTATACAGTGAGTTGTGTAAGAAGCAGCTGAAATATATGGGAAAGTTATTACATACGAGTAGGTTTGGGCATAGAAATCCTTTCGAATGTTGTACCCCCTATCTTACTGAAAAGGAGGACATCGTGCAGTTTTCTTGTTGTGGAACTTATTTGTCGTTGAAATTTGAATACCCTCTTTCGAATATTTCTTTATGCAGAGGATAATGTTAAGGTCAACTTGTTCGTTCCTTGCAAGATGGATAGATCATCAACCACTAAAACCTGTCTTGAGCTTTTCTGAAGTTCATGTTAATGTAGTTTCAATGATGAGCATCTCCCGGGTATTGTATTTCAGTGCATCACCATCTTAGTTTTACTTAGTTGTATACATCTCAGGCTTTTTACTCCTCTGCGCAAGGGAAGCCTTAATCTTTATGTACCCGAAGTAAGGTCTTCAAAAGCGATCTCAAGTTCAAGTTCCTCCTCTTTTCTCTGCCAAATAGACACTCATGAAGAGGAACTCCATAAAAGCATGGCACAAGAAAATGCAGGATTTGTAGATGAGTGGGTTGGTGTCCCTGTGCCTTAGCCCTAAAGCATTACCCTCTGGCTTCATAATGAATGATCAATTCTGGGGATTGATCAAGCTCGTCGCTTAAATCTATTGGGATACTGACCAAAAAATAATCTCTTAAGACGCTCCATTTTGCAGTAATTATTGGCCATCGGTACCACAACAAACGCCCTGCTGACAATATAGTGCGATTGTTAATACCATCTTTACTACTTTCAGAATATAAAATGAAACACAATTCGCTGGCTATATGACTTCTACTACTTTCAGATTTCTTTCAGTGCATACTCGAGGGTCGATGACTGACATTAACACGCCTTCCTGAAGCACGCCAAGTTAAACAAACGGCATGGAGACAAAATGAGGTGCGACGGAATCTTGAGGATTTTGGATGTCTCTTAATTGGAAGTACTCATTCACCGAAATTCCATCTCTTTTACGTGGGAATTAAGTAATGTGCCTCGCGATTAGGATCACAATAGCCATGGATTATGAAATAAAATGTATGAAGGTTTGTCGATGCTTGGTTATTGTAGTTCATTTCGCATACTATTCACACAAAGCATCCAATTGTAACGGTGTGCGCACAACAAAAGACATGGTAAGATTTGGCGACATAACATCTCGCAGTTGATGTCTTTTTACTCGCGGAAAGCGTGAGTTCGCAACCGGTTGTCTGTCCAAGAAACGGATACAGCAAGACTTCTAATCTGGCAAGAGCCTATGCACCTGCACGCCTTTAGTGATTGAATTATCTTTTGGAAATCCTCCGATTATGATATTATTAATCGACACTGACCCTTGACCAATGGAAGCATCTCTGAGGAAACGGATTCCATAAATTAATGGAAGATTGCAGTTTAAATTACCTAATGAAGCAAGCTGTCCACATCTTCATAAGCAGAGCCGTTCATCTTACTCGTTTTTTTTTTTTTTTTTTTTTTTTGATGACTCGGGAACCGCCGTATAGCCAGCAGCCGGCGACGTAAATCCGGGCGACCCACCTCCCACGGACCGCAGTTTAGTCGCACAAGCAAACGCGGGGAATTAAACTCGCTCACTTCCGGTAGGGGGATTGAGCGCAAACCACGACCACCAATGGGGTGGGTTTCATCTTACTCTTGTTTATTTCATGGAGGTGGCATATTCTTTCTGACCAGATAAAGACTTTCTTTGCTCATGTCTTTGCCGTCAAGGCAGGGCCAAACCTGTCCGTGGAAAATCTCAAGCCATGATCAAATTTCCTTTCTTAATCCAATTTGCCGGCCATATTTTCAAGCATCAACAGCTTCCTCACACGCTACATATACCTGGGCGGATCCTAATTCATCAGGGCACCAAACATCGCAAAGCCATTTTCCCTTCCATATCAAAAGATGGCATTACAGGCCAAGGGATTTGTGGATGAGATGAGGATGGTGGCGATGAAGTTGCACACCAGAGAGCAGGCAAGAGAGGGAGAGAAGGAAGTGAAGGGGCCAGAGGAGAGGTCGGTCTCCAAGTGGAACCCAACCGTTGATGGGTATCTGAGGTTTCTTGTGGAGAGCAAGTCGGTGTATGATGCACTTGAGGGCATCGTTGACAAGCCTGATTTTCCTTACTGTGAGTTTGTCTTTCTGATTCTTGATTGCAATGCTTTCCTTTTTTTCCCCTTTTTTTCTGGAGTTCAATTTGATTTTGCTTTTGTGGTCCAAGAAGACCTTTTTCTCTCACTATTTGATGAAAAAAGTGGTGGTTTTTCTACGGAGTTTGTCGAGTTTATGAGATTTTGATTCGGTCAAGTTCTTGATCGATTGTATCGATTGGAAGCAGGATCGACCTAGATTGGATAGCGGGGGTTATCGTCTCTGATTTGCATGGGTTTAGGCTAAAGTTGTTCTCTCTCTTACATTCCGTTGGGATGAAGTGATCAGGAAGAAGAAGGGATTAAAATAATAATGGAAGATATAGAGAAATGACGTGCAAGATAATTTGGACGATTGCAAGGGAAATGAGATAAAAAAAAATGGATATCCTTCATATATATAAATATATATATATATATATGTAAAATGCGAAAGAAGAATATTTATGCTATATGATAAAAAATCCTTCCGAATTCCTCCACAAAATGTTCATAAATTATAGTTCCATGGTTTTTCCAACCCAAAGATATATGTAAAGTTAAAAAAAAAAAAAAAAAAAAAAAAAAAAAAAAAAAAAAAAAAAACTAATATGAGATGCTTTATTGAATTTCACCATTCAATTTGATATTCAACTCATGATTCATAAATTGGATATTTCACTTCATGATTTAGAAAGCTAAAATATCAAGCATCTTTGATGAACACAATCAGATCTTACTCTTAGCTATAACCTTGATCGTTCTTAATATATATATTAGGCCACATCCCTTCATTAGTTAGATGAATCTTTAGATTTTACTTTGCTCTTCCTCTTTTCGTTTGATTTCAGATGCTGAACTGAGGAACACTGGCCTGGAAAGATCAGAGCGATTGGGGAAAGACCTTGAGTGGTTTAAAGGCCAAGGCTATGGAATCCCAGGGCCATCTGGTCCAGGTGTGAACTATGCATGTTATATTCAAGAACTGTCAGAGAAAGACTTTCCTGCCTTTCTCTGCCACTTTTACAATTTTTACTTTGCCCACACCGCCGGCGGCCGAATGATTGGCAAAAAGGTAACAAAGAAATAATACTTGCGACATAATACTTGCGACTCGTATTACTATGTTTCTTTTTTCATAACTCTAGTCTGCACAAAATATATTATGATATGCTTGCAATGTTGCGTGCATGTATGTATCCACTTGTATATCCGTTATCCGATGTTGCTCGTGCTTGAATTGTTGCCCTATTAGATAAGTCCCATCCAATAATAAATTGACAAGATGCATGATGTAATAGTGGAAACAAAGTACAGGTGGGCCGTAATCAAAATGGGCAATATTGTACTTGTGGCATGCCCAGGTGGTGCAACTCCAATGGTGTCAACGGCTAAGATGTCGGCATGTTAACAATTGGGTTGGAATGTTGACCATCAGATATGTTTCTGATTCCATATTGTCCATGTCTAAGCCACAACCGAGCCCAATAAACAAAAAGATGAAAATTAACCCACTTCTAAAATAGATAATTCTTTTACTTTCCATATGTTTTTAATTTTTTTCCTGTTACATTACTTTGTTTTCTTTCTTGTTCAAAATATCCAAAAGTTGCATAACTTGTCTCAAGGAACTGCGAGTGGCATAAGCAGTCACAAACAAGTAGGACCAGGGACATGCACAAGATTGCGTTAAAAATCTCCCTCTCTAACTCTGATGCTTCAGGTTGCTGGGAAGATACTCAACAACAAGGACTTGGAGTTCTACAAGTGGGACGGAGAGCTCAAGCAAATGTTGCAGAATCTGAGGGACAATATCAATAAAATCACCCTGGTGCTGCTCTTGCCTCTTTCTCTTATTGCTTTTCTATCTCCTCTAGTGGATCTCAAGCTGTTTTTCCCTTCCTGCAGTGACTAAAACATGTTCTTTTGGTGTCATCTAGGGCTGGACTAGGGAGGAGAAGAATCATTGTTTGGAGGAAACAGAGAGATCTTTCAAGTACTCCGGAGACATCCTTCGTTTGATACTGTCACCGGTGTAAATAAGGGCACGCGGATGCACGGGATAAACGTCCGATGTAGTTTCTTCACTTCATCGGTTCCGTTTGTGTAAAACACCGTGTAAATATCTTTACTACAATTTACACAAGCCTTCGTCAAGACTGCCCTTCCTTACTATTAGACTTCGTCATAATTCATCATTGCTGTCCATAATAAAGATCGCCGGTTGCCTCTTTTCACATCATCAAGAAAGATATTTACTTTTCTCCCAAGAAAAATTCTGCAGAGATTTTGATTTCACTTGTAAATTTCCATATCTAAAGCATAACTAGATTGCCTTTCTGATTGAACGTTTTTCTTATACCTTGGTAAGAATAAGTAATAGCTAATTATTAAAATTGATAAATCAGTATACACCGATGCTCAATTTTAGCATTTAAATGGAAAACCTTACAAACCCAATGGTCTTGTATTGAGACAGTTTACATCCAGATTATGACATATCAAGCATTAGAGTTTCTGTGCAAATAAGATGGGCGAGCAGAAGAAGGTGAAATTGGCACCAAAGAGGAGTTTGGATTCAAACTGAGATCAAGGGTATCACAAACAGATGTAACAACAGTGTATCCTATGGATTTCCATTCTGAAAGATTGTAAAGTTCCAGAAAGAATATATCATCATTCATTCACGTTGAAGATTCTACTCAGGTTACAGCAAGAAATGCCCTACCAGTGAAAATTGCGGCACCGGCCGCCCGAGACTTTGATGTGATACAGAATTGGAAGAGCCAAAAAAGATCACTGCCATTTTTTAATGTTCGCAGTCGTGTCATTTCAACTAACATAAGCTAATTATGACACATTAAGAAGTAATTAAACTACACTAGCTTTGCATATTTACAAAGATCATTGCCATGACCTCGGAGCTCTGCAACCATTGGATCTTTCGAGCAAACTTCATGATGATAACTTTTCAATCATCATTTCCTTGAGGGAACTCACCAGTCTGTGGAACACCTTAAGATTGCTACCTATTTTGTCCTATAAAAAGAAACAGACTCATCAAAAAGACAATCCCATAGCAGCAACAGGCATAGGCCTGCCAATATGCCAGGCTTCAAAAAATAGGATGAAGAAATGACGTGCAATACCTCATTTAGCAACTCGAGCCGTTCCAAGATAGGAATCAATTCTTCGCACAATGGAGATACATCCTGTGCCAAATTGGACTTGGAACCATACGTAATTGCTCTACTAGTTCCCATTGCATCAGATGAAAGTGAACTGCCAAGAAAGTGGGATGTTCATATGCAAGGCACAAAGCGTGAGAGAGAGAGAGAGAGAGAGGAGGAGGGGGGAAGGGGTAGGGCAATATCGGTACCTATCTTGAAAATGGATGAGGAGGACATTAAGAACCTGCTCCGCCAGTGGAAGCAACAAAGTGATAAGCTGATCTTTATTGCCAGCAATGCGGCACATTTCTACCATAGCAATATACCTCCTGAAAGAGAGTGAAAACATCATGAAATGTATCAGAACATCTGATACAAAAAAACCACAATAGACGACTTCAAATTATTATACCGCAGATTAACAATGCATACAAGGATTGAACAAATTATGTGAGACAGCAGACACGACTCATAAACACAGAAGTTGCTCAGGTAAACATTAACACAGTAGAGGGAATCATTATTCCATTCCAAGAATGGCGGATGCCCATACAATTCTAATTATGACTAAAAATGACCTTCCATTCATCCTCTATCATTTTCTATTAAAGATAATTCTGATAATTTTAAAAATACTCTCAAGTCAACCCATTCCTTGTCACTATATGTGATGTAAGGATAACAAGCAGGGCGCAGGACAGCAAAATTGGAACAGCTCTGGTACATGGTAGATTTCTGGGAAGGCCTCATAGCATATCTACATCATGATCATTCATCCCCTCCTAGAATCATTAAAATTGATTCTCAATTCTTAAAATTTACTATGTTAATTAAACTTTCATATTTCAAATTCCTCGCATTGGTTTGCTTGTTCAATCCTTCAAAATCTGCAATAAGCATAACCTGTCTCAGACATATAACAGTTATTTGTCCTTGTCATAGTTTCCAAAATATCGAAACACTACGTGACAAGATCCTTTGGATAAAGGAAAATCCTTGCTATGAAGTTCCAGATTGTAAACACTTTCATTTACATGGTAGATACCTTTTCTGCAGGTTGTCATATGCTGAAAGCGTATCTCTTTGAAGACACATGTTGATGATTTCATCCACCTCCTGTCTTGACAGTTCATTTATGTTTTGAATCTGCACTTGCAAACACACATAGATAATAAGAACAAAGACAACAACCCAACCGACCACCACCATAACAGACAGCAACAATTGTTTCAATAGCAATATTTACAATGTAAGTGTAACCTAACCACTTGTACGAACACAACAAACAAAGAGAGAGAGAGAGAGAGAGAGCCGTATTATTGATGTCTTCTGCCTAAGTTCACCTTAATTAAAAGCAAGGACTTCTCCTCAGCTGCTCTCTCAAGTGCACTTGTCACAGAATTAAGAAGAGTTGCAAGCAATGTCAAGGTAGGTTGTAGTAACGCAGCAGCAGTATGGTAATCACCACCATCAGAAACCTGCAACGAGATATTCTGGTCAATAAAAGTTATATCTACCTGACAGAATCTACAAACATATCTTCAGTGATAATGATCTCCACATCTATACCTGCAGTCGTAGCATCTTTTTAGTGACGAGAAAATACAGATAAGACATCAGGCTAAAGGATAGTTGAAATGAGCCCAGCTCCAACTTCTTTTGACTCTGTCCATGCCAAAAAGAATTTACCAGCTAAGTCATATTAGTAAGATATTACATCATATGCAGAAGTACAATAAGATTAACTCAAGAGCACCTACTTGTTGAGTAAAACTAGGAACACCAGATTCAAGAGAAAAGAGAGCACGCATCATGGCAAAAAGTGCTTGGACAAAACCGTACTCATCAATCTCTTCGTAAGGCCAAACCTATGTAAAAAAAAAAAGAGAACAGTTCTTAAAGATAATTACAGGCTGGTCAATGCAACAGCTAACCAGAATTAGCTAAAATCCATATATGATTCAATGAAGCTAGATGAATGCATTAAGCTATCAACTGCACAATACATAAAAAAGGTCATTACCTTACTTAGGATACCAACTACAAGATTTATCTGCTCAATTGTCAGTTCATCACCAGCAAAAATATCTTGCCGAAGAACTTGATGAAAGAGTACTTGATGTCCTCTAACAAAATCTATAATCTCACGGACAATTTTATTCTTCACCTGTTACAGAAACAAAAGCAATATGTAGACAAACAAAAAGAATGTGATTGCACATGACAAATTCATCAGGGGCATTGTGGCATCACGCCCAGCTTCACATAGCTATGTAGGTATTCAGGAAGAACGAGCTCTCGTCATCAATTTACATACAACTTAAAAAGCATCATCAATAAAACAGGAACTGTAGCATTTAACTTGTAGACTCGATTGTTGGTTCACTGCAATATGGGAGTGGTCAGTGAGGAAAATCACAAATGAAGTGCTAAAAAATTTTTAGGCTCCATTTGTTTCACAGAAAATCAATGAATTGGAAAAGATTTTCCTTGTTATGATCATTTGTATCTCTTAGGAAAAGAGGAAACAGAAAACATTCTCATTGTCAATAAAAATGTATAGGCATGAATTGTTAATAATGAAAATATTTCTCATTGACTCAATTTTGTAAGAGATAACAATGATTAAAGTTAGGAAAATATTTTCCAAATTGTTGATTTTCCATGAAACAAACGGAGCCAGAGTAGTCACAAGTCATAAGCATTTTATTTTTGGTCATTTGATCCTGTATGTGCATTAGAAATCTAATCAAGGTCCGGAATCATCAGATATGATGTAGTCCACTGCCGCATGAAAATTTCAAGCACGACATTTCGGTTGTATGTTCAATATCAAAAGTGATGTTACATCGCTCTATCTTCCACTTGATTAAAGTGACATAATGAAATTTTTACAAAAGTTGGTAATTTGAAAACAATCAAATATGTCAGTGAGCTATTCAAATAAGCATCGGTAAAGTAGTGCTAGTTGGTAATTTAATTGAATCAGATAGGAACTCACTCAAATTAATGTTATTAATTACAGGAAGTCAATTTTGAAAAATGGGTTACATATGTAAAAAGATCTTTGGTAAACTATGCAGATAAAAACTTGATCAGTTATTACAAATTTTGGTAATTTGGAAAAAATCAAACGAATGTTTGTAAGCCACTCAATAAGAGTTACTGACCTTAGACAACTCAGAAACTTAATCAGATAAAAGTTGTTAAGTCACTCAAACTAAGATAAGTAATTTGATTTTCCATAAGAGTTAGTAACCTTGAAACATTGGTGACAAATATTCTCTATAGGATTTGCTCTACAGAAACTGCAAAGGAGGGGGTAAAGAGGAAATTCTCTTTCTAATATAAAACCTGTCAATTCATTAGTAGCTGAATAACAGTAAATACACTCTTTGGCAAAGTAGACATTCAAAGAATGAAACCATTAGGAAGAAAGAAATTCACTGACCTCAAAAATATCAGATTTTTCTACCAGTGATGTTAGAGAGAACGCTAATCGTAAAATGGGAGTGACGACCATCCGTTGTTTGTCAACTTCAGCAGCTATGTAACTTCGATTCTTAGAGTCTACAAGCCTTCGGGATCCCTGACACAGGATTTATGTCAGCTTAAAAGAACATAATAATAAAATACCCAGATTAAGCAAATTATAAGATACATCACCTGCATACTCACTGCCTTGCTTGAGGAAATATGCTCCAAGGCACCCATGGATAACAAAACCTGGGCCCCAGATTTGCCATATTTGTTGCTGATTCTCAAAAGAAAAGCAAGTTCAGCCTCAAGAGTACACGCTCTTTGCATCGAGTCAAGGGAATGACCACCGTCCTAAAAGGAGGAGAAAAAACCCTTAAATATAACTCCAACACTTATTTGGAAAGATGACTTATGTAATTGGACTAGAGGAAAGTATCAACCATAAGAATGAACTAAATAACAGGAAATGCCAGATGTTGACATTGCCAAATTAAGTCCACATTTCAATTTAGGATTGAGAGACCTCTTTTTATTTAATCTTTTTATTTATAGCTCATATTGTAGCGACTCACATGAGCTGACAAAATGTTTAACATGAATTTACAAGCCAACTAACCTGGAAAGACACATTGCTAATGTTCATGAAGCAAGACCTCAAGAATCCCCTGCTTTGGAGTTGGTTCAAAAAATATCTATCGTGATCAATACAAACAAGTGCATCCAAAACGTAGAATGCTATTGTTTTCCCAGGTTCACTGCCTTGACTTGCATCCTTTATCACCTGAAGATTGCAACCAATAAGATAAATAGGGAAGCAATAAAAGGAACAACTCTAAGGACCAATAAGAGTGAAAATGATAAAGCAATGTCTACGTTGATGATAATACAAGGGACAGAATACGAGAGGAATTGTTAGACTTGACAAGATTATATTCGTGTGGGATAAAATTTTTATGTTGTTACCGTTATTTTACAGGAATCGTATCGCAGCTTAGTAGAAGCAACAACCACCAAGTCTTATCTCACTACGTGCAGTCTGCTAGATGGATTCTCTTAAGAAATTCCGTCTATTTTCTTTCAAGTCTTCAAAAAGGTCCAAATACGCAAGATTTTTCATGTGCCAAGCCTTTTAAGATCTTCTCACAACAATTAAATGGCGACCATTCCACATGAATAAGCCACCTCAAATGAGGTTCTCTTATCCTAACCCTAATTGTTGCCACACCAACCTTTTCTCAAGCACAGTCAGTCCAAATCATATCTTTCCTTAAGCAATTAGCAATCCAGTGTAGCATTCTCATCAATGTTCATTTTGTGCGGATCAATGCTTAACCTAGCATTCTGTATCATAAAGCATCTTTGTCGTCACATCATAGAATTTACTTTCAAGTTTAAGTTATGTTCTGCTACCACAAGACAAAAAAGCAAAGATAAAAGTCTCCAAAGACGATGGATCAATTGTGAATCGTCAATGAAGTACGCATGGATCCTGAACTTCCTTAATCATCTGCATTGATGAAGAGCAAAACAGTGGGTTCATAAGCCAAAAAGAATTTCCCCACTCCTAATCATTTCCATAGTGTGTTCATGATAAAGAGAATGCAGAAAATTCCTTGGGCTAAGATAACGAACACGTCAAAGCATAACAAATGAAATCCATTGAGATTTCTATAAGTCTTCCGATATGCTTCATCTAAGTGGATACAATATGCCTTTTGACAAACTTTGTTCCGATTTGAGATTCTCACAAATACATCCTCATAACCCTAGTCGTCAAACAACTACTGACCAGATCAAGGATACTTTGGGCTTCCTTCTTGATGATAGAAAAGTTCGCACGAGTCAATTCCAGCTGCTCTTTATCAAGCTGAAAGAAAACAAATGAAAACTAATCAAGCAGGGACTTCATAGATCCAAGCAAAAGCTGATCACAAACTCATAAGTGTTTCATCAAGAATGTAGAAAGGCAGACACCTTTTGGAGATCCGTATCATCACCATCCTGCTCATCAAATAAGCATCCAAGAATTTTTGCAGGAACATCTGGGTCAAGCACATGCTGGCAGTACTGAAAATAACTGAGAAGCAATGCATATTGCCTGGACAAAATATGTGAGGTCGAAGTCCAGTTAACAGCAAAAGATAATGAAGAAGCAAAATCAATTTCCATCAGTTACAACATACCGTCTCCTCAAGGCTTCCGATGATTCTCTTCGTAATATTGCTATAGTGAGCTTAAATAATATGGAGTGACAAGCACCATTTGACAATTGTTTTACCATGATCATATCAAGACACGTAAAACCATCAGCACTAAGACTATCAGGGCTCAGAAATCTTTCATCCCGCAGCTTAGCCATGCATGTGAGAGCAACCTATATGACCATCAAAAAAGCTTCTGTCAACAATTATAAAGCCAACTGACACTGAGCTGAAGGTTCGGAGTCTACCTGGCTCAATACAAATGCCATCTTCAGTGAACAGTCTGGAGAGGCTGAAGCACTCAGGGTAGCATCAAGCACCCTGTAATGACCAAAGCAGTTATTAAACTACGATATGAGTAAAAAACAAGCACAATCATTGATGAGGATGCTCACTGATATAAGTTCTCCGATCGATTATCAAGCAGTGCCAATCTTCTAGATGCAGAGATCTACAAAACCAACAGATGGATGCATCAAAACCATATTGGCTAAGAAGGAAAGACAATCCCAGGCATAGTCTTGAAAATTGTTATAGAATATAAGTGCAAAATTTGGAAGGTTTGATTATTGGAAGAGGTGCATCTGGTGCATCCATTATTGCAAAAAGGTCATAGTGGTAAAGGAGATGCAGAGGGAAAGAAGGACCTCCGCAATATGCGACCACCCTGTAAGCATATGAAGTTGCGCAGCTTGTTCCTCGAGGTTTTTGTTGTACTTCCATGCCCATCGCAACAACACTTGAATGGTCTCTCTTACTTCATTTAGTTCAGGTTCACTGCCAAGGCTATTCAACTGAGGATGAACAACATTGAACTTCTGGCACAGCAAGAAACATAAGCACCAGAAAAATTTTATCAGCAGAAATAAGTAAAGCCCAGCATTAGGAATAGAAGAGGTTGGGTCTCACAAAGTCACTCTGCCAGCGAATGACTGACCTGCCAGAGCTTGTCACTTAGTGAGGCAAGGTCAATCAGGCGATCACCACGCTCGGTGTAATAATAGATTCCACCTTTTTCTGAAGTTGCTGGATTAATGAGTATCTCCTCAGCCTATCATATGTATAATGTCAAATGCAGCTCAGAGGAATCAAAGTCACAAAAGCTATGAATCCAAGGGTCTGAAGACTCACCATAACTTGATATTTTCCACTCGTAACAACCTGAGAAAGCTTTGTGGTGGTATCAGGAGATCTAAACTGGAGAACCTCAAGCAACTCTAGAACCTGAGTTCAGTTCCAGGAAGAGTAAATTATGGTTCACAGTGAATTTAGAGAGAATGGTAAAAAGACTTTTTCCGTTATTATGATAGAACCTCCTGATTGATCATGATGCCATCATATCTAAGATCAGTCGTTAGAGCAATCAAAGATCTCCTATGATCAAAATAATGAGTGTAACACCCATTTATCGGGCTAGGGTTTCGTTTGCACTCAATTTAAAACCCAATTTTAGTTTGAAGCAAATTATGTTTTCAATGATGTTATTTACTACCCTATTTTTTGGGAAAATTAATCCGGGGAGTTGCATTGGGTAAGATTATTGTTAAAATATTGCGACGTAAGGTTATAAATACCTTATTTTTATCAACAGCACTAGTTCCAATGTGTTCTGCATCATTTTGATGAGCAATGATGTGATCTCCTCCAAGATCAGTAGCTTGCTGACCAAACAGATGAGCAAGGATTCTCTGGCACACCTCTCTATGATTGGTGCTATCCATGTCAGCAGCATGTAACTCCAAAGCTAGAAGCTTTAGCAGCCACGCTCTCTAGAAACATAAGAGCAGGTTAAACATTGGCATTAAGAAAACAATCGAACTTTATTAACCTTCAAGATTCAACAACCACTATACAGAGACAAAGATATCCAGCATCTGGCAGAAACCATACACTGAGCACTCATTTGGGTGAAGATGTCCAGGACAAAATTTCCAAATGCTAATCAGATCAATGATTCAAAAATTGCATATCATCCAAGCATGTTTTTATGTTGTGCAAGCCACATGTATATTTTAGATGAGATCCTATCCACGAATCAGCAAAAAGTATACCAAATTAAAAAAAGGAGTATCACTTGCCTAATACTTAAGGAGCAACATGACAAGACTATCAGCATATCATAGATGTTTCTAGAATAGCAAGGTCACTCTATGTACCTTGAGTCCATCAAATATATATTGCCATCCACTGAAAATGCAATTTGATTTTGTTGCAATAAACAACACAGAATTAGACAGAAGAAATTTGATGTGCTACCTCCAAAAAATCGGAAAAGGGAAAAAAAAAATGACAAACTAATGCGATGCAGAAAAAAGCCTGAACTTCATCAGAGAGAAAAATTCAGATTTCAGCACGTGTTAGGCATGATGATCCCGTGGCCTGGATATTCGTGGAACCTCACAACATGAACAAATCTTCACCAAATCTTCTCTAACAGCATAATAGTTGGGGTCATAGATCCAAACCTGATGAAGGGAACTAATGCGGAGTGCCTGGTTGCTACTGCGTTTAGGTAGTGGAGCAACACCAATTGTATCCAGGTGCTGCAATGAAGTGCAAAAGTGAGATTCTGAGGGGAAAGGTCAAAAATTTGCAGAGGTAGGACTTTTTAACACTACCATATATGCAAGATTAAAATAGAAAATAATCTCACACCTTCACAAAAAACTGGTATCTTTTGATGCTGAGTAATTCCATGGTAGGACCACTTGTAACTGGATCCAAGCAGAGTTCATAAAGAAGCTACAAAAGCAAAAAGAAAAGAATCTAAAACATGAAATTGGAGGTTCTAAACAACGACAAAGTTCTGGCCAAAATTTTGATTGCTAAGGCATAATTTTTTACTTTTTGCCACATGGCAAACCAAGATCAAACAAAGCTAACCTGAAAGCCAAATTCATGAAGAAGTGCATTCACATCTGGTTTTTGAAGTTTCTCCAGAATTTCAAGAACGACCTTCAAGCAACTACATGAAAGATCAGAAGCATCATAAATGAAACCAAACCAAGATGACATTAGAAAAAGAAAGAAATGATACAGCATATTTTCCTCGATGTACCTGTAATGAAACTTTGGCTGCAGCATAGTCCGCTCAATAGGGCCATCAAGATCAAACTTAAGCAGTAAATGTGCAATATTTGGAGCGGGCCGACTGATATTGTCAATTAAAACCTACAAAAGATAAAGAAGAAAGAAAGGAGAAATTGTAGCTTTCTCTTCTTTTTCTAAATAATAAAAGGACTAAGTTACAAAAAACTGCTCTTTCAGATGAAGTAAAACCAAAAAAACAGCAAGACCTGCATTATTAGAACACCAGGATCATTACTGCTGTTCTCTATAATCTGGGACTCCTCTGACCGCAACTCAAGGCAAGCTGCATAATCCTCGACCAGACAATTAGCAGCATTTGATTTTAGCAGTAACTGTACAAGCCCAACCATGCGAGAACTGCCACAAAAAGATAATATTGCAGGTCATTATGAAAGGCAGAGATGCTAATGAAATGACAACAAACACTGTTGATTGAAATAATGACTTTCCACCCAACAGCCACCACCATAACACCATCTAATTCCTAACCCACTAGGTAAGAAATTCTGGGCTGTTGAAACTCAAACTCTATGGTTCCCTACATATGAGTCAGAAAAGTCCATCTAAACCATTACCCCCACTATGCAAGGCTAGAGTTAAACTATAAACTACCACTCAAACATACTGCTACTAATTCCAAATAGAATAAAAAACTCTGAACCAGAAACAATATGTTGAGAAAGAAAGGAGGATACCTTAAGATGCTCATTATTCTGATAGAGCAAAGCTGAATTTGTGGTTGAAAATCATATCTGACATACTCCAGTAGGACAGTAACTTGATTATGGTCTTGAGATAGAATAATGTCCAAAGGCTGCAAAATATTAAGGCTGAACAATGAGTTCTAGGTGGTGTTCACAAGATCACAAAATAATTTTAAAAGACTAATGGAAGCAACAGCTCCTTCATAACGCTAGACTTTTTTTAGCCAAATGCTAACAAAAAGCATCTAGACATCCTAGCTCAGCATTCTCTTTTAAATTTTCCACTTCCCAAAATTAGCTGAGCAAGCACAAGCTTGATGTAGAAAGCTGATAGTCTAGGCTCAGAAAGTACCCATATTAAAGATCCCAAGTAGAGGAGCAAATATCTGACAGTCTTTGCATGCCTCACTAGATGTCTCATCTATTTAAAGCAATCTACCAAAATCAAAAAAACAGAACATAAAACTAAGTTGCTTTGACATTGGGCTTTTCTATGGTGCCATAGGCATTATGAAACTGAACAAATGTGCAAAAAAGAGAGAATACTACATAAGAAATTCAAAGTTATCACAAGAGGCAGGAAAGTAACCAATTGTATTAAAAAAAAAAAAAAAAAAAAAGGATAGATTCCCACAGATCTTCACAGTGGTACAATAAATTACATCCAGGTCATGAATGCCATAGTTTTTATGAAATTGTTAACTAGCACACTTATGGCCCTTATTGAGATACAGTTGGTAATGAAGGAAAAAAAATACACATAAATCTTTGCTTGATCAGTTTTCTCATGATGCATGAGTTTTTTGCATTCTATTAATCGCTAAATATTGGCTTAACCAATGACCCGGATACTTGTAAAAATGCCATAACTTTCATACGGTGCTTACCTAAGTGCCATAACTTTTGATCCGTCATTTGAGTGTCATGACTTTTAAAAAATGTTCACCACAAGTGCCATGCCATGACAAATTTCCAACACTTGTAGTGAATGTTTCTATAAAGTTATAACATCCAAGTAAGGAATTAAAAAGTTATGGCACTCAAGTGAGCACCTTGCAAAAGTTAAAGCACTTGTGTCCTTTTCCCAATCAATGTTTCTCCATTGATACCATGTTAAGATTTTCTGCTTGCAAGAGAGACGAATAGAGAATTAGAAACGACTATAGGGTTACTTAAATGGCTTACGTCAAGAATACATAATAGCAAAGTTGTCAAATTCACATTTTCACCTAGGGTTGATGAGTCTTTGGTAAAATTGAATCATAAGAATTCACAAATTTATTAAATTATTCAAAGAAATTATTCAGTTTCTTTATGAGTTAGTTATAATATGTTCATTGAACAATTAAATTCAGCCGTAAAAGCAAGTTACATGGTAAATATTCGCAGTACAATTAGATTGTTAGGCATAAATCAATGAAAACAAAATTTTCTAAATCTTTTTTCTTTAATAATTTAAGAGGAAAGATTGACGAAATATCGTGACAAAGCAAGAAGATACAACTCCTTACAAGATTACATCTAAAAGAGATAGAATCTCAATATAGTCATGGATGGAAGATGGATGGAGATGGAGTTGAGCGAGAGAGAGAGAGAGAAGAGAGAGAGCCCTTTAATTTTGTGCCCACACTTGTTTGTGAAAAGGCGGTTTACTTGTTTTGTTATTTATGTTGCGTTTCATTGATTCAGAAATACTGTAATGAAAGGAACATAGGAGTTTGTCGCTAGGTATTTGCCCAAATAGGATCATCCAGTTCCTATAGAACCTATCACTAAAATACCCCTAGAGAGGGATAGAGCTAAGCGGAGCGAAAAGGGTTTTCTATGAGATGTGAAATGAAAACTATTAGCCCCACATGAGGTTTGTGAATAAGTGATTATTTGGTAATGAGCAAGGAATATTCGTGTTTTTGCTAAACAGAATGTATTGAACTCATAATTCATTAGATACTTTCTGTTTTACAAGCTTTTGGGACTTTTTCAGCTTAATGAGCTTTTCGGCTTTAAGAAGCCCAGATCCAGGTGAATTAAATCTGCGCAGAAGAAAATCAGCGATCAATTCAAAGCCAGTCGACTAGCGACTTTACTGAGTTTACTGAGTCAACTCCCAATTTTACTTTGATTTTAACTATAAAATGTTTTGAAGCAAGTTGACTCGGTTTTCATGATTTGGCCCGTAAAATCATCTATATTATGTGCCAAATCGCGATTCTAACTACCATGCATAACAGCACTATTTACAGATAATAGGGACGATAAAAAAACTGTAGTACCTCATTCCATATATATCCAGCAACGATTAAAGATGAAATCGGATTTAGGATGCATTTGTTTCACTGAAAACTTCATGATAAATGAAAATATTTCCATGGAAATCATGTCAAAGGAAAATAGTTAGTTTTCATTTTTCTGGTGGTTTCAGGGAAAGTGATATCCTTCTTGCCAAAAGGAAAAGTCATTTTCCCCTGATGTAAGCTTGTTGTTTTCAATCCATTGACAACGTTTCCGTAGATCAACTAATTTTCTGTCTTCCAAACACCAGAAAATTGGAAAATCATTTCCCAAAAACAGATTTCCTTCAAACAAGTGGATCCTTGGAGTCCATTTGGATTGACTTTTACTTCCTTTTGTTTTTTTTTCTTCCTTTTTTTAACTAATCCAATTTTACAGCCCAACTGAAACTCTTGAAACTTTCACAACACTTAACGTTGATATGTAGATTCACATGTAATTTTTCATAACTTATGAAATCATGTAATATTTCAAATTTTGGCTGGGTAAAAGATTACTTTTTGCTCTTTTTTGAAGTGTAAACAAAGAGGCCCTTAAACAAGAAAATGATCCAGGGTGTAAATACACTAAGTGCTTCAAGCCATATATATGCTTAATATGTTAATAAAAGGCCCTTAAATAGATTAATTAGAACCAATATATAGTAGTTTAATTCGTTAGATGCTAAAAACCCTTCCACAATACAATATCAAATCTTGGGATATACACAATTTGACTTTAAATAAAAAATACCTTAAAACTTTCATGACATATAAATATTGACTTTTTGAGATAAAATAAATTTTTTCATTGTCCTGTTCTGAAAAACGAAAAGTTAAATTTGCTTTAAAAGAGAGAATCTAAAATCTCATAAAATCAAAAGACAGCAGAAAGGTACAGCAAAAAAAATAATTAAAAAAAAAAAAAATAAGTTCGTGTAGCACCTAAAGTATTAAGTGGAATAACTCACTCAATGTCGAGATAACTACATCAACACAGGAAATATACTATAAGAATGAGAAACTGGAAAAGGTAATCATGCAAAGAAGGAAGCCCCAAACAAGCTACATCACAAATGCTAAGATCTTACCTGGTATAAGGGACGCCAAAAGTCAGAAAGAATCAGATCCTTCTCCAAAACAAGAACAATAATTTCTAGGCAAAGTTGCAGAGCCTTCTCAAGGAGTTGACCATAAGTTTGACTAGTTCGTTCTGCAATAACTGAATTTACTCCAGGCAGAAGGATGCTCATGACATTCCGGAAGACAGTCTTCCCGCTCATAAAATCCTGCCAGAAGAAGTTTGATTAAGAAACTATTCTATACAACATTTGTTAATTTAAGTCATAAAATGAGTGCAAGTTGAAGCAATTACTCCCCCAACCCCCCAAAAAAAATAATAAAATAAAGTTGCATAAAAAAAAAAATCTATCCACTTGCTGCAAAAAAGAGGATGACATATGAGGAAATTGCAATGGAGGAAAGAGGCACTGAATCAAGCGCAGCAATAAGAACCAAAAGCCAACAATATGTAAAAAAATCTCCATTTTATTTGCCTGTTCACTCAACAATGCAATGAAAATGAAGAATTAGCTGCAATTCATAGAAGGAAGACACACAGAATCAACCCAACAAGAACCAAAGCCAAAAATCCATCTGAAATTTGTTCTGTTCTGTTGTGCAAGCAGATCCACTTAACAAGAGTTTAGCTGTTGATGTTGAGCACATCGATGGAAAAAATTCTAAGAAAACCAAAAAAAAAAATCGAAGTGAAGAAACCAACAAAAGGAGACTAAAGCAGAAAAGAAGTGGATGTTGTACTAGCAAATTTAAAAATCACGAAGGAAAACAAAATGGAAGACAGGAATTGAGTTGTTATTAATGATCTTGAAATGAGAAATCTGTAAGGTAACCATTCAGTAAACAATTGTGACTGCAATTTCGCTTATTTGCTCTCAGTTGTTGGGAAGAGCACTTTTTTGGAAGCTATTTAGGAGTTGTTGGCAGTTAACGACAGATCATGCATTATATACAATTCCGGGAACAGATCCACTTAGGGTCGGGCAATTTAGGCATTGAACTAGCCTCAGTTGGTGAGGAGCATTTTCCACAGGCATGCGCAATTCACTAGGGCCAATTCCAAGAGGCAATTATGTGATCCTAAATAGGAAATAAAATGGCTGCAGATATCTAAACAGAAGGGAAATATCTTCTCTACAAGATGCCTGACTCTTGATACCTCCAACATGTGCTCACTTACAGTTTTTTTTCCTTCTATTGAAAAGAAATATGAAAAAAAAAAAAAAAAAAAAAAAAAAAACATAAGCACGTGAGAATTATACAATAACAAGAAAAGATATGCAACCTAAAGACGATATCCAAGTTGACACGAATAATAGCCATTATGCTCCCAACTGAAAAGAAAAACTAGCACATACTTTCAACAATTCCAAGACTGGTAGCTGAGTCTGAAGCGAAGCAGGCTGTGTGACCACCGCAAGTGATGACTTCTCAATGACACTGACAATATCTTCATCCTTAACTTCATACATTCTTAATATCCTGTGTGATGCATGTCCAGAATATAAAAATTACCATATTTTCTATTTAATTGAAAATCAGACAATAAATGAAGCTTATCAACATTCAAGGAGGATAAAGGGCAGATAATGGGTAGATACCCTAGTCTTTACAAAAACCATGTTTGTACTAAATAGAAAATGAGAAGAAACGCAAGATTGGTGGAAAAGGGCAAAGGCAGGAAGAAACCGTCGCAAGAAAATAAAAAAGTCACTCACATGTGAAAATGCTGGAGACAAGCAACAACTAGCTGCCATTTCTCATGAGGATCTGCATATGCTCGTTGAGGAAATGGCCCAAATACATGGTCATAAATAAATCTGAAGATCCCAATGAATCTGCAAGAGAAAAAAAAAACCACTGAATATCTAATTAAAGTTTTGGCAACAAGAAATGTTATACCGACATTGAGAAATAAGATAACCAGTACCTATGCCCTCTGTCACTGACATCTCGTTCCTCTGAAATGAGGATATTTATCAGGTTGAGAAATGAAACTGTAGATGGATATCGTTCACTTCTTGCTTCAATCTCATTCAACTCAAATTGCATATCATAGACCTGAGGCACAAAAAACATGGTCTTCTGTTTAACAAATCAGGCACTTCTTTCAGCCAAGCTTTGTGTGAAAACCTAACTATAGGAAGTGGTATAGCCACTGCAGCCATGTTTGCTTCAAGTGAACCAAAGAACAAATTTCATGAGGGGCTCCACTGTAGAATTCAAACCTAACCATTAATTGCAAGCAATGGGAATGGCCTACAGGTGATATGCCACATGTCAAACCAGGATTGGTCTTTCCTATTTTCCTTGATTTTTTGGTTGGCTTTGCTTCCTCTTTTATGTTACCTTTAGCTTATTGATTAATGCACATATCTATATGCAAGTTGGCAATCATTGCATAATGATAGAAATAAGGGTTCCACAAGAAAGTGTTGGCATGTGATCATACACTTCCATTACATATAGTAAGGCTACAACTTTTGGCTATTTAGATTAGGTTTAGTGAAATTTAAGCTCATGATAGTAAAACAAAAACCAAGTGTACACTACTAATACATATCAAAACATGTGAAAAATAATATGAATGACAAAATCCTACGTGGCTAGATACATTGACCATATGGATTGGCATATAGTTGACAAGATAACTCAGTATAACCAAAAAATAAATAAATAAATAAATGGAGGAAGAATCTCAATAATCAAGGTAAGTTATAACTGACCGGTGCAACTGATTGTGCTGTATTCCTCAAATGAGGACCAACTACTGGTAGATCATACTGTTCAAGAAAACTCCAAATTGTATCTCTATGAACAGGAGACACAGGAACAAAAGTAGCTATGGCATTCCGCAAAGCACCCTGTAGAAGTGAACAGAGACTTCATTCAAGGAAAATTAAGAAGCCATGAACAATGGGCTACTTCTGACCTCGAGTCCAAAAAAATTCAGATAGAAATGAAGCAGGAAAACCATGATGACCTTGAGATAAGGCGGAACATTCTCATAACTAAGGAGTTTGAATAAAGGTTCAATATCAGGAAACCAGTTCTTTCTTTCAGTAGGACTCCCATTTTCCATAACCTGAAGCAAAAGGCAAACCGATAATTTCCAGTAGTCAGTACTTCAAAGAGGAGACAGAATCAATCTTTTAAAGATTTTGGCAGAACGTAAGCTACAAAATACTTATAATCCGAAGAGTAATCGGTGCTCTCATTCCAAACAACATAATGACATATACCATGCAATCCTCATGGTAACCATTTCAACATAATCAACTCCACTACCAATATTAAAGTATGTGACAATACCCCAGAGGGTAATCTATTCACCAAGAATAAATAAGCAAAATCAGGACAGACATGTGCTCTTCAATTTGAAACAGTGAAATAAGCCTGACAAATAGAAAACTGCTAGTGGTTTTCATGGAAATCCACATTAAAGGCTCAAACAAAATTTTGTAAAGCGTGATAATGAATAAATTTAAGAGAATTGTGGATAAGCCCAGGTAATAGAATAACTCCATATAGGGGATACATGACTCTAGACGTGCACCATGGTGTACTTTCCTTATTGGTAACAGGGTCAGAACAGGGAACCAACATGGCAACCTCAGTGTTTTTATAAGAGCTCCAAACCTACTACGAAATGTTTGTTTGAGGTATAGCTACATAACCCCGCACAAGGCCCTGGGGAACCTTCAGGAAGGGCCAAACCAGTCACTGCAACCCCATTGAAGTGCAAGTGTTGTGACCCTCTTTTGAAGGGGATTGGTTCATGCAAATTTACCCCTGGATTCAGACACAACTACTTGGTAAGAGTCAGAAGCCTTAATGTCACAATCTGTGATTCCCACAATGTGACTTGTTCAGGATGAGTCATCAGGGACTTGGATCGTACACGCCTACTATAGGGGCACTGATGTAGATATATATTTTTATTATATTTCTTATTTGTGGTGTGGTGCGATCTCAAGCATAGGTAACATCTCCTCTTCTAGAGGGCAATATGCTTCAAAATCCCTTTAAGGGACTACAACTACTCAACCTTCCTACTCAAGTTCCCACCTTGTCCATTGTTTGCATTAATCACAGGAGTACAACTTTATTCACAAACAACGGAACCATTGCTTGCTTGCTAGCTAACTAATTCAAGAAATAACTGTGTGTGCTCCTTTGATTTGGGGCTTTTGAGCATTTAAGTCGGTTGGCGTACTATATGCAAGTAGGGACAGTACAAGTCACATACATAGTTGTCAGGATCGAGATTCGAATGTTTCTACAACCCAATTTTCACTGAGCGATCAGGATCTTCTAGAAAAATCACTGACTGAGGACATCAGAGTGGGATTGGGATCCCACATCCAATACAATAATAATGAGCCCATCTCATAAGCAGAATTCAGGTTTCTGCTGAAGAAATATGAAAATTTCGCCTGATGTCTTTGAAGAGAGCGATGAAGTAAAGGCAGAGGTAAGGGGAGTCAAACTTCATCTTCAGTGAAATGAAGGGCAATTTTGCTGGGAATCAAGCTTCATCTACATCTCTTACCTCAACTTCACCTTCAGTCAAAGGAAGGGCATTTTGCTGGGAATCAAATTTCCAATTGACAAATGCCTTTTCTTTGGATATTAAGACTAGTGAAGCTGCTTCTGTTCTTTGATTTTCTTCCTTCATTTTCTATTCATCCGATTTTATTTTATTTTTGGTCTTTTCATTCAACAGAATGAAGTTTATAGTTGACAAAGCTGCTTCTCTTGTTGAACTTACTAATTTAACTATTTGTTTGCAATGTTGTTAAATTCTTTGGATTTTGTTGGAAGCTTATATTAATAGTGAATTCTATAAATATTTTGTAGTAGTTGTTTTTGAGGGGTGATGTCAATGAATGTTTGTTGGATTTTTTTGTTTTTTGGCTGAGTATGAGGATTGTTGTATTAATTTTATGCAAATTACTCAAAATTTTAAATGACACGTTTTATTTGAAGAATCTAGAATTTATGCTTAAGGTGAAATTAGGGAATGGAAGAATTTGACCATCACCTCTTCTCTATTAGAGCTTAAATTCATTCTCCCCCACTTTAGTGTTTATATCCATGCAATAGTGCTAAACAAAGTAACACTTCAAAATATAGGCCTCACTTTCTTAAACTTGTAGCATCTTATGATCCTCAATCCAGTCATTAAAGACCTTCAAGGACCCTACCTAATATCCCAATCCCGATGGCCCTGGTCACACAGTCCTTAAACAGGGGCAATCAGTTGGGCTGTGACATCTAATTACTCTGCTACCATGCTAGGCGGAGGTGCCCCATACATGTACAATTTTTTGGAATGTAACTACGTGGGAGGCTACTGCTTTTAGTGTTTGTTTACTCTTCTATAATTTCTGGCCAAAGAGATTATTCCTTTCCCTAACGCAATAAATGTATCTTAACTACCTTGCCATGGATATTGCAGATTAATGGAGAATTGGATCTTAATGAAATGGGAAAACATGGTCCTACAGGCAACAATATCGCATATGCATGGGCATCAAGCCCACAACCACACTCATGCACACACATGTACACACAAAAGTGCATGCATGCCTACAGCAAGATACCATAGCTCTTGTTCAATTACACCTATCCATAAATGCATTCAAAAATAAATATCTAAAAGATTAATAATGAATTTACTTAATAGAGCACGTTCTTAAGAAGTTTCTTATTAAATTAATTACGACTAGCCATCAAAGGAAAAAGATAACGCTACTCCAAAATTACCCTGCAAACTCAACCGCTGAAATGAGAACCCTATTTAGCAGATTTTTCAACATTTAAAGGAAACCAACCTTTTGAAGAACATTCAAGTATGCAACAAGGGCTTTTGCATCCCCCTCTTGAAACTCAGGTAACAGCGCTCCAGTAGTTAGGAGAGACTGCTTAAATTTTTCAGCATAGATATTTAAGCAATCAAACAAAGTGCTCCACCCAACTGAACGGAACGCTTTGCCCTGAAGTAACTCAAAAACCTTTGAAGCACCTTCCTGGCTAGAAGCCTGAAGAAAATACCAGTTTAGCGACTACTGCATTGGGTCAAATGCAGGAATGCACAGATGACACACTATAATACATATGACATACTAAGCATAGACAAGCTCTTTTTGCATTAAAGGTACCTAATTTTCTCTTAAAGATAAATTCACCACATTGCCCCAAAAAAAAAAAAAAAAAAAAAAAAAGCTTGACATACCAATGTACTTAACATTTTTAAGAAAGCAACGAGTGTTTGAATATTGGTATGGTCCTCTCCAGCAAAAGTAACAAATGTCCACAATACATCATTTCCAGCCAACAGCTCTGGTTCCCTCTGATCCAAATTAAGATAAGAAGATGGTCATAACTAACTTAAAGAAAATACCATCATAAAGAAAAGAATGACAGAGCAAGAATGATTAACAGCAAAAGCAGGGAATAGCTAACCTATATAGAGATGCATAAAAAGAGCCTCAAGTGCCAAAGCTATAGACACGTAGACATGCAAAAGCAAGACTTCAAACTATCTAAACATAATAAAGCACACATCTCCCTTTGTGACAGGTTGCACCTTCTACTTTATGCACGTGAAAAAAAGAGAGATAGATTCAAAACTGAATAACTACATAGATTTACAAAATATGAATATTTAACATGTAAACTTATAAAAACATTAGTATTCCTGAACAATTTGACCAGGTAAATGCCTTGAACTTGTCGTCAGATAGAGAATGTAAACAGCTAAGTCATTTCTGACTTCTCAAAAACAGCTACGTGGATTCTTCTAAGATCTGGGCAGATATGATTTGCCTTCTGGAAGCACAATTCTAAGGGGAGAAACAGAAATTTAAGTAGAAAAAGGTAAAAAATTAATGGACACCTGTGCTCTACAATCATTAGAACAAACTTAATCATTTCTCAAATCATTACGAAATTCTAAAAAAACATAGCATGAAAAGCATCAGCTTTTTCTTCATTCTGACTCAAAACATGTGCAGAACTCAGCTAAAATATAAACTGAGACTTAAAAGCCTTTAATACAATCAATATATAGTCCTGGAGATCCACAGATTCATGGCCTATATTCTTTGCTGTATTGATTTATTTATTTCTTTGAGCACTGTCATTAATTCAAAGCTTAGCCGCACCCTCCAACAAGAAAGATATGAATTTCCATTGCTGAGAGGATCCAAATCCACTTCCGGAGGTGGGCTTTGAGGCCCTTGACAACTTGTTGATGCTTGCCTCTAGTTTGACATGATAAGAAGATTCTAACAAGGAAGAAATTCTCCTTATGCTGTCCTTGAACAAGCAAGCGAGCATTATACAGTTTCCATTAATTTCAAAAGTAATATTATTAAGCACAGGATGTTTCCCAGCAATTCATCTAGCTAAAGCCCTGCAAAACTAACCTGATAAATCTCACTGACAAACTCCAAAAGAGATACAAATGGTACAGGACCAAATCCAATGGCCTGTTCAGAGTTCATGTTCTTATCTGCAAAAGTATCATGTGATCCAGCTGTTCGGTAAGGAATAAGCATGCTCATGGCCTTCTCCTTTGCTTCTTTTACCTGAAAAGGAAGATTCAGATTGAGTGTCGTAGAAAGATCAGCATTGATAATTAGCTGTAGCACCATCTAACTAACCTTGTCTCTGGCAAGTGGGTGAGACAAGAAGCAAGTGATCAGCTTGTGTAGGTAGGCATTATACATGTAGATCATGTCCTCATCGTCATTCTGCAGTAATTGTCCAATATCAATAGGGGGAAAACAAAGAAAGAGGACAGACTTATCACACCCAAACAAGCAACAAGATGTAGGTATAAATCAAAAGAAATAGGTGGTCTGGCCATCATCATTCTATTCTGCCAGAAACAGACAACAAAGCAATAAAAATAATAATTTCTTTAGTGCAGCAAGAATCAGGATCCCGAAAAACCACTTCAAGACATGTAATGCATTCAAAAATGCCACTATGCAACAAAGTGCCTAACAAAAGTACATCTAGGTATCTGGCCATATTCTCAAGACATGAGAAGCAAATGCCCAAAAAACAGTCACAATAAGAAAACCAGTCTTAAGAGCACTGAAGAGAGGAAAGATAATATATAAGTAATACAAACACATCCAGTCTCGAAATGCAAATTTAATAATCCTTGCACATGACAATATTGCAATGGTCATGTAGATTGAGCAGTATAGCACCATGCAATAAAATCCAAGCACCAAAGACAACAACAAAAGCACTAGTAGACATGAGAATTAAACTCCAAAAAAAATTAAAATGAGAGAAAATGCTGCAGGTTTATCGTCATAATACTTGTCTTGGTCCAAAAGTTGACAAATCTCACAGCCTAGGCACCACGAGCAGTATAGCAGACATGAAATGAATCCAGGCACCAAAGATATCCAACGAGCACTTGACATTAGAATAAAACTCCGAAAGAAAATTACAATGAGAGAAACTCCTTAAATTGTTTACTTAGATAGCAAAGTAGAGATGGGATATGAGAAAAATGCTGCAGCTTCACAGGGGATAGAAGTTGTCTAGTTCCAATTGGTGAAGCTCACAGCCTCAGCACACTTTTTTTTTTCCCTTTTTGAATAATAGATGGAATTTCATTAAGAAGATATGAAGCCGTACCACCCCCATACAAGAAAGCTTCAGGTAGAAACCACCCATATACAAAATTATGCAGAAAAGACCTTTTCCAACATTTCCAACAAACTAGATGTATGAAATTGAACTTTCCTGCTATACCAAAAGTGAAGAGTATGCAACCAATTATCACTAAAAGAATTTGAATGAGGATTCAACTCCTTGAAATGCCTTTTGTTCTTCTCTCTCCAAACAAGCCAGAAAACAAGGAGAGAAATCACCTTAGCAACCATTTTCTTTCCAACAACGAACTGAAAGTCCCTCTCTAAGCCCAAAGTTGATTCACACAGGCCTTGGAACACATGCAGTTCTCTTAAAAGCATAAGGAGCTAAATGACAGGTCAACTATTATCTGAAGCCAAAATTATCACATAGGTGGCTCATCAACAATGGACCTGTTCTAAAAACAAAGAAAAGCCAAAAATTATCACTTCTTGTGGGTCCCTTCCACTTTCAATCCTCTCATTACCAAAGGTTTCTTTCCAGTTGCTTTCAATCCACCAATAAAACCTCTTTACAAAAGTATTAAACACTCCAATTATAAAGTTTGTAAAGTTGACAATCAACACTCACATTCCTTCCTACTTCAAAGAATGACCTTGACTGAAGAAAACTTAAATGTAAATCAGGGTGAAAAGACAACTCCAATACCTGATAGGCTGCAGTTCGAAGAACATTGTCCAATAATGACTGGAAAACGTTGTTCTTGAAAATTACTTCTAAGCACGAAAAAATCTTCTCCAAATCATTTGATGAAGCATTTGGGACATGGTCCCTAGGAGTAACCGTATCTTGAATCAGCATCAAGTGTACAGCCCAAGCAAGTCTCACACCACCAAGAAAAGTATCGACATTATTTCCGAAAGTCATTACCTACAGCAAGCATGAAAATGAACAAATTGCTTACACTTCATACAGATCAAAAAATCACTCAATTTTTGGTCTTACAATCTCATGGAACTCATTTATGAACGAAGCATCATGGGACAAGATAGCTGCTTTATCAGGTACTGCACTCAAAGCATCCGATATGAAAGCAATTACGAGTGAGAAAATAAGGCTAAATGCGATCTGCAAAAACAGCAGAAAATTATCAGTAGGTAATATAGTTTTACAGAATGCCTTCAGTTTCCAGAAAGATATTAACCTTAAAAAAATTGATTCCATAGGAAAAACAAAAACCACAATTGCTTTCATCAACCACTATATATTAACATACCTGCTGCTTGGTGGTGGAACTATTCTCATTGAGTTCAGCAGCACTGTCTTTCAAAATAGAATAGATATCCTTGACTTCCTTGGCACCTAAAAAAAAGGGCATTTTAAGTGCATTTTTATTTAAGTATTCTAGAAGTAAAGAACATAAATTTCCTACGCATAACATTCTTTTAATTATAAAAAGAAATTTTAATTGATATGGCACCAAAGAAAGCCTTCGCTATACAATATTCATCTATGACCTATGTATTCACTAACACTGAGGTCATTGCAAGAAGTTGTTTCCTCAGCAGCATCTACTCTCTTTAAAAGAAGGAAGGTCCAGCATTCAAGCCTCAGACTTTATCATGGGACAGGCAAAAGTGTTTCCCACACGAGCCACTAGCCATTGTCTTACATGACCAAAAAAGCTCTTAGATCAATTGCATGAAGTCTGTATCATACTTAAATCGCATTAACGGTCAAGTATCAAGACTCCTTATATTAGAAGACTCACTCTATTCCCTCAAAAAGTCTCATTCTACACTCCTATCTAAAACCATTGAAATTACAAAACTAACATAATCTAAAAGGTTTCCTGGAGGTACCTAATATATAGGGTCAAAACTGTGGAACGTATGAGTGAATATAGGTTCCTGAGTATAGGATTATACTCACCAAAATCACCTTATACCCAAGGCATTGGACCATGTTCCAGGTCCTGCTGTAACATATTCAACTAAAGACCAAAATCTCTAGATCCATAACTCACTCTTAAAATTTGACACTCCAAATACCATATCCTAAATTTAATATCCATCCTTTAACTTGATTGCTTTTCACTAGCCATTTTTCCTCTTAAAGAAAAATAATCTCATTTCTTATCTTTAACTGTCTGATATCTTTAAATTCAAGAACTTACTATTTTATTAACTATTGTGAAGTATTGAAGTCATAAATTGTCACTATTTCAATGTAGACGATAAAATCTAACCATTAATTGATCAGTCATTGTTTCATTAGAAAGGTGGTCAATGTCATGCTCCAAGAGGTCTTAGGTAAATTCCAAGTTCCAAAAGCGGAAATATTAATACCAAGGGTGCTCGTAGGATAGCTTTGCATGACAAAATTTAAACTACAAGAATTTTAGTCTGGAACCATCAATATTCTGTCAAATCCTTGGACAACAAAAATCATTGCCAGGAAAGCTACTCAAGAAAGCCAAACAATTAGTCTTCATTTTTTTCCCAACGTACCAACATAAAAATATATATAGGGAAATCTTCTTTCCCTTTCTAGACCTCCAACTACCCCCTCCAATACCTCTACTTCATCCTCAATGAACCTACAAAGACCACCTATACCAAAAATCAAAGATGTCCCCATCAAGGTAGCGAACATACTCTACAAATTCTAGCCCTCTTCCCATCTACTTGATGTTGGAAGAATAACATGCAACTGCTTTTCAAAGCAGGATAGTAAAGCATGAGGCTAAAGGTTGAAATGTGTGAAAACTTGGTTAGGACTTAGGAATGATCAAATTGTCTGTATATTTAAGGCTGCACCAATTGATTTTGAATTTCAAGTAAGAATCTTTTGAAATGAACCACAAAGATCTCATGAAGAGCTCCCAATGCTAAGATCTGGAGAAAGTAGTCCATTGCAAATAACTTACTCTAACAATCAAATACAGAACTCTAGCACTCCCTTGCACTCCTAAAGAATATCTCACACAACCACAAACAGGCTATCATCCTGGGAAAAGTACCACCAAGGCATTTATTCAATTGCAGATGATCATTAGAGATCCAATTATGTAATCGATTTGCCATAAAGTGGGTGTTGCAGAAGTCAGTGGAGGTTTAATACAGCATGAGGATCAATAATTATTCAGGACCGGGTGATTATCCTATAGAATGTGCAGTATTTCAACTTCTTGAAACAATATAACAACCAGTTCCTTGCAATTAAAATCTTCAGAGAAACTCCAAAGATTCTTAAAATACTATTCAGTCTTACCCAACACTCAGTATGATGCATATTCAGAGAGCTCATGGGGTACCAATTTCAAATATCTAGCTCATAGTACAAACCACGATTTAATCTCGTATCACAGAGGTAACAGACAATTATAGGACTCAAACAGGAGAAAATCTAGCCAAGACTTTAGCCTTCGTGATTCATCAGCCCTTTGAATACCTCCTAAATTAAACAACTTCGAACTGAACTCGGGAGTGAATACCAGGTCCGGTTAAACCTGGGAACGAGCCAAAACCAGCCTGGTCAATTCCAAGCCATTCCAGGGGAAAACTGGTTCAACTCCCGACTCCAGGATCCTATATCTAGGACCGGTTCAGTTCCCAGGCCAGTTCCAAGTTGAACTGGTTTTGAACCTGTTTTGAAGCCTCTTTTGGGAAAAAAAAACTTTTGCAACCATCAAAATTTGAACCATGGAATGTTTTGTGTAATGAAATGGCGCAACTTTATATTTTTTTACAAAAATTTTTAACATAAGAATGGACCAGTTTGCTGTGGGGGTCATAGGGTTGGTTTCCAGTTCTAGGCCTGGAACCAACCCACCACCTTGTCCAAGAGAAAACACAATCCAACTGAAGTTTCTTCCAATTTTAGATATCTGGCTGGCAGCCAAAGTTTAAGTCACTTCCACAATCCCTATGCAACCCCAAGGCCCCCCCTTCTTTTTCCCTCCTCTCAAAAATGCAAACTGGCTTTTCAAATCTTCTCAGTCAAGCGGTATACCATCTTTACACTAGGAAAGAGAGTAAAAAACAAAGAAAAATAGTTTTCAAAGAAAAAATCTAGACCAAGGATCTTGCTAAGGAAAATTCATGGCTAGATAGGAAAAGAGGCATTTACCTATTACAGAGAGGGTGTGATTTGATTTTTATTTTTATTTTTAATAATCTTTCTCTATTTTATTTACCACTTTTCCTTCAGTCATAGAAGAAAGACACATGATTCGGGATTAAACAATAAATATGCTGCACAGATATCAAAACAGAAAGAGAAATGAAAACAAGGATGCGGAGCTTTTGATCTGCAAATTCTATTGTATATCTACTTGTATACAAACAGCCAAATCTCACAAATGTCCTCCATCTTACTTGTTCGAACAATGAGAACAGAGAGGACAAGACAATGTCCAATAATGAGTCTTTCCCTGCAAACCACAGCTGCCCGCTCTACAAGAGCCCCCCTAGAGTCTAGAATATAGTGTTCACACTGTGGACCACCAAAACCAGCAGGCTCTTCCCGATTGAGTTCCTAGCATGAAACTCAGCATTAGCTTGTTAACTCAGCAGGAACAGGATATAAAAGAGTTAGGTTACATAGCACTCAAATGTTTTCTTTCAGGACTTCCCCACACTACCTAATGAACATATATCAATTAAACCAAAATCCTTGAAGACATTACAGCAGCAATGGCAAAAGAAGAATCTGCTACTTAAGCATTGGTTAGCAGAGTGATTTTGCACTAATCAGGTAGGTTGCCATATATTAGAGCAACACAAAAGCCAAACTTAGAGAAGTAATCATTCCAGTGAGCTGCCTATCTATGATATGTGAGGCAATTCTTTTAGTGGGCATTTCACATAGCTTGGAAGACTACGCAGAATACAAATATCCTGCCGTAAAGGTCGCCACCAAATTTTGTAGAGAATTGTTGAAAATTTTTGCCAACTGAAAAAAGAAAAATACCAGGAAGGAAAAATAATACAGCAGATTTTTTTGTTGTAGCCATTTGGCCTTTTCTCGCGGCTTCCTTCCACTCATAATGAGCCTGTTCATCTTGAGTGCAAGTTTTTGAAGCTGTTTCGCTTGTACAGTTTGGCCTTTCTCCAATATATTCCTTACTTTTACCAAAAAAAAAAAATAATAATAATAATAATAATAATACAGCAGTTGACCTTGATGTTATTTTCAACAACTGCATAGAAGTCGTAAACACCAAATGGAGATCAACTACCTCACATTTAAGAATTACAGGAATGAGGACCATTATAAAACTGATGCATTAGGAACTCATTCGCAGCAATTTATGTGGTATTACTAGGTTAGGTTAAAGCCAAAGGTGCAGAAGTTACAACTCATAGGCCAGATAACACATTTGTCTCAGTTTGTAACAATAAAGCTTGTGCATTTTTCCATCAATCTTTTTGAGCAAGAAATGCAAAAAGTAGAGATATATTAACAATGGTATTGCTAAAGCTACCATGACGTCCACAAAATTGGTTCCTTTTTCCAATCTGTGTAAAAGTAAACTCTGCAAATGTATGACCAACCTTTTCTGCAATTGTTCTGCAATTGTTCATTAATGAACATTGCAGCACCACATCTTTTAGTCTATTCCCTCTGACTATTAAAACCCTTTTGGGATGAATGACAAACAATAAGCATTAGAGGCAGAGACTTTGGGTTCAGCTCCTTCTAATTTAATTACAACAAGCACGACCAATCTTCTGTTGGTTTGACCCAAGAAAAAATCTCCCATTATCTCTCTGTAAATAAATCCAGAATGTCATCAATTGAGCATCCCTTCTTTACATGTTCTTATCTTTCTCCTTTAGACTCGACCAAGGAGAAAGACATCTAAACATATTTATTTTTCACAAACATAAAGGTGACAATTGCAATGCTTAAATCATAATTATCATAATAGTTTAATGACTTATGTGAGTTCCACACCAAGACTAATTTATGTGAATTCCCTGCTTAAAAAAGGAGGAGATGCATCAATAGTTCAACTAATGAAAGAAAAAGGAGAAAGAAAGCAAAAACAAGTCGAAGAACAAAGACGTAAAGAAAGAAAGGATTGCTTGTTTATTTGTTGACGCATGGCATCACCACACAAGAGGGTAAGACGATCAAGTGTTCAGAAGATGTTTCACAAACATATGGTAAATGCACTGATATCTATTTTTCATCAGTAAGAAATCCTTTAAATCTATGATCTTACTATAGCTCAAAAAAGCACAATAAGAAAACAATTTGAATCTACTGCATCTCATCGAGCAGAAAATATAGCAACTGTCCACCATTCCAGAGTCACAGACCCCAAGTTGCAACACAACATCAGCGTTTCATTTTGATCTCCAAATAAGAGGAAACCCGCAATCTCAAGAATTAGTGAGAGTTGAAACTGTATCACAACACACGATAACCAACAATAGATCACACAAACAAAAACATTCAGTGACAGTGAAGACGGCATATAAAACCCCTTCACATAAAAGGAAATAGCAA
Source organism: Eucalyptus tenuipes (assembly GCA_014182365.1). NCBI lineage: Eukaryota > Viridiplantae > Streptophyta > Magnoliopsida > Myrtales > Myrtaceae > Eucalyptus > Eucalyptus tenuipes. The sequence continues at coordinate 39,405,820 of CM024539.1, read as the reverse complement.
ATTCACTTCAAATCGCACAAAGAAATGTATCCTTGAAGACTCTGAGGTACTAACCTTAATTAAAGAGATGAACCGCTGTCTAAGACCAAGATTTATAAGTTCTTCCAGGTACTTCTGAATGTCAGCTAGAATATCGGGTTCAAATCCTTGATCTAGCACAACAGCCTGAAAAGGGAATATAAGGGATAAGAGTTTCAAGTTATGGAAAAAGAAAATTCTATATAAGAATGAGAAGGTACCCTCAAGAGCGTATATAAGGCTGTCATCCGATCTCTTCTCTCAGTATACCAGAGTCCAGCCGCAAGACGCAAAATTTCTAGGGGCTCTCTTCCCATTAGACCCCACTAGGAGTGACACCCAAAGTTTCCAGAGCAAGCAGTTGGGACATCACATAGATATCATTGCCAACAAAGTTACCAAAACAATTAGGCAGAACAATAAAACCAAATTGGTAAGAATATAACCACAAATGCAGATTGCATATAAAATTAGTCAAAAAGAGACTGAAGTATAAAGATGTGTACAAACACTACCTCCTGATTGGCCGAAATAAGCAATCGAACACACTCCACTTCATTTAGGTGAAGATCATCACTCAATTTAAGAGCCTATTCATTGTCACGAAAACAAAATCAAATTGCATTCAAGCAACAGAAAAGGAAATGGCAGGATTGCGACATGTATAAAAAAGTAGATCTATCTCTTTATGTATGAAAGATCATCTAACTATAGATAGCATAATACAAAGTGGATCGATGATAGGACAATCAAATGATGCAACAAAAACTCAAACTTCTCCATCACTCAGAGAATTCAATAGACCCAGAAAGAGTTTAATGTAATGCAATTCTGAAGACTGCAATATAAAAGAAGCCATTCCTCACATAAAAAACAATGGATGCAGGGGAAAGACTACCTTAAAATGAGACAGGCGTCAACCCACCTATCAATCATATATTAAACCAGGTTAAGAAAAAATAAAGCACAAAATCATTTGCAGCCCAAAAGATGAAGCAGAGAACATAACTACAAATAGATCGTCCCCGTAATGAGCAAAATGAGAACTTCATGAGGAGAGAGTATCCGACAATTGCATATAGGAGAGAGGAGAAAAATCAGCACATTCATAAGAAGATCCCCACAAAAAAGTCCTGCCTCGGTAAGTCATTTCGATTACTCAATTGGTTTCTCCTATTCTCCATTTCAAAGCCAACCGAAGCTGAAGTAAGAATATTCAAAATGCAGGACAAGAAAAATTAAAACAACACACTGCACGAAAAAGTTTGCTGCAGCCACAGCCAATAGCAGCTTACAATGTGAACATCCTGATCGTCCAACGAGATCGGCGAGGAATCTGGCAGCCTCACTTCTTTCACCTGAACCTGCGCTCGATCTGACGGCTTGGGAGGCTGCAGAAGCCGAGAATTCAACAAAAAACAAAAGCCAAACAAGAAGTCAGCTCCATTAAACCCAATCCAACATAGCATCAGAAACTCATGCAATCGACAAGCGTCACTATCACATGACCAGTGGCACTATGAGCCTACACTAGATACATACATACATACATACACACACACACCACACTCAAAGAGTGCTTCCTTTTCCCTCAACAGATTAATCAAACATCAAATTCTCCCACAATTTCTCGTCGGCCAAGCACGAGCAAGCAGCAACAGAAACTTGCGAACGCGATCGACGCGCGCCGCTATCACACGACCAGTGCACGATGAGCCTACACTGAAAAATTAAAAAGCTTCCTTTTCCCTCGAGAGATCAATCAAACATCGAATTCTCCCACAAAATCTCGTCGGGCCAAGCGCGAAAGGCAGGCAAGCAGGCGATTCCGAGAGGAGGAGGGAGGGAGGGCGGTACGGGATAAGAGAGCAGCGACTGGAGGGAGGGGCGGGACTTGCGGAGGGCGTGCATGAGCTCCACCCGCTGGGCGGGCGTCGGCGGCGACGGGCCGAGCAGGGCCGACTCGATGACGGAGAGGAGCTGCTTCGCCGACGACATCGCCGGAGGAGAATGGGGGAGAAGTGGGGGGAAGAATCGCCGGCGCCGATTCCGACGGGAGGAGAAGGAGGGAGTTTTTCAGCTGCGGATCGAGCGGTGCGGATTCATGCGGCCATCGGATTAGGGCTCCAAGGCGGGAAAAAAGTGTGGGGGAGAAGAAAGAGGAGAGAGAGTGTGATAAACCCCTCAAAAGCCCTAATGGAACTTAAGGCGCTTATGTTACTCTAAAAAAAATAAACAAATACCACGAAAAATTTTAGGAAAAATCTCAAATCGATATATCTGTAATAAATTTACCCCGAATTTAAGTCTCAAACTAGTACACTTATAGTAAATTTATTTTCTATTAGTTTTCGTTAAATTTTATCATCAAATTATGGGAAAATCCCAAATAAGGACTTATGCATACATTTTCTCAAAAGATGATCTAAAATGAAGTTTGTCTTAGATAAGGACCCAAAGTGGTTATTTAGTCTCAAAAAATGACCTCACTTGCCAGCTGGTGAACAGATGCATCTCCAGTGCATATTCCGATGACCTAATCAGGGGTATTTTTGTCCAAAAAAATTCTTTTTTTTATTTTCGATTTGTTCTGTTCTTTTTTTTTTTGTCTATGATTGCACTATTCATCATCTTCTTCATCCCATCTTCGTCTTCTTCTTACCCAGACCAAGAAGATCGGACTTGGGAAGGGCCGGCAAGGGTTGGACGCCCATTGCCGACAGTGGGCGAGGACCGCCGAGCCCTCGCCAACTACAGGCGAGGGTTTGCAGGCCGACCCTCGCCAAATCTGGGGAGGGTGGCCTCCGCAGCCGGCGAGGGCCGTTAAGCCCTCGCTAGCTATAGCCAAGGGCTTGTAGGCCCTCGCCGACCGCAGGTGAGGCCACCCTCACCAAATCGACGAGGGTCAGCCTCTTCCAGGACCAGCGAGGGGTGACCTCGCTGATGGCCGTGAGGGGTGACCTCCCTCGCCTCCGCCTACCACTCCACTAACAACCTTGTCTTCTGCCAGGACTACGACTGGGACGCCCACATTGCCTTCCTCGTCCCTTCCTCCCACCACCGCTCCCAAATCGACGGCTTCTCTAGCTACCCCTTTTGCCCTCGAGCACCTCCTTGTGGGGCCTCAATTTGGACGGTCCCCCTCCCCCACGGCCAACGAGGGCTCGATGGCCCTTGCTCACTGTCAACGATGGGCGTTGAGCCCTCGCTTGCAGCCGGTGATGGGAGTCAAGCCCTCGCCGGCCTTTCCCCAAGTCCAATGTTCTTGATCTGAGCAAGAAGATGAATAGGGAGAGTGGAAATCGTTATCAAATTTTCACTTTCCTGTCGTTTCATTTGGACTCCTTCGATGTTCTGGGTGATGATGTCCGAGAACCCATTCTTTAGTCTCTTCCAAAATCTTGAGAAGATATCCAACTCCATCCAGACCCATCTCTCTACCTTCATCACTCATCTCGCTACCCCATCGCAGACCGATAACAATGCTCTCTTCTCCGTCTCGAGTTCGCCCAAACCGAGCACGCCGAGCGCAAATTTCCAAGCTTTCGGACCAAAAGAGGTGCTCAAGAAGGTGGGCACTTCGTTTTCCTTCCCCTTTGCTTTGTGTCATTACCGTCTCGAGTGAACAGTTCAAGGTTCTGCGTGTTTTGGATATAATGGTGTGTATGCTCGGTCAATGTTTGTTGGTATTCCTAAGTTAAGGCAGCAAATGGGTGCCTTTCAAAATGCATAATTGTAGCGTGTTGTTTAATGGGGAAAATGAAAGGAGATGTGCCCCGAAGAAGACAATGAACAGGACAACCAAAAATGAAAAAAAAAAAAAAAAAGTTGGACGAAAATACCCTAATCAGGCCACCGGAATATGCATCGGAGATGTAACTATTCACCAGCCGGAGACTAAGGTCCTTCTTTGAGACTAAATGACTACTTTGGGTCCTTAATTAAGACAGATTTCACTTTAGGTTATCTTTTGAGAAAATGAAGGCATTCCGAGTCTCTATTTGAGATTTTCCCTCAAATTATTGAGTTGGATTAACATGTGATAGTTAACGAGTGTACTAATTTAGGGAATTACCCTTTGTTTGTCACATACTTATTAGTTTGTGATTTTTCATGATATTAATCCAATTTAACGAAAATTAACTGAGATTAAATATATCACAAATGTATCACTTTGGATTTTTTGTGATTAAAAAATTAATTTCGGGTAAATTTGTCGCATGAACATATCGATTGGAAATTTTTGGTAACATTAACCCCTTTTAATCATGTTATCGAAATCACTTTACTTGTGCAATTAAATCCTTCGATCAATTGCCATTAGAAACTTAGTCGGGTGATAAAAGTTTACCACATAGGATTAATATGACACTCCAAATCGATAATTTTATGGAAATAATTAAGAGAGAATAAGGAGTGAGGTCGCCTCCGACGATGGTCGACCAACCCCCATGAGAGATTGGGGCAAGGGCAGGCCATCGCCTATTGGTGGTGAGATCCTATAGGGCCAATCGAGTAGTGGCGGTAACGGCGGCGGCGGCAAGGTGACAAAGGCCACAAGTTCGTTGCTTGGTAGTGGTAGCAAGGGAGGGTGCCCTGCCTCTCCTGGATTACTATTGCCAGTCGATGAGCAAGTGTTTGTTGGCCCAAGCCAACATTAGGGGCGGCACCTGATCTCTCTCCTATTGTATCGCGGTCATTTCAATCCTAAATATTTTAATTGTTCCGGTAGTCCTTCTAGCCAATTATCCAAATAATAGTTTAGAATTTAATTGACAAATTTTGAAAATGTTTAGGACTAAACTGACACAATTGAAAGATTTATGATTAAATTGACAAATCATCAAAAAATTTATGATTAAATTGGTAAAATGAAATGTTTATGATTGAATTGATTGCACATAATAGTTTTAGAACCTTTTGGACAGTTATTTCTATTAACTTTTTGTTGGATGATTTGGAGTCTCCAGACATGATTCCTTTGTCATGAGTCAATTCAGTGGCTAGAGGACCGATCATCATGTCTTTCGACTCGAAAGGGACAACACTGTACGTAGTTCAAGGCTTGTTATGGCTCTTAAATCATTGTGATAGGATTTGAGTCAACCTAAGCGTATCTAGTTTCTAGGCAAAAACAAAATATTTTCATTATCGACATTAATTTATATATAAACATTTTCACGAGTAATGAAAATGAAAATATTCATTTATTTTATAAGTAATATAAGTATTTATTTTCAGAAAAATATTTTCGAAATTATTTATTTTCCATAAAATAAACAGAGCCCAAGCTTTGGTATTTACAGGAATCGAACTAGAGATTCAACTTGCTTCTTGAGGAGTCCCATCCTCTCCTTCAGATTACCTTGGCGTAGGTAGGAGACCCAATTGAAAAGTTTGTTGCTATACTTAAAGTTCGCTTATGATACTGATTTACAAGTCTAACTACGTCATTGCTGCCTGTAGTGATTGACCATGTCGAGAAAAAGCGGCGTTCCAGCACGTGAAATTTATGTTCGAATCTCTTTCTTCATACGGACAAAACGGAATGATTTCTGAGAAGCTTATCCCATGCTTGTAAATCCATAAAACTGTGGGGGAAACTGCTTTTGCAATAAAGCATCTTTCATCCACGTCTGTCAATCTTACTCGTCTGATGAAGCGCAGTATCGTGAAAAGGACGAGTGTTAGAAATGCTGTCATGTAGTGGCAAAAAGAAAAAGTTAGTCTTGTATACCTTCACCTTTAGTGCACACCATTACAGTTGTTTATAATGCTTCTGTTATGTATACAAAGAATTGCAAAAGTATAGTAAACAGCTCATGTGCTAAACACTTTTTGAACTCAAACTTGCGTTCCCACAACTAATTTAAAGCAGCAGTTGAAGATAAGAACTTCTCCATCTTCGACTTTTCCAGCTCCGATACATATATTACTTGTCCCTTTGTGATATGAACAGCTCAATGAGATTCCGGATCAGAGAAGACGGGTAACCAGATTTTTCAGCTAGTACTTTTTAAATCTTGTTTCATGAATCCCAGAAGAATTTGTAGTTTGTCCTATGGTGATCCTTCATTACCAGTTGACTTAAGAGCACCATATGGCCGAGCAATCACAAGCTGGAAAAACAGTGCACACGTGATCAAAACAAGTCCCTTGGCTTGGAAGTTTTCCTGCTATGTGCAGTGATTTGCGTGAAAGTCATCCCCTGATAACAAACCAGCAATGAGCTTCCTAAGCCTTTCAACTCCAGGACCAGGCCTCAGCTCTGTAATGTTGGGTGTGACATGATCGACATATGTACTGTTAATGCTTTCCTCACTGTTAAACCATCCGCCTCGTGAAAATCCATCAGCACTTCGACCGAGCAGCTCAGAGTCAATCTTGTCAAGAATCGGCTCGTTTCTGCCGAATTTTCTTGCAAAGGGGGCGTTGCTATCAACCATCATCTCGAAATCACTGAGTGTGAGGAAATGCGGATGTTGCTTCGGAGGGTTGTCCCAGGATATGAAGTGGAGGTCATGGTTCACGGTCGTATTAATGAATTCGTTAGCATTGCAAATGACCGTGTGGAAGTAACTTTCTGGTGAAGAAAGGAAGTTAGAGTAGTACATAAGCACAATTCTTGGGAGGTTGTCCCACCCCCATAAGCAATACTCGACAAAGGGCCGGGAGAGCATCATCCAAGCAGAGCCTGAAAAGTGTTCACAGGCACACTTTAGAAGACATCTGCAGTAATTTCACGCTGAAAATGTGAAATTTTGCTTGTGGAATGTAATGAATTTAAGTTATAGATCCAATACGATCTACATATACTGCAGAAAGATAAACTTTCTCAGCCTAATCGGCATCTCTGTCTCAGTACACATGTACATAACACAAACACACACTGACATACAAGTTTTACATGAATATGCATGTCATTTACTTCATCTGCATATTCCTACTTCCGGAAAGGTAAGCAATAAATATAAAGAGAAGCAACAGCAAGAAACTTTGACTTGGTTTTTAGATCTCATCAGAAAGCTCACTTAGTAGGACAGGACTGCAGGCATCATGCATCATATACACCTGAAATTAACTTAGAACTTTTTTGCTTTTTATTCCCTCCGGCCAGATGATATTGCATCTAAATTCCACAGACAATTTCCCATTTCGAGTTTGCAGGCTACTAAATTTTTACCTACTCTTAATAGCTGTATCTTATGAGCTTTCTTCAGGACTGAAACAGCAAGTTAGTTTCTACTTCTAGCAAAAAAAATTATGAATTTTTAGCAATTGACCTGCAACATTTTCAAAGATTAAGTTCGATATCCTTACTAGTGATCAGCTTTCGTATAACTAGTTTAACTCCAGGAGGAACAGAACAAGGAATAGTGCATGTGGAGAGAGTAATACGTGTCTTCATGCTAAAGATAATATGCATTGTGTGCTTTGAGAAAATTTCATTGCGATTTTAAGTTCTTAAAAGCAACATCAAGAAACCATTTAACTAATAAATTGAACAAATGAAAAGATATTTCTGTTCAGTGGATTCTTCACCTGTAAACAACCTGTATGCAGAAGGCACTTTTCTCTTCTCTGGGACCCAGAAGACATCTGATTTTTGCATCCTGTACAGCCCTGGATCAATCATAACAGGCCTGGCTCTCTGGTACCTGTAGACATTAAACAGGCAGCAAGCACTTAGAAATTCTCACTAGATATCTGCAACATACACAATGGGTAAAGACATATGGATGAGACACAAACTCTTTCCAACCGATATCGCTGGTGTGCTCGATGAAGTTATAGTTTCTGGGTATAGTCAACAGAGTGCTGAGCAAATCTGTAGCAATGAAAAGACAGACATGAGTAGTACCTTCAGTAAGTTACCAGTAGGCATGTGCTACAGATATCGATTCCATGCTCATTTACATCGAATTTTTTGCTACAGAAAAACCCATTTCACTACTAAGAATGTTTTGATAACCCACAGCAGAAGGCATCGAGTGAATAAGCCATCTGGGACTTTTCGAGACCAAAAGCCTAGGTGAAGGGTGGTTAGTCAGCGGCTTGACTAGTAATAGTAAGGAAGTCTGTTGGTTTCTGCTGAATGAGTAATTAAAATAATATCCTACTCCTGATTATGAAGGCAGATATAAGCATACACTCCTCAAGTTGCCTAAGAAAGGAAAGATAAAAAATGGAAAAGCCCCAGAGGTCAAGGAACAAAAGAAGAAATAACGGCTTCTACCTACTTCAAGAAAATTATTGATGAAGTAAACAATACCATCCCCCTTCCAAACAGCTAGAGGTAGTTAAGAATAGCGACACCAAGTCGCCAGTAGTTCCAAAACGTATCAACTTTGAAATCCCCACGAACATAGTCAAAGCCCAGAAAAAGAAACGTCCGACCAATCACAGCAGACAATTCACATGATCATGTTACTATGTTAGTAAATTAATATAGTCTGGACCCTGTACAAAGACTAGTTTTCAGAACTACTACCTCGGCTTCGAGGTTCACTGACAAAATGCTTATCTAAGCCCAGAAGAGCAGACCAACGACCTTAAAGGATCCGAAAAATCAGGGTGGTTGCAGAAACAGAGGCATTCATATCATGGAACGACATGAAGAAAACGAAGTCAAGTCTCTTTGGATACCGTCTTGGGTCACCAAGGGATAATCTGAAGCGCTCAGATTAATGAACCAATCCCACTCCCCTCCTTCCCTCAACAGGATGGCCGCCGCATGGAGCGTGTTGCTCACCATCGTCGGCCCTCGGTACGTCACCAGGTTTGGCCTCGCGCTCATCCTCACGTTGCCCAATTTCGCGAACAACGGCTCGCTCCTCACGAACCGGGCCAGGTCCAGCCTCTCCTCCACCGAGGCCTCCATGTCCAAGTGCACCACGTACTGGTTCCTGGGATGGTACAGAGCCCTCAGCGTCCTCTTCAGGCTCTCGCCGTCCCCCATCGACCCGGAGATGAGATACGCCAGCCGCGGAACCGGGTCGTCCAGGGTCGGGGAGACCTCCAGCTTGGCCTCCACGAAGACGGGGAGCTCCCTCTCGACGCGGGCGCGGCGCGAGAACTGAGAGGAAAAGTGCGCAGAGGCAGAGGAGGTGAACACGGTGAAGAAGAAGAGCAGGGTGGAGAGCGCCAGGGCGGAGACGAGGAGCAGGAACCACTTCTTCTTCTTGTGGGGCTTGGCGGCCGCGTCCATGGCAGAGGTGAGGTGGGGAGGTCAGGGGGGTGGACTTCAGGGGATCAAGAACGTGATCAAGAAAGTGAATTGGGCAAGAAGAAGGTCATGGCTGCTTCTCTGCTCTCTGGGATCGTGGAAGGATCCATCTTTGGGCGGTGGGTTTGCTCCGCCACTACCGGAGGTCACGGAATCAGTGGGGGAATGATGAGTTCGGTTGGCTGTTGCGATGGAAAAGTTAATGGAGAGACAGAGACAGGGAGAGACAGAGAGTGACAGGGGGAGAGATAGAGAGAGAGAGCGTGCATTCTGAAAAAGTTGGCTTTTTTCTGGGAGTGGCACTCAGCTGTGAATGTGGGTCCTGGAGGGAGATGATTGGCTGTTGGGAAATTTGACTTTTTTTTTTTTTTTTTTTTTTCACATGGAATCTCAAATCCGACTCACTAAAGCAATCCACCATAAATTGTTTTTTAGTGAATAAATATCTCGTGCTACAAATATGTAGTAAACGACATCAATTTGCAAACAAGATCTCTAACTAAGAAGCCTACACGATCACAAAATATATGATTGGAAAAGAATATAAAATCTCACGTTCTGCTTGAAATTTTGTTTTGCTTTCGCAAAATTATGTGAGTAATCTAATGTAAGGGAGTAGGGGTGGTTTGGTAAATGATCTATTACGAAAATGCAACTCATTATGATGAAGTCAAAATCATATGAAGTATATCTTGTTATGTGAGAAATGAGAAAGATACAAACGAATTAATATGAATAAGTAGATCAAACTCTCGATAAACTTTCGATAATCATAGAATATGAATATACATAAGGTAGCATAATGATTATGAAACAATCCTATATTCTTAATCTTGAACTTTATTATGAATATAACGAGAAGTCGTGCCCCCTTGCAAGTCTCGATGCCCTAGGTCTTGCTTGGCCCCATGCCCTGAATGGGCAACAACGTGCCACGTCACGGGGCGGGGCCGGCTGTGGGGGATGCGATCTAAAGCCTTGCTTATTGCGTTGTTAACACCGTGTTTGAAATTTGGGCCCAGATGCAAAGAAGGTAATGGCCTAAGTTAGGCCATGGCCATATGCTTGGCCCATAGGGCCAATTGATGGGATGCTTCACAAGACTCATCAATCGTGAAGGACGTGACAATGTGATTAATCCGTGAAGTCTAAGGATGGGATGCTTGGTAAGCTCATCGATGAGTAGTTTTCAATGCCCGGAGTTTAAGTGAAGTGGACGATGCATGATGATTATCTATCGACTCAAAACATGCACCAAATTTGAAGACCGGGTCCCGAAGGATCCATCAATTGAGCAATAACTATAGCTCAGGAATTTGTAGTTACGTATCATTCCCGGAGCAGTACGCAAGTCAAGACAGGCAGATATTATGCTGAATGAAGATCGCAATGCGTAAGGGTCTATTTTCAGATAAAGGAAGAATCTATGAATTTAAGAGTAGGGCATTCACACAAAACGACGAGCAATCAAGACATCACAAAAGATTACAACATCGCATTAGACTTTGACGATGAAGATAGGAAGATGAGGAGATCATTCATAACAAATCGGTTTATACTGGATGTTGCCTAATTGTGAAGTTGAAACTCGAATTATATTAGATTTCCTAATTTCAGTACTCATCTTTGATTATAAAAAGCTTTCCAATCGGATTTGGTAAACTTTTTACTTTCTCTATTCATTTTTGTCATCTCCATTAGCAGTCTATGTTCAAGTTCGGTCACTGACCAAGCATAGCATGGAAAACCGTAAGCTATACGTTCTAATTAATAAAGTTTAGCGCAACTTTATTGCCATTTTCATAATTTGTTTGCACCTTATTTAGTAATTTGAATTTCACAAAGACTTGTAGGGCATATTGGAATCCATTTATTTTTTTATACAAAGTTAAATCTAATAATTCAATTGATCACTAATCACCCTCGATTGGATTAATCACTAATTGAAACTATTGAATTTCCAGTAACCAGTTTAGTAATAATTCACGTAACATCATGTCGATATACCTAAAGAGTAAAGAATTTTATGAAGACTCGTCCATTGTTTAGGAGTGGCTACAAATCCTATCTTATGGATAATACAATCCTTAAAAAGGGGGGGGGGGGGCTCAAAGTGCGAGCCTACACCTCTTCCAAAGGTCCATGACAAATTTCTTTCTCATCTAAGTTTAATGATTTTTTCCCTTTTCCTTTGCTAAGAAAACGTGCGTATTCTTTTGTTAGTTTATCCTATTTACGTTAGTGGAAGAGTCAGTTTTTCCTATTATATATAAGACAAAATGCCAAAGACAAGATTCAAGCCTATTTTAAGAGAGAATGACACAAATGATTAGATATGCCATATTAGTAAATTTATTTAAAAAAATATGGTGAAGCGACCGATTGTGGATGCTAATTTTTTTGAGTAAACACCGCATATAAAAATGGGGTCCTCATTAAGAAAAATATAACCAAGTTCCTCTCATATAAATTTGACAAGAACACCTTGCCTCCAACGGGTAATGTCTTGTCAGGCGCAACGTGCATTCCAATCCTTTTCCATCTAGTGCATTGGGATAAAACTGCTAATGGGTTAATTATCTTTCATTTCTACAGCAAGTCGGCTGGACAACATCTATCAGTCTTCCAAGGATGATGATGGCTTTCTGTACATGTGCTATAGCACCGAGAAGACCTTTGGCTAAGCTGTACATATGTCTCCGTGCAAGTCCCCTTCTTTTTAGTGAATGTGGGGGACCCCTTACCTGGAATAACTTGTTGATTCTCTTAGCACTTTCACATTGTAAATTATGTAAATTCGTACATTATTTGATTCAATAAGATGAAAGCGCTACATAGTTCCTTTGCGCTTCGACTAATTAATGGTTCTAACTTCTCAAAGAGGAGAACTCTCTCTTGTCAGGCTTTTACACACCTATCATTTGTCTCCAGCATATGATCTACTAGAGTAAATTCTTCAAAAGAACATAATATCGTGGAAATCTAAAATAGAAGAGACCGCAAGATAAGAAGCTTACATATGATGAGTATTCTCATTATTGAGGCCAACAATGCAAGGAAAACCTTGGAAACAGACAAGTGTAAATACAGTTTGTCCTACCGCTCCAATCATAAGGAAGAATTTGTAATTTAAATCACATCCATAACCAAGCAACGAAAGCTGGAATGTGCACTTCCCCAGAGACCTAGAAAAAAGGTTAAAAAAAAAAAAAACTAACGGAGCGATCCCAAATGAAATTGAATGAGCAACAGTAAGAAAATCCATCATCATACAAACGACCCGTCAAGCTTAGGCCTTCTGTATCCTAGGCTGACTAGCTTCTGCATTAAGAGTCTCTCAAAGATCGCTGAAACAAATGACAACTTAGAGCAGGTGAACTAAAGGAAATGTGGACATAGAAGGGACTCTTACTTAAAAACAAAAAATAAACCCATCGGAGCAAAGCATAAACAAAAGAGATCACTGCCATATCATCCCTCCCAATAACCTCATCTGTCTTACAACATCCACCTTCGACTATCATCAAACCATTTAGCACGCACATTAGAAAAAACTTCAGCCGAACCAAATCACCGAGCATAAAGGCGAAAAATTGATCCGCTCAAGCTTCGTCTCATCACCAACTAGCTTCCTCAAGCTAAAACACTACTCAAACCCCCATTTCGCATCCTCCACCTAAATTCCACAGCGTGTGTTGCCATCAAGACGACATCAACCTCGTCGCCAACGATTCGCATCCCTACAAAACGAACTCCACAACCGCAGTGGATCGCAACGACCGCACATTCCCTTCGCCACACCCACACGACCCAAATTCAGCAAAGCCATGACACCGCAACCCAACCTACCCTAATGCGGACCCTTAACAAAAAAAATTAGATATATCGTTATATTTTAAGAGAGAATGACACAAATGATTTTTAAATTTTAACACAATGTGTAATGTAGTTTTTGAACTTTAAATTTATTCAATAAGATCTTTTAACCTGATATGCAATGTCGTTTATGAACTTTCAATTAGTTCTATGTAGTCCATGGACTTTTTATGTATATTCGATTTTAATATCTAAATTATATGAAAATATTCAGTATTGTCATTGAACAATAATAATATTGAATATTTCCATATAATTCATGGATTAAATTGTATATACATAAAGTTTAAGGACTACATTGAATAAATTAAAAATTCAGGGATACATTGCATATTGAACTAAATTTTAGAGGCCATTTGTGTGATTATTTCATATTTTAATTATGCATTAAATAAAACAGAAAAATACCAATGTTGTGTTTTGATTTTTCTCCTTTTTCTCGGGGCATGGAGAGCGGACAAATATGCAGAAAAACACCTATGCATTGCTTTTCTCGTGCTGGCAAAGTCGAAAAGTCTCAATTTGGAATGATGACACCACTGGTCCACGTGGTTTATCAGTTCACTCAATCTCGTCTCGATAATTTCCTTTTTGTCGAGATGGTCCCGAATTATCTCTTTTTCTCCAAATTGATTCTTCAATCTCTATGCTGACATTGGTTAAAAAATTATATCCTATGTGTCTTTAAAAATTTTAAAAGAATAAAATAAAAATTGATATATCCAAAATAAGGAAAAAAAAAGACGAAGTAAATTGAATATATCAATAAATGCCAAAAAAGGAAGCAAGCTTGCAATTCTTGCCGTGGCACCGAGGTCGCTAGGCCTGGCTGATGTTGTCCATGTCTTGCCACCCCCACTACTGATGTGGCATTGTTGCGGCGATTGACGTTTGCAATCATTTTTTCATTTTTTAGCAGAAAGCCTAAGTTGAACAAGAAAACAAATATAATTTAAGGACCGCATTGACAAAAAAAGAGAGTATAGGATTGAGATTGAACATATTGAAAAACTATAGGGATTAAAGGTGCTGTCATTCCATCCAATTTTCACTGATTACTTGTTGTAACAAGTAACGTGAGTAAGTTACCAATAGGTTTTAAACAGTAATGATATCTATATTTTTTTGTATTTCCAAAATTACCAATTGTTTTAATAGTCTAGCAATATATATGTGTAATTAACAATTGTGTATTACTAACTTTTACATGAGATTGGCTACCTTAATTTGAATGATATAGCAAATATTCTCCCTTGTTAAATTGCAAACTAATTTTGGGCTCTATTTGTTTCGTAAAAAACAAACGATTTAAAAAATAATTTCCTGAAAAAGGTCGCATGTATTGCTTACATAAATGAATGAATAAATGGAAAACATTTTTATCATCTACAAAAATATTTAGACATATATTGTTGTTGATAAAAAAAAAGTTTTTTTAATTGCCTAATTATTTCGAGAGATATTAAATAATTATTTTTAGAAAAATGTTTTTTAAACCATAGTCTTAATGTTTTAACTATTGTCGGGTCCTCCACCATATTATATAATTGGCATGATAGATTTGAAAAAAAATAACATTAACTCAAGACAGGGAGGGAGGGAGAGAGAGGCAATGAAGAAAAGTCTTTCCTAATTCAATGCCGAACTACTAATTAGATGATGAAGCGATTGACCATGACCACTTATTAGAATGCCATTAACTCAAGGCTCAACACATGTTTCCATTCCACTACATGCTTTTGCTTTCGCTTTTCGCTCTATTCAAACGACCAGCTGCAATTAGTCTGGCGCGTGCCTTTGAATTGTATTGCCGCCTAACCCTTCCTCGATTGCGACCCGGCAACTCTCTTTGAATTATTCTCTGCCCATTATCGATCGTGTCCACTTCTGGGAACTGCTCCTGGTTACACTTGCTAAACCCTTAAAAAAAAAAGGGTCCTCACCAAACTCATGTTCTTATTCTATGCTCGTGGTGGGTACCGCGTTAATCGAAGACTTATAAAAAAAATTGATGATTGGGATGGTTTTCTAATGCAAATCATTGCGACGCCACGTACTGATTTGGCCATATCTTAATTATTAAAATCCCAAGATTCTCATATGGTAATGACCAAATGAAAAAAAAAAAAAAAAAACAAGCATAGAAAAAACGAGTTTAGACCAGCATCGATCATTATTATGAGAACGTATATTATGCAACGGTTATGGCACTTGCGATGAAATGTGGTAGTCTGCCTAGTATAAAATGCCAATTAAAATTTGGGAGCATAATACATGACGTCATATAGGGTGAAATTTATATTATGCACACTATAGTGGTTGATCAATTACATCACATTATTGCTACCATGTGGTACGACAATCATATTGAATATTTGCTTGTGTTGGAGGGGCAATAGTCAATATGTTGCATTTTCACTACCACATCTTTTCTTTTCTTTTTTTTTTGTCGGTCGGGTGTATTCTAGACTTTGGAGCTCCTCGTAGAGGAGCTTGGTGGGCCCCTAGTGAGTCCATTTGGGAAACCCCATAAGCTATCTATCCGGAAGAGGGGAATATTGAACTCCCCACCTCCCCAGTCATAAAGGTTCACTACTATAGGCTAAAATGAATTTGAGTCAATCTCCATATTTGGGGGATTTGCCCGCCCCCGGTTATTTCACTACCGTATCTTGATTGATGAATGCATCAACTCTTCGTAGATGAGGAAAATGTTACTTTAATTTAAGTGGTTCTCTTCTATAGATTTAAAGCATTCTTTTCAAGATAAAATTCTTTGTTTCATAAAGGCCCAAATCTTTGATAAACGTTACCCAATATATTATCTCGTAATTGGCCAAATTGAGGATGGACGACGAGGCCTTTTGGAAGGACCTAAAAACCTTCTCTTGATACTGTGTAGTTGTATGTGTCCACTGAAAATCTTTTTGATGAATATCAAATGATAGTGGTACTATATACTCTCGACAAGTTTACCATACAATTTCTTTATTTAACAGAAAGTTTCAATACTAGCTTAGCAGATGGCCTCAAATTAGACTGCATACTTCGTAAAAGGGAAGACCTTTTAATTTGATTAGAGTATTGTGCTTGCTCAAGCTCTTTGGCCGCAAGGAAATTATCCTTACTTTGCCGTAAACTCGAGAAAGCAAATTTATTCTGGAATGGGCGATGTCCTTCTACTGCGGGCTATGGTTTTTTTATTTATTTATAATGTTTCGACAAATCTTAATGGTCAATAAAAAGCTTATTTTCATAAATCAATGGTCATGATTTATCGAGGCACTAAAATGATGAGCCTTAAAGATAGAGAATCCATGCTCGGATACTATTCAAAGCGCCATCCCATCGCAACATAAAAGTGGAAAAGAATATTAGGTTTCACCGCTCAATAGATAAGGGTATTTAAGTCCGTCCGGTAAATCGGGTTAGCACCAATCTAGCTAGCGGCCATTAGCCAGGCTATGAACTTCCAATCACGATTGACATGTGCCGTGCCCGCATTTTCCTATTTAGCATTCTCACTACGTGTCAAAGATGCACGAGATCATGGAATACGCGATCACGAGATTGGATCTTTCCCCTATAATCTCACCATTTTTTCATAAGAAGTTGCTCGACGTTACGGGTATCGTCGTTTTCCCCAAGAAGCAAAGGGTGCAAAGGGCAGGCAGCACATTGATAGCTCCAAGACATACGTTAATTTTTAAAAAAGGATTGAATAAAAACGGGGGTCGATGTATACGTTTAGGTCAGCAGTCCCATGTGAATCGATTAAATGTAAACACGCAAGAACTGAAAACTACAAATAACAAACAGGACAATTTCAAAGGAAAAGTCCACCCAAGTCCCGGGGTCTCTCAAACCATTAAATTATTGACGTGGGTGCTACGTGAGTCCACGTTCCAAGACCTAGATGCTTGTCATGTACATCGTGGTACTTACGTTAGAAATTCTGCTTTTTTTATAAGAAATTATTTTCTTTGTTTATTTTCGGGTTAGAGGAAAGAAAAGGGTTTGATCTGGAATTGCATTTACACCAGCGAAAGTGTACATGAATTGCGTGAGAAAAAGATTACGAGAATATGAGTTTTAAATTAAGTTAGGAAAAGAATAAGGTCTAGAGATTTTATCTATTTTGGAAAGGAGTGATTTGGAATTTCGTTGAAGTGGGGAATTTTTAGATTCAACTTTAGAAAAGTCCGAGAAATTTGAAAAGCCGCCCTTTTGTAATTATCATAGCTACTTTTGAATTATTGTCATGTCTATAAATTAAAAAAATAGTAATTATCGAGAAGATTTATCTTCACGACTCGTGGAATTTCATCAATCCTTTTTTTTTTTATTATAAAACTATGATGTCGAGACCATCCTTTTTTTTCTCTGCTTTTTATTTAGTAGAGACGTGGATATATAGATTCTTTCCCCTTCTTATAGATAGATAAATTTGGGAAAATATCTATGTTGAGAATTGTCAAGATTTTATACCATAACACGACAGGGCAATATCTAGCAATTCATCTGGTGTAGACTCATAATCAGAAATCCACAAAAAATTTGCCGCCATGTTTACCGGAAGAAATCGACACGAAAAGAGATTTTATTAATCCCACCTCGCCTGTCTTTCATTTTTTTTTTCGAATTTATATTAGTGTATGGATTACAGGATAAGACTAACGAATAATATCCTCGATTTGTTTAGGTTTACAATATCCCCCTCTAAATTTCTTTATCCCCCTCTAAATTTCTTTCTCTTTTTTTTGGTCAAAACAAACCTAAGCAATAATTAATTTGCTTCAAAAAAAAAATCAGGGTTTCCTTTTTCAAGACCCAAATCTTTAGTCTATAAAATCAAAGCGTGAGTTTATAGTTGTTGACCAACTTTTTGGGGGTCCTGAGAAATTAAATTTCCATGATCCCCACATGCAAGTCCAAATCTGGTGGACCATTCGATGCGCAATCAAAGCGTGTCCAGACAAAAGATAGACCGCTCATCTCGAGATAGTCCGCTTAATTAACTTACTTATTACGATGGTAACCATCGCATTAATTCTCTCATCGGGGTATCTCAGCAATAAAGTAATTTTCTTATGATTTTATGATTATAATAACTGCCTAGATGAGCGTGCTTTTCAGGGGAAGAAAACAATATAAAGCAAAGAAAAATTCACACAGAACAATTATCATTTGATATTTTTCGGTCCGGTTACAAATCAAAATCTTTAGAAAAAAAAAAACTTTATATATATCTATAAATATATTCATGGAATACTTCCAGTGAAAGATCTAAACCCAGACAAGACTGCAATTTACCAAACTGATAAAGACGTGCAACCATAAAAATTGGACTTCAACCTAGGCGTCTCCTGGTTCAACCTCTGCCTAAGAATGGTTCAACCTCTTCCTAATTAATAATTCGTGATCGCATATTCGATTATCTTATTGCGTACCATGCGAATATGAAATAATGAAATCGGTAAAAGTTGGGGTTAGATTTAACTATTGAATATTTTAAATAATATTATGATAGAAATATTTGATTAATTTAGTGATATCATACATTGAAAATTATTTTCAACTTTTTCTCCTTTTCCACCGTCATTCAAGGCATTGCTTGCGATTTTTGAAAGGAGGAAAAGGTGCTTTCCTTAAAGTTGTTTTTCCAAACCGGAGAAGTTCTGTTTTCACATTTGGATGGCGATAATCAACAATTTTTTTTTATTTTATTATTATTTCTATATGGGAAATATGTCTTCGGAGATTTCGAATTAATAATCATATAAATTAAAAGTAACAAGTTATCTATTCGTTAAATGTTTAATTTGAGAATATATAAAAAGATAGCCATGAAGTTATATGTGTTCAATAGGTCAACTACTCTCAATCCAACAGTTGATCAACACAAGTTGCTCAATTAAGCACATCATGGAATCAATTGTGGATTTGTTATCTTCCAAGAGGAGACGCAAATCAAAGTTCTTTATTAAGTAGTTCGAAAGATGCGTATGAATGGGATTACCCAATTGAATATCACCAACTGCATTCCAAACACAAATCAAAGGTTTAAACCGTGCGAGGAATTTGTAAAGTATTCTATTGTCTCTAATTAGTTGGATCTCTACACTCGTGCACTTGTATTATTGAAAGAGATGAACATAAATGCAAGTCACAAAAGGAAATATTGGATGACGAGACTAAGATTACCTTCCTATTAGAAAATAATTTGGACCAATACATTGCATACATCAGTGTAATTTATCTGTCACCCAATCAATTAGTCACCTTATATGGACAATTGCTTGAAAAACCTGAATCATCCAAATCAATATTGAATCTTGATGGGTGTGGTTACTATGGAAAAAAAATTAAAATTTTCTTTTTAAAAAGAGTTACCCTAAAGCCCAAAAAAAAAAAAAAAGATAGAAAAAGAAAAAGAGAGGAGTTGGAAAGCAGAAAGAAGAATCCTTCCAAGTCAACGAACCCATCACAAATAAGAAACTTCAAACCCCTAATCCCACTCCATCTCCCCTTTCCTCTCTCCTTCTCCTTCTTCTTCTTCCTGCTCTTTTAATCGCCCCTCTTCCCCTTCAACCAAAGAGAGAGAGATCCACCGCCGCGTCACCGCCGCCTCCGCCGTCCGCCGTCCGCCTCCCTCCCCCCTGCCGCCGCCATGGCGCTCTCGAAGGAGGTGGTGAAGAAGGTGGCGATCTCGTACGCCTACGTCGCCATCTGGATCTCCCTCTCCTTCGCGGTCATCGTGTACAACAAGTACATCCTGGACCCAAAGCTCTACAACTGGCCCTTCCCCATCTCCCTCACCATGATCCACATGGCCTTCTGCTCCTCCCTGGCCTACCTCCTCGTCCGCGTCCTCCAGGTCGTCGAGCCCGTCACCACCATGACCCGCGAGTTCTACCTCAAGAACGTCGTCCCCATCGGCGCCCTCTACGCCCTCTCCCTCTGGTTCTCCAACTCCGCCTACATCTACCTCTCCGTCTCCTTCATCCAGATGCTCAAGGCCCTCATGCCCGTCGCCGTCTACTCTATCGGCATCTCCTTCAAGAAGGAGACCTTCCGGTCCAACACCATGGCCAACATGGTCTCCATCACCCTCGGCGTCGCCATCGCCGCCTACGGCGAGGCCCAGTTCAACGGCTTCGGGGTCCTCCTGCAGCTCGGCGCGGTGGCGTTCGAGGCCACCCGCCTCGTCCTGATCCAGATACTCCTCACCTCCGCCGGGATCAAGCTCAACCCCATCACCTCCCTCTACTACGTCGCGCCCTGCTGCTTCGCGTTCCTCTCCCTGCCGTGGGCGGTGATGGAGATGCCGAGGCTGATCCAGACGTCCAGCTTCCACTTCGATCTCCTCGTCTTCGGGACCAACTCCCTGTGCGCCTTCGCGCTGAACCTCGCGGTGTTCCTCCTCGTCGGGAAGACCTCGGCGCTGACGATGAACGTGGCCGGGGTGGTCAAGGATTGGCTGCTCATCGCCTTCTCGTGGTCGGTGATCAAGGACACGGTTACCCCCGTGAACCTGTTCGGGTACGGCATCGCCTTCCTCGGGGTCGCATACTACAACCACGCGAAGCTCCAGGCGATGAAGGCCGCGGAGGAGGCCAAGACGGCGAAGGCCGGCCAGGGCGGCGGCGACGAGGAGGCCGGGAAGCTGCTGGAGGAGAAGGAGTCGAAGAACGGAGAAGAGTATGAGAAGAAAAGCGACGAGAAAAATTGATGTTGAATTTGGTAAAACCCTTCATTTTTTTTTTTTATAATTTCAAGAGGAAAAAAAAAAATTCAGATATGACATGGTCAATTAATTTCATGTCCCAAATACTCTTTTTTTCGTGCTTCCGTCTTTTTTTGTTTAGAGGACAAGATTAGCATGAATAAATCCGATAGTCTCCTCTTTCCTCCTCTTCTGGGGGTAAACCGGAGTCAATAATTTTATACTATATAGTTTTTTTATATTTATATCTATATTCTGGGTTAGACGTCGGTCCAGATGATAACGCGGGAGAGATGTTTATGGTCAAGATGAATTTGTGGACTATACTAGACCATTGGATCACATCACGTGTCTCCTACCCAAGCATCTTCTTCTCCTTTTGTCTTTTTCTTTAGCCACCGACGAGTCATGCATCTGACTGAGTATTTGCATCGGCTTTCTAAAGTATATCCCAATTTGTTGAAGTAGGTATAGGGAATAATTTAGCCTGTTTCGATTGATATTGGCACAACAACAGGTAAACCAATTATTCCTATATTATGCCGATTTGGTCTTTGACTTTTTAATTATACCAATTTAATCCTAAATTTTATACAGCATTCCAAAGTACATTCCAGTCAATTTTTATTGAAAATTGTAGGCTGTCTTAGGTGGCACAAGTTTTAGCATTAAATCGACATTATATAATAAATCTAGGATCGATTGAACAATTTCCTTTAAATTATGAAGTTGGTGATTGATGATCTTTGCCATTAAGGAATTGCATGATATACTGTATCAGTCGCTGAAAAATGCTGGCCTTTATACTTTCTTTTTATTTACTCCTTTTGGGCCTTCATAGCTTTTTCAAGGTGGCCACACCAACCAAGGAACAAAGTGAATATTTGGTTAACCACTTTTGTGTTATGACCATTCATGTAGACATCAAAATTGGGAAAAAGAAACTTTAACAGAAGCTATTCCATCAAAGCTTTGGGTATAAAAAGATCTTTGCCATAATAGTCACGAGCCAAATCCTTAATTGATGCGATATGTCGTAATCGACAAGCACAACCCATCCGAAGTTTGAAGCGGTACATTAGAGCCGGCTTGTGTTCAAAGGGACGCGTCCATGTTCGTTGTCGCGCATCATCTCAACCGACGACATCGCATGTGGCGAGCTATAAGCTTGTAACGGTTGAAATAAAAACTTTCTCAATATCATTTCCTAATGACTCAAGGGATTCCCCTCTCACCCTGCTTGAGTTTGATTTGGTGGGCTAACCTTGTGGGCTTTGGGCTTTTTGCAAATGTGTTGATTGGAAGTATAAGATGGGAGACCCTTCCATGGACTCGAGATCAATCAGGAAGCTTGACTTGAAGTGAAGCCGAGTGCCAAATTGTCAAAAAAGTTGGGCAGATTTGCATCTTTTCTCCTCATGGAATTGTCACCCCCGGCGTACTTTTCCTTTTTGTCTCTTTTGAAAGCAAAGGCCACAAGGGGGACCACCACCAAACTGAGCTTTACGTATACGTGGGGTTGGAAAACCAAAGAAGTAAAGGTTAAGAAGAAATTAGTATGCAACTGTTTTCTCGAGTGACCTTATACAGAAGTTTGGACCCACGGTCAAAGTATTAAGAAACATTTGGGGAATTAGATGGCAATTTGACAACTTACGAAAATTCAAAAATGTCCGGTCGATGTCCTTGATTGGGTTTGCACATGTTTCAGACTTATTTCAACATAGAATGGAGGAAAATATGACCCATCACAACACGATTTCACAACGCCACTTTCCTATGTAGTTATAAAGATGGGATGCGGTGACTCCTTCGGTTGTCGAAGGGACAATTAGTGGGGTTGTTTACCGAACAACAAGAGTTTGATTATCCAAGGGGATCTCCACAGTGAAGGGAAGTATATGTAATCTCCTTGAGAAAATCTGAGCAATTAAATAATAGTGATCCGATTATATGATAAAAAATAAGTAGTTATTGCAACTCTTTTCTTGATAATTTGGATGGCCAAAATACCATTCATTGTAATACCGTTGATAAAAGGGCCTAAACATATGAAACATATATGACATTAGGAAGTAAGAGTACATACCTACAGAAAAAGTAAAGGCAACATAGAGGAAAAACAAGCTATAACTTGACCAGTCAAAATTACAAGTGGAAGGTAAATCCAACCCCTCTCTTCACTTTTCCCTTATGTAAATAAACACGCTCAAAATCTACTATCCCGCATGATCATTCCAAGCCTTCCTAAACTTAAGCACACATCAAACTTTGTCCTCCATGGCGGATCCGTTGCCAATCTTTTCCATTTGCAAAGTAGGTTTAGGTTTTTGTGGCTTGTACCAAGCTGCACAAACAAGATACACAACGAAATTCACTAGGCTCAAGATTGTCAGCAGTCCGTAGAACCAATCGAGCCTCCCGTAATTGATGTGATCTGCCAACCATCCTTGTTGCCCGCCGCTGCCTGTCGCCTTCTTCACGACGGAGACAAGTAAGCTACTGAGGAAGAAGCCGAGTGACAGGGTCGTGAGGAAGAGGCCCGTGCTCATGGTTTTCATGCCCTTGGGCGATTGAGTTATGAAGAAGTCGAGCTGGCCTGTGTATATGAAGGCCTCGCCGGAGCCTACCAAGAAGAATTGCGGGATCAATAGGAACACGCTTACTGGCAGTGTGGTGGTAGCACGGCCAACGGATGCAGCGACCGACAGTCTCTTCCGTTCAGTTATCGTGGCGGCTAACATTCCTAAAGTCGAAAGAGCGAGTCCAATTGCAATTCTTTGTAGACTGGAGAAACCTGTATTAAGAAATGCTTAGCATGGTTAGACACAAACATTTTGTGCGTGTTAATCAATTTAATACTATTTGCAAAATGTTCCTATTCTGATGATCATCTCTCAACAGTGCTTCATGAACCAACAACAGTACGAGGGAACAAAAATATCACCTCTACCTATAACTCATGCTATTGCATCGTGTGCATATATACCTGGTTTTCCTGTCCATTTCTTCCACAAGGGCATGATGAATCGGTCATTAACAGCAAGAGTGATCATAATGGCCACCACGAAGAACACAGTGAGCGAGCCAGCTGGGATTTGGAAGCTCCCAATGGACCTTTCCATGGTCGAAGCTTGCTCCACCGAGAACGTGATCATCTGTGCGTATGCTGTCCAGAATATGATCGTCGTGGCCCAAATTGGAAGCAATCTTATCATCATCTTCACTTCCTCCACTCTTGTCACCGAGCAAAGCTTCCACGGGTTAGGTGCGGAATTATGACCACCTTGCACGAAGTCGCCTTCAGCAACAACAGCTGCCTTGTCCAAGCAACTGTAGTCAAAACGAAAATAAGGAAGTTGATATTTTGATACGATCATAAAATGACATGACTCAACTGTAGCCAAAAGGAATGGATTCTGATATTCTCCCAGTAACATCTCTCCTTTCTTTAGAAGGGGAAAGAGTGCTTCGTATGCTTTATATCGGGTGCAATAAGAGTGATTCCTTTGAAAGATAAGTAAAATAACTAGGGAGAGACAAACAACAAATAAGAGCATGAACACCTACCGAAATTGATCTGTGTGATGAATCCTAGACCCTTCAGGACCATTTTCGTACAAGCAACCATCATCGTACGGAACCTCCGAGCTCTTCTTCTTAATCGAAGCCGCCACAACTTGCATTATCTGCACTATGGGACTCCCCGTAGACTTCTTGTACCTGTACCTCCTCGTCCCGGCCAAGAACACGAGGAGCGCGGTGAGCATCGCGACCGAGCATGTCCCGTAGGCAATGCTCCGGCTGACCTGGTCCTGCACGTACACGAGCACAGTGACGGCAGTCAGGGTCCCCACGCTGATGAAGAAGAAGAACCGGTTGAAGAAATAGGCCATCTGGGCCTTTTCCTTCTCGTCCTTGTCGTCGAACTGGTCTGTCCCAAAGCCCGAGACGCTCGACTTGAGGCCGCCAGTGCCGAGGGCCACAAGATAGAGGGCCAAGTAGAGGATCCCCATTTGGAAGCCATCGGCTTGCTTGCATGGAGGGTGGGTTGGCACGGAGGCGGGCGCAGCCGGGGGAGCTTTGTTGATATTGCCAGCAAGGCCGTGCCCTGTATAAAATTCGTGTGCGTGCCCACAGAGAAAAGAAAGTCATCGATGAGGATAGGGAATAAGTCGAAAGGGTACCATCAAATATTCTTGAAAGATTTCTGGAAAGAATGTTCTGGACCTACACTGAAGACAATGAACCTGAATTGGGACCAAAGCAAGCTAGACAAATGGATAAACACTGTGATGGTTAGGCACCTAAAAATCAATTTGAGACCTACCAAAGTCTGGACGAGAGTGAAAATGGCGATGGTCTTGTATCTGCCAAGAAAAGAATCGGCGAGGAAGCCACCGAGTAAGCAAAGTAGGAAGCAGGTGCCCATGAAGTCGGTCACGATGTTGGCCGACGTTGAGCTCGGCAAGTGCATGGTCCCGCCCAAATACGTCACTAGGTTCACCGCTATTCCCATTGTCGACAGCCTCTCACATACCTCTATTCCTGTGATTCAATTTATCTCTGATAAATTATTACATTATAATTAGATTTTAATATATCAAGATTGCAATATCTTGATAAACATGGGGAATTACACTCAAGATTGGTTACTAAAGTGATAACCATTGTAAAAATATATTTATTATATGATTAGATTTTTGCAAATAGATATTTGATGTAATTAATCTAAGGGTTAATATCATGAAAATCCTAAACTGGTGCACCTATGACAAATTTACCACAAATTAATTTTTTTACCACGAAAAATCCTAAACTGGTACATTTGTGACAAATTTACCCAAAGTGACCACAAAAAACCCTAAATTGGTACACTTGTGACAAATTTACCCCAAACTAATTTGTTCGATAGTTACAAATCCCAAACTGGTATATTTGTGACAAATATACCCTCTATTAAATTGGATTAATAACACAAAAAATCACAAAAATAATACAACTGTGACAATGATATAGTAAAATCTCAAACTAGTACACTAGTCCATTGTTGCATGTCATCTAACTTAGTAATTTGACAGTAAAATTTAACAAAAACCAACAGAGGGTAAATTTGTCACAAGCATACCAGTTTGGGGTAAATTTGTTAAAGATGTACCGGTTTAGAGTTTTTGGTGGTAAAAAAATTAGTTTGAGGTAAATTTGTTACAAATGTACATGTTTGAGGTTTTTCAAGGTATTAACCCTAAATTTAACATGCATGATGCATGGATAGTAAGCTCATGATTGACAGATATTCCTTATAGTTGTGACTTCGGGAGATGATATTATCAATAATATTCCATTACTACTAGGAAACCAAGCTCTAAATTCATTGAGCTCAAGGTATTTCAGGAATCACCTACCTTCTTTGCATCATCCATCTATATGAAAAACAAAAACAAAACTGACATAAACTCTTGTTTTGTAGAAGTAGAAATCTCCCACAAGTCGAAAGAAGAAGTAGATGAGCAAAAGAAAACATAGGAACGATAACTAATACATGAAGACGCGCATATAACATCTTAAAAAGTCAAACAAAAGGGAGGAATCAGAGATCGCACCAATATCAGCAAAATATCTGCAAATATCCTGTGATTAGGATCTCATCCCTTCTCCTCAAAAAAAGAAAATGACGTGACTCGATCCCACACCACATCATCACCTGAAACGTGTGTGTGGACTGTATTTCTTATGTAACAAGCCCTGCCAATCCTTCGCGCGGGTGAGTACATCATCACCTCTTGTTTGTAACATTAGAGGTGAATCAAGATCTTTTTTAATCATTTTCAGCTTTGATGAGCATGCATCATGAGGGAAGGGTTATGTAGACGTGACAGTAATAATTAGGTGTCATTCAATGTGTCCGAAAAGCGCGGAGAAAAGCGAGAGGAGAGAGCCAAAGGGCAGACCTAGGATGAGAGCAGCAGGAACCCAACCACCAGTTTTGGACCTGTCTGCAGGGAACCCTTTGTAGTCCACCGCATCTGAAACTGTCCAACTCAACTTCTCTTCCTGAAAAAAAATCAGGGAAAGTAATGGAAAATGTGAAATTACTGTTAGTGGATGATGAAAATCCATGAGAGATAGGAAGAGCTCTATACACCCACCATTGCAAAAGCTCGAATGGGCCAAAATAGACCGAAGGACCGCAGAACGAGAGGGATTGGTTTCGGTTGTTGTTACTGCGAGTGCACACTCCACGAACTTCCTTAGGAGCTTTGTCCTTTTATAGGCAAATAAAGACTCACTCTCTCAACACACGTTCAGAACCTCGAATGAAAACAAAGAAAGATAGGGGACCCTCCACTGAGAAATTGCGACAGATCACCGCTTGCTGCTCCTCATAAAGGTGGGGATTATGTTTATCACAACTTGTTTGAGCGGTAGCTTCTAGGGATGGAGGATCTGTAAACGCTTTATGGGTTTTTGCAAGAGGATATTTGGTATAAAGTGGGGAGATTTATTTTTTCTGAAAAAGGTGATGATGATTGAGGAGGATGTGGGGAAGCTTGAACGTGAATTGTCATGGAGTCTCCCATTGGTTTTTATCTTTTTGTGGTGCGAGTTAATATTGAAGTTATGGCAATGGAAGGAGATAGTTAATTGCACTGCGTATGTGCTTTCCAGGGGAGGCTTTTCAGTGCTTTTGTTACCCCACCAAAGGTAGCAACAGCTTGTGCTACTGTATGTGAAGTTTGTTTTTGTTCCACAGAACCATTTCTTTAAAAGGGAAACCTTATAGTTCTAAAATTAACATATATAATGTAATTGAATTTTAGATTGTATTTTCCGATTTACCCAATAATATCCTACTTCTTTATTAAAAAGTGCAATTAGGCCCCAAGTTATATTTAGCAGCATTGTTTGAGGTTGACATGCCGGCAATATCCTAATATCACGGAGGTAAACGCTTATTGTTGTTTACTAAAGGAACTTGATTGAGCTTTCTTGAGAAGATTTAAGATTTGATGACACCAATTGAATGATTTATGACTCAATTGAATGTTATACAAAAATAAAATAAAATTGGGGCTTCTAGTGAAATTTCTTGTATT
The DNA here is from genome assembly GCA_014182365.1 of Eucalyptus tenuipes. Classification (NCBI taxonomy): domain Eukaryota; kingdom Viridiplantae; phylum Streptophyta; class Magnoliopsida; order Myrtales; family Myrtaceae; genus Eucalyptus; species Eucalyptus tenuipes. The sequence goes on along the minus strand of CM024539.1, from coordinate 39,377,877 downwards.
TCTCGATGACTAAAAACATAAACAGGCATTGTTGCAACCAGATGCAATATAAGGAGGGAGGCTCTCTCTTTCTCTACATGAAAGTACTTATCATTGTTTCCCAGACCATCGTCCGTTCTAGTTTTCACTTAATAAGCAGAGGGGTCAAGAATTGAACCGGATTTGACCAATCTTTGACTTGTCTTTAGCTTCAAAGAAGTACATGCAGAGTTGGCATCATGCCTCACATTTAAGCTTCCTGAACTACAACCTATGAAGCACGGACATGTTGCTGGAGCTTCCGTGTTGTGTTCGACATGTGTCAACATGTTAGATATGCTCGGACACTCGGTCAAGACGTGTTGGATTTTCCGACACATGGTCAACTCTTTTTGACACGTTTGGACATGCGTGTCCAAGAGAGAGGATCATTGAAGAAGACCATTGAGGGTGGAGGCGAGGGCGAGGGATTGGAGGCGAGGTTGCGAGCGATGGCGAGGGAGCGCCAAAGGAAGAGCAGAGATCAAGGCAACCCAAAGGGTCGCAACTTATGTAGCACCAACACGGACACGCGACACGACATGACACGACACGACACGACACGCTGTCATTTATAAAAAAATAGAGAATTTAGACACGTTCCGACATGTTATAGATTAAATATTATTTTTTTATATAATGCATAAATAAATAATAATAAAAATAACATAGAATTAATTTATACTAAAAATGTCAATCCAAAATTTGTTAATTTTTATTTATTGTTTTAATTTGATAGAAATTGAATGAGAAATTCAAAAATTGCAAACATGAAAGAGTAAGCTTGAATGAACATGTCTTGTTTTCTTATACTTGTTGGAGATTAATGAGATTTCTTATAGTCCTAGATAGAGTTCGGAGTTCATGATATAGATTAGCTTGGAGCTTCTTTGCGAAACAAGGTTCGAGAAAAAGGGAAATCCAAGACAAGAACTCTTGAAGTATGACCAAAAGAAAAGGAAATCACTAAATTCGCCACGGCAAATGTGAGAGATAACTCACATGCCAATAACATAGACCAAAAGAGATAAGTTGCAAGCGATGCTTGTGAGAGGCGGAAAGAGACAAAAAAAATTATAACTTTAAGTATGTGGGGGCAACGGAACGGCATCGATAAGAAAAGGGTTGTTCCATCGTCACTCACGGGAAGATCAGAACTTATAAGTGAGAAACTTGAGAGTAAGAATTTTCTTCTTTCGCCTTATTTTTGTTATTTCATTATTTTTTCATATATTTATATTCTGACCCCTCAAGTATTGAAAATTTTTTAAATTGACCCCGTACGTGTCGGAATCGCGTGTCGGAATTTCGGACTCACGTGTCGGAGTGTGTCGGGAAGAGTTGACCATGTGTCGGATTTTTCGACACTCGTTGACCGCATGTTGAAACGTGTCGGAGCGTGTCGGACACGTGTCGGAGTATCGGACACGACACGAAGGCTTTCGGAGAGTGTCGGTGCTTCTTAGGCCGCAACTGCGATGCTGTGATGGAAGGCTGACGGTGAGGCTTCGGTTGCGAAGGAAGAAGGGCGAGAGGGCCAGAGGTGAGGCGACGAGCGATTGTGATGAGGCGACTAAGAGAGAACAGGGATTGAGAGGAAGAGGCTAGGAGGAGTAGGTAGCGGCTAAGGTTTGTAAGGGAGGAAACTCAAAAAATTTAAAATGTGATTTTGTTGGGACTTTGGCATGATTCTTTCTTCTTGGAGGGAGGGGGGGAATGAGAGGGTGTTCAATTTTCAAGAAAGAAGTGATAGGTTGGAGAGGTGGGGGAAGAAATGAGGGAAAGATTGAGAAACCAGGGAAAAGAAATAAATTAGGGGGTGGGCGTTGGCGGTGGACCTCGTGGGACTTTTTTTTTTTATCAGAAAAATAAATAAGGGAGACTATAAAATCATTTCAAAAAATAAAAGAACTGAATGTTGAATAATGATAAATTTTGGTCATTGTAAAAAATTATAGATTTATTTAAATAAGTTAATTTTAATTTTTTGTTTGTCATTAGTTTCATCAATAATTTTTGTTAGAGTTAGAAACATGTCCCCAAATATGGATATGTATTAACTATGAATGTCTTTCGAATTTTCTATAAATAAATTTATTAATGTTATTAGTGTAAATTCATTGTAGGATTTTTTTATTATTTATTTAATTGTGAATCTGAATCAAATTAATTAAAAATAAAAATATTTATTTAATTTATAACATGTTGGAATTCTCTATTATTGAAAAATGATGTGTCGGCGTGTCGTGTCATATCGCGTGTCATTATTGCGTGTAGGTGCTACTTTGACTACAACTAGGTGCTTGTGTTTGTCCTCGGTCATGAATTGTGCAAATCATCAATCCAACGGTCCAACTGGTCGCAAACCGAAGCTAGATTGGTACATTGACTGGGCCCGTTTTGAAAACATTGATCAAGGACAACGTTTCATATAGGGAATGTTCTAAATAGGTCAATTAATCAAGTAGCATTTGTGTTGGGAACTTAGGAGGGGACGTGTGACTTGTAACTTGCAAGTAGACCTTTCAAAATAGGTCATAGATCCATTTCTTAACTCATATTTAATGGGTTGGATTGTTAAATTGATTAGTTATATTTAGTAGATGGGTCATTAATAAGTTTAAAATAACCAAGCCTAAAATAATATGGGTGTTAAATGGATTTACAATTTTCTTAGGATGGACCCACTTCTATGGTTCTCTCTTCTCTCTCTCTTTCCCTCTCATTCGATTTTACGCTTGCTCACTCCGTATTCTTACTTCAATTTGAGTATAAGTTTTTATAGATTGTGCTAAATATAGAAGTGTATTAGTAATACAGGTTATATTGAGTATGGATTGCTAAATTTATATTGTAAGGAAATGAGTCAAAACGAGTTAAATAAGTCAATCTGCGTTGAATCATTTTCGATCCGATCTAAATCTGATCCGATTCACTCATTTGATAAGTTTACTTACAAGTGAAGATAAGTGTTTGAGAAATTATGTTAATATCTTTTTCTTTATAAACTTGATTAATGTAACCATATAGGTAATCAGTTCTAGGATGAAAGTTTTCATCAATGGAAATGGATCTGCGACGCAATAAAAATGAGTATAAGGTATAGTCGATGAAAATGATCAATAAAATTTGCAACCCACTCAAATTGGCTTTGCATCTCTTCTTCTTCGGTTATAACTTCAACGGGCCATTGATGTTACTCATGATTAGACGCTTCCAACATCAAGGCGACCATCCATCATCCACTATCACGAAACAAATTGACTGCTATTGAAGACAAAACTTGTTGTCGAACATAATCAATCCAACTGAAATTGTCATATCAACATGCCGGACGCCATGTCAAGATCAATAGCCACATGAGCGGTGTAGGATTCACTTGGTTATCTAATCAGCAATCAAGTCATCAGCCAATTGTGCATCCAACATGCAAATTATCCCATCATCCGATGATTGACACAAAAATTCGTCGATCATGGGATCCATTCCATTGAACGGCAGAGATGAAATTTGCTCATATGTTTCGAACACGCATAAGAACTTTTCCTTCTGGTCGCCCCGTCAAAATGCACTCTATCTCATATAGGAAAAGAAAGATAAGATGACTCCCCTTTAATTAAGAAACAACAAAAGAAGTCCGCTTGTCCATTTGCAGGTATATTTGCAAAAAAGAAAATTTGATTTAAAGTTCTGCTTGTTGAATGAAAAATTCACGTTTTAGAAAATAAATAATAATCGTTTGTATTGCTTACATAAATATATAAATGATTTTTTTTTATTGTCAATGATTTTTTTTAAAATATAAATTGTTCTTGATAATGAAAACATCTTTTGTTGATTAATTATTTCTAGCAATATAATTAATTATTTTTAAGGATTTTTTTTAGATTGTTTATTTTTGCAAAAATAAATGGACCCTAAGTGTGCAATAAATGTTTGATAGGTAAATGTTGAGGCACAAATATTCTGTGCCAGCATGTCACTGAAATGGACTCCATGTCCTGCAATTCGCACAACAAATAGTAAAGAAGTCCACTGAGGCATTTGCCTCAAGCAATCACGATTTGAGATTAGGTTAATTATGATTTATGTTTATTGTAATTAAATCTAATTGTCTTCTCACCCTACATATAGGGGCTTGTTCTTTTCATCTAGGATGTACATAATATTACGTTTTTCTCTCTTTTACCTTAAATCTGAACTTAATATCCTTTACATATGCATGTTGTTAGGATATATAAATATTGTGCTTTATATTAATTTAATGGCTCAAGTTCTATGCAAATTAGGAGGTGACCCATCATCACTAGGAGCATGAGTATAGTGTAAGGTGAAGTGAGTTGACACACCGCATTCCCATGGCACATAAATTCGTTATGTACGTCTCAGGATGTCTACTAGAATGCTGGATCCACTCATGGAGACTTTCGACATCGACTTATTAAATTTTACTGGCTGTTGCTGCCTAAACCTAAACCTAAACCTCATATAGATAAGAAAATTTGAGAGGCTCTAAAGTCATTTGTTTTATCCATTTTCAATGAGCGATATGTGAACCGTCGAATAATATAGTCTGAACGCTTATTTTACTGTCTAAGCCATTTACAATATTGATTAAACCAAAAAGATCATTGTGACTAACCCCACATAAAAAGTAAAGCTTTTTGGCCAACCGTAACAAGAGGTTCCTATTTGCCATGGGCCAAGCATAGAAACAAGGGTAAATGGGGCAATCATTAGAAGCTTTGTCTAGGCAAGGCAGTGATGAGCTAATGGAGTCAGCTCAAAGAAGAGGACCCACTAAATCGATCAATTGGCGAGATTCTCCAAATTACAGCACACAAATAAGAGTCGACAGGGTCGACAAGCAGGACTCCATCCACCGCAGGGCCACTGGACGTGCGGATCAGGTACTTCCTTTTGCAGAACTAGGCACGGGCGGGAGCAATCAATAATAGAGTGCACCCGCGCGCTTACCGACAGACAGGATATCAGGGAAAATCACGCCCACCGGCCAAGCACTACGGCAACACACAGCATGAGAACTGAAAAAACCAAAAAGCTCCTCCCCCTCCACCGCCACCTCCACCTCCACCTCCACATAACTAGGTGAAGGGGTACCCTGTTCTTACAACCTAATTGGACTTATAAAATTTGATATTTGATAACATATCCCTCCCCTTCGCATAAAAAAATTACCAAAATAGTTCTAAATTTATTGTAATTTTTTCAATTCATTTATCAACATTTTTTTTGTCAATTTAAACCTAAATCTTTTGTATTTGTGTTAATTCACTCCATTAGGCATACTTTTTGGCTGGAGTTGACATGGACGCTGGCCGATGCGACACCAACGTTTCAATTTTTTAATAATTTTTTTATTTTTTTATTTTTTTCAATTTTTGATTTTTCCTTTTTTTAGTTTTCTCTTTTCTTCTTCCTCTAGCCAGTTTAGCGATCGGCTAGAGGCTAGGCCGGTGAGGTTGACCTCACGACCACTGGGGTGGCGGGGTGAGCCTTGCCCAGTGCAACCATGGCGAGGCTCACCCTCACCAAATCCGGACAAGGGACGGCCTTGCCCTCGCCCGGCCACGGTGAGGCTATCTCTTGCCCTCATTGTCATAGTGTCGACCAAGGTCTTGCCCAACTAGATCTAGGTGACAGTGAGCCACACCATGCTTGGGTGAGCTTGACCTTGCCTAGCAATGGCGAGGCTAGCCCTCACCCTCACCCTCGCAGCATTAGTCAAGGTCTCGTCTAGGCAGATTTGGGTGAGGGAAAGCCTTGCCATGACCTTGCCTAGTTAAGGCAAAGCTAGCCCTTGCCCTTGCCATTTCGGAGCTCGCCTAGCTAGATTTGGGCGGGCTTGACCTAGTCCTCGCCATCCTAGTGGTCGGTGAGGTCGACCTCGTCGGCCCTACCCTCTGGCCAGTCATCGAACCAACCAGAGGAAGAAGAAAAGAGAACACAAACATAAAAAATAGAAAAAAATAAATATATATCAATTGACACGTCAATGCCGGCGGTGTCCATGTCAACACCGGTCGACAAAAATTGGTTGGATGGATTGACTTGGCGCAAATGCAAAAAAGTTTAGAATTGAATTGGCAAAAAAGAAGAAGAAAGATTTATAACTGAATTGAAAAAATTATGATATGTTTTGGATTGTTTTGATAATTTCCCCCCTTCCACATCTGTACAGCCTACTTTGATATCACATTGCTCATAGTTGATATTTGAATCCTCATTTGCTTATATTCTGGCTCAGCTTTTGTGTCTTGGCCCACTTTGACGCTTGTCGTCCCTTGATTCCTCCAAATGTGAAGTGGCTTACTCTTTTCCCGTTCATGGCGTGCATCGGGCTCTCTTTTGGGTTAAGCACATGCCATAATGATTTTCTAGGACAATCGCAGACTTCATTCTCATCTTTTCGACCAACACTTGGCAAATTCTCTCTTTTTTTCTAAAATCGTACGCCTTTGCCAAAAACTTTACTTTGCATTCTCTAGTTTATTAGATGAGATGCGAAGTGCAGATCTTAGAGAGGTCTGTGACAAAACTACAAACAATGCCTAAAAGGCTAATGATATGCTTGATTGACGGGAGAAACTCTTAGGGGGTGTACATCTGCTGTCTCCCATGATATGCCCAACCATCTGTTCCCAGACGTCGCCCGATCCAATCTCTTCCCCCATCATTGTCCTTCCACTGCCATCAACTCGATGTTGTCGTCCCCTCGCTATCCCCACGCGTAAATCCCGTTGGCTTGAATATAGTTGTCTAGGTTTTTAGACAGGTTGAACATAATTTCGTGATTCAGTTGACGCAAGGGAGAGGTGGGGCGATTACTATGGGTTCTTACCATTATCTGTTTCCGTCTCCTGCACATCCAACGCACTATCAAATCCTCGCCACTGTGTACACGATGGTTCATGTTCGTGAAAATACCGATGGAACTATACTCTACTCTCTCCGAATACCAAACAAATGTTATATATATATAACCGTTTTTACTTTATCAGTTCCACTGCTTTGCGTGAAGAAACTTTGCAACACTAAAAGATATCTCAACATGCGTACCTGCTCCCACCAAGCCGATATGTTTCAAGTTCCTATTCTGCAATTTCTGTATGACCAACCACGAAGCAAGATCATAGAATGCCTTTCTAGGTGTTGCTCCTTATTACATAAAATAATGATATCTCTTTTGCTCTCCATTTTCTCACAAAACTTTTGGCTGCGTCATCAAACATGTAACTATTCAAAGGACGCAAGTCTACAGATTCTTCCACTATAATAAACTTTTTACACAATGTCAAATGGTGTACGATATAAATAATCCTTATGCATGGAGAATAGACCACGTTATCTTTTACCTTTTGCTTTTTGTCCCTTTCTCTCTTATTCTATCCGGGCACCTCCGTGATTGTCTTTATCTTGATGAAGTGGGTTGAATAAGTAAGGTCTTCCATTTGTTTCAAACTTCCTTTTTGGTGATTGATCATCGGTTTTGATTGATGATTTTGATCTTAGGCTAATGCTTGTGCTGGAAAATAAAAGGTACCGTCTTCAACAAATTGAATAATATGCTCTAGCTTTAGAAGCCAATTTTGAGTGTCTCACTTCCTACACTTGCAACATGTGTAAAGTGATGCTTAATAAACAATAATATCAACAATGCTTAGGCCTTCCGGACACCATTTTAGAGGCTTCCGTCGGCTGTCTGTACCTACGAAAGTTTTGTTTGATGCGGAAGGTAGTGGAGCGATCACAAAGATTTTTTCTTTGGGGTGAGGGAACGCAATTTTATATTACAAAGACTAGAGGGACAAGTAACAAACAAGTCAAAACCGGTTTATCGGTGGGTTAATTAGCTCCTAATATACCTATGACTTGAATTTTCTATGTATCGGCTGCTTTATCTATGACCCAAACTTCGGTATTTTGTGGTGATCCAATTGCGAATTTTTTCATAAGGTCCAAGATGGCTCGAGTATGGTTCCTCTTTGCATTTGTCTAGGCTTCATTGTATATAGAGAGCATGTGAAAGATGTCGAGCATATATATATATATATATATATATATATATATATATATATATAAATGTGAGATTTGGTGGGATTATAACCAATTATTCTAAAAACTTAAACTGTTTGATGAAGACATAATTTATTATTTAAATATTATAATAATGAAACTTGGCTTATGAAAGTTTTTTTACTCTTCATTGCACTCCGAATTTTGTCTCATGAAATTTCTCATTTCCCTTCGTTAATGAAATAGGTCAAGTAGATTGAACCATGTAATTTCATTGTATTTTTCTTTTTTTGGTATAAAAATGTAATGCATTAATCAGATGAAGTACAGAGGCTTAAAAGCATCCCCAAAATTACAACCATGACTAGTAAGTGAGAATATGGAGGTAGGAAGCCTCCACATAGTTGCCAACAAAATTTTTGCTTGAGAGGGTCTACAATTATGGAAAAGTGAAGCCCTACCTCTTGCAATTTTACGTATCCAAGCCAAAAAAGGATGTGTCTCAACTGACTTATTTTGGAAATGTCTATGATTGTGCTCCATCCAAATACAATACATGGTCGCTAAGAAGGATAACTTTAGTAGTTGTGCTTCCAAATTCTTGCCCTTTGTAGCTTTTATGATCCAATGAAGTTCAAAATCCTGTCTTCTTGAAGAACGCCAGATAGCATTCTTTGTGAGGATACCTTGCCATATATGCCTAGTCCAGCTACACTCAAAGAATAAATGAGTTTTGTCTTCTATACTAGACATACGAAAGTTACACTGAATATCAACTGAAGGCTTCTATCGTGATACGGCCTCTATTGTCGGTAATCTGTCTTTGCAGGCAAGCTAGCCTATAAAATTATGCTTGCTAATATCGTTGGTCCATATCAAAACACACCACTCCACAATCGGCCTCACTTGCCTAAGTTCCTAATATACCTCTTTGCAACAATAGCTAGAGCTAGAGATGATTGAAGTTAGAGCGGGTCTCAGCTTCAGAATTTATTGTCAACTCCAAGTCATATTGCCCTTAATCTTAAGTAGCATAAATGAAGTACCTCTGCACAATCGGCCTCACTAAAAGATATCTCAACATGCGTCTTTGCTCCCACCAAACCGATATGTTTCAAGTTCCTATTCTGCAATTTCTGTATGACCAACCACGAAGCAAGATCATGGAATGCCTGTCTAGGTGTTGCTCCTCATTACATATAATAATGATATCTCTTTTGGTCTCCATTTTCCCACCAAAACTTCTGGCTGCGTAATTAAACAAGTAACTATGCAAAGGACGCAAGTCTACAGATTCTCCCACTACAATAAACTTTTTACACAATGTCGAATGGTGCAAGATATTGATCACCCTTATGCATGGAGAATAGACCACGTTATCTTTTATCTTTGCTTTTTGTCTCTTTCTCTCTTATTTTATCCAGACACCTTCGTGACTGTCGTTATCTTGATAAAGTGGGTTGAAAGGAGTAAGGTCTTCCAAAGTTTTTGTTTCAAACTTCCTTTTGGTGATTATCAGTGGGTTTGATTGATGATCTTAGGCTAATGCTTGTGCTGGGAAATAAAAGGTATCGTCTTCAACAAATTGAAGAATATGCTCTAGCTTTAGAGGTCAATTTTGAGTGTCTCACTTCCTACACTTGCAACATGTGTAAAGTGATGCTTAATAGACAATACTATCGACAATGCTTAGGCCTTCCGGACACCATTTTAGTGGCTTCCCTCAGCTGTTTGTACCTACAAAAGTTTCGTTTGATGCAGAAGGTAGTGGATCAATCGCAAAAGTTTTTCTTTTGGGGTGAGGGAACGCAATTTTATATTACAAAGGCTAGAGGGACAAGTAACAAACAAGTCAAAACCGTTTCATCGGTGGGTTAATTAGCTCCTAATATACCTATGACTTGAATTTTCTATGTATCGGCTGCTTTATCTATGACCCAAACTTTTATATTTTGAGGTGATCCAATTGCAAATTTTTTCATGAGGTTCGAGTTGGCTTGAGCATCGTTCCTTTTTTGTATTTTCTGTCTAGGCTTTAGTGCATATATAGAGTGTGTGAAAGATGTCAAGCACATATATAAATGTGAGTTTTGGTAGGATTACAACTAACTATTTTAAAAGTTTAAACTGTTAGATGAAGACGTGGTTTATTATTTAAATATTATAATAGTTTATTTAACCATTAGAGACTATAACTTCGAGTTTTGTATTCCGCACTGAATATTAGAAGGAATAGGAATTATCTTTAAGGACAATACTTGCATGCCTTAGATAAATTGATTTTTTTTTAATCCTTTTCAATAGATTTTCAGCAATTATTATTTCTAATATTATTTAGGAAGAATTCCAAATAAGGGTCTAAAATAAGATCATTTTTTCTTCAAAGTGAACTTTGTCTTAAATAAGGGCTTGAGCTCATTGGGCCAGCCAAATCTTTGCTAGTTGGTGAGCACTTGATTTTTTTGGTGGCCAAAATGGGGGTACTTTAATCCTCTATTGTCGGTAATCTATCTTTGCAGGCAAGCTAGCCTATAAAATTATGCTTGCTAATATCGTTGGTCCATATCAAAACACACCACTCCACAATCGGCCTCACTTGCCTAAGTTCCTAATATACCTCTTTGCAACAATAGCTAGAGCTAGAGATGATCGAGTTAGAGCGGGTCTCAGCTTCAGAATTTATTGTCAACTCCAAGTCATATTGCCCTTAATCTTAAGTAGCATAATTGAAGTACCTCTGCATTTAGTGCTGAAAACCCAACTACCCCAGAGGGAAGAGGAAACATAAGTCCATAACATGCGACCTAATAATACTTTGTTCCATAATTTCAGATTGAGCAGACCTAGTCCTCCTCCATTTGTAGGTGAGCAAACTACTTTTCATGCAACTTTATGCGATCGGTGATCGAGCAAACCTAGTCCTTCTTTCATTCTGTTGTTTTTCCTACTCTATATTCTATACTCTTATCATTTTTACATAATGAATCTTTTGAAAAATGTTCAACCTAGTCATGCTATCGTCATCAAAGGCATTTCGTCCCTGAAAATGAAAGCCATCCTATTACGCATGAACCCTAAATAACGAATAGAATACATGGATTTTATAATTACGAGACTCCAATGAAAAACAAAATTCAAATTTTCTATGTAAAGTTCGAGGAAAATGAGTTGAATGAGATACCCTAAAATCATTGGGCGCCCTTCAGTCTTCTATTGTTCACTGATTTTCATGATCAATTTTCTCACTCGATAAATGATCAAATTCATGTGTTTTACCCATCAATTGAGCCTATGTCTAGAAAAACGGTATTAATTTGTGAATTTTAATGATGAAGAAAGTCAAGTATCATGGGCAATCCACTTTAGTTATTCGGGATTTGGAGAACTGAAATGGTAGGTAACAACCTCTCTCAGCATATCCATCGTGACATGTTATGTGTTACAGAGCATGTTCTCTTACATAGATTTTGGAGTCATCAATTGGATAACCAATTAGCAAATTTTTGAAAGAGCTCAGCCTGCGCAAATTCAAGCTTGATCAATCAAATTGAAAAGATACTAGATAAACTCATTTGATTAAATGATGTGATGGGTAGAGTTAATTATAATATATTGAAAAATATGTATATTATATATAGACTCAATGCAAATCCACTATGTTTGGATTTGACATAATTGACTGCTTTGTCACGTTATGTATTGTTCTAAATGTCCTGTTGACCTCCAACAAATCCTTCATGTCTTTATGTGTGCCTGCGAAAAAGGAGGAAAAAAAGAGAGAGCGTGAGCGGCAGGATTAAGGTAAGACAATGGAGCCTCTCCTAGGGTCGCCCATGGTTTTCTATTTTCCTTCCAAGGATGTCAAATTGTCCTAAAAAAAAAGTTCCCATTATCATGGGAAATAAAATAAAATAAGGGACACGAAAATTGTTGAAAAAAATTTATTTTGTTTTCCTTTATGATAATGCACAAAGCTAAGATTGAAAAGAAAATACGGCTATTTGACTGTACTCGTTGGCCTCTTCGATGAAGTGTTCTCAAACTCTACACTTCTAATACTAGAACTTGAAGCTCGACGGGCATCATGCAGTTCACGGCGAGGCCAAGTTGGATACCTTCGGGGTTTTCCTGCAGCTCGGCGCGGTGGCATTGGAGGCCATGCGCTTTATCCTGATACAAATACTATTGAATACATATTAAAGAAAATTTCAAGGTATTGTGTGAATTTTGAGTTAAGACTAAGAGCATCTGGTTGTTAATTTTAAGCGTAAATACCGTTACATATAAAGAATGATTAACTATAAGGATAAGATATTTGTAGGTTCATTGGAATCATAAATATATTCTCTAGTCACATATCAGGTTTTTTGTGACACCTAAGATAAAAAAATTTTGTCTGATAAAGAGGATGATGCATAAAGGTATTACTTTTAACAACACTTGTGATCATAGGAGGCTTTGTGCATATACGTGCAGTTACTACCATGATTCAGTGTTTGAGACTTCATGAAACAAGATTGAATATTAAAAATTATCTTTAGATCAAGGTAAGCACATATAACATAATTTCAATTAATATAGCCCAAGTGAGAGAACGTAAGATTTTTTTAGATATGTGCTACATTAATTAATATTGTAATTTATCTATTCTGGTATTGGAAATAGAGATATAATAGTTTCTTAATTAATTTAATATAAGGCTGGCTATTGTGATGAGAGGTCTTGGCCGAAAACTACATAAATAGTGCTCAAGTGCTTCTTAGTTGCAAAAACGCAATCCCACAATCTCCATAGCTAGAAACAAGAATACAAATAATTGAGTAGAAAAATTAATACACCCATTTTGGAGCCCATCATTCTTGATACGGGAAAGCGATGATTCAAAGTGCTAGTATTTCTCCCTTATTACCTTCCGTATCACAAGTTGAATGAGACGGTCCCTCACCCTTTATGCTTAGTAAGCGTTTCTCATGTGAGGATAATTGTGTGTGTTACAACTACAAATAATGCCTAATAGGGTAATGATATGCTTGATTGACGGGAGAGACTCTTAGGGAGTGTATATCTGCTGTCTCCCATGATATGCCCAACCATCTGTCCCCAGATGTCGCCCGACTCAATTTCTTCAACCAACATTGTTGTTCCGCTGTCACCGGCTCGACGTCGCCATCCCCTCAGTGCCCCCATGCCTAAATCCCGTTGGCTCGACAGGTTGAACATCATTTCGTGATTCAATTGACGCAAGGGAGAGGTGGGGCTATTACTCTGGGTCTTTACCATGATCTGTTTCCATCTCCACTGTACATCCGATGCACTGTCAAATCCTCGCCTCTGTGCACACGATGGTTCATGTTCGTGAAAATACCGTTGAAACTATACTCTCTCCGAAAACCGCGCCCCCCCAAACCCCAAAAAACGCAAACCCATACACACATTTTTATCAGTTCCACTGCTTTGCGCGAAGAAACTTTGCAACACTAAAAGATATCTCAACACGCGTCTTTGCACCAACCAAACCGATATGTTTCAAGTGCCTATTCTGCTATTTCTGTATGACCAACCACGAAGCAAGATCATGGAATGCCTATCTAGGTGTTGCTCCTTGTTACATTTAATAATGATATCTCTTTTGCTCTCCATTTTCCCACCAAAACTTCTGGCTGCGTAATTAAACAAGTAACTATGCAAAGGACGCAAGTCTACATCCCACTATAATAACCTTTTTACACAATGTCGAATGGTGCAAGATATTGATCACCCTTATGCATGGAGAATAGACCACGTTATCTTTTATCTTTGCTTTTTGTCCCTTTCTCTCTTATTCTATCCAGGCACCTTCGTGACTGTCGTTATCTTGATAAAGTGGGTTGAAAGGAGTAAGGTCTTCCAAAGTTTTTGTTTCAAACTTCCTTTTGGTGATTATCAGTGGGTTTGATTGATGATCTTAGGCTAATGCTTGTGCTGGGGAATAAAAGGTATCGTCTTCAACAAATTGAAGAATATGCTCTAGCTTTAGAAGTCAATTTTGAGTGTCTCACTTCCTACACTTGCAACATGTGTAAAGTGATGCTTAATAAACAATACCATCAACAATGCTTAGGCCTTCCGGACACCATTTTAGTGGCTTCCCTCAGCTGTTTGTACCTACAAAAGTTTCGTTTGATGCAGAAGGTAGTGGATCAATCGCAAAAGTTTTTTTCTTTTGGGGTGAGGGAACGCAATTTTATATTACAAAGGCTAGAGGGACAAGTAACAAACAAGTCAAAACCGTTTCATCGGTGGGTTAATTGGCTCCTAATATACCTATGACTTGAATTTTCTATGTGTCGGCTGCTTTATTTATGACCCAAACTTTTATATTTTCTGGTGATCCAATTGCAAATTTTTTCATGAGGTCCGAGTTGGCTTGAGCATCGTTCCTTTTTTGTATTTTCTGTCTAGGATTTAGTGCATATACAAAGTGTGTGAAAGATGTCGAGCATATATATAAATGTGAGTTTTGGTGGGATCACAATAAACTATTCTAAAAATTTAAACTATTAGAGACTACAGCTTCGAGTTTTATATTCCGCACCAAATATTAGAAGGAATAGGAATTATCTTTAAGGGCAATACTTGCATGCCTTAGATAAATTGATTTTTTTTTAATCCTTTTCAATAGATTTTCAGCTATTATTATTTCTAATATTATTTAGGAAAAATTCCAAATAAGGGTCTAAAATAAGGTCATTTTTTCATCGAAGTGAACTTTGTCTTAAATAAGGACATAAAGTGGCTACTTTGTCTTAAATAAGGGCTTGAGCTCATTGGGCCAGCCAAATCTTTGCTAGTTGGTGAGCACTTGATTTTTCTGGTGGCCAAAATGGGGGTATTTTTTTCATAAGGACTCGTCCCCCCCAACCCCCTCTTCGTTTTCTTTCTTCTTACTCATCTTCTTCTTCGTCCAAGCCATTAAGTCCTTAAGTGATTTTCTCGCTTAGACTTTGCTCTCTGCATACCCAAGCTTCTTCCTCACTCCATCATCACCTCAATCCCCAAAGCTATACATGTAACTCCAGAAACCCTAATCAAACTAATAAACACTCACAAAATATGATAGGGTTAGAAATAAATCCGTAAATTATTTCGACTTAGGACATTCCATCCGGGAAAAGCAACCTACAAAACCCTAATTCTACCAAGAAAACCTCCGCAAACAACTAGGGTTCAGCTCGCGCTTGTAACTCAAAGAAACAGAGACGATTAGGGCTTACTGAAAAACCACACCGAGAAACGAATTAGGGCTATGAAATCGCTGCTTCACTTCAGCTTTGATCGGATCTTCGACTCTCTCTCTCTCTCTCTCACACACACACACACACACGCTTTTTATTTGTTCCTTGACCATTCTTTATTTCTCAATCGATGTTTTGGCTTAATCGAAGTGAAGATGAGGCGCAAATTTCATTTCCTAATCTGAAGTCATGGGGATGGCCGCAAACTAGGGAACTCTCAGTTCGGATCCACCGGAGATGATGTTGGTGACTACCCATGCTCCTGTAAAGGTGACTGGGGTGGCAGATTGACGTGTGTAGTAGTGGGGAGCAAAAGCGAGAGATCGAGGAACTTGAGCTTGCGTTTTTCTTTCTGCTCTCAATCCTTCTTCATTTATTTTTTGCAGGAAGTCTGTCCATAACTATGTGTGTGTCCTTGTGTTGGTATCAATCAAGGTGGAGAGGAAGTAATAGATGGGACGATGCTGAAAACAGAGCTTGGTTTCTCCATTCATCTTTGCCCGAGCCAAATTTGAATGGTTTCAGAGGATTATGCTTGAATGTTTTTCAATTTGGGCATGCTTCTCCAGAAAATCAAGAACTAATCCCATGTAAGATGAACACAAAAAAAGGAAAAAGAATCAAGAGAACCCTACCAATATCAACAACTTATTTTGCGAATTTGATTAATTGGAGCTTCGTGGCATTGAAGAATGGACAAAGAAACGAAGCAATTTCAGAGTTTGCTGGAGATGGTGCCGATCTCAGATTATTATTATTATTATTATTATTATTATTATTTTACAGTCTTTTTCTTTCTAATCTTTATCCAAATTTTGTTATGGATGAAAATGCACCTGTTTCAGTCATTGGAAAAATCAAATGCTTGCCGGCAGGCCCTTATCTAAGATAAAGTCCACTTTCGACTATTTTTTGAGAAAATGACCTCTCTTCAAACTCTTATATGGAATATTTGCTATTATCTAGTAATTTTCCAATAGTTAGATGGTGAAGCATAGTGCGTATGTGCTCTCTAGGGGAGGCTTTTCATTGCTTTTGTAACCCCACCAAAGGTGACAAGAGCTTGTGCGACTCTAAGCGGAGTTTGCTTGTGTACCACAGTAACCATTTCTTTGAAAAGGAATGCCTCTACAGTCCTAAAAATTTATATACATAATGTTATTGTGTTTTAGATTATATGTTCCTGATTCACCCAATTAATTACTAAATCTTCTTTCTTGAAAAGTGCAATCAAGCCCTGAATTTATATTTAGCAGCGTCGTTTGAGGTTGACACGCTAGCAATATCTAAATATCATAAAGGAAATTCCTTTTTGTTATCTACTAAAAGAATTTGATTGACCTTTCTCGAGAAGGTTTACGACTTGATTACACTGATCGAATGATATTTAATTCCATTAAATGCTATACAAAAAAAAAAGACATTGGGACTTTCGGTGAAATTTCTTGTATTTTTTCAGTGACTGAATAACAGAAACATTCATTTGTGTAGCCAGATGCAACATAAGGAGGGGGGCTCTCTCTCTCTCTCTCTTTATGAAAGTACTTATCAATGGTTCCAAGACAATGGTCCGATTTTGTTTTTAGTTAATAAGTAGAGTGGTCGAGAATTGAACTCGATTTGTCCAAATCTGCGACCCGTCTAGCTTCGAAGAAGTGCAAGCAGAGTTGGCACCATGCCTGACACCGGAGCCTACTGAACTACTACTAGGTGCTAGTGTTTGTCCTCAGTCGTGAATTGTGCAAATCATCAACCCGGCGGTTTAACCGGTCGACCAGGGAACCGAATCCAGACCGGTCATTGACCGGGCCAGATTTGAAAACGCTGATTGAGGACAAAAGTTTCCATATGGGAAATGTTCTAAATGTGTCAATTGATCGAGTAGCATTTGTGCTGGGAATTTATGTCCTAGTTCGAGAGGTCTATTTGCAAGTCGCAAGTTGCACATCCCCTCCTAAATTCCCAACACAATAGGTCATAAAGCCCCATTTTTAACTAATAGTGAGGGCGACGCCGACCTCGCTGTGGCCGGGCGAGGCTCGCCTTGCCTAGCCAGGGCGAGGCCGAGCCTTGCCCAATCACAATGAGGCTCGGAGTGACCTCATCGGTGGTCGGTGAAGCTCCCTTGAGGCCCGTGACCTCGCTGGCCCTTGTCTAGCCGGCGATTGGTTGGAGGAAGGAGAAGAAAAAGAATTTTTTAAAAATAAAATTATTAATAAATTAAAAGAAATTCTAAGTCACAAAAATATATGCGGTCGTATCAAACACATTCTTCTTCCGGAAACAAAAATTTTGTGTAGTTACCAAAAGTGTTCAAATACTCAAACCAAGTTTCCCCGTTCAAAAAAAGTATTTTCGAAAAAAAATTATTTTTCGGAATAAAAATGTTACCCAATACATCTCAAGTCCCCAAAATGGAAATGAACCATGCAAGCCAGTGATGGACGTAGATTCTATGCAAATTAGGAGATTGACCCATCATAACTTGGAACATAGGTGTGGCGTAGGGTCAAGTGAGTCGACTTTTTTTTTTTGGTCGTCCTATTCTATTTCTATTTTAACTCTCACTCTCAGACTTTTGCCCTGCCTCCTTGTAGGGCGTGAGAGTTGAAACCCACTCCTAAAACTAATTTGTCCCCACCCCAATCCCCCTGAGAAGGTGGGGATTCGAACCTCCCACCTCCCTCTTCCATGTTGGAATGGTGGCCACTGTGGCAAACCCCAGTTGACTTAACACACTGGATTCCCATCTTACATAAATTTGACATGCACGTCCCATGATGTCTGCAGGAATGTTGGAGCTAGTCATGGAGACTTTCGGTGTCTATGTTATTAAAATATAGTAGCTATTACTGCCTAAACCTAAACCTCATATAAAATAAAAATAAAAATTGAGAGCCTCTAAAGTTATCCACTTTCAATGAGCGATATGCAAACCATAAAGTAATATGGAGTTCGGGTTAAGTCAAGTCATCTAAAAACTATGTGACCTTAACAAAATACCCTCAAAATCTTGCCAAAAATCACAAATGTTGATCGTGATTTTCTCTTCCCTCACCCCCCCTCTCTCCCTTGCCCACCATGCACCGCCGCAGCTGGTTCATCATTGCCTGTTGTCGCCGCCTCAGGCTCACCACTGCCCTTCACGACTGTGGCCACGTCACTAGACCTCTATGAAATGATCAAGACACATGACATTTTGAAAGCACGGTTAGTCTATATTTCACAGTTAACCCTGTGTGGATTGGTGGATCCGAATGAATTCGTGCATCTGTGGCACCTTTCACACCGTTAAATCAATCTGGATGAACAGTTCCCGTTGTCTATTGTGACTTCAAAGTTCCAAGAAATCACATGCAATCTGCCTATCCTCTCTGGACACTCATTTCACTGTTTGAGCGGCTAACTAGATTATTAAAACCGAAAGATCATTGTGACTAACCCTACATGAAAAGTAAAGCTTTTTCTTGGCCAACCGTAACAACAGATTCCTATATGCCATGGGCCAAGCATGGAACCAAGGTTAATAGGGCGATAATTAGTAGATTTATCTGGGCAAGGCAGTAATGAGCGAATGGAGTCGGCTCAAAGAAGAGGAGCCAATATCGATCGGTTGGCGAGATTATCCAAATTGCGAATTGACCTGCCCACTTGAATTACGGCTCACGAATGAGAGTGGAGAGTTCACTGAGAGGACGCTGGACGTGCGCATGAGGTAACTTCCTTTGCAGAATTTGGCGCGAGCGGGAGCAATAAAAGAATGCAGCGAGCGGGAGCAATAAAAGAATGCACCTGTGCACGTATCGACAGACAGGATATCAGGGATAATCATGCCCACCAGCCATGCACTATGGCAACACACGACATGAGAACTGAGAATCCAAAATGCTGCTCTACCTCCACCTCCACCTCTACATAACCTACTTCGACTTCTGAAATTTGATATTTGAGATAAATGAGTTTCTTAAAATTTGAAGAAAGGGTTTCATTGCTTGGGATTAGAGATTTGATTTTTCTATTTTGCAGCCATTCGAATGGTCTCTAATTTGGCCGAACCTAATAAAGTCCATTTATTTGAATCCTCACGAGGATGGATGTTTATAATCTGGCTCCACTTTTGTACCTCTTCCCGCTTTGCCGTCCCTTGATTCCTCTAAATGTAAAGTTACTTATTCTTTTCTCGTCTACGTCTAACAGCATCTTTTTGCAAACCCATCGATCCATTAAGGAAAAAGTCGTTCGGTACGTGACGTGCATCGAACTATCTTGTGGGTTAGGCACAGGCGATAGTGATTTTCTAGGATAATCATAAACTTCATTCTCAACTTTCCGACCAACACTTAGCAATTTCTCTTCTTCTTTTTTTTTTTTTCCTTTCTATAATATACACTTCTGCAAGAACTTTACTTTGCATTCTTTAGTTTATTAGATGAGATGCGAAGAGCAGATTTTAAAAGGGTCCATGACAAAACTACAAACACGCCTAAAAAGCTAATGATATGCTTGATCGAATGCGAGAAACTTTTAAGGGGCGCATATCTGCTGTCTCCCATGATATGCCCGATCATCTGTCCCTTGATGTCGCCCGAACCAATCTCTTCCTCGGACGTTGTCTTTCCAACGCCACCAGCTTGATGTTGTCGTCCCATCGCTGCCCCTACGACTAAATCCCATCTACTTGAATATGGTTGTCTAGGTTTTAGACAGAGTGAACGTCATTTCATTATGTAATTGATGCATTGGCGAGGTGGGACTATTACTATGGCTTTTTACCACGATCCATTTCCATGTCCTGGACATCCAACGCACCATCGAATCTTCGTCACTGTGTACCCGATAGTTCATGTTTGTGAAAATGCTGTTGAGACTATACTCAACTCTCTCTATACATATTTACATGATCAGTTTCCCTACCTTGCGGGAAGAAACTTTGCAACACTAAAAGATATTTCGGTATGCGTACCTGCTCCCACCAAACCAATATCTTCTAGTTCCTGTCCTGCAATTTCTGCATGACCAACCACGAAGCAAGATCATGGAATGCCTTTCTAGGTTTTGCTCGTTATTACATTTAACAATGATATCTCTTTTGTTCTCCGTTTTCCCACCCAAACCTCTGGCTGCGTAATCAATCATGTAACTATTCAAAGGACGCAAATCTACAGAGTCTCCCACTATTATCAACTTTTTTCACAATATCAAATGGTTTAATATATAAATCACCCTTGTGCATGGAGAAAATAGAGCAGGTTATCTTTTTCCTTTGCTCTCTCTCTCTCTCTCATTCTATCCGGGCATCTTTGTGACTGTCATTTTCTTGATAAAGTGGGTTGAATGGGCTAAGGTCTTCTTAATTATTTGTTTCAAACTTGCTTTTGGTGATTGATCATTGGGTTTGATTGATGATTTTGGTCTTAGGGTAATTTGTGCTGGAAAATAAAAGCCATGGTCTTCAACAGTTGAAGGATATGTTCTAGCTTTAGAAGTCAATTTTGAGTGTCTCACTTCCTACACTTGCAACATTGGCAAAGTGATGCTTAGTAAACAACGATATCGACAAGGCTTAGGCCTTCTAAACACCATTTTAGAGGAGTCCCTCAGCTGTTTGTACCTACAAAAGTTTCCTTTGATGCAGATGCTAGTGGAGCAATCACGAAGATTTTTTCTTTTTGGGGTGATAGAACGCAATTTTATATTACAGACTAGAGGGACAAGTATTAAACAGGTGAAAACCGTTTTATCGTGGTTTAATCAGCTCCTAATATACCTGTGACTTGAATTTTCTATATATCGGCTGCTTTATTCATGGCCCAAACTTTCATATTTTGTGGTGATCCAATTGCGAAGGTACGAGTTGGCTTGAGTATGGTTCCTTTTTTGTATTTTCTGTCTAGGTTTTAGTGTATATATGGAGGTTGTGAAAGATGTGAAGCATATGTATAAAGGTGAAATTTGATAGGATCACAACTAACCATTCTAAAAACTTAAATCGTTGGATGAAGACGCGATTTATTATTTAAATATTCTAACAATGAAACTCGGATTATGAGATTTTTTTTTTTTAACTCTTCATTGCACTCCAAAAACTGTGTAGGGAAATTTCTGATTTTCCTTTGCCCGTGAAATAGGTCATGCGAATCGAATCACGTAACAATGATAAAAGTATAGAATACATGGATTTCATAATTATGAGACTCCAATGAAAAAAATTCAAATTTTCCGTGTAAAATTCGAGGAAAATGAGTTGAATGAAATGGCCTAAAATTATTGGGTGATCTTCAGCTTATATTGTTCACAAATTTTCATAATCAATTTTCTCACTCGATAAATGATCAAATTCATGTGTTTTACCCATCAGTTGAGTCTATGTTTAGAAAAAAATGGTATTAATTTGTGAATTTTAATGGTGAAGAAAGTCAAGTATCATGGGCAATCCACTTTAGTTATTTGGGATGTGGAGAACTGAAATGGTAGGTAATAACCTCTCTCCACATATTGATCATGACGTGATGTGTTACGGATCACGTTCTCTTACATTGATTTTGGAGTCATCAATTAGGTACCTATTTAGCAAATTTTTGAAAGAGCTCAACCCGCGTAAATTCAAGCTTGAATTATCATATCATTTCTTGGGCTAAAGTTCATATTTTCTTGGGATCAAAGAGTTAGTTTTTTTATGTTCGTTACGTAGAGATACATTGAGAGAGATTTGTACATTTGAATAGTGAAATTGAAAAGATTTTAGATAAACTCATTTAATTGAATGATGTGATGATTAGAATTAATCATACTATATATATATATATATATATATATATATAAAACCTAATATGCATGTTAAATATAGACTCAACGCAAATCCACTATGTTTGGATTTCGACGTAATTGACTGCTTTGTCACATTATGTGTTAATCTAAGTGTCTTGTCGACCTCCATCCAAGTCTTTCATCTCCAATTTTTAAACGCGACATCTATAAAAGACCGGTTCGATGAATAAATGAGATACTCTCCTCTTTCCTCTTCTTCCGGTGGTAAAGTGGGGTAATTAATTTTATACTATATAGTTTTTATTATTTATATTTCGGAGTAGACTTCGGTCCAGATGATGATGCGAGAGAGATGTTTATGGTCAATTTGAATTTTGTGGATAATACTAATCAATTGATCACATGATGTGCCTGCTATACAAGCATCTTCTTCTCCATTTTTATTTTCTTTAACCACCGAAGTGTTCCGGTGGCCTGGTGTTCCACATACTCTTACACACGGTCGACTAAGTATTGCATCGAACCGGTCTTTTATTGATGTATCGTACAAAAATATACAGCAATTTGTTGGAGTACGTTTAGGAACTAATTTAGTCTAGTTTCGATTGATATTGCCACATAAACAGAAGGCTACAAAGTTTTGGGAAAAATTAACGGATGCTAATTCAATTTTAAATTTTTAAAATTTTCCAATTTAGTTATAGATAGTCAGGAAAAATATCAAAAAAGTTATAAACCTATTGCATCGGTATCAATTCAATCCTAAAATTTTCAATTGAACCAATTTAGTTATAAACATTTTTACATTGGTACCAATTCAGTCTTAAACCTTTTAATTGGATCAATTTAGTCATAAATTTTTTTATATTGGTATCAATTAAGTTAATCCAGCCAATTTTGGCTGGCCGGCATTGACATGGATGTTAGCCGTTGGCTGAATGCTAGCGTAGTAATTTTTAAATAGTTTTTGATTTCTTTCAAATTTTTTATTAATTTTTTCTTTTCTTTTTCTTTTTACCCTTTCCTTTTCTTTTCCTTCTCCTTCCTCCTTGAACTTTCCTTGCAGTGGCCAATGAGCCTTCGACAAGGCTTGTTGGCCACAAGTGACAATCACGGCCCTTGCCTGCGGTCCTGGGCAAGACCGCTAGAGAGGGCTTCGCGATCCTCACCCAGTGGCCAACGAGCCTCGTCAGAGGCTCATTAGCCACTGCAAGGAAAGTTTGAGGAGGAAGAAGGAAAAGAAAAAAAAAAAAAAAAGAAAAAAGAAAAAAAAAAAATTAAAGATTCAAAAATTAAAAAAATATTTAAAAATTGTTACGTCGGCGTTCGGCCACCGGCCGGCGTCCATGTCAGCACTGGCCCATCAAAATTGTTTAGATGGACCGAATTAGTATCAATATAAAAATATTTAGGACTAAATTGGTCTAATGGAAAGGTTTATGACTGAATTGGTACTAATGTACAAAAATATGACTAAATTGATCCACTTAAAAGGTTTATGAGTGATTTGGTATCAATGTAATAAGTTTAAATTTTTTTGGTACTTTTCTCTAAATAGTCTTTTGGTTCTATCATCACCTATCATCCTATATGGTAAAAGTCACGTTGGCAATTTCCAGCAAAAATCGGCTGAAATAACTACATTGGAATTTGCCCAAAGATTTAGGATTAAATTAGGGGAAAATTGTTCAAAATATCCTAAATCTATTGCACGATACTTAATTTAGTCCTAAAATTATTAATTGTACAAGTTTTTCCTAAATCTTTTGATGATTTACCAATTTAGTTTATTTGACAATTTGCCAACTTAATCATAAACCATTTAACAATTTGATAATATGATATTTTTGGCTAATTTTGACTAGAAATCATTGATGTAATAGACTAGTCCGCATTGGCTATCCTAAATGCCGTGACAGATGTTAACACCAATAATTTTGCAATTTTAAAAAATTCCAAATTTTTTATTGATTTTTCTCTCTTTTTTTGCTTTTTACATTAGGCCAGCAGGGCTACTGGATATTGGGCAAGGACGAGCGACCCTTGCGACAGCCTTATGTGGTCTGTGAGGGCTCAGCCAGGGCTTGCAAACCCTTGTTTGGATTTGGCAAGGGCTGTGGTCCTCGCTGTTCCTCATTTCTCGTTAGGGCTATGTGAAAAGAAAGGGAAAAAAGAAAAAGAAAAATCAATTCCAAAAAAAACTTATAAAATATCGTCTATATTAATGTCAGTCGTGCCACATAGGATAGTATTAGAATTTTCGGCTAAAATTTACTAGATACGTTGGCAAATTGTTAAAAATTCTATAATTAAATTAACAAATTGTCAAAATATTTATAACTAAATTGGCATAATTTAGAGGTTTAAGACTAAATTAGCCGCCAAATAATAGATTCGAAGCTGATCTGGCATAATTGAAAGATTTTGGATTGAATTGATTACGTACGATAGGTTTAGGACTTGTAGGAAACGGAATCCTGAAAAATCCATCAGAATTTACACTTGGCATAAAAGACAGATAAAGTAAAATATATGGGTTATTTCACTTTCGAACATAGTAATTATTATGTCATCATCTTAACACTCAGTTAAGGCGACATCTATATTTTAAGCTTGAGCTCTCGATTATCACCTGGATAATAAGTTTAAAAACCGTTTAATCTCTATTTATCACATAGAGTGAGTTAATCTCTTATTTGTTCGACATACTTTTTCAATTTTATATGTGCACTAAGCATTCAAATACATAAACATCAAACAAAAAGTATAGGCATTGTCGCGACCTAAATTTTGGGTGCACCACCTAGAATTAGGTTAATGGATTGCTAAGTCTAACTTAGCTCGGGCTCTCCCAAGCCCATACCAATTTTTGCGACTTAGGTTCAAGTTCTTAACATGCGATTGATTTTCAATTAGGAGTCGCCACTAATCTATTTTTGGTGGGTCGATTAGAAACCCAAGTAAAGTAACGGGAGATTTACTTTACTCCTACGAACCAAAGATTTAGGGTACGGGGACTTGGTTACACTAGATTTCTCTAATGCCCTTTCGGTACCATTATTTTATTTTCAAAAATGCTTTTGCAGGCAGCTTGGAATTGATTTTAAATCTATTTCCCTAACATGTGAGGTGATCATACGGGTGCGCAATCCATCAATTTAACACCCAAGAAAGCAATGAATAAATTGCAAACTTACCTCAAAACAACGAAAGCATCTGCGATGTTAGATTAAAATCCACATCAACAACCCTAGGTATGGTTTCTAATTAACACGTAACTTTTGTTTTGTTTTCACTTAATTGATGAAAATCATTCAATATGCAATGCAATATTAACTAAATGACCTAATTCAAATGACATGTAATTTCTAATTAAATGGGCCTAACAAAAATACTAAATGGCATGCATCTCAATGAATCTAACCCTAATGACATGCGCATGATGCTTTTTTTTGTATTTTATGAAAATTCGTAATTAAAATCACTAAAAATAAAAATCTAACTAAAGTGAAAACTAAAGTGAAATGTTATCTATCCAAATAGATCCTAACCATGCATTTTTAAAAAATAACTAACCTATCATGCAATCAATCCTAATCTACATGGAATGCAAATGCAATTTTTTTTTGTATTTTCCGGATAAGCAAAACAATTAAAAGATAAGCACCAAATCATCCACAGTCATCAAAGATATTATCCATCGTTCGAATTTGGAAACAATATCTAATCAAACCTGATTATTTCGCTAATAAAATCAATAAATTGATCTTAAGCCTTAAAGATCAAGATATCAATTTTATTCCCACGTGATTAATTATTTCATCTAAAGCCTTATAGATGGAATAAAAATCGGTGTGCGGTTGCGGATTAGGCAATAAACCCTAACCGGAAAGATGCCGATCATTCAAATATGCACGTAAGATATCGAAAGGCATGTATTAGGCAATAAAATATCGAAATCAAATTTGGATAAGATAATTACCTAATTTCGCAAATAATATTACCAAATTTGAACTCAACAGAATCAACTCAAAGATGACCAATAATGGTTAGTGGGCGAGATTCGGCGCAATGGTGCTTCTCGGTAAAGGATTGCCGTGATGGGGGTGTTCGTACAAGCAAGCGGGGATGGATGTTCACCAACGATGGACTCCCGCGTGAGGAATTATTATACTTCTCAGCAAGACCAAGGAAGCAGCGAAGCTCACGGTGTGGTAACTCTCGCTTGTGAAATCCACGCCTCGATAAAATTCGCACGCTTGATGAAAGTCAATAAATCTGCAAGAAAGAAGAATCGTGGATTAGAGTAACACTAGATTTGCTGGGCTTGGTGGTGACCAAAAGCCCACTAAGACTTCACTGCGGAGGCACTTGTGAATTTGCTGGATGTTGCTGAAGGTCACACCAAGTCACGATCTTCACGGGCCAGCCTGCAAATAATTCACCGAAGAATTCAAAGAATTTGAGCCAGGTTTGGTGACATGTCAACCGGAGCCATGCACGATGAAACACAGCGCTGCAAACGCTGCAAGAGGTGAAAGACAAAAGCTCGGTTGGAGTGGGTGACGCTCGATGGCTTCGGGGCACAACAAAATTATCGACGTTGGCTCGAGCTGTCGCGGTGGTTGGTGAGATTCTTGGTGTGTGGACGATCACCGGAAAAACCTACAAAAAGAAGAGCACGATGAACTCTATGAATTGAAGTGCGCCGAGAAACAAAGAAGGAACAATTTGTTGGCTTTTGCTAAGGAGCTTGTTCGCTGAATCTGCAGAATTGGCGTCGAGAAGGGCTCCGAAGTTCTCTGGGATGTTGAGGTGTCACGGGGATTGAGCGGACTGTGTGTCACAGCTTCTCTATTGCTCTCTCTCCCCGTAAGAGCTGCGGCAGCACTCCCTCTTCCTCATGTGAATTGTGGCCGTGTATTCAATATGTGTGGCCCCCCCTTTGAAACCCTACGCGAAAAGCCTTTTTATAGCCTGAGGATTAGGGTTTTAGTTTCCTTTTCAAATCAACATCCGCAAAGATTTCTTTTTCGCACGCAATATCACCTTTTTTTATTTTCCACATCTCCAGATTTTATCGCCTAAAGATAAGATTGCAACCCGATTTTCTTAAATTCCAAAATCCACCGTAATATCATTTCAAATCTCCATTTAGGTAATTTTTGTCATTAAAAGAAAACGGGCTCGGGCCAATTTACTTGCTCCGTGGGCTTAGTCCGGCTTGCCAAGTTAAAAGCTCAGAATCACTAATTCGAACCTACTCGACACCGGTCCAATAAATAAATGCAAAATATGCAAATTAAAATAAATGCACCTAAATCTATATGCTATGCAATTAATATATTTTTGTAGGGATAAAATTAACCCCTAATTTTTTAATGCAATAAATGACTAAGCGAGTCGCCAAAATTTAGGTGTCAACAGGCATTAATAATGAAAGACAACTTCATTAAATGTTAATACTTAGGGAAATTACAATATTCAGTACATCAGACTGTACGTAATCTTAGTGATTTTATATGGTTACAGAACACATCTCTAGGTATTAGCTTATCTATTATCATTCTATGCGTAGCTATATACTATAAGTTCATATCTTTTCATGAAACTATTTAAAAAAAAAATTATACTTGGTATCTATATGTTTGATTTTGTCATGATATTTTGGATCATTAGTGTACGCTATTACCGCTTGGCTATCATAATTAATCAATAATGAGTTTGCAGCATTCTTAACAACATATAAATGATCTAAAAATCTCTTAAGTCAAACACATTCTTGTATTGCTGTTGATAATGCCACGAATTTAGTTTCCATCGTAGACAAGGCTATACTCGTTTGTTTTTTACTGCTACAAGATAAGTCACCATTATTTAGTAAGAAAACAAATCTAAAGGTAAATTTCCTTTCATCTAAATCTCTTCCCCAATCAGTATCTAAGTAGCTTTTAAGCCGCAGATCATTTCCTTGATAACTCAGCGTATAATCAGCAGTTCCCTTCAGATACCTTATTATTCTTTTGACGGATTTCCTATATACTTGATCTGTATTGGATTTGTATCTACTTACCATTCCAACTGCAAAATATATGTCAGGTTTTTTACACATCAATAGCGTACATTAAGCTTCCAATAGCATTGGCATAAATAACACGTTGCATTTGTTCCTTCTCCTGTGGAGTCTTTAGACAAAATTTACGGCTCAATCTTTCACCTTTTGTAATAGGATATCTATGAGTTTACAGTCTTGTATATTGAATCGTTCAAGAACCTTGTTTATATCGGTCCCTTACGAAAGAGATAATGATTTTTTCAAATAATCCATTGAAATCTTAACTCCAAGAATGAATGTAGCGTCACTTATGTCTTTCGTCTCAAAGTTGGAAGATCGCCAATTCTTAACAGTATTTACAAACTCTATATTATTTACGGCAATTAATATATCATCAATATATAATGATGGGATCACAAATTGATCTTTAGATCTTTTGATATATACACAATGATTCTTATTAATCATTCTAAAATCATATGTTATTATGGCATTATGAAAATGTATATACTATTGTCTCGATGACTGCTTAAGGCTATATATTTATCTCAAAAGTCGACATACATTTTGTTCTTCACCTTTTGAAATGAAACCAGCAGGTTATTCTATATAAATTTCTTCTTCTAATTCTTCATTGAGAAAAGTAGTTTTTACATCCATTTGATATAATTCAAGATCCATATTAGCCACTATTACCAGGATGAGGCGAATTGAGGTAAATCTCACTATAGGAGAAAATGTTTCTTCATAATTAATTCACTCCTGTTGATTATACCCCTTCGCCATAAAGCGAACCTCATATCTCTCTATTAAGCCATCATTTTTACACTTTATTTTAAGAATCCATTTGTTCCAATGGCTTTACGTCTTAATAGAAGATCAACCAACTCCCAAACATAGTTTGACTTCATTGAATCCATTTTTTCTTCCATTACATGCATCCATTTTTCCTTATTAGGGCAATTTAGAGCCTCATTTATATTCCTTGGCTCATCTTCATCTTGTAGAGTAATTATGAAAGTTTCTCTTTCAAAATCAAAATGTCGATGGGGAATTCTTTTGTGATTTGTAGCCATACGAGAGATTATATAATTTGCACATTATTCTCTATTCTGTTGCTATTCGGATTAGATAATAACGATATCGTTCCATCAGGTGGTTGTAATTGAGAATGAGTCAAATTTAATTCCCTACTTCTTACATTGCTCGCGTTTGAACGAACTCCATTAAGTTCATTATATTGATCCAAGGTTTCAAATAGGGAGTAGTCCTCACCTATTTCGCCATTTTTAGGAAATTCATACTCTAAGAATATGACATTTCATGATTCAAATTCAGTTATACTCCCACTATCCTACTCACCTATAAACATATACCCTTTCGAGTGTTCTGAGTATTTTATGAAAATACTTTTTTACCTCTGAGATTGAATTTCCCATACTTATAAGAGGGTTCATGAGTATAGGTAACACAACCCCACGGTTTAAGAAAACTTAAGTCAGGTTTTCTACCTGTCCATAACTCATATAGAGTGGATGTAGCTGATTTGAAAGGCATACGGTCAAGTATATAGGTACCGATTAATAAAGCATCACCTTAAAAGGTGATAGGTAAGTTAGCATGCGTAATCATGGATATAATCATTTCCAATACGGTTATGTTTCTCATTTCCGCAACACATTTTGTTGAGAAGTATAGGAAATAGACAACCGTTTTTCTATTCATTTTTCATCAAATAAATTTCTAAACTCGTCAGATAAATATTCTTGACCTTAATCGGATCTTAATACTTTTAATTTCTTATCTAATTGATTTTCTACCAAGCTCATAAACTTCTTGAAATAACTCAATGCTTCAGATTTAAGAGATATCAAATAGAATGTCCAAATCGAGTATAATTATCTATAAACGTGATGAAATAAACAGCCTATGTCTTCCTCTCACATTCATTGGACCACAAATGTCAGAATGAATTAATTGTAAATGAAATTTAGCTCTTTTATTGTTTCCAAATTTAGCTCACATATAGACAAATCGCCTTTTTCAATGTTGTCCAACAAGCACTCTTTGACTAGTCTATTCATATGTTGTAGGCTAATATGACCAGGTTCAGCATGCCGCATATTCACATAATTATCCTATGAATTAGAAGACGTGAAGATGGAATAATAATTATTGACATTATTATAGTCAACATTCAAAGTAATAAAACCATTCAAAAAATCATAACAACTATAATAGTTTGTATCCAAATACAAATTCACACCATTATTATGGAAGTTTAAACTGAAACTAAGTTTAACCAACATTAACACAAATACTAAGTTCTGAGGAATCTCCGGAGTATATAATACATCATGTAGAAACGAAGTGCGTCCACCACGCATATTTAATTGTCAAATGCAAATCCCTTTTACTTCAGCTCTAGAATTGTTTCCTATATAAATCCATTTCGTTCCAATCAGTATTCGTTAGAATTCCACAAATGATTCTCTATTCTTCAGTATATGGTATGTTGCTCCCAAATCTACAGTCCACAAAAAATTAGATTCAGTTAAGAATACATAACTTGATACATAAGCAAAGTTATCAAGAATACAATGGCTGTTTACATTCTTTGACTCACGATAGTTGCGAGCATAGTAACCATTCTTGCCACTGTCGACAACTTCTTTACTCGATGACACTTTCTTCTCTCATGTTGGTCAACTTTTGGTTTCTTTCTCGAAGAGCTTGCTCCTTTACCTTTCCACCTTTTGAACGAATCAGGACGCTTGCACTTGAAGCTCGAAACCCCTTGTGAGTTAGAACCGGCATAATAAATTTCAGTTTTTGGCTTAGCCGCCAAGAGACAGTCCTCTTCTAGCTTAAGATGGCACATTGCATCCTCAAAGGTTTTAATGTTCTCATCGAGGGTCAAGTGCACCTTCATATGTTTACAACTATGAGGTAAAGAATAGATCACTGCCTACACTTGTTGCTTGTCAGTCAAAATGTGGCTAGCATCCTTTAGCTTATTAATCATGTTTGACATCTTTTGCAGATGTTGTTTCATGATCTGACTATGATAATTAGCTAATTCTATTTTTAACCTTTTAAATCTCGCCTTTTGTTCGTTTATTCTTGGGAATATATGCGTGCATACAGAACACATCATTCTTCTAGCAAAAAATGTAAAACAAAAGGGATTACGTATAATCTACAACGAACAAAATTGAAAAACACATTTTCCATTTTTTTTTGTGGTCAACAATCGATGGTTGGTCAGCGCCAGTCAACGAATGGTCAACGCCAATCAACAAATGACCGGGTTGGGTCAGTGGTTAGCTAGGTCAGTGAGGGGCAAAATAGTAATATCGATAAAAAACAAGGGCATAAACATAAAAACAACATATAAGGGCAAAATGATAATAATGCAAATAAAACAGGGGCAGAAGTGTAAAATCATGCTGTGCGTGTGTAGCTCACGCACGTGCGGTTACCGTGCATGTGCAGCGCATGTTGCACGCGCCAACAATGCCTGCTCTTTTCGGCTAGGCATAGGGACGCGTTTGATGGTCCCCGGCGGCGTGTCACCCGTTGTTTTTCTCGTCTCGACAAGAACCACGACCCTACACTAGAAAAAATTAAAAAGAGGGGCGAACAGAAGACGGGTGTCTGGATTTCCATCCCTAGGTGTTTGATGGCAACGTTTCTCAAAATTTCGACCAAAAAAAAATTATAAACATCAACAATGATCGAGAAACATGAACAACATCACTCTAATACCAATGTAGGAAATAGATTCCTGAAAAATGAACTAATACTCGAATGATTGAATACCGAAAAGAAATGCGGAAATGTGCCCATAGAATATGTAACACTGATTAAAAGGCATATCACGAAAATGGACATATTTTGTTTGTCACAGATTAAATACTCGTTGCAATCTCAGATGAATTGATTGAAACCCTTATAGTTTCATTCTTCGAGAGAGTTTACTATTGTCTCAAAAGGGGAAAAAAGAACATACCATTTCGTTTTGTTCAATTATTTACATTCTCCTTTTTCCTTTTCTTTTTATATATAGCAGTTAATTTTTACTGAAAAAATAATCGCTCTTCTTCTCTCATGGGCTCTTCCTTTATTGGTCGGGTTTGGTCCAACATAAACGGACAGACCTAACTTGGCCCATCAAATAAAAAACCCATAAGGACTTTTTGAGCAATATTCGCTCTTTGGCAAGATTGAAAAGTTGAATAAAGTGGCATTTGTATAATAGATTTAAAATTGATTGGATAATTTCTCCCAAAAATTCAAGACATTGCATGATATATTGTACCAATCACTAAATACGGCTGGTCATTGTGCTTTCTTTTATTCATTTCTTTTGGGCCTTCATACCTTTCTCAAGTTGGCCACACAAAGAAAATAAGTAGTCGTCCACTTTTATGTTATGATCATTCACGTAGACCTCAAAATTGGGAAAAGAAACCCTAATAGAAGCTATTAGGGAAAAATGTTAAAAAAGTCCTAAACCTTTTTTTGGTGCCAATTTAGTCCTAAACCTTTTTACTTAGTGCCGATTCAATCATTTCCGGCCAATTTTGGTCGGATTTTACTGACTGGATATCGGCTGGCTAACATGGATAACTTTAATAATATTTTAATATTTTTGAATTTTAATATTTTTCTTTTCTCCTTCCCCTCCTCCAGCCGGTCGTCGGACCTTGGCAACCGACTAGAGGCGACGGCCGGTAAGTCGACCTCGTCGGACCTCGCCAGCCACCTTGCTAGTGGCTGCAAGGGCGGCCTTGCGCTGGGTGGCGAGGCTCGCCCTCGCCGGATCCGGCGAGGGTCGAGCCTCGCAAGCACCGTCTAGGCCGCGAGGGCGACCTAGCACCGGGCTGGTGAGATCGAGCCTCGCCGGCCATGGGCAAGGCTCGACCCTCGCCAGATCCGGCAAGGGCAAGCCTCGCCGCCCAGCGCGAGGCCGCCCTCGCGGCCACTGGCGAGGTGGCCGGCGAGGTTCGGCGAGGTCGACCTCGCTGGCCGTCGCCTCTGGCCGGTTGCCAAGATCCGGCGATCGGCTGGAGGAGGGGAAGGAAAAAAGAAAAAGAAAAAGAAAAAATTCAATAATATTAAAATATTATTAAAAGTTGTCCACGTCAATACCGATCAAGCCACGTCAGCCGACCGTCGTCAAATCAGCAAAATCAGCAAAATCTAGCATTAAGTAAAAAAATTGGTGAGGGAAATGGACAAATACAAAAAGTTTAGGATTTTTCTAACAGCTTTCCGAAGCTATTATGTAAGTACAAAAGGTTTAGATTACATGGGGTGTGCGGTACTCAACAAGCACGAACCATCCAAAAAAGGTCAAGGACTAAATTGTTAGTTGTTGTGCATCATTTCAACCAAATGCAAAAAGTTTAGGATTTTTCTAACAGTTTTCCGAAGCTATTATGTTGAAGCTTTGGGTGCAACTAAGATCTTGCCATCATAGTCACGAGTCATATCCTCAATCGACGTGGTGTGCGGTACTCAACAAGCACGAACCATCCAAAGTACGAAGCCGTACATCAGAGCCAGCTCATACTCAATTTGACATTTCAATTGGACCTCCATAGTGTAAGGAAGTATCGATATTCTCCCTGAGAAAATCCGAGCATATAGATGATAGTGATCCAAGTATATGATAAGTCGTTGCAATTCTTTTAGTCCTATTTTGGATGGCTTGTCTTGATTGGATCGAGAAGGTGGACTTAATTTGCCAAAATGTCATTTATTTCAATACATTTGATGAATGGGGCAAAACATATGAAACATGTATAAGAATGGGAAACCAGAGTACTAACCTACAGAAAAAGAAAGGGCAACGTAGGGGAAATCCAAACTATTCCATGACCAATCAAAATTACAAGTGAAAGGTATATCCACCCCAATCTCACTTTTCCCTAATGAACATCAA
The DNA here is from genome assembly GCA_014182365.1 of Eucalyptus tenuipes. Lineage (NCBI taxonomy): Eukaryota > Viridiplantae > Streptophyta > Magnoliopsida > Myrtales > Myrtaceae > Eucalyptus > Eucalyptus tenuipes. The sequence goes on along the minus strand of CM024539.1, from coordinate 39,343,775 downwards.
CACGCTCGAATCCAGTTTCCCACGTGATTATTGACATTCCAATCCCTCATAAACTTAAGCCTGCATCAAACTTTCTCCTCCATGGATGACCCGTTGCCAATCTTTTCCATCTGCATCTTAGGTTTAAGGTTTTGTGGCTTGCACCAAGCTGCACAGACAAGATACACAACGAAATTTACTAGGCTCAGGACCGTTAGCAATCCGTAGAAGCAATCGAGCCTCCCATAATTGATGTTATCGGCCAACCATCCTTGTCCAGCACCGGTGCTCGTTGCCTTCTTCACGACGGAGACCAGGAAGCTACTGACGAAGAAGCCTAGTGATAAAGTCGTGAGGAAGAGCCCGGTGCTCATGGTCTTCATGCCCTTGGGCGATTGAGTTATGAAGAAGTCAAGCTGGCCCGTGTATATGAAAGCCTCGCCGGAGCCTACCAAGAAGAATTGTGGGATCAATAGGAACACGCTCACTGGCAGGGTGGTGGTAGTGCGGCCGACGGATGCGGCGACTGACAGTCTCTTGCGCTCGGTTATTGTGGCAGCTGCCATTCCTAAAGTTGAAAGAACCAGTCCGATTGCAATTCTTTGTAGATTGGAGAAACCTGTATTGAGAAATGCTTAGCATTGACAGATTTAAACTTTTTGCATGTTAAACAAAGTTACTTACGTTCACAAAAATGTTCGTATTCTGATGATCACTTCTCAATAATGCTTCATGAACCAACATTACTAGAAGGAAACAGAAATATCACGTGTACCTATGACTCATGCAATTGCAATGTGTGTGTGTATATATACCTGGTTTTCCTTTCCATTTCTTCCAAAAAGGCATGATAAACCGATCATAAACAGCAAGAGTGATCATAATAGCTGCCACGAAGAACACGGTGAGTGAGCCGGCTGGAATTTGAAAGCTCCCAATGGACCTTTCCATGGTTGAAGCTTGCTCCACCGAGAACGTGATCATCTGTGCGTATGTTGTCCAGAATATGATCGTCGTGGCCCAAACCGGAAGCAATCTTATCATCATCTTCACATCCTCCACTCTTGTCACCGAGCACAGCTTCCATGGATTTGGTGCAGAATTATGACCGTCTTTCATGAAGTCGCCTTCAGCGACAATGGCAGCCTTGTCCAGGCACCTGTAATCGAGACAAAGATAAGGAGTTGGATATTTTGATATGATCATAAAAATGACATGATTCAATAGATGTAAGGCTGTTGTCTCAGCAACATCTCTCCTTTCTTTAGAAGAGGAAAGAGTAAAGCTTCGCATGCTCGATATCAGGAGCAATGAGAGTGATTCTTGTGCAAGATAAGAAAAATAGCTAAAGAGAGACAAACAATAAATGAGAGCATGAATACGTACTGAAATTGATCAGTGTGATGAATCCTAGAGCCTTCAGGACCATCCTCGTATAGGCATCCAACATCGTACGGAACCTCCAAGCTCCTCTTCTTAATCGAAGCCGCCACAACTTGCATTATCTGCACAACGGGACTCCCCAAACACTTCTTGTACCTGTACCTCCTCGTCCCCGACAAGAACACGAGGATCGCGATGAACATCGCGACCGAGCAAGCCCCGTAGGAAATGCTCCGGCCGACCTCGTCCTGCACGTACACGAGCACGGTGACGGCAGTCAGGGTTCCCATGCTGATGAAGAGGAAGAACCGGTTGAAGAAATAGGCCATCTGGGCCTTTTCTTTTTCGTCCTTGTCGTCGAACTGGTCCGTCCCAAAGCCCGAGACGCTCGACTTGAGGCCGCCGGTGCCAAGGGCCACGAGGTAGAGGGCCAAGTAGAGGATCCCCATCTGGAGCCCATCTGCCTGCTCGCATGGGCGGGCAGGTAGGCACGGAGGTGGGCGAAGCCGGGGGAGCTTTGCTGATAGAGCTAGCGTGGCCGTGCCCTGTAGATAATTTGTGTGGGTAAAATAAAGGTTATCGATGACTTTAGGGAAAAAATGAAAAAAAATAAGAACCATCTAGAAATATTGTAATTTCTGGGTATATAACTTGATGATAGTTATATTTAAAATAAAGGTTATCGAACCGAAAAATGAAAAAAAGAGAGAAAAGAACTTTCAAGAAATATTTTAATTTCTGGGTATATAACTTGATGATAGTTATATTTAAAATAAAGGCGGGTTGAGAGTCTTAGGGTTTGGAAGCAAGATAAATGCAATTAAATGTTCACAAATTTCATAAGTATGCTCGAGGGCTAGAGACCGGTTTATAAAACCGACTGATGATAAGGTGACATGCTGGATACCTAATTGGTTATTTGCATGTACCGACCTATTTAAGTGTCCATTCATAATCTATCGCATTGCTTTATGAACCAATTTTGAAAACCCATTTGCTATCCCTAAGATTTCACCATTGACCTAAATTTGGAGTTAAATGTATGCTGTGGACCTACACTGAAGACGAATGAACCTGAACTGGGATAAAAGCAAGCTAGACAGATAGGCATTGTGATGGTTGTGCATGTAAAAATTAAATTGAGACCTACCAAAGTTTGGATGAGGGCAAAGATGGCGATGGTCCTATATCGGCCGAGAAAGGAGTCGGCGAGGAAGCCACCAAGCAAGCAGAGCAGGAAGGAGGTGCCCATGAAGTCGGTGACGATGTTGGCCGAGGTTGAGCTCGGCAAGTGCATGGTCCCGCCCAAATACGTCACTAGATTCACCGCTATTCCCATTGTCGACAGCCTCTCACATATCTCTATCCCTGTTATTCAATAATTTCAAATAAATTATACATCAAAATGATGACATCTTGATAAGTATGGGTATTGCACTCGTGATTTAAAGTGATAATCCTTATAAAAATACATTTATTATATGGTTAAATTGTGTAATAATCATAAATATAATTGAAAGATAGATAGTTGCTATACGGAATACTAAACTCTTGATTGGCTATTAAAGTGATAATTCTTATATTCCTTTTAGTTTTGACTTTTTGCAGTATTTTGGGAATTCTAATGATATCATCCTCTCAATGGATACGCTATAAATGTGGATATGTATATCAGAAATGTCAAAAGTTGTGTACGACATTTACTTTAGTGCGAAAAGTTTTTGCCGGCTCACTTAAGCGCCAAATTGAAAAAAGAAAAAAAGAAAAAGCGATCATCTAAGTGCCAATGGTGAGAAATTCCGACTAGATTGATTACGTGGCATTTGTAATTAAAATTATAATATGACTTGGCAAATTTTTAAAAACTCTAGTCCATGTGGCATTTCCACATGGCATGGTTGGCACTAAAGTGATCCCTTATAAATGATTGGCACTGAAGTGATCACTTTAAACAAAATTTAACATTTAAATGATCACTATTTACAGCTTTTAGACAACGTGTTTAGGGTTTATTTATTGATTAGGCACGTTGGTGAGCCATGCAGGATTGAAAAATTAACAAAATATAGCCGCGTCAGATTTTCAACGACTCAGATTAGAGTTGACACTTAAGTGATCCAAAAAGAACTTTTGGCACTAAAATGAGTGCCATATACAACTTTTGGTACTTTTAGTAAACTTATCCCCAATAAATGAAATCAAACAGTATATAAAGTATTGCCCTGCATAAACCAAATAGCTTAATAGTTATTACAGTTCTATTATCAATTATTGCAGTCTTATTCCACTAGGGGAACCAAATGGATTATAAATTCATTCAGGGTTAGGGTAGTTCATAAATAATCTGCCTTCTATGCGTTATTTATCTTTCACTTGTTATGCACATCTTACTAATGCAACATTTATAACCGAATGAAAGTAAAAATAAAAAATGAAACTTAGAAAATCTCGTTTTTATAGAAGGGTGAAACCTAGCCCAAGTTAAATGAAGAAGGAGAAGAGCAAAAGAAAGGATAACTAATAGAATAAACTAATATAAGAATCACATGAAGAGAAATATATAGGACATCTTAAAAAGCTGAAACAACAGGGGGGAATCAGAGATGGAATTCTGAAGCCCCTCATGAATTATCGCACCAATATCAGCAGAATATCTGCAAATATCCAGTGAGCGTGATCTCATCCCTCCTCCTCATAAAGGAAAACGACGCGGCTCAATCCTATACTACATCATCACTAAGAAAGTGTGTGGACTGGAACTTCGTATGCCATGTGACAAGTCCCACCAATTTTTTGTGCGCCGTGTCAAGGTGCGCGTTAATCGTCTCCAGTTCCTTGAATATGCATTTTGAGGGAAGATACATGCATACACGAAAATAAAAAGTGGGGAGTAAAAGGGCAGACCAAGAATGAGAGCAGCAGGAACCCAACCACCCGTTTTGGACCTGTCTGCAGGGAACCCTTTGTAGTCCACAGCATCCGAAACTGCCCAACTCATCTTCTCCTCCTGAAAAGTATAACTGTTAAGGATTTCTATCGTTCTTTTCATAGTTGGATGACGAAAGTCTAGGAGAATCAAGGAGGGATCGCTTCACCCACCATTGCAAAAAGTTGATAGGGCTAGAATGGATTGAAAGACAACAGAACAAGAGGGATTGGTTTTGGTTCTTGTCCTGTGTGCGCACACTTTCACAAACATCCTTGGGAGCTTTGTCCTTTTATAGGCAAAGAGAGGGTCGGACTCTCTCAGCACATGTTCACCCCATTCCAAAAGGAAAAAAGAAAAAGGATAGGTGAACCTCCACCGAGGAATGGAGACAGATCATTGCTTGTCGCTCCTCATAAAGGTAGGGATTATTTATCACGATCTCTTTTGAGGGGAAGCTTCTAGGGAGTAGGGATTGGCGGATTTGTAAACAACTTTTTTTAGGGTTTTTTGCAAGGCGATATTTGGTACAGCATTCAAAAGTGGGGAGATTTGCTTATTAATTTATTCATTACTTGAAAAAGGTGATGGCGATTGAGGAGGATGTATCTCAGAGATGGAGCAGAAACAAGGGGAATCTTGAACATGGGATTGTAACAGAGCTCCCATTCGTTTTCTATCTTTTCGCGGTGCGAGTTATGCTGAAGTTTTGGCCAAGGATGGAGATGGTGAACCACAGTCTGTACGTACTCTCTGGAGGGGGAGCTTTTGTAGTGGTTTTGTTACCCCACCAAAGGTGGCCGAGTCTGTGCGACTCTAAGCGGAGCTCGTTTTGTACCATATAAATAGAAATGAGTTTTTTTGGAAAAAAATAATCCAAAAAAGTCATAAAATATATATACAGATCATAATTATATTTTAGATTTTTTTTTTCAATTCGTCCAATTGAATCTCAAATCTTCTTTTGCAATCAAGTCTTGGACTTTTGTTTAGTGGTGTTATTTTAGGTTGATACGTTAATAATATTCGAATATCATGAGAGTTGTTATTTGTCGTTATTTATTGAAATGACTTGATTGAGTTTTCTTGAAAATTTTTGAGGTCTGAATGCGCTCATTGAATGACTTTTATTGAATGATGTACAAAGAATTTGGGACTTCTAGAGACATTTCTTGGTGATTCTTGATGACTAAAACCAGAAACGTGCATTTGTGTAGCCATATGCAATATAGAGAGGGAGGCTCTCTCCCTTTCTCCACATGGAAGTACTAATCAAGGGTTCCGGCCCACGGTCCGATCCGGTTTTTACTGAACAACTGGAGTGGTCAAGAATTGGTCAAATCCGACGTTGACCCAGTTCAATTAGAGTTAAACCCGATGGACCGGTCAATTGAACCGAAGTTGACTGTATCGTTGACCCTTCATTAGCTTTGAAGAAGCTAGAACGTTTCATAGATCGGCCAAGATTTACAAAAGCGGTCGAGGACAAAAGGATCTTACGATGAATTTCCTATTTTTGTGGCCATATTAAATACGTCAATCAATTATAGCTATAGTCCTAGGAACCTAGGAGGGGATGTGAGAACTGTAACTTGTAAGGGAGAGTGAGCCAGAGAAAATTACCTAAATATATATTTTTATATAAACTTGATCAATGTCGGGATAGAGAATTAAATGCATGGTATATATTAGATGAACAAGATTAATAAAATTGCAAGCCACTCAAATTGGCTCAGTGTCTTTCATAATGTCACTCTCACATGACTATTTCCTCTTCTTTGGTAGAAACTTTGACGGGCCATTGATTCAATATTACTCATGATTACACAATTCCAAAATCAATGTTACTATCTTCGTATCCATCGTCCACTTTCACAAATTTCTTCCAAGCCCTCTCCATCAACTTTGAAGATTCTTCTTTCCCTCGTACCAATTAATTGTTAATGATGAAGGTATTGGAATTGTCGATTCAACGTATTCTACATAATGCCATGTCATTATCCCACGGCTTTTCCTTCTCCTTATCAAGCGAGATTTGTATGCACTCGATATATGTGAACCCCGTTCCATCTTAGTGAAAACCATATTTGAAAACGTCAAAGCGTCATAATCACAACATTCGTCAAATCACCATTCAAAATCTTCATCATTTGCATATCAAACCAGTAAATCCTAGGATTGGTGATCAAGTTATCGAATTATTTAGCCATTGGTCAAATCGTTCACCACACGACTAAAGATACGAGCGGTGTAGAATTCACTTAGTCGTCTAATCAGCAATCAAGTCATAAGCCAATTGGACATAGAATATGCAAATCATCTTACATTTAATCCTTGGACACAAAAAGTAATCATTAATCACGGGATCCATATCATTGAATGATTAAGATAAAGTGTGCTCACTTGCTCCGGACACATACAAGAATTTTTCCTCTCTATTGCTCCTCCAAAGATACTATGGACTTGGGTTAATGAGTGTCGTGATGAAGTTAAGCTTATTATTATTATTTCTTTTTGTATCAAATAATATTGCACAACTTACATCCAAAGGTGATCCAATCAACTTATCTAGTCAATTATGATACACAACCCCAATCACACACTAGGATAACTCTCTAATTAAAGGAGAACGATTGAGTCCACTAGATGAAAATGAACCATGCAAGCAATTGGTGGAGGAGATTAAATTAGAAGTTGACCCATCATTACTTGGGACATGAGTGTGGAGTAGGGTCGTGTAAGCGATATGCGCACAATCGAATATTACAGAGTTTAGGTTAAGTCAAGTCATCTAAAGGTTATGGCCTTAACAAAATGCCATCACGTTTGGAAAGAATCATATATGCTGATCCATAATCCTAATCGTCTCTCCCTTTCCCTTGCTGCCCCATCTCTCTCTCTACTCCAAGCACCACCACTCATGGTTTGCCCGTTTTCGCCGCCTTAGGCTCACCATTAGTCGCGGTTGCCACCACATATCTCTCTCTCTCCATGCATTTGTGTGTCCACAACACAACATAGGAGGTCATAATTATTAGCGACCGTTTAGTTATAGGAATACAATTTACGGTCTCGTGAGGCCAACGACCTCCAGTTCATAAAATGATCAGAACACACGGCATTTTGAAAGCACAGTTACTCTGTATTGCACAGTAAGTGTAGTGCGGAATTGTGGATTTCAAATGAAATCCGTGCATTCATGGGCTTTATGCAATAGGATCAGTCCGAATAAATAGTTCCCGCTGTCTATTCTAAATTCAAACTTCCGTGAAAGTAAATGGAATCTTGCGTACCCATGCTTGACATTCATTTCAGCGTCTAAGCCGCTTCAACATTGTTTAAAACCCAAAAGATAATTGACACCGCCTCACATGGAAGATAAAGTTCCCTTCTCTTTCATTGGTCAACCATAACCATAGGTTTCTATTTGTTATGGGCCAAGCATAGAAATAATGTTTGATGGGACAAGGATGGGTAGCTTTATTAGGGCGGGCAATAACGAGTGAATGGGAGTCAGCTCAAAGCAGAGGCGCCACTAAACCAATCGGTTGGCTAGATTCTTTCTCCAGATGTGGTCGGGGGAAGTCGACCCATCCGCTGAAACACAACACACGAAGTCGGTAGTCAAGGGAGTTTGACAAACAGGCCTCCGTCGCCACATGTGCACTGCGCGTGCGGATGAGGAGGAGCTCCCTTTTTGCAGCACTTGGCGCGAGCGGGGTCAATAATAGAACGCACCTGCGCAGGGACCAGCAGACAGGGGGCATTAGGGATGATCATGCCCGCCGCCCATGGCACTAATGGCGACACGCAACATGCGAACTGAGAAACCAGTAAGCTGCTCCATCTCCATCTCTATCTCCACGTCCACAAAACTAGGTGAAGGGGTGACCCACGTCAACCCCGCACTCCCCCTTCCATCTGTACAACCTGCTGCCACAGCTGCCCCCGCCCACCTCTCCCCCTATTTGCAGAATCTTACTTGTAAACTTTGACATAACATCCCACCCTCCTTTCTTCTGGTTTTGAACAACCTACTTTGACTTCGAGAGTTTGATATGGCAGCATGGATCCGATCATCCCCATTTTAATTTACTCTTCTTAATTTTTTCGGTTCTTTATTTGACACTTGACGCATGGAGTTCCACATATTATTCTTCATAAGACTATAAAAGGGTTTAAGATTCTTTGCAGCTGCAACAAATGCAAAAACTCTAAAGTAAGCAACTACTTATTGTTAGATTTATTTCTCTTTCCATTCAGTTCTAGAGTTCAAGAGGATGGTAAGAATTGGGAACTTGTACGATAACTTGTCTTCTATATTGAACCATGTAGTAGTACATTGGTCCCTGCAAGTTTGAGTGCTATGCTGGTGGGAAGACCAAGAAGCCGTATTCTTGCATATACATTGAGAATGGCAAGACCATCGACCAAATTTGTCAAGAGTCAAGGGCCGTTCGGACAGATATGCTTTTTGATCAACTTTCGAAAATCGGAGCTTCCGCTTTTGGTTGGCCAAGCTTTAATAATTGGAAAGGTCATTCTAATCTCGACTCCTCTCCAGCGACACCTCCCCGATTAAGATGTTGCTTAAGCCTTTGCAGTAAGTTGCGTATCATTGCAAGAGAGATCGATTTGGTTGCATTTAGCAAGTCATTTCGTTTTACAGAGTGTCCAAAATATCGGTCAACTTTGCTTCACTTCGGTGAAATAAAAATTTGCTGGTGCAAACTTTGTTCTCCTCCTCGATTCAGTTTGCATGTCAATCATGAGTGCAGAAAAGCAAAAGAATTTTTATTTTGATAAAGTGCTGCATCGATGTGAAAGCTTAGTTTCCTTGTAGTGTTATATTGTGGACGTCGAAAAAAGCTGCGGATAAGGATATCTCAGCCAGGTATAATTACCCATGTACACTATGCTACTAAAGTATGACTAGTAGTATCGTCTGACGCCCTCAGCAGAAAATTGAAATGTAGTTAGAACATCTAGCTCGCAATTGACTTCCTGTGAGGGCAAGAAGGGAGGAGGATAGAATTGTACCATTACCTTCTTCAGAGAAATATTTGCCGTCAGACCCCAGAGTCTCTAACAAATTGTCAAAGGCAGAAGGCTCTTTATAAATTGCTTCTTCGTCGTTATCCACGTTACTGAGTTCCGCGGCAAGTGATGGCAGTGCAAAATTATTTTACGGTGAAATATTCAATTAATTTACAACCATTTGACTTAAGCTTTACTGCGAGATCAACTAACTGATCCTCAGGTATGCCGGCCCCTGATCTCATGTCAGGCATTGTAATTTCAGACAGAATCATCAAGTAAGAGATATCCTGATAAACGTAATTTCTGCAACTAAAATCTCATTTGAAGTGCAATGTATTCTACTAAGGCTTCATGAGATGACCATAGAGAAGTGTCGTAGACATCTAGAGAAGCGCTTGAAATTAAATGATAAAGAATGTCAAAGAAGAAAAGACCAGTAGTTGACTGAATACACGATAAATAGTTTGATAATGAACACTTCCAAAGATGTTTATCCATATATATTACAGTAAGAAAGCTGCGTTGACATGCCTGCAGGATCAGGAGATATCCCTTCTGGAGTATGCGTTCTTCAATCTTCTGCTTCTTTCTCGCAATCCCACAATGTTCACATATCACAGGGGTCTTGGGTTTCTTAAATCCTGCTTTACCGAACAAAGTTCAGCTTCGCTGCAAAGAACTTGACAACACACATCTAAAAGGAAAACTAAGAAATGTGAGTAAAGCAAAATGGAGAGTAACAACCCGAAAGGAAAATAATGTAATGCAAATAGTAGGCCCCGTTTGGTTCGGCTTTCCCAAGGGACTTTGGGCTCCAAAAGCCCATTGGGAAAAATATTTTGCGTTTGGTTCACACTTTTAAGTCTCCATTTGCCAAATGCTAGCATTTTTGGAATGCTAGTTTATGGTTTAATGAATTTTTTTCTTTCCAATATTACCCTTACTGATAATCACATTTTCCTCTTTTGTCCTCGAAAGTTACTGTTCATCGTCTTCTTCCTTCTTCCTCGCGAAGCTCAGCCCTGGTGGCGGCGCTTAGTCATGAGCGACTAGATCTGGCCGCTTGGGGGCTAGGCCGCCGGAAGCCTCGCCTGAGGTTGCGCAACCTTGGGCGAGGTGGCTGGAGGTCGGGCGACCTCGGGCGTCGCCTGGGTCGTGCGACCCAAGCGCCGCCGCCTAAGGCCGCTCGACCTCAAGCGATGCCGTGGGTAAAGCCGAGGTCGTGCGACCCCGGCGACGTTGCCCGAGGTCGTGCGGCCTCAAGCGGCGTCGCCACGGGGCCACGTGACTCGGGCGGCGTCGCCGGGTCGCACGACCTCAGGCTTTACCCAGGGCGTTGCCTGAGGTCGAGCCGCCTCCCCCCACCGCCATTGCCTCCCGCCACTGCCATCGCCACCCACCGCCACTAGCCACCTCCCTACCACCACCACCACCACCACTATTGAGCAGAGCTACATCTCCTCCTTCATTTTCTTTTCTTTTCTTTTCTTTTTTTCCTTTTTCTTTTCACCCTAAAGCTATTTGCAAAATATACACAAAAATGAGTTTCCAAACACACTAGCATTCACAAAATGCCCATTCATTCAAATTTACTTGGGAAAATGGCTTTACATTTCCCCAAAGTTGAACCAAACGGGCCTAATTGCTATCCATAACTTATCGAAACCTTCTCTTGGATAAGCTGCTCTAAGCAATGAACTTATCTTAAATACAAATTATAACCAACTATAAGGCAAATCATGTTAAGCATATAAACGAAAAAATAGCCAGAGAAATGTACCATGCTTATGGAGATTTCCCTTGCCCATAGGATTAGAAAGACGCGTCCAATCACTGACAGATGCAAAAAGAGTTTCAGTTGAATTTTACCAACGGCGAACTATTTTTTTCAGAAAACAACACATTGGTAATAAATTGAAATTCCCAATCTCAACCTTGAGGGTGGATAGGCTAGCATAAACTTATGCCAAAAGAAATATAATGGACTTCCCATAGTATGAAGTGAATTAAAAATCATAACATCCTCATCCAAAATGCGGTCGATTTCCAGTAAGGTGATTTCTTTTCCTTGTGTTAAGAAAAGAAATCCTTTCATCCATTTGGCGACCATTGAAATCAGATAGATGAAGCAGATTGTTCTGCGAATGTCTTAGTTCATTTTACTTCCTTGGTGCTCTAGATTATTTATCCGTCATGATTAGCATTGCCGTAAATATTGTCATTAGGCTCCAATTGTTCCTAGGAAATGCGTTATGAAAAAAATGGCCTTCTTAATAGTTGCCTCTGATACTAATTTCTTTTAACATCAATTATATAACTCACGAGTTCCTCAGTACTACTTTTAGTACTATAGTCATGATACTATACAAGCATGGGACTTGTCCTTTTCAGTTAAAGTAATGAACTAAGCAACCCCTTCACTTTCTAAGCTATTACCACATGCTAATTGTCTACCAACAATGCACATAAGCTGGAGAAACCATGATAGGAACAATCTTTTAAAGTGCTGATTTTTTCTCGAGAAGTAGTAGTAGGACATGGTATTTGAACAAGTTATTGGGAAGTGCACGCCATTGGAGACATATGGCTGGTTGTCTTCGAGGAATGGCTATGTGATATGGCGGGGTAAGTACATTATTAGTGTCAAAAGTTGTGTACAACGCTCACTTTGGTGCCAAAAGTTTAATTTGGATCACTTAAGTACCAAAAAGTTTGAAAAACGATTATTTTAGTGTCAACTCCAATCAGATTGACCGGAATCCGACGTGGCATTTTCTTATTAATTTTTGAAGCTGATGTGGCTTGCCAAAGAGTATAGTCAGCATCTAAACCACAAAACGACGTCGTTTGGCGTCTTTTCCCTAAGTCAAAACCCTAAATCCCCAAATTGAGAGAGAGAGAGAGAGAGAGAGAGAGAGAGAGAGAGAAGGCATGGTAGGGCTTCCCCGTCGTCTTCTTCCCCGAAGAACAACACCAGCACCAGCCACTCCTTGAGCATAGCCTAATCCACCATCTCCATTTGCGCCCTCCTTATTTCCCTTGCCCTCCTCATCTTCTCTCTCTCTCTCCACCTTTGACCCCCTTTCTTTCTCCTCCTCATCCGTCCTTGCCTCCTATTCTTGTCACGCTCCGATCCTCCGAGCACGTGCCCATCCCTTTGCGGTCGATCTAATAGCGACGTCTCAGGACGCATTGCCGACCCATTCATTTTTAAATGCACATGCGGAAGCGAATATTTAATTCTTAGACAACAACAAGATGTAATAGAAAAGTAGGGCCACAAATTTTTGAAAACCACAACACACTTCTATACATATCAAAACAAGTCATTTACAATACTAGCCGATCTATACATAAGGTTTGCAAAACGGGAGGGGGGTAGAGGCTATAGATCCTCTAATCAGTCGAGTCTTCGACTGAATACTTCGGGGTCCCTAGCTCCGACGGACTTGGGTCCACCATTGAACCACCTGGCGGGTCGGCCGTGCCTTTCCCAAAAGCAATCTCCTGCACATACATAGGGACCTCAGACTCTGGTATAGAACATTCTCTCTATCCGTTCCACTCCTGGCGGTACCATAATCTGTATTGATGGGGTACCTTATGGGGTAGACCCGCATCAACCCAGACCACGGACCTCAACAGCTCATACACCCATCCGCTAGGGTTTCCATGCAGCAGAATAAAACACTTATGCTCAACGACCTTCTTCGGCTGTCCAAAATGCTCGGGAGGAGCTGCCATCTAAGGACCTGTAAATGTTATCCCACAACGAGGTGAGACAATGTCTCAGCAAGTTCACCCTCTAAGACCCGATTAAAAAGAAAATACGCCCCAAGGGCTGCCTTAACACAAACACGAGTCAAAGGACTTACCTTTGCCTCAGTCCCTTCTTGCAGGTTAGTAAGATTCATAAATTCAATGAATCACTTCAACACATCAAAGCATCAAATTAGATCGAGTCATCGATCAATCGACTCAGTCGATTCTATGTCATCAGGACCATCTCTCGGTCAATCCAAACAACACTATCTATAAAGTACGATCTCATCAAGGATTGCTCACCCTAAGCTGAATATAGATAGGGAATGCTCGCCAAAAGCTGATAACAACGTATACTGCTCACTCTAAGCTGATATATTGAAACCCTCAGGCTGATATAGTATACAGCTAATGCTCACCAAAGCTGTGCGATACTTAATTGCTCACCGAAGCTGTGCGATACTTAGGGTATACTACTCACTCTAAGCTGATGTATAAAGCTCGCAGGCTGATACAGTATACCATTCTAATCAATCCACCACTTCACCATTTTTATCATACCCGATAAAAATAATCGTGTGTGGGTACACGATCGGCCTCAACCAAAAATATAATATCTTTACTTCACAAATTCCCACTAATTATATAGTCGATAAAAATCTTTTTGGCATTGTAAACCGACGCCCGGTGATTTTCTAATTAAATTACTGAAATTATTAAATTTTGGGATAAATACCCAAAATTGCAAATCACACTCAATTTGCACAATCCATCACTCAATTAAATAAACAAATCATACCATTGCAATCAGCATAAAATTCCGGTCACCGGTTATCCCGGTCTAATTTTTGGAAAATAATAATTAATTAAATAATTTGAAAAATTAATTATTAAATACCAGTAAATAGCAAAAATGCACACTTAGGCCATAAAAGCCTAATTAGAAGCCGAGACAGGCCCATAAAATTTTCAAACCTGTCTAAATAAATATTACGATCTATCTATTCGTTAATTGCACTAATCTAACCACCTAATATGCAATATCGAACGATTAAATTGCTAATATATTCTAACTATCCACCTAATCTATACTTAACTTAAACTAATAAACCCTAAAGCATAATTAACTTCCTAAGCAGAGATTAGTGAGTAAACTCACTTGATTAACAATCCAACGGGCTCACTTCAACGTGGACGCGAAGGCGGTCCACAAACTCCAAAGCGGGTGCACATTTTGAGGTCTAGAAGGGCACCAAAGAGGGCCAAACAGGTGAGCTGCAAACCCAGAAATTTCGGTGCTGTTTGGTGGGTGAAGAAGGAGCTGAGCGGTTGGTTGGGCAAGCAAGGATCGGCGGAGGTAGCAGCGGCTAACCGGGTGACTCTAGAGCTCGGCGACGGTGAACGATGGCTGGACGGCGCACGTACAGGCGTGAGACAGCAAGCAGGGACGGGGACAACGGCGCTCGAACGCCTGGACAGGTGGAATCGGGATGGCGACCAGTGGGGCTCGGGCGCGACTTCGGCTAATAGCGACGGCGACGCGGGGTCTTCCAGGTGGCTTGGCGGGTGTCGACGGTGAGGGGGAGGGCTTGGCTTGGTTTGTCTTGGATTTTTGAGGTCTTCAAGCTACTGGAATGGGGGGTTGGTCGACCAGATGGGAAGGGAAGAAGGGGGGAAACAACTTGGCTTGGAGGGGGCCCCATTGGTCTCCCTCTCTATCCATGTGTCCCCTTGGTTGACCCCACCTTGTCGAGCTGGTTTCCTCAGTACTTTGCAGCCACAAGACTTCCTCTAGAAGCTAATGAAAAGGTCCAAAGGTGGTGTCCATTGTGGAGCTACAAAATTTGAAGATCTACCCACCAAATTGGATCAATCCTCCTCCAATTGAAGTCAATTCTGGCCCTGTTAAATCCACCAACGTATCTTTGATCAAATTGGTATTTTTCCTCATCAATAAAACCTACTTGTATCCCAATTTCGTGATAAAAAACGGTCATCGAAATTTCCCGGACAAAAACGGCTTTACTTTGAAATTTCACCAAAAATCTCGGTTGGTAAAAAAATCTTCGGAGGATGAGTCAACATTCCTAAAATGACTTGTGACATGATAGAATTTTCAATTTCTGAAATGAATTCAAATTCGTGGTTAGTTTCGATCTAGCGCGATTTTAGCGTGACCTAGGCTACCGGGTAGCTTTCGAAAATTTTTAGTGCAAATGATCCGTGATCGATTTTCTTCGAGCCACAATGAACCTCTTCGACACATTGGCGACTCTCGGTGGTCGTGAAAATCTCGAGGTTTCAAATACGGACACAGGGTACCAAAACGATAGAAAAATCAGTCTAGTGCCGGTCGATGAGAATTTTGCAAATTGGTGGAATAACCCATGTTTAGCCACACATCTCAGTTGAACCGACCTATCTCTAATCTCTAATCGATCTTTACTGTGCCGTAATGATCTTTGTAGATGAGCACGGTCGAGAAGTCGATTCTTGGTTGAATTTTCAAGTTTATTACATTAAAATCCCTTAATGACTTCCTCCGATGGTCTAGTTATCTCAGGAGTGATCAGCTCTGAGAATAGCACTATAGGCGCGTCGATGAAAGACCCGATTTATTTAATTGAAGACAGAATTGAAATTTCGGGATGTCACAATTCTTTCCGTCACTTCTCGCCCGAGAAACAACCTCAACCTCTCCTTGCTCACCTAGTCGAGCAACTATGACAGAGGCCGAGCGACGGTGGCCAAGCGAGCTAGGTCGGCGTTGGGCGAGGATCGATAAAAAAACCCCAATTTCAATCCCATATGAGCTGTGTGGCTTCATTTTTGTGAGGCCATCCACCTATGATAGCAAAACGACGTTTTCTTAAGGAGGACGGAAAATGATGTTGTTTAAAAGCCATATTGGTTTTTTTTTTTTTTAAAAATAAATAAAAGCCATGTAATCATTTTGGCCGGAATCTCTTGCCGGTGGCACCAAAGTGATCATTTTTCCTCCGATTTGGTACTTAAGGGCCTGCTTGTTTGTGTTATTTTTCTGTTCCCCGGAACACAATTTTTGTTCTTTTGTTTCGGGGAATAAAAAAAAAATACAGTAAAACACGTTTGTTTACACTTTTGTTCGTGGGAACAAAAAATCTATTTTTTTGTTCCGGGAAACAAATTTGGAGTAGAAACAAGAAATAAGAAAAACTTGTTTTTTGTCCCCGGGAACACTTCCGAGAAACAATTTTTCTCTCTCCTATTTTTTCTTTCTCTTTCTTTTCTTCTTCTTTTTTTTTTTTGGCTGGTCGCCGGCCTCGGCCATGGCTGGTGACGTCGGCGATCGGTCGTTGAGGGCGGCAACCTCACTGGAGCGTCGCAGGCTCCTGGCGAGGCTCGGCCTCGCCGGGCCACCGCCAGGCGACGCCGACCTAGTGGTGGTCGAGGCCGAGCCTCGCCGGTGGCTAGGAGAGCTCGGCCTCACCGGATCCGGGTGAGCTTGAGCTCGCCTAGCCTCGCCGGGGCCAGGGGCCGGTGAGGCTAGCCATGGCTACGCGAGGCCGCTAGCCCTCGTCGGGAAAAAGGAAAAAGGAAAAAGGAAAAAGGAAAAAGGAAAAAGGAAAAAGAAAAAAGAAAAAAGAAAAAAGAAAATAAAAATATTAAAAATTTTAAAAGAAACAAAAAAAATTATACAAGTTTACCAAACGTGTTTCTGTTCTTTTTTTATTTCAAGAACGGAAATTTTGTGTAGTTATCAAACGCGTTCTTCTGTTCAAAAATTGTTCCAGGGAATAGAACTATTTTGTTCCCTGAAATAATTTTTGAACAAAAATGTTGCCAAATACACCCTAAGTGATCCGACAGAAACTTTTGGTACCAAAATGATCGTCGTACACAACTTTTGGTACTAATAGTGTACTTCCCCCGTGATATGGCCTAAGCGAGATCTATATATGACACCTTAAGCTAACGAATTTATAAATGGGTTAAGCAAAACCAATGTGATCTACGTCAACTTGAACACTAACTACGTGTCTTGTGAAAGAATTGCACCACCAAAGCCAGCCCTACCGATCTTTGCACAAATTAAGCATGCATAGTCTTACAATGATTGGATCGGATAAAAGTATATTCGAGGGGAAGCCCGTATATGGCTAGACCAACGATAAGATGACAATAAGCTGATTTGAACGCATGAAATGACGACCATCAATATTTAGCTTATTCAAATTTAATAGCTCGGACTGAGTCGGTAGCTCAATATTGATTAGGTCCAGGATCTCTTATTGAATTGTTCATTCAATGAGTATTCTCAATATATTGCCTAGAAGAAAATTTAAACATCCATGCTCTTGAGCACGAGATTTATCCTCTTGCATGTCTTACCATTTCACCACCATAAACTGTGCAAAGTTAAGCAAACTTAGAGAAATTCTCTTGTAACAATGCTAGAGCTTCAATGTAAAGGCGAGGGAGAGAAGGAGGGAGATGATGCAAATGCGACAGAAAGTTATAGCTCTTATTTGTTATATTAATACCCAGTATCATTAAAAATAGTACGCTAAGTCATGTGATTGATTGTAATCGGATTTCCAACCAAGTTGACCATAATAATATTTTGTGGAATTATATCATTAAAAATAATACGCTAAGTCATGTGATTGATTGTAATCAGGCTTCCAACCAAGTTGACCATAATAATATTTTATGGAATGATTGATTGATTAAATAGCACGTATATGACATGTATGCGACACGCATATTGATTTAGCAAATAATGTAACTTTTTCCTCCTCTCGCGAGTGTATGCTCGAACCAAGGAGATACTAAAATAGATGCTCATGTGAATAAGTCTACGAGAATGCGTAAAAAGTCATTAGATACATATGGAAGATGAGAACGATAATATTCAAAGAATACGAAAAGTATATTTCTCATAAGAAAGTCGAAATGCATCGTGTACCACCTCTTGTGCGGAGCACACGTTCTTTTCTTTGTTAAATTATTCTGCTTTAATTATTATTCATTTCCACATCCTCTGCATTTGAAACATCATATGTTAATGCTAAAAATCAAGCAACAGTACTTGTTAGCAGAGTAAAGAAGAAACCAATGCATTATGTTTTCTTACATAATAAATATGATGTTACTAATGAAAAGGTGAGGTGAGAGAAAACACAAAGCATGTGAAAACAATAATGCATTGAACCTTTTCTTTTCTAGGAAAAAACAGCCTATGTGTCGATCTATTTATTAATAAGCCAGATGGGAAAAAAAATAGAGCTTCTGGTCAAATTAAATAATATTAGCGCAAAGGAAAGGGGAAAAAATAGACCTTATGTTTATTAATTCATTGCAGCATCGGAACCGAGTCAAAGAGGAACGATTCAATGACCTTACATTTAGTGAGAAGAAAGAGAGGAAAAGAGAGGGAACTCCCCCTTCCATTAGTTTTGGCAATATATCATTAATTGTCAACAATCCTCTTTCGACATCTTTTTTGGTAGTATATCATCAATTGTCACCAATCCTCTTATTTGACATCCTTTCCTGGCATTGTAAGTCACTTAGATGGATTGGATAAAGTCACTTAGATGGACTGGATAAGGGTCACTAATTCAAATGCATCTTTTTTGATAGTGTCGGGGAAACGGGATTCCCAAAAACAGGGATTCGACACAGAATCAAACCCTAATAGAAACAACGAAGCGGAAGCAAGCCCAGTAAAACATGAATCACCGATCCTAAGGCACATCACATAATCGAACGTACCTTATTTCCATAGACTAAACACCGGTGTTGCAACACGAGGAAGAAATCACGCTGTTCTTCAGGGGATAATCTTGTTTTGTTCTTTGGGAGAAAAAACGATATGAGAGGACATAACTTCTGAGAGAACGTAATCTCTCTTTCACAAAATAAGTAACTTCTTATCTCAGATAACCGCCTCTCTGATTTTCCTTTATTTTTAATAACTTCCTCCATGGGCCCTCAACTCACGGGTCGGGCCTTTTGGGCCCAACATGAGCGGACGCGCCAACTTAGGCCCATCAAAAGGAAAAAATCCATCATCTCCCACTCGCACATGGTGGGCCAAAACCAACATGGGCGGACGGGCCCTACTTAGGCCCATCAAAGAAAAATCCATCATCTCCCACTCGACATGGTGGGCCGAACAGAATCCTCTTTTCCTCACTGCAACATTCATACTGGTGAATAGTCTGTGCGACCAGCATACTTTGAGAGCTCGTTGCCATACATCTGTTAGGAATATATAGCAGCTCATAATGGACATCACATCTTGAGTAGATTTAGTATGCAGTACCCTAGATCGATCGATCACATTTATATCTCTCTTCTGATCTCTTTTTAAACAATGATATATTGTATTCACAATTATGATTATCCCATAAAACAATCATAATTGGTCGACCGGTGAATACAAAACTAGAATGTGATTCTCCAAATTCGATCTTCCTCTTTTCTTGAAACTCTCAATTTCAGTTCAACTTACTTTTCTAGAAATGTCCCATTAGATTGAATCAATTCATGATCATTGGCAACATTCTAAGATAGCAAACATTGAATAGAAATCTTGAGAATAAGTAAGAGTCATGAGGGCACTAAATTGAGGAACTCTTTTCCTTAAGAGTCTCACACGGCATAAAAGTTGAGATAAAAACTTTTACCATTCTAATGGTCGTCTCATGCATATGTAGTATGAAATACGTATTACGGTATTTAACTCATTTCCCATGGAGCGTATGTCTACACCTTTAATACCGTACAGATGATAGTTCAGACATACTTAATGTCTAACTTGAGTTCACGTATCTACTCATTCACAGAATTCATCAGAACTCACATCTGACATCATAAACAGATAAAGTAAAATATGTGGGTTATTTTACTTTCGGATATAGTAAATATTATGTCCTCATCTTAACACTCAGTTAAGGCGATATATGTATTTTAAGCTTGAGCTCTCAATTATCACGTAGATAATAAGCTTAAAAACTGTCTCATCTCTATTGATCACACAGTAAATAGAGGCGATTACCCGTGTGAGTGGGCTAATCTCTTATCTGCCCGACATAGTTTCTCAACTTAATATAATGTACTGAGCATTAAGATGCATAAACGTCAAACAAATATTTATAGGCATTAATGATGAAAACCACAAATTCATTAAATGTGAATACTCAGGGGAAATTACAATATTCAGTACATCAACCTCTACGCAATCCTAGAGATTTCACATGGCCACAAAACACATCTCTAGGTATTGGTTTCGTCATAGGATCTGCGACCATTCTATACATAGATATGTACTGTAAGTTCACTTCTTTTCGTGCAACCATATCTTTGACAAAATTATACTTGGTATCTATATGTTTGGTCTTGCCATGATATTTTGGATTTTTGGTATACGCTATTGCTGCTTGGCTATCACAGTTAACCAACAATGAGTCTGCAGGATACCCAATAATACCTAAATGATCCAAAAATCTCTTAAGCCAAACACCTTCTTGAACTGTTGCTGATAATGCCACGAGCTCAACTTCCATCGTGGACAAGGCTATACACGTTTGTTTATTACTGCTCTAAGATATGGCGCCATTATTCAGTAAGAAAACAAATCCAGACGTAGATTTCCTTTCATCTAAATCTCCTCCCCAATCAGCATCTGAATAATCCTTTCCTTGGTAACTCAGCGTATAATCAGCAGTTCCCTTCAAATACCTTAGTATTCTCTTAACGGTTTTCCAATGTGCGTGACCTGGATTGGATTGGTATCTACTCACCATTCCAACTGCAAAACATATGTCGGGTCTTGTACACATCATAGCGTACATCAAGCTCCTAACAGCACTAGCATAAGGAACATGTTGCATTTGTTCCTTCTCTTGTGGAGTCCTTGGACACAATCTGTGGCTCAATCCTTCCCCTTTTGCAATAGGAGTATCTATGGGTTTACAATCTTGCATACGAAATCGTTCAAGAACCCTATTTATATATGTTTCCTACGAAAGAGACAATGATCTCTTCGAACGATTTCTTGAAATCTTAACTCCAAGAATGTATGCAGCCTCACCCATGTCTTTCATCTCAAAGTTGGAAGATAGCCAACCCTTGACAATGTTAACAAACTCCTTATTGCTTCCGACAATCAGTATATCATCAACATATAATGATATGATCACAAATTGATCTTTGGATCTTTTGATATATACACAATGATCCTCATCAATCATTGAGAAATCATATGCCATTATGGCATTATGAAAACATATATACCATTGTCTCGACGACTGTTTAAGGCCATATATCGATTTCAAAAGTCGACATACATTTTCTTCTTGGCCTTTTATAATGAAACCAATAGGTTGTTCCACATAAATTTCTTCGTCTAATTCTCCATTGAGAAAAGCAGTCTTTACATTCATTTGATGTAACTTAAGATCCATACTTGCCACTATTGCCAGAATAATGCGAATTGAGGTAAATCTCACAACGGGAGAAAATGTTTCCTCATAATCAATTCCTTCCTGTTGATTATACCCCTTCGCCACAAGGCGAGCCTTATGCCTTTCTATCGAGCCATCAGCTTTACGCTTTATTGTGAGAACCCATTTGTTCCCAATAGCTTTACGTCCTTTTGGAAGATCAACCAGTTCCCAAACATGGTTTGACTTCATTGACTCCATTTCCTCTTTCATTGCATGCATCCATTTTTCCTTATTAGGGTAACTTAGAGCCTCATTTACATTCCTTGGCTCATCTTCATCTTGCGGAGCAACCATGAAAGTTTCCCCTTCAATGTCAAAACGTTGACGGGGAATACTTTTGCGACTTGTTCGCCGTACGGGAGATGGTACACTTTGCACATCATTCCCCATTATGCTCCCACTCGGATTAGATAATGATGATATCGTATCATCATGTGGTTGTAATTGAGAGTGAGTTGAATTAAATTCGTCACTTCTCATGTTACTCTTACTTGGACGAACTCCACTAAAATCATTATCTGGATCCAAGGTTTCAAATAGGGAGTAGTCCTCACATATTTCGTCCTTCTTAGGAAAATCATTCTCTAAGAATATGACATCCCGTGATTCAAATTCAGTTATACTCCCACTTTCCTGCTCACCTATGAACACATACCCTTTCGAGTATTCAGAGTATCTTATGAAAATACTCTTCTTTCCTCTAGGACCCAATTTCCCAAACTTGTGAGAAGACTCATGAGTATAGGCAGCACAACCCCATGGTTTAAGAAAACTTAAGTCCGGTTTTCTACCTGTCCATAACTCATATGGAGTGGAAGTTACTGATTTGGAAGGCACTCGGTTAAGTATATAGGTAGCAGTTAACAACGTATCACTCCAAAAAGTGATAGGTAAGTTAGCATGTGCCATTATGGACCTAACCATTTCCAGTAGAGTTTTATTTATTCTTTTCGCAACACCATTTTGTTGAGAAGTAAAAGGAATAGACAACTGTCTTTCTATTCCTCTTTCATCACATAAATTTCTGAACTCATCAGACAAATATTCTCGACCTCGATCGGATCTCAATACTTTTATTTTATTGTCTAATCGATTTTCTACCAAGCTCATAAACCTTTTGAAATAACTCAATGCTTCAGATTTATGAGAAATCAAATAGACATATCCGAATTGAGTATAATCATCTATAAATGTTATGAAATAAACAGCCCCATGCCTTCCTCTTACATTCATTGGACCACAGACGTTAGAATGGATTAAATGCAAAGGAAATTCAGCTCTTTTCCCTTTTCCAAATGGTTTTCTTGTTGTTTTCCCTACAAGGCAATGCTCACATATGGGCAAATCGACTTTTTCAATATTACCCAACAAGCCCTCTTTGGCTAATGTATTCATACGTTGTTGGCCAATATGACCAAGTCTAACATGCCACACATTTACATCATTATCATATGAATTAGAAGATGTGAAAAGGGAATAACAAACATTAACATTACCAGAGTCAACATTTAATACAATAAAACCATCTAGAAAATAACCACAACCATAGTAGTTTGTATCCAAATACAAATCCACACCACTATTATGGAAGTTCATATTAAAACCAAGCTTAACCAACACTAAAACAGACACTAAATTTCGACGAATCTCCCGAGCATATAATACATCATGTAGGAACAAAGTGTGTCCACCACACATGTTCAATTGGCATGTGCCAATCCCTTTTACTTCAGCTCTGAAGTTATTTCCCACATAGATTCACTTAGTTTCAGTCAGAGCTCGTTGAAATTCTACGAAGGATTCTCTATCCTTCGCTACATGGTCCGTTGCTCTCGAATCTATAATCCACAAATGATTAGATTCAGTTAAGAATACAGAACTTGACACATAAGCAAAGTTCTCAAAATTACAAGGGGTGTTCACCTTCTTTGGCTCACGACAGTCGCGAGCATAGTGACCCTTCTGGTTACAGTTGAAACACTTCACAATTGAAATTTTCTTCACACGAGAATATTTTCCTCTCTTCACACGAGGACGTTTTTCTCTCTTATGTTGGTTAACTTTTGGTTTCTTGTAAGAAGGACTTGATCCCTTGCATTTCCACATATTGAAGGAATCAATGCGCTTGCGCTTAGAGCTCGAAGCTCTTTTTGAGCTGAAAGCAACACAACAGATATCTGTATCTCTCTCAAATGCCTTGAGGTAGTCCTCTGCTAGCTCAAGGTAGCGCACAGCATCCTCAAGTTCTTCCATAACATGGTCAAGAGCTTTTAGTGCTTCTTGCTTTTCAAGCACATATTGAATTTTCTTATTCAATATTTCACAATTCTCGCCATTCAATTTGTCTTCTTTATTCAAATCAGCAATTGTGTTCTTAGTTGCCAAAGCCATTGATCTGAACATATCAGACACATATGCACGAATTATTAATGCCTATCATTTATGCATCCATTTTGCACGAAACCATCGTATTAATGAATAATTTTAAATTAGGTTTCAGAAACAAGAGGTCATTGAGTTTCCAATCATCATATAAAAATCCAAACTTGAAATTATCATTAATATAATTTTCTATGCAAAATAAGTTCAGCAAAGTCACTAAAACTTTCTTGAACTTCCCACAACGAATTGTAAATTAATATACTAATTTACAACAATATATAACGGAAGCAAACGATATTGAACATCCATTAATTGATTTAAGAAAGAAAAACTCCATATTATGTAACTAAAACGCATCAGTTGTTACACTGACATCCACAAGATAGAAAAATATTCACATAATATGTCCATAAAGCCTACTAAAAGAAAGACAACTCGAAACATCTAAAACCAAGTCATTATACGAACAGGAAAAACTTCTTCTTGGTCCAATTTCTTTTTCTTTTCCTCTGTAAAATTTTCAGGCATTCTTGACAGCCACGGAAAAATTGACAGATATCCCTTAGGATTTCTCCTTCGCACATTCATCCCCCGCCTAATCGAAGTCATTCCTAGGGACGCAGTCTTTGTGGCTCCAACCCGATGATATTCATCTACAAATTCCATTACTAGCTCCTTATATCTTATAAATCCTTTGACCTCCCATAGGCGATTCAACATTCCTTGCCATTTTGGTGGAAGAGTGTTCATGAAGAATCGCACCATCTGAGTATCTGGCATGGGATAACAGTTCCAAATGACTTCTTATATTTTCTTGTTGACCTCAAGAACATGATCAATTATATCGTCACTCTCCCATCGATAACCATTCAAATCGGCTATCAACCATGAAAGCCTTTCATTTTGTTCATTTGACATTGTGCGAACAGATGCGCGCGGCTTATGGAAAGCCATTGTTCCTGCAACAAATGAAGAACAAAAGGGATCAACATATAATCCACATAGACATAATTGAAAAAGAAACACATTCCTTCCCCCCTTTTTTTTTTGGGGTCAACGGTTAAAGTCAACGGTCAAGGGTGGTCAACACAGGTCAACGGTGGTCAACGGTCAACGGATGACCGGGTCGAGTCAATGGGTCCGGTCAACGGGTCCGCCGGGTCGAACGGGTCGGGTCGGGTCGGTCTGGTCGGACCGGTGAGGCCGGTCGGGCCGGATGGGCCGGTCGGACGAACCGACCGGCACGTGCCCTGCGTGTGCGTGGGCAATCGCCGCCGACGTCACGATGACGTCAGCTGGCGCGTGCCTCGCACGCGCTAGCAGTTGCCGCACGCGTGCCACGCACGCGTGTGTGGTTACCATGGGTGTGCGTTGCACGCGCCTGCGGTTTCCTCCGCTCGCGCGTGCGTCGTACGCGCCTGGGAACCGCCTCGGCTCGTGCACCAAACACTTTGGCCACGTGTGGCGGTGCGTCCGGCGGCGTTCGGCGGCGAGCCACCACTCGAAATTCTCGTATCGACGAGCACTACAACCCTAAGCAATCAAAAACTCACTTCGATCTACGAAAAAAATAAAAAAATAGGGGGAACAGTACGGTGTCGGGATTTTTTCCGACCCTTAATCGATCAACAGTGATGTTTTCCGAAAAAAATCAATCATAAACAGTTCATAAACACGAAAAGGGATCGGGAAACACGAACAATGGGCTCTGATACCAATGTCGGGGAAACGGGATTCCCAAAAACAGGGATTCGACATAGAATCAAACCCTAATAGAAACAACGAAGTGGAAGCAAGCCTAGTAAAACATGAATCACCGATCCTAAGGCACATCACATAATCGAACGTACCTTGTTTCCACATACTAAACACCGGTGTTGCAACACGAGGAAGAAATCACGCTGTTCTTCAGAGGATAATCTTGTTCTGTTCTTCGGGAGAAAAAACGATATGAGAAGACGTAACTTCTGAGAGAATGTAATCTCTCTTTCACAAAATACGTAACTTCTTATCTCAGATAGCTGCCTCTCTGATTTTCCTTTATTTTTAATAACTTCCTCCATGGGCCCTCAACTCACGGGCTGGGCCTTTTGGGCCCAACATGAGCGGACGGGCCAACTTAGGCCCATCAAAAGGAAAAAATCCATCAGATAGTATATCATTAATTGCCACCAACCCTCTTATTTGACATCTTTTATGGTATTGTGAGTCACTTAGATGGACCGGATAAGGGTGACTACTTTTTTTTTTTTTTTTTGGTCGGTAAGGATGACTACTTCAAATGCATCTTTTTTGGTAGCATATCATTAATTGTCACCAACCCTCTTATTTGACATCCTTTTTGGCATTGTGAGTCACATAGATGGATTGGATAAGGGTCACTAATTCAAATGGTAACTTTAATATTTTGCCATTAGGAGACAGAATAGAGATTTTATTTCTTGAAACTTCCAAGTTTTTGACTTTCTTTGATTTCCTTCCTTTTTCTTTATCAATCGTGATGCGTCTCCAAGATCCCCGACTCTCTCAAATTGTCCTATTTAGATGCAAAGTCTAGGGCTCACTTGTCACCCCCAAGAAAAGTTGTCCTTCTACTACCACACTAGCAAATCATCTCCAACGCAATCCAACGAAATGTCCATGACTGTGAGGTACCGGGACACTTACACCATAAAGCCTGAGACAGAGACGTGGAGTGGCTACCTACCACTCTCGGAGCTGGACCAAATCGACATGATCAGCCATTGGTCCACCTTTTACTTCTACAAACCACCCTCAGAATGGCTCCACTCGGCCGATGCCATCTTCAACACTCTCCGAGGTTCATTGAGCCGCGTGCTGGTCCCCTTCTATCCGCTTGCTGGAAGGCTCGAGCAGCTTGATGGGGGACGGCTCCGACTCGATTGCAATGCCATGGGTGTTTGGCTCATCGAGGCCGAATCCGAAGGTGAGCTCAATGACTTAGGCGATTTTTGTCCAGGTCCGGACTTCGAACAACTTATGCCAAGCTTGGACTACACGATGCCGATCCATGAGCAGCCGCTATTGCTAGTTCAAGTCACCAAGTTTAGGTGTGGTGGGCTCGCCTTGAGTCTCTCTATATCTCATGTAGTTGCTGATGGCCAGAGTTCTGCTCATTTCTACAATGAGTGGGCTCAGCTCGCCCGCGGTGAGCCATTGAATATTGAGCCATATTACGATAGAAAGGTTAGGCGTTGATTTAAAGAGTTTTCTTTTCGATAACTCAGAGCATGCAAATCCTTTTTTCAAATGGAGACTCAATCACTTAAAGGCACATGAAACGCCGCGCATGTGTATCCGAATCTTTTGACACTGTTAACATGAATTTTCTTTAAAAAAGTTCATGAAAACTAAGATTTTTGGTACTAAGAGGACACACAATAATTTTTTAATGAATTAAACTAATAATCTTTGGAATGATATAATTTATTACCCTAGCTTGCGAATAAATGACAACCAAAGTACCGATTAAAAAAATCCAGGTTGACTATATAATTTGGACTAAATGGACTTTTCCTTAGTTTATTTAACTCCCCACTACCCATTACAAGAGAATGGTTTATCATAGAAGCCTCTGCCTTTTGGCATTACAAGCAACAATGAAGCTCCTTTTGAGAACATTTTGCGTCTATGCAATTGAACTTTGTGATTTTTGTGTCTCCTTTCACCTTCTCCACCTTTTTTTTTTATTTCCTAATGCTCTTTTTTTTTTTTTATCGTTATTTATGGAGTTTTTGCTTTCGGTTGAGAACTATTAAACTCATTTCATATTTTTATTGTGCCCCATTTACTTAGAACTATTAAACTCATTTCATATTTTTATTGTGCCCCATTTACTTCTCCCCTAATTTGCATTTGGTTAATGGCAACGTGCTATGGCCTGTGTATCCGGCAGTGCAAATGTAAATTTATATGATTCACATGTTCTCAAATGTGTTTTTACATCAACTTGCATTTTCAATTTCATTCCCAAGCTTCCCCATCAGATAATTTTAACAGATTATTTTTTACGTTCAATTTTTTTTTTTCCGATTTTGGATTTGTAAATAGTTCAGTTGGAGTTTTCCTTATTGATGTTGATACTCGAAGTACTAGTTCTTCGAGTAAGCAATTGCGCAAGCACGTAGAGCATGCGTGAGTGCTTGTAACGAACATTTTCTATAGTCGTCACATTTTCATGCCAAAATCTATAAATTGACATCTTGTATGTAAGTTCATATAGTCTCTTATTATATAACTTCAGTCATTGTAATCACTTGCATGATTTTTTGTTTTCAACAAGGTTTTATGGGTGGGTGAAGATCCATCCGGCGCACGGATGCCGCCGCCAAACTTGGAGCTCTCCGAGTTCAACCGCCCGCCATTGCTAATTGGCCACGCTAACAATCTAGAACAGCGCATGAAGAAGACCGCCCTGGCCATGCTAAAGGTGACGAAGACCCAAGTTGAAACCCTAAAGAACGCTGTGAACAAGGACCGACCCAGCCACCACCCACGCCCCTACACCCGATTTGAGACGATTGCCGCGCACATATGGCGGTGTGCGTGCAAGGCGCGCAAACACAAACCCGAGCAGGCGACCTCGCTGTACTTCTACATAGATGCCCGCGGCCGCCTGCGGCCACCCCTAAAGCCCGGATTCTTCGGCAATATGGTCTTCAACATGGTCGCAGGTGGCACATCCGGCGAGCTGGTGTCCAGCCCGCTCAGGTGCACCTCGAGCGTGATTCGAGAGGCCATCGAGGCAGTGACCCACGACCATGTGAAGTCGGCCATTGAGCACATCCGGAGACAACCGGACCTCACCACGTTTCAGGATCTGCATGCCCAGGGGAGCACACAAGGGGTTTTCTATGGAAACCCTAATCTCAGGGTGTCGTGCTGGTTGACGTTGCCGCTGAACGGCCTTGATTTTGGGTGGGGGAGAGAGATTCACATGGGGCTTGGGAACCACGATTTGGACGCCGATTTTGTGGTTCTTCCAGGTCTTGATGAAGCAGGTGGCTTGGTGGTGGCCGTGTGCTTGCAAACAGCGCACATTGAAGATTTCAAGAAGTTCTTCTATGAGGATATCGTTGAGTAACTCATGAACTGATTAATGTTTAGTACTGCTACTGCTTTTGGTCAATATATTGTTAAATAGGGGTTTTGATGCAGAGGAAGATATGCTTGGAAAGGATTTTAAAAGACAATGTTTATTTTGACTAATGAAGTGCCGTTTACTATATTTTAGGTGTTTATATGTAGGGAGGTCACCATTTAGGCATTAGTCATATAACTGAAATCAAATAACAAAATTAAGCAAAAAATATTGATATAGGAGAGATTCTTCAAATCTTCAAATCGCGTCTCGAAAATCTACAAAATACTTCCGGAATTTTTGATGGCCTAGAAATCGAGGAAAACCAGTAAATTTGAGGTAAAACAATTCCCAAATCGGTGTCACCCATTTACAACTTCAAAGATCTCACAATCCTCTTTGATTTATGGGACTGCTTACTTTTTGGACACCTGAAAGTTTTTATATAAGCATTTGCCCGTTGTTCTACCCTAGGCTTCGAGTTATGATGTATCTAGATATGAGTTTAAGATCCAAGCACTTAGTAAACACCAGAGGGTTTGAATTTTGTCGTTACATAAAGACATGGAGTCATTTATTTAAAACTAATTGGCAGTGAAAACCCTATATGCCTCAGTAATGCTAAGTAACAACCAAGCAACAGTCTTCCTAAAAAAAATGTATAACCAAGAAAATTCCGGTTGCCAACAAAAACCACCACAAATGAGACAAAAGATAACCCCAGCTGGACCACGCTGGAAAGCAATCAAGAATTTTCAGTGTCAACCCTTTTTGTGTCAAACCAACCGCCACCAGCTTGCCTCATGCTGAGCAATAGGTCATATTGCCTTAAGACCATAAAAACAACAAAGATAAGTAACTAAAAACTAAAGTAGCCAAGGGAAAACGAGCCACACTGCTTGCGACTGCTAGAGCCGCAAGGGCAGGTGAGGGCAGAGATAGCAACACTCGAGTGCCATGCCGGCGGCAGAAGCGAGAAGGAAGTTTTTCGAACAGAGGATAGACACACAATTCGAGACGGCCACAAGGCAGGCCCTGCAAGATCTGCGAACAAATCTCCTACCCTGCCCCGCGTGCAAATAATCACTACTGTTCCTACTCAGCAAAGCGTTCATTGCAAGTATTACATTCCTACCCCCGTCTCCCGGTTTTTTTTTGTTTGGGGGAGGGGGGGGGGGGGAACACAAATTTCCCCGCCTTGTAAAACAAGAAATCAAGAGTAGGACATGAAATGGGAAAAGCAACAGCTCCGGCAATCAAGCAGGCATCCTAGTTCTACGCACAGCCAGAAGAAATCATCGCCCTGATTATTAAGCACGGCGCTCCTCTCTAACCCAAGGACTGACGGATGTGCACAATATGGCCGACACAAGACAAAGTCGCAATCCACCTGGGAAGTGGAGACTTGGCGCACAGAGTGCGAGAACGAAGGACGAACCTTAATCTGACGGCGGCGAGTGGTGAGCGGGAGGCAGCGAGAGTCTCAGAGGGGGACAGAGTGACGAGAAGGGAGTAGATAGAAGAGAAGAGAGCTGCTCGTTCGCGCTTTCCTTAAGTAAACAATTTTTCCGAACAAAAAACGAAAGCTAAAAATTATATAAAAAGAAGCGTTAATCCCGTGAAAAATTCCAAATTAGTGGATATGTAATAAATTTAACTCAAATTAATTTTTTGACTACCTAATATTCAAATTGTTACACATATTACAATTGATAAATTTATCATAGATTAATTTTTGACCATAAAAACCAAAAATTGATATATTCGTGACATATTTACCCTATGTTAATTTTCATTAAATTAAATTAATAACCAAAAAAACTAACAAATTGGTATTCATACGACAAAGGAATGGTAAAATCTCAAACTGGTATACCCGTCAATTGTCACGTGCTATTTTATTTAGCAATTTCATGGTAAAATTACACGGAAAGTAATAAAAGGTAAATTTACTACAGATGTAATTTGGGATAAATTTGTTATCAGTTTGAGATTTTTGATAGTATTAATAGGATAAATTGACCCTGCCTACATCTTGGCCCTGTAATTTTTGGAATTTCAGGCCAAAAACACGGCCCAAAATGAGGCAAACACCGTTGGCTAGACATGAAAGAACGGGCATGGTCCAGCCTAGACCGGGTCAAAATTACTTAGCCCAATAGCTCGAGCCAAGCTTTCAGACTTGATTCTTTATTACATTTCAGATATGTATTTTTATATTTCTAGTAATACGTCATCAATCATTTTGATCCTATATGAAAAAAGTGAAATTTCAATAAGTGGGTTTACTTTTTCTTTTTAATGCTATTGAAACAAAAAATAAAAATTTGAACCTTCATTGAACTAAATTCTTTACTTAACTAATGGATTGAACAAACTATATGAGAAAAAAAGGAATTGTCATAAAAATATCCAAATGGAAATTGACTTGAAACCACAAATTGCAATGCGTATTAGACTTTGAACTTAAATAGACATATTTTTTTTTGTTGAAAAACAGACATAATTTACTTAATCGAGAACATCCCCATCGAAATCTTCAATTAAACTTAACTAATAAATAAAATAAAATACAGATAAAAATAGTCATCATGAAAGTGAATAATCCAAATTGAAATCAATTTGAAATCACAAATTAACATTAAGCATTGGCACTCAAATAAATAGTTTTTCTCACTTGAAGAAAATAGATATTGAATTCTTTCATTAAACTTATTGTTAATTGAATTAATGAGATGAAAAAGCGTATGATTAGGAAAATCATCGTGAATTTAAATCAATTAAAAATTTTGGCTTTAAAAAATAATCAAAAAACAAAATTTTAAAAAATATATATATAATTATAAGAATAAATGTTTCATTAACCAAAGACTCGAGCTTGAGCATCGAGGACTAGTGCACGGTCTTTGTAAACCTAGGCCTAAGGGTTGGGACCAGAGTTTGAGCATCGGGGACCCAAATATGGACTCAAGTTCAGGTGCCAAAGCATTAGGTACGAGCACCAAAGGTTCGAGGCAAACCTTTATAGACCCGGGCATGGGTGCTAGGGACCAAAGCCGAAGCACCAGGGGTCTTGGCCTGGCCTCAATGGACCCAGGTCTTGTCGCCGAAAGACTTGGTTCTAAACATCAGGTACCGGGAACCAACTTTGGGGTTACCGTGTCCAAGCGTAAAGTTTCGGGTTCAAGCACTGATAACTAGTCATATTTCAAAACATTTTCTAGTTCTTATAAAGAAGAAACCATTTTCATTGAATGAGCTTTGGTAGGAAAACTTTTTCCATTAACTTATTTTCCTAAATGAACCAAATGCCGGAAAATGAGAAAATTTCTAGCAAATGTTAAAAACTTTGGTATTCACTACCGAACACGACTTATTTTTTATACTATTTCTAACAGTAACATGAATATTTTCAGATGAAGAAGCCTAAGGAATGTGTTCTTCTGTAATCTAGATAATTTTAGTCTTTTTCAGCTATTAAAACCTTGCACAAGATGTGCTCTTTACTTGGTTATCTTCTTTGAGTTGGTAAAAGAGTGGCAAAAGAAACGAAGAAGAAATGGTATGAGGATTCTCAAAACCCATTTCAACATAAGGTAATATGCAACAAATCACCAAGCATTGTTGTTGTTATAGGGTGATTCATCCCTATACTTGAGAAGGGGAAAATAGATAAAACTTTTAAAGACTTGGTAATCTACATGGAAACCTACTGACAAACTAAGTACTTGGTCAACATTTTAATCTATAAAGAGAGAGCATGTTGCCATGCAAGTCCTCACTCCTCCCTCAAGCAATACTAGTTTGTGCATGGATTAGAGATTGCGATCAAGGCCCTAACTCCTGTCCAATGTCTACAACCACAATGAAGTTTATGCCTATTAGCTTTCTCATCTTGGCTTTGGCAACTGTCACTTGTCGCGACCTACCCCTTAGGGGAGGAAATAGGTTTAGGTTTAAGGGTATTGCTTAAAGGACGGGCCTATGGCCCATGATTAGGCATGAGCTCTACCAAGTCCATACCTCGTGCGATATTGGGTGTTCAAATGGAAGGTATGAAAATTTTCTAAAGAAAGAGTCGCCACTAATTTATTGGGATCGGTTAGAAACCAAGTGAGACATTGTAGTGTACTTCACTTTCTATACAATCAGAAAATCAAGGGTTGGAGACTTGATTACACTAATTAATTATTCAGTGCCCTTTCGGTATCTAATTTTATTTATTTAAAAAAAAAGATTCCTTTGTCAGGCAATCTGAATTGATTTGATTTTATTCATTAATATATAAGGTGATCATGCGGGTGCACAATCATTAACCAAGGAAAGCATTAAATACATTTTGTGGGATAGCAAAGACTTAACACTAAGGAAACAACAAATGCTAATGCTAACCAGACTAAAGGAAGCCAAAATCAACATATTAATATTGGGCAATTAAGGACATTTGTCTCTAAGGACAATTGAAACCCTAAGGTAAAGTACTAAGGGCTTGGTTAACCTCGAGTATAATTCTAAATTGAAAACCTTCCGCTTTTCAGGAGAAAATAACCCAAAAGATTAATTTTAATCTTTTTGAGGATTTTTATTCTTTTTAATTTTTTCGAATTTTTGGAGAAATTTAATTTTGAATTTTCCAAAAAATTCTGGATTTTATAATCATTTTGATTTTTTAATTTTCTAATTAATACTGAAATTTTCAAACATTTTCCGAATTTTGGAATATTTTGAAAATTTTTGAATTTTTCTTTTGTAATAATTTTGAATTTTTTTAAAGAAATTCCATTTTTTAAAAATATTTTCTCAATGTTTTTGAATTTTTTTAATGTTCTCCGAAAGTTTTTGAATTTTGAAATATTTTAAATATTACATATTATTATATTAGGAAAATAGGTTTGGACTGGGTAAATCTAATCGGGCTTGTTGACCAGATCCAATGACCCAGATCCTACCTAATTAAAAACTATTCCTTAAAACCCCCTTTTATATTAATATTTAATTCTTTTATTTTCTTCTTCCGCTTTTATCCTTCCTGTTAATGGGAAGTGTGAACCACATCCTAATGCTATGGTGATACTAGATATTTCACCCTTTTTTCACAAGATAAGTGAAGGAGAAACAGTACAAGGATGTAAAAGTCATTGAAGACCACTTCCAACTCCGATGTCGTGCCCTATTCAAGTTGGAGGAGAGGAATTCAAACAAATCACCAAGTCCTCGTAGTACTTACAGGGAAGTTCATACTTGGACTCTAGAAGGATTCCACTTCTGAAGAGGTGGTAATGCATAGTGTAACTCCTTCAATAAACTATATCTCAAAACAGATGCACCCTTAATCATTACATAAGTCATGTCTTATAAAGAAAGTGGAATTAAAACCTTCTTTTCATTAGGCTATTTGAGAAGTGGCAGCTTGGGAGAAGAGCATGATCTTATTTTTTGTCATCCACGAACCGAGAGGAATGAGAAAAACCTACTAAAAGTATCGTATGACAAACAAGAACTATGTTGAATGATTAGAACATCAGGGATGAGTTTTACCACATATAAATACCAATGGTGTGTTCGTTCAAAGTAAAACTGCATAATTAAGGAAAAATATGTACTTTTTAGGACATAATTTTTCAAGAAAATGGTTAATTTTCCTTTATTTATTGATATGTGACCAAAAAAATTTTATGGTGTTTGATCTCATTAAAAAAATTATTTCAATACATGACTTTATTTCAAGCCAAAAAAAGAAATTCTAATTTTTAAATATATTTTATTTTATTTTATATTTTATTTTCTTTCATCTTCTTTTTCCTTCTCTATCCGCCGGTCATTGAGTCTCAGTGACTGCCATAGGCAAGCTTGAGTAGCCTAGAGCTCGATGACCTCAGGCGACCTTGGCCTCATCGGGATTGGGCAAGCTGCGAGCTCAAGCTTGCCTAGATTGACTAAGCCTCGAGGTCATTGGCCCGCATTATGGCCTGTCGGTTGGCTACTGACCATCGTTGAGGCATGCGGCTGGCAAAGGAAGAAGGAGATAGGAAAGGAAAAGAAAAGAAAAGAGAAAAGAACAAAAGAAAAAGAAAAACAGAAAAAAAGAAAAAGAATAGGAAAAAATAAATCAATACAAAATTAGATATTTAAAATAAAAATATTTAAAAATTCAATTTTAAAAAATATTTTTATAAAAGGAAATATTTGATTAACCAAGGACTCGAGCCCAAGCATTGAGGACCCGTGAAAGGTCTTTATGGACTCGGGCCTAAGGGTTGAGACTAGAGTTTGACCATTGAGGACTCGAGCATGGCTTTTATGGACTCGAGTTTGGGTGTCGAAGCATCAGGTATGAGCACTAGGGGTTTGAGCTTGGCCTTTATAGCTAGGGCATGGGTGCTAGGGGCCTAAGCTCGAGCACCGGGGTCTTGGCCTTGACCTCAATGGACTCGTGCTCAGCCACTGAGAGACCTAGTCCTGAATGCCGAGTTCCGAGAACCAACTTTGCGGTTTCGCCCCCAAGCATAGAGTTTTGAGTTCGAGCGCCGATAACTAGTCATATTTTGGAAAACATTTTCCAGTTCTTTTAAAAAAAAAATTATTTTCCTGAATTTAAGATTTGGTTGAAAAACCTTTTCTATCGACTTCTAAAACATTTTCCATTGACTCATTTTCCTAAGCGAAACAAACGCTGAAAAATGAGAAATATGTTTTCTTGAAAAATGTTGTTTGCGAAACAAACACCTATCAACTTTTGTGCCGCAAGAGGGTGCATTTCTAGCAAATGTTAAAAACTGTGGTACTTACGACGATTGATTTTTTTATACTATTTCTAAAAGCAGCATGAATATTTTCAAGATGAAGAAGCCTAAGGAATGTGTTCTTTTGCAATCTAGATACTTTCAGTCCTTTTATTATTATTATTATTTTAATGATGACTCGGACTCCTGTACCAGTTGCACTACAAGGGAAGTATGGAGGGCAGAGGGACTCGAACTTGGGATCAATCACCCACAAACCTAAGCCCTTACCACTCCACCAACCCCTCGGAGGCAGTTTCAGTCTTTTTCGGCTATTAAAACCTTGCACAGGATGTGCTCTTTACTTTTTTATCTTATTTGAGCTGGCAAAAGAGTCGTAAAAGAAATGAAAAAGAAACGGTACGAGGATTCTCAAAGACCATTTCAATATTAGGTAACATGCAACAACTCGCCAAGTCGTCGTAGTTGTTATAGAGCGATTCATCTCTTGACTTGAGAAGGGCAAAATAGATAAAACCTTTTAAGACTTGGTAATCTACATGGAAACACTAGATACGGGGTCAAACATTTTTATCTATAAAGAGAGAGCATGTTGCCATGCAAGTCCTCACTCTTCGCTCAACCAATACTAGTTTGTGCAAGGATTAGAGATTGCGATCAAGGCCCTAACTCTTGTCTAGTGTCTACAACCACAATGAAGTTTCTGCCGATTAGCTTTCTCATCTTGGCTTTGGCCACTGCCACTGCTTTAGCTTACGACCCGAGTCCTCTTCAGGACATATGCGTGGCCACCAATGACCTGGAATCTGGAGGTTGGTCCTCAATTCTTGCATTAGTCATGTATTTCGTATCTAGCTTATGATGTCGAAACTGAAACACGAAATCTTTTTCTCATGCAGTATTTGTGAATGGAAAATTCTGCAAGGACCCGAAACAAGCCACGGCTGATGATTTCGTCTTTATGGGGCTTAGGAATCCTGGAAACACATCGA
Source organism: Eucalyptus tenuipes (assembly GCA_014182365.1). Classification (NCBI taxonomy): domain Eukaryota; kingdom Viridiplantae; phylum Streptophyta; class Magnoliopsida; order Myrtales; family Myrtaceae; genus Eucalyptus; species Eucalyptus tenuipes. Next base: position 39,306,972 of record CM024539.1, on the reverse strand, counting down.
ATCCGCTCGGATCAAAAGTCACACAGGCTTTCGTCCAGCAATTTCCTGGACTCAACACTCTTGGAATATCCATGGCTCGCATTGACTTTGCTCCCGGCGGCCTAAATCCTCCCCACACTCACCCTCGCGGCACTGAGGTTCTGGTCGTGGTGGAGGGTACGCTACTTGTTGGCTTCGTCACGTCCGACCAATTAAACAACACTCTCTTCACAAAAGTCCTGTACAAGGGGGACGTGTTTGTGTTCCCTATTGGTCTCATTCACTTCCAGTTGAATATCGGAAACACATACGCGCTAGCCTTTTCCGGTTTGAGCAGCCAGAACCCTGGGCTCATTACCATTGCTAATGCTGTCTTCGGAGCGAAGGGACCCATTTCTGCTGATGTTCTCACCAAGGCCTTCCAACTGGACAAGAAGGTCGTTGACCATCTCGAGGCGCAGTTTTGGTACGACAACAACTAAATGAATGTATCGTTAGTTACACAAAATAATTTAATTATAAGACTTACTTAATCTTGTTTCCATAAGTGGTTGCTCTAGACACATAACTAGACTACTTACCACATGTATGATTGATTTTGAATAAAAGATTGTTATCTCTCTAGTGGTTGCTCTAGACACGTAACTAGACTATGTACCACATGTATGATTGATTTTGAATAAAAGATTGTTCTCTCTCTCTCACGACATGATCAGGATAACCGGATTCATTCCTCAACTAAATGTCTATAAATGGGAAGAGCAATAACATTAAACTATGTAAAATTTGAAAATTGAAAGGATATCACCTTAGATTAAATATCAATTCCCATATCGACGGAATTTGTACTCTGAAAAAGGGTATAATGAAAATAATGTCCAACCCTAGTAAATAGTCTTAATTGAAAGAATCTTGTGATTGGTTTAAGACACTGTTATGAGAAATCGTCTTTTACATGCGGCCCTCAGGTGGCCAATAAGAAAGAAGAACAGCTTTATTTCCATCATTGATTCATTATCCTCGAAGGAGAAGTTGCACTAGAAATATTTCAATTTCATTAGGGTATTGATTTCAAGTTTGATAAATTACAGCTGGTGGCCTTTCTCATTTTATAACCCACGTACCAAATTCTACAGATAACTTTTCTTTTTCACTAGTATAGCCAAAAAAAAAAAAAATCTTTCCTGCGGTCATTTTCCATCTACAGTCGAGATGTTGGGTTGAAACCTCATAAGCTCAGTTGGATAAATTTTTCCAGGGATGTCGTGGCTTACAATGTCATTTATAAATGTGTATGCATGGACAAAGTCAAAACATTGAATAACATATGGATGGCATTGATCTCTTTCGTGAAGTAATCAATATCACAATCTCAAGTAGACCATCGATGAACATAACGGGGAAATGTGGGGACACGAGTGCGTTACTTCCTGCGCCCTTGTTTTGACAATTTCCAAAAGAACTGGAAAGCTAAGTTGCTTCTCAACCTTAGCATGGAATGATCTAAGACTACATGGCAATTGGACCGAAAACAAACTTATACATATCATAGAGATGGACATGAGTCTGATCGAAATCATTGGGTAATTCCTGCTAATTATGCAGAAGAAAATGTCTAGATCACACATCAAGATGAACCAGCAGATAAAACAGAACATAGTGGCATAATTATCTGAGTTTGGTGTAGGGACTCGGGTTCGGTTCTCATGATGAGTCCATGTGATAATTCTCAACTTTTCCCTCAACGGGTGTTTTTCCTTCTCGCTCCGGTTGCATGGAAGCTTAGAGAATGAAAACTTGCAGATCGACACACTGTAATTTTACGAGGCAAGTGGATCAGTTCTTCATGCCTGATGACCTAAATCCGAAGATGCAAGACCCCGGCAAGCAAATTGACCATGTCTCTTCATCAAGCCAAAAGTTTACCCATTGGACAGGAGACATTCTTCAATACTCCAAATTAGTAATAACCGGCATCTCTGTCGTCCAGTGAAAATAATTGGGGCGGCCACGGCAACTGGATCAGCCTCAAAATGATCATTGAAATGCTGTTGTGAACTGTCCACACTCAGCATTGTCATCAAAATGAATGCTTCGTGCTGCCCTGTCAATGACTTGTTTCATAGTTCGAATTCTGGGTATATGTGAAAACTGTTTTTGAAGCAATTCAGTGGGAACTCTTACGATTCATTTACTCTGTTCCGAATACGAAAGAAACGGAATGTGTTTTCTGCAGTGGCCTTTCATTGACAGTAGAAAATTGAATTGCCTGGTTGAAGGACAAACTAAACCTGCTCTCAATGTCAGGTGAATTTGTTTTCCTCGAGGATGATCCATCACATGGTATCTCAAACCATGGGGTGCGGAATGAACCCGCACTCGAACCTGCGTTAAGGTGCATGCGTGTTTTTAGGACACGATCTAAAATAGGAAAAGCAACATTTCGGGCAATCAAGCAGGCATCCTAGTTCTACGCATAGCCAGAAGAAATCATCGCCCTGATTATTAAGCACGGCGCCTCTCTAACCCAAGGACTGACGGATGAGCACAATCTGGCCGACACAAAACAGAGTCGCAATCCACCTGGGAAGTGGACACTCGGCGCCCAGAGAACGAGAATGAAGAACGAACCTTAATCTGATGGCAGCGAGTGGCTGGGATACGAGCGGCGAGTGGTGAGAGGCGAGCGGCGAGTGGGAGGCAACAAGAGTCTCAGATGGGGACAAAGTGACGAGAAGCTAATATATAGAAGAGAAGAGAGCCGCTCGTTCGTGCTTTTCTTAAGTAAACAAGTTTTCCAAACAAAAAACAAAAGCTAAAAATTATTTAAAAAGAAGTGTTAATCCCTTGAAAAATCCGAAATTGGTAGATATGTGATGAATTTAACTCAAATTAATTTATTGACTACCCGTTATGCAAATTGATATACATATGACAATTGATAAATTTACCATAAATGATCATTTTCTCACTTGAAGAAAATAAATATTGAATTCTTTCATTAAACTTATTGTTAATTGAATTAATGAGATGAAAAAGCATATGATTAGGAAAATCATCGTGAATTCATTGTTTATGTCAACTAATGGAATAATATACCATACGATATGGTGGGAAAACATGAGTTTTTTAAAACTTTGAAAAACAAAGGCAAAGCACTAGTACAGTAAACAATAATACGATGTACAATTGATGAGTAGAACAATACTAGAAAAAGGCCATAAAAGGCTATGTAGTAATAGAACATTTAGTGGTAAATTGTATAGGAAATTAGAGATTAAACTTTAACTCCTATCATTTTCTCACTTGAAGAAAATAAATATTGAATTCTTTCATTAAACTTATTGTTAATTGAATTAATGAGATGAAAAAGCATATGATTAGGAAAATCATCGTGAATTCATTGTTTATGTCAACTAATGGAATAATATACCATACGATATGGTGGGAAAACATGAGTTTTTTAAAACTTTGAAAAACAAAGGCAAAGCACTAGTACAGTAAACAATAATACGATGTACAATTGATGAGTAGAACAATACTAGAAAAAGGCCATAAAAGGCTATGTAGTAATAGAACATTTAGTGGTAAATTGTATAGGAAATTAGAGATTAAACTTTAACTCCTATGCAAAAATAATTTTATTATGACATATGTTTTTATGAGCATTTGCACTAATAGTAACATAATTTATTAAAATTTGTTAAAATAAAATATTTTATAGTTTTAAAAAATTAAATTAAATTATTATTAAAAAAAGTGGGGGCAAGTCAGGTCGAAACTAGGTCGACCCAATCTCTCTTCCCCTTTTCTGCTGGCTAGGCCTTGCCCAGCCTCTTTTTTTCTCTTCTTTCCCCTCCGCACGGGAAAGCCCCATTCCTTTCCCCTTTGACCCAATGCACACATTGGTCTTCCCCTCTCCCGCATCTCTGCAAATAAAATACAGAAGCAAAACAAGGCGGGAGCAGGGCAAGGGTCACATCCAAGCCGCGATCGACAACGCACTATTGTGGTTCTTTTCCTAGGCCAAAGCCATGATAGGTCTTGACCCCTTTTTTTTTTTTTTTTTTTTTTTTCAATTGTTTTCTTTCGGGGCGTGCGAGGAGACCGGTCATCATCCGATTTGTAGAGCTTGCCCTCCATTCGCCGCCCCCAAGTCAGTTAGGGCCACTGCCGTGAATGGCCCTTTTTGTCTCTTTACCTTGAGTCCCTTGTTTAATTTTGTTGTGGGTGTCGCCGGACTGGCGCTCGGGGCCGTCCAGCTTGCACAAGCTCTAGCCCACGTTGCCCTTGCATTTTGTTATGGTATTCTCGAATGTCGTGCGTTAAGGCCACTGGCATAGATTTGAGTCCCGGTTTGGGTCAGTAACCCCTCGTCCTAGTAGTGCACTCCAATTATTTGCATAAATGCTTGACTGAGATTTGTTTTTATTCTATCATTTTTGGCTGGAGTAGAGCCGTCTGCGCTCAGCCTCGCCTTATGGAGGTGTCCCCGTGGTGTTGGCGCTCCCAAGTGTTGGCTGTTTGGTTGATTCGACGTGCCCATGCCGTCCCCTCCGCCATTGGGGGCTTTCTCGGTCGGCGATGCTAGGGCCAACCGTGGACGACCGCTAAGGCTAAGGCATCTAAGTCGCCTGGCCATGAGGTGGCCGATCCATAACTGCCAATTTGGTGGTCTGTGAAAGCGCCTGACGGTGGTAGCTCGGGTATCCGACGAGAGCATGCTGTGGTGTTGTTGGTCAGATTAGGGTGGATTGCCTAGCCTGAGCTGCCTGGGCATGCCCTCGGCTGCACAAAGACGAGCGAGATGAGCGGCGACGGTCAGACTTGTTGTCGCCATCACAGCAGCGAAGCCACAAGTGAGGGAGAGATCGCAGACCGAGTGGGCGAGGGCGGGTTTGTCTTGAGCCGGCTCGTATATCTGACTGACTCGGTTCGTTCGGTTTTGGGCTAGGCTTAGTTTTTTTTTTTTTTTTTTTTTTTTTTGACCCTTTTCTTAAAGGGTTGGGCTTGAGCTTTACAACCATTTGACTTAAGAAGGGGAAAAAAGATTCCAGTTCTGAGTAGTTGGTAATCTGCCGAGCAACTCCTTCAATAAACAATATCTCAAAGTAGCTGCACCCTTAATCATTACGTAAGTCATATCTTATAAAGAAAGTGGAATTAAAACCTTCTTTTCATTAGGCTAATGAGAAGTGGCAGCTTGGGAGAAGAACGTGATCTTATTTTCTACCATCCACGAACCATGCTCAGGAAAGAGAAAAATTTACAAAAAGTATCATATGACTAACAAGAAAAATGATCAAAACATCTGGGATGAGCTTATAATATATAAATACTAATGGTGCATTGTTTGAATGAAAATTTCATCACAAAAGAAAATACTTGTTGGGAATTCATTTTCCAAGAAAATGGTTAGTTTTTCTTTATTTATTGATGTGTCCCCGAAAAAGTTTTCTGGTGTTTGGATCTTATTTGGAAAATGATTTCAATTTCATTACTTTTTCTCAAGCCCAAAAAAGAATTCGAATTTTAAAAATATATATATATATATATTTACCTTTTCTTTTATTTTCTTTCATTTTCATTTTCCTTCTTTGTCTGCCTATCATTGAGTCTCATTGATGACTGGTGACGGCCACCTAAGTAGCATTCATATTGACATATGATATTCAATACGACACGACACGCTAACACGTCATTTCTCAAAAAATAAAGAATTACAATACATTAGGAGAAATTATATACCGACTGTATATTTTTATATATACATAATAAATTATCATTTTTATGATTATTTCAATCAACTTAATTTGATTCAAGTTCATAAATAAATAAATAAAGAATAATAAAAAGAGCTTAGAATGAATTTGTACTAAAAATGTTAACCGCCATTTATTAATATCATTAATTGTTTCAATTTTGAGCAAAGACCGGTGAGAAGAGCGATGTTCACCAAGAGGAGGAGGGAATTGTGTGTCATGGAAAGTGTGAGTTAGAAGTGGAGAAGACTAGGTTTTTTTTTTCCCTTTATTATTATTATTATTATTATTATTATTATTATTATTATTATTATTATTATTATTATTATTATTATTATCATCATCATCATCACATATTTACATTTTAACTTTATATTTATTGATAATTTTTAAAATTGACTCCGTGCGTGTTGGAATCCCATGTTAGAATTCCGGACTTGTGTGTTAGGAAAGTTGACCACCTGTCGGATTTTCTGACACCTATTGACCTCGTGTTGAATAGTATCGAAGAGTGGGGGATACGTCTGGAAGTGGCCAATACGATACAAAGGCCCTCGGAAAGTGTCTGTACCTTCTAGACGACCACAAGTGAGCTCGAGCTCATCGGGATTGGGTGAGCCTTGAACTCGTTGGCCTCAAGCATTCCTAGCCTCATCGGGGTCGAGTAAGCGATGAGCTCAAGCTTGCCAGGATTGACTAAGCCTCAAGCTCGTCGGCCCATGTCATGGCCGATTGCTGGATTGCCGGCGTGGCTGGTTGAGGAAGGAGATAGGAAAAAGAAAATAGAGAAAAGAAAAAAGGAAAGAAGAAAGAAGAAAATAAAAAGAATAAATCAATTAAAAAATTCGGCTTTAAAAAAATAATTAAAAAACCAATTTAAAAAAATATAAAATTATAAGAATAAATGTTTCATTAACCAAAGACTCGAGCTTGAGCATCGAAGGCTAGTGCGCGGTCTTTGTAAACCTAGGCCTAAGCGTTGGGACTAGAGTTTGAGCATCGGGGACCCAAATATGGACTCAAGTTCAGGTGCCAAAGAATTAGGTACGAGCACCAAAGGTTCGAGGCAAACCTTTATAGACTCGGGCATGGGTGCTAGGGGCCAAAGCCCAAGCACCAAGGGTCCTGGCCTAGCCTCAATGGAACCAGGTCTAGCCGCCAAGAGACCTGGTTCTAAACATCAGGTTTTGGGAACCAACTTTGGGGTTACCATGTACAAGCGTAAAGTTTCGGGTTCAAGCACCGATAACTAGTCATATTTCGAAACATTTTCTAGTTCTTTTAAAGAAGAAACCATTTTCATTGAATGAGTTTTGGTAGGAAAACTTTTTCCATTAACTCATTTTCCTAAATGAACCAGATGTCGGAAAATGAGGAAATTTCTAGCAAATGTTAAAAACTTTGGTATTCACTACCGAACACGACTTATTTTTTATACTATTTCTAAAAGTAACATGAATATTTTCAAGATAAAGAAGCCTAAGGAATGTGTTCTTATGTAATCTAGATAATTTTAGTCTTTTTCAGCTATTAAAACCTTGCATAAGATGTGCTCTTTACTTGGTTATATTCTTTGAGTTGTTAAAAGAGTGGTAAAAGAAACGAAGAAGAAGTGGTATGAGGATTCTCAAAGGCCATTTCAATATCAGGTAATATGCAACAAATCGCCAAGCATTGTAGTTGTTATAGGGTGATTCATCCCTGGACTTGAGAAGGGGAAAATAGATAAAACTTTTAAATACTTGATAATTTGCATGGAAACCTACTGACAAACTAAATACTTGGTCGAACATTTTAATCTATAAAGAGAGCGCATGCTGCCATGCAAGTCCTCACTCCTCCCTCAAGCAATACTAGTTTGTGCATGAATTAGAGATTGCGATCAAGGCCCTAATTCCTGTCCAATGTCTACAACCACAATGAAGTTTCTGCTTTTTAGCTTTCTCATCTTGGCTTTGACAACTGCCACTTGTCGCGACCTACCCCTCGGGGGAGGGAATAGGTTTAGGTTTAAGGGTATTGCCTAAAGGACGGGCCTATGGCCCATGATTAGGCATGGGCTCTACCAAGTCCACACCTCGTGCGATATTGGGTGTTCAAATTGAAGGTATGAAAATTTTCGAAAGAAAGAGTCACCACTAACTTATTGGGGTCAATTAGAAACCAAGTGAGACATTGGAGTGTACTTCACTTTCTATGCAATCAGAAAATCAAAGGTTGGAGACTTGATTATACTAATTAATTAATTAGTGCCCTTTTGGTATCTAATTTTATTCATTTTAAAAAAAAGATTCCTTTGTCAGGCAATCTGGATTGATTTTATTTTATCCATTAATATATAAGGTGATCATGCGGGTGTACAATCATTAACCAAGGAAAGCATTAAATACATTTTGTGGGATAGCAAAGGCTTAACGCTAAGGAAACAATAAATGCTAATGCTAACTAAACTAAAGGGAAGCTAAAATCAACATATCAATATTGTGCAATCAAGGGCATTTGTCTCTAAAGACAATTGAAACCCTAAGGTAAAGCACTAAGGGCTTGGTTAACCTCGAGTATAATTCCAAATTGAAAACCTTCCACATTTTAGGAGAAAATAACCCAAAAGATTAATTTTAATCTTTTTAAGGATTTTGAATTTTTTAAATTTTTTCGAATTTTTGGAAAAATTGAATTTTTGAATTTTCCAAAAATTCTGGAGTTTACAATCATTTTGAATTTTTTTTTTATTTTTCTAATTACTACTGAAATTTTCAAAAAATTTCCGAATTTTGGAATTTTTTCAAAATTTTTGAATTTTTCTTTTTGAGTATTTTTGAATTTTTAAAGAAATTGGAATTTTTTAATATTTTCTCAATGTTTTTGAATTTTTTTAATGTTCTCCGAAAGTTTTTGAATTTTCGAAAAGTTTTTATTTTTTTGAGAATTTTTGAATTTTGAAATATTTTTAATATTAATTATTATTATATTCAAAAAACAGTTTTGGACTGGGTAAATCCGATCAGGCCTGTTGACCAGATCCAATGGCCTAGATCCTACCTAATTAAAAACTATTCCTTACAACCCCCTTTTATATTAATATTTTAATTCTTTTCTTTTCTTTTCCTTTTAATTTCTTCTTCCGCTTTTGTCCTTCCTCTCAATGGGAAGTGTGAACCGCATCCTAATACTATGTTGACACTAGATATTTCACCCTTTTTTCACAAGAAAAGTGAAGGAGAAACAGTACAAGGATGTAAAAGTCATTGAAGACCACTTCCATCTCCGATGTCGTGCCCTATTCAAGTTGGAGGAGAGGAATTCAAACAAATCACCAAGTCCTCGTAGCAGTTACGGGGAAGTTTATACTTGGACTCTAGAAGGATTCCACTTCTGAAGAGTTGGTAATGCGTAGTGTAACTCCTTCAATAAACTATATCTCAAAATAGATGCACCCTTAATCATTACATAAGTCATCTCTTTTAAAGAAAGTGGAATTAAAACCTTCTTTTCATTAGGTTGCTGAGAAGTGGCAGCTTGGGAGAAGAACGTGATCTTACTTTTTGTCATCCAGGAACCGTGCTCGGGAATGAGAAAAACCTACTAAAAGTATCGTATGACAAGCAAGAACTGTGTTAAATGATCAAAACATCGGGGATGAGTTTTACCACATATAAATACTAATGGTGCGTTCGTTCAAAGTAAAACTTCATAATTAAGGAAAAATATATACTTTTTAAGAAATAATTTTTCAGGAAAATAATTAGTTTTCCTTTATTTATTGATATGTGACCGAAATCATTTTATGGTGTTTGATCTCATTCAGAAAATTATTTCAATTCATGACATTATTTCAAGCCAAAAAAAGAAATTTGAATATTTTACATATTTTTTGTTTTTAATTTTTAGTTTTTTCATCTTCTTTTTCCTTCTCTGTCCGCCGGTTGTCAAGCCTCGGTGACGGCCACAGGCAAGCTTGAGTAGCCTAGAGCTCGATGACCTCAGGCGACCTCAGCCTCATCGGGATCGGGCAAGCTGCGAGCTCAAGCTCGCCTAGATTGATTGAGCCTCGAGGTTGTTAGCCCACATTATGGCCGGTCGGTTGGCTATTGACAATCGCCGAGGCATGCGGCTGGCGGAGGAAGGAGGAGATAGGAAAGGAAAAGAAGAGAAAAGAGAAAAGAAGAAAAGAAAAAGAAAAAATAAAAAGAAACAGAATAGGAAAAAATAAGTATAAAAAAATTCAATTTTTTAAAATAAAAATATTTAAAAATTTGATTTAAAAAAAATATTTTTATAAGAGGAAATATTTGAATAACCAAGGATTCGAGCCGGAGCACCGAGGAACAGTGCACGATCTTTGTGGACCCGGGCCTAAGGGTTTAGACTAGAGTTTGACCATTGAGGACTCGAGCATGGCTTTTATGGACTCGAGTTTGGGTGCCGAAGCATCACGCACGAGCACTAGGGGTTCGGGCTTGGCCTTTATAGCTAGGGCATGGGTGCCAGGTGCCTAAGCTCAAGCACCGGGGTCTCGGCCTCAGCCTCAATGGACTCGCGCTTGGCCGCCGAGAGACCTAGTCCTAAATGCCGGGTTCCGAGAACCAACTTTATGGTTTCACGCCCAAGCATAGAGTTTTGACTTCGAGCGCCGATAACTAGTCATATTTTGGAAAATATTTTCCTGTTCTTTTAAAGAAAAAATATATTTTCTTGAATTTAAGATTTGGTAGAAAAACCTTTTCCATCGACTAGTAAAACATTTTTCATTGACTCATTTTTAAGCGAAACAAATGCTGAAAAATGAGAAATATGTTTTCCTGGAAAATGTTGTTAGCGCAACAAACACCTTATCAACCTTTGTGCCACAAGAGAGTGCTTTTCTAGCAAATGTTAAAAACTGTGGTACTCACTACTGAAAACGATTGATTTTTTATACTACTTCTAAAAGCAGCATGAATATTTTCAAGATGGAGAAGCCTAAGGAATGTGTTCTTTTGCAATCTAGACACTTTCAGTCCTTTTTTCCTTTTTTAATGATGACTCGGACTCCTGCACCAGTTGCACTACAAGGGTTCAACCGTTAGGCACCAACCGGAGGAGAAATAGCCCGGCCCCATAGACTAGCCTCCGTGTAAGTCTAGCATACTATAAGATGGAGGGCAGAGGGACTCGTTCTGATCAATCACCCACAAACCTAAGCTCTTACAACTCCACCAACCCCTTGGAGGCATTTTCAGTCTTTTTTCAGCTATTAAAACCTTGCACAAGATGTGCTCTTTACTTGGTTATCTTCTTTGAGTGGGGAAAAGAGTCATAAAAGAAACGAAGAAGAAACGGTACAAGGATTCACAAAGACCATTTCAATATCAGGCAATATGCAACAAATCGCCAAGTCGTCGTAGTTGTTATAGGGCGATTCATCTCTTGACTTGAGAAGGGCAAAATAGATAAAGCTTTTTAAGACTTGGTAATCTAAATGGTAACCTACTAACACATTAAATACTGGGTCAAACATTTTTATCTATAAAGAGAGAGCATGTTGCCATGCAAGTCCTCACTCTTCCCTCAAGCAATACTAGTCTTTGCAAGGATTAGAGATTGCGATCAAGGCCCTAACTCCTGTCTAGTGTCCACAACCACGATGAAGTTTCTGCCGATTAGCTTTCTCATCTTGGCTTTGGCCACTGCCACTGCTTTAGCTTACGACCCGAGTCCTCTTCAGGACATATGCGTGGCCACCAATGACCCGGAATCTGGAGGTTCGTCCTCAATTCTTGCATTAGTCATGTATTTCGTATCTAGCTTATGATGCCGAAACTGAAACACGAATTCTTTTTCTCATGCAGTATTTGTGAATGGAAATTTCTGCAAGGACCCGAAACAAGCCACAGCTGATGATTTCGTCTTTACGGGGCTTAGGAATCCTGGAAACACATCGAATCCGCTCGGATCAAAAGTCACACAGGCTTTCGTCCAGCAATTTCCAGGACTCAACACTCTTGGAATATCCATGGCTCGCATTGACTTTGCTCCCGGCGGCCTAAATCCTCCCCACACTCACCCTCGTGGCACTGAGGTTCTGGTCGTGGTGGAGGGTACGCTACTTGTTGGCTTCGTCACGTCCGACCAGTTAAACAACACTCTCTTCACAAAAGTCCTATACAAGGGGGACGTGTTTGTGTTCCCTATTGGTCTCATTCACTTCCAGTTGAATATCGGAAACACATACGCGCTATCCTTTTCGGGTTTGAGCAGCCAGAACCCTGGGCTCATTACCATTGCTAATGCTGTGTTCGGAGCGAAGAAACCCATTTCTGCTGATGTTCTCACCAAGGCCTTCCAACTGGACAAGAAGGTCGTTGACTATCTCGAGGCGCAGTTTTGGTACGACAACAACTAAATGAATCTATCGTTAGTTACACAAAATAATTGAATTATAAGACTTACTTACTTAATCTTGTTTCCATAAGTGGTTGCTCTAGACACATAACTAGACTACTTACCACATGTATGATTGATTTTGAATAAAAGATTGTTATCTCTCTAGTGGTTGCTCTAGACACGTAACTAGACTATGTACCACATGTATGATTGATTTTGAATAAAAGATTGTTCTCTCTCTCTCTCTCACGGCATGATCAGGATAAGCGGATTCATTCCTCAACTAAATGTCTATAAATGGGAAGAGCAATAACATTAAACTATGTAAAATTTGAAACTTGAGACGATATCACCTTAGATTAAGTATCGATTCCCATAGCAACGGAATTTGTACTCTGGAAAAAGGGTATCATGAAAAGAATGTCCAACCCTATTAAATAGTCTTAATTGAAATAATCTTGTGATTGGTTTGAGAGACTGTTGTGAGATATCATCGGGGCTATCGTTTTTACATCCGGCCCTCAGGTGGCCAATGAGAAAGAAGAGCAGCTTTATTTCCATCATTATCCTAGGAGGAGAAGTTGCACTACAAATATTTCAATTTCTCTAGGGTATTGAATTCAAGTTTGATAAGTTACAGTCGGTGGCCTTTCTCATTTTATAACCCACGTACCAAATTCTACAGATAACTTTTCTTTTTCATTAATATAGCCAAAAAGAAAATCTTTCCTGCGGTCATTTTCCATCTACAGTCGAAATGTTGGGTGGAAACCTCATAAGCTCAGTTGGATAAATTTTTCCAGGGATGTCGTGGCTTACAATGTTTATAAATGTGTATGCATGGACAAAGTCAAAACATTGAATAACATATGGATGGCATTGATCTCTTTCGTGAAGTAATCAATATCACAATCTCAAGTAGACCATCGATGACCATAACGGGGAAATGTGGGGACATGAGTGCGTTACTTCCTGCGCCCCTGCTTTGACAATTTCTAAAAGAACTGGAAAACTAAGTTGCTTCTCAACCTTAGTTTGGAATGATCTAAGACTACATGGCAATTGGACCGAAAACAAACTTATACATATCATAGAGATGGACAGGAGTCTGATCGAAATCATTGGGTAATTCCTGCTAATTATGCAGCAGAAAATGTCTAGATCACACATCAAGACGAACCAGCAGATAAAACAGAACATAGTGGCATAATTATCTGAGTTTGGTGTAGGGACTCGGGTTCGGTTCTCATGATGAGTCCATGTTATAATTCTCAACTTTTCCCTCAACGGGTGTTTTTCCTTCTCGCTCCGGTTGCATGGAAGCTTAGAGGAGGGAAACTTCCAGATCGGCACCCTGTAATTTTACGAGACAAGTCGATCAGTTCTCCATGCCTGATGACCTAAATCCGAAGATGCAAGACCCCGGCAAGCAAATTGACCATGTCTCTTCATCAAGCCAAAAGTTTACCCATCGGACAGGAGACATTCTTCAATACTCCGAATTAGTAATAACCGGCATCTCTGTCCTTCAGTGAAAATAATTGGGGCGGCGTGGGCAACTGGATCAGCCTCAAAATGATCATTGAAATGCTGTTGTCAACTGTCCACACTCAGCATTGTCATCAAAATGAATGCTTCGTGCTGACCTGTTGATGACTTGTTTCATAGTTCGAATTCTGCGTATATGTGAAACTGTTTCTGAAGCAATTCAGTGGGAACTCTTACGATTCATGTACTCTGTTTGGAATACAGAAGAAACGGAATGTGTTTTCTACAGTGGGCTTTCATTGACAGTAGAAAATTGAAATGCCTGGTTGAAGGACAAACTAAACCTGCTCTCAATGTCAGGTGAATTTGTTTTCCTCGAGGATGATCCATCACATGGTATTTCTCAAACAATGGGGTGCGGAATGAACCCGCACTCGAACCTGCGTTAAGGTGCATGCGTGTTTTTAGGACACGATCCAAACCTCGAATGAGATAAGCTCAGCATCGCCCTATCTTGACGCTGTCAACATTACAGCTTCAATTAGAATACAAATGGCTACTGGGGATATATGTGGACACGGATGCTTTACTTGTTTACAAGCAAAGTGAAGATAAGAGCGGACAGAATAGATGTATAAGTGGGCGTATTGGTGAAAGCCCACTAGAACTCCAGGGATGCTTTACTTACATTACTTTGGTTCAGAATTCTGTGCACTTACTTTGACAAACTTCAAAAACCATTGAAGTCAGTTATTGGTCGATCTTAGTTTCGGAATATGGTACCGGTTTTATATCATAGGGACCAGCCCGTAAAAGAAATAATGGCACCCTCAATCGTCTAAGTAAGACATGACTTATAAGATCTGGAAGCCATTGGAATATCATTAAATGCTCGTAAAGAAATTCGAACTATGACATTCCTTTCATTAAACTGCACAGAAGTGGCAGCTTGGGGGAAGAACAGTCTCTTATTACCTACCATACGCGAACTATGTTCGGGAAAACAGGAAAAAGGCACCGATGACATTAAATGGTCGAAGAGCGTATCGTTCATGTAGGAATGCTTATTTTTATCCTTTTTTTGTGCAACGAATGAGTGCAATGCAACCAACTAAGAGTTAAGAACTTTGGTATTGGGCAACAAAGATGGGGGGACATTGATAACAAGAATATTTTTGGGAAGAAGATGGATATGGATAGTGTTCTCCTTCTGCAATCTAGATAACCAATTCAATCATTTCAAGATATCAGATTGTCGCAGAAGCAATGGTCTATGCTTGATCATATTGTTTTGTTTTAGGATTCGGCGCACAATCATAAGGAAATTGAGAATAAAAGCGAGAAAGAAATCGATATAAAGTTTTATCCTAGTTCAACTTTCAATAGAGTTACATTTAGCAAAGGATTTCACTATAATTAACATATGGCACGTCTCTATGGCAAATATCAATTACAAGAGAAAGATCTTATTTTTGCTTAGTAGCTATTCATAAGCCCAATTTAAAACTACCAATAAAATATGAATTCAAACTATATAAACTCCGGCTCGAGAGCGCTACTCCTGTGACTATCACATGGTCATTGGGGAGGGGGACCCTATGCCTTCCTGTCAATGGGAAGTGTGAACCGCATCTCAACCCTATGGTGATAATAGATATTTACTCTTTTTTCACAAGAAAAGTGAAGGAGAAATAGTACAAGGATGTAAAAGTCATTGAAGACCACTTCCATCTCCGATGTTGTGCCCTCTTCAAGTTGGAGGAGAGGAATGCAAACAAATCACCGAGTCCTCGTAGTAGTTACGGGGAAGTTCATACTTGGACTCAAGAAGGGTAAAAAAGATTCCACTTCTGAAGAGTTGGTAATGCATAGTGTAACTCCTTCAATAAATTATATCTCAAAATAGATGCACCCTTAATCATTACATAAGTCATGTCTTATAAAGAAAGTGGAATAAAACCTTCTTTTCTTTAGGCTGCTGAGAAGTGGCAGCTTGGGAGAAGAAGGGGATCTTATTTTTCGTCATCCACGAACCGTGCTCGGGAATGAGAAAAACCTACTAAAAGTATCGTATGACAAACAAGAACTGTGTTAAATGATTAGAACATCAAGAATGAGTTTTACCACATATAAATACTAATGGTGCGTTTGTTCAAAGTAAAACTTCATAATTAAGGAAAAGTATATCCTTTTTAGGAAATAATTTTTCAAGAAAATGATTAATTTTCCTTTATTTATTGATATGTGACCGAAAACATTTGATGGTGTTTGATCTCATTCAGAAAATTATTTCAATTCATGACATTATTTCAAGCCAAAAAAAGAAATTCGACTATTTTAAATATTTTTTGTTTTTATTTTTTAGTTTTTTCATTTTCTTTTTCCTTCTCTGTCCGCCAATCGTCGAGCCTCGGTGACGGCCATAGGCAAGCTTGAGTAGCCTAGAGCTCGATGACCTCAGGCGACCTCAACCTCGTCGGGATCGGGCAAGCTGCGAGCTCAAGCTCACCTAGATTGACTGAGCCTCAGGGTTGTCGGCCCGCGTTATGGCCGGTCGGTTGGCTACTGACCATTGCTAAGGCACGCAGATGGCGGAGGAAGAAGCAGATAGGAAAGGAAAAGAAAAGAAAAGAGAAAAGAAGAAAGGAAAAAAAAAAGAACAAAGAAAAAGAAAAGAATAGGAAAAAATAAATCAATAAAAAATTCGACTTTTTAAAATAAAAATATTTAAAAATTCAATTTATTTTAAAAATATTTTTATAATAGGAAATGTTTGAATAACCGAGGACTCGAGCCCGAGCACCGAGGACCCGTGCATGGTCTTTGTGGACCCAGGCCTAAGGGTTTAGACTAGAGTTTGACCATTGAGGACCCGAGCATGGCTTTTATGGACTCGAGTTTGGGTGCTGAAGCATCAGGTACGAGCACTAGGGGTTCAGGCTTGGGTGCCGGGTGCCTAAGCTCGAGCACCGGGGTCTCAGCCTCAACCTCAATGGACTCGCGCTTGGCTGCCGAGAGACCTAGTCTTGAATGCCGGGTTCCGAGAACCAACTTTGTGGTTTCGCACCCAAGCATAGAGTTTTGACTTCGACCGCCAATAACCAGTCATATGTTGGAAAAGATTTTCCGGTTCTTTTAAAGAAAAAAATATTTTCCTGAATTTAAGATTTGGTAGAAAAACCTTTTCCATTGACTAGTAAAATATTTTTCATTGACTCATTTTTAAGCGAAACAAACGTTGAAGAATGAGAAATATATTTTCCTGGAAAATGCTGTTTGCACAACAAACACCTTCCGCAAGAGAGTGCATTTCTAGCAAATGTTAAAAATTGTGGTACTCACTACTGAAAACGATTGATTTTTTATACTATTTCTAAAAGCAGCATGAATATTTTCAAGATGAAGAAGCCTAAGGAATGTTTTCTTTTGCATTCTAGATACTTTCAGTCCTTTTTTTCCTTTTTAATGATGACTCGGACTCCTGCACCAGTTGCACTACAAGGGTTCAACCGTTCAGCACCAACCGGAGGAGAAATAACCAGGCCCCCATAGACTAGCCTCCATGTAAGTCAAGGATATTATAAGATGGAGCGCAGAGGGAGTCAAACTTGGGATCAATCACCCACAAACCTAAGCCCTAACCACTCCACCGACCCCTTGGAAGCATTTTTAGACTTTTTTCAGCTATTAAAACTTTGCGCAAAGATGTGCTCTTTACTTGGTTATCTTCTTTGAGTGGGGAAAAGAATCATAAAAGAAACGAAGAAGAAACGGTACAAGGATTCACAAAGACCATTTCCATATCAGGCAATATCCAACAAATCACCAAGTCATCGTAGTTGTTATAGGACGATTCATCTCTTGACTTGAGAAGGGCAAAATAGATAAAACTTTTTAAGACTTGGTAATCTAAATGGAAACCTACTGACACACTAAATACTGGGTCAAACATTTTTATCTATAAAGAGAGAGCATGTTGCCATGCAAGTCCTCACTCTTCCCTCAAGCAATACTAGTCTTTGCAAGGATTAGAGATTGCGATCAAGGCCCTAACTCCTGTCCAGTGTCAACAACCACAATGAAGTTTCTGCCGATTAGCTTTCTCATCTTGGCTTTGGCCACTACCACTGCTTTAGCTTACGACCCGAGTCCTCTTCAGGACATATGCGTGGCCACTAATGACCCGGAATCTGGAGGTTCGTCCTCAATTCTTGCATTAGTCATGTATTTCGTATCTAGCTTATGATGCCGAAACTGAAACACAAATTCTTTTTCTCATGCAGTATTTGTGAATGGAAATTTCTGCAAGGACGAAGCCACAGCTGATGATTTCGTCTTTACGGGGCTTAGGAATCCTGGAAACACATCGAATCCGCTCGGATCAAAAGTCACACAGGCTTTCGTCCAGCAATTTCCAGGACTCAACACTCTTGGAATATCCATGGCTCGCATTGACTTTGCTCCCGGCGGCCTAAATCCTCCCCACACTCACCCTCGTGGCACTGAGGTTCTGGTCGTGGTGGAGGGTACGCTACTTGTTGGCTTCGTCACGTCCGACCAATTAAATAACACTCTCTTCACAAAAGTCCTGTACAAGGGGGACGTGTTTGTGTTCCCTATTGGTCTCATTCACTTCCAGTTGAATATCGGAAACACATACGCGCTATCCTTTTCGGGTTTGAGCAGCCAGAACCCTGGGCTCATTACCATTGCTAATGCTGTCTTTGGAGCGAAGAAACCCATTTCTGCTGATGTTCTCACCAAGGCCTTCCAACTGGACAAGAAGGTCGTTGACTATCTCGAGGCGCAGTTTTGGTACGACAACAACTAAATGAATCTATCGTTAGTTACATAAAATAATTGAATTATAAGAATTACTTACTTAATCTTGTTTCCATAAGTGGTTGCTCTAGACACATAACTAGACTACTTACCACATGTATGACTGATTTTGAATAAAAGATTGTTATCTCTCTAGTGGTTGCTCTAGACACGTAACTAGACTATGTACCACACGTATGATTGATTTTGAATAAAAGATTGTTCTCTCTCTCTCTCTATCTCACAACATGATCAGGATAACCGGATTCATTCCTCAACTAAATGTCTATAAATGGGAAGAGCAATAACATTAAACTATGTAAAATTTGAAACTTGAGACGATATCACCTTAGATTAAATATCGATTTCCATATCAACGGAATTTGTACTCTGGAAAAAGGGTATCATGAAAAGAATGTCCAACCCTATTAAATAGTCTTAATTGAAATAATCTTGTGATTTGTTTAAAAGACTGTTATGAGAAATCATCAGGGCTATCGTTTTTACATCCGGCCCTCAGGTGGCCAATAAGAAAGAAAAGCAGCTTTATTTGCATCATTATCCTAGGAGGAGAAGTTGCAGTACAAATATTTTAATTTCCTTAGGGTATTGAATTCAAGTTTGATAAGTTACAATGGGTGGCCTTTCTCATTTTATAACCCACGTACCAAATTCTACAGATAACTTTTTTTTTTCATTAATATAGCCAAAAAGAAAATCTTTCCTGCGGTCATTTTCCACCTACAGTCGAAATGTTGGGTTGAAACCTCATAAGCTCAGTTGGATAAATTTTTCCAGGGATGTCGTGGCTTACAATGTCATTTATAAATGTGTATGCATGGACAAAGTCAAAACATTGAATAACATATGGATGGCATTGATCTCTTTCGTGAAGTAATCAATATCACAATCTCAAGTACACCATCGATGAACATAACGGGGAAACGTGGGGACATGAGTGCGTTACTTCCTGCGCCCTTGTTTTGACAATTTCCAAAAGAACTGGAAAGCTAAGTTGCTTCTCAACCTTAGTTTGGAATGATCTAAGACTACATGGCAATTGGACCGAAAACAAACTTATACATATCATAGAGATGGACAGGAGTCTGATCGAAATCATTGGGTAATTCCTGCTAATTATGCAGCAGAAAATGTCTAGATCACACATCAAGACCAACCAGCAGATAAAACAGAACATAGTGGCATAATTATCTGAGTTTGGTGTAGGGACTCGGGTTCGGTTTTCATGATGAGTCCATGTTATAATTCTCAACTTTTCCCTCAACGGGTGTTTTTCCTTCTCGCTCCGGTTGCATGGAAGCTTAGAGAAGGGAAACTTGCATATCGACACACTGTAATTTTACGAGACAAGTCGATCAGTTCTCCATGCCTGATGACCTAAATCCGAAGATGCAAGACCCCGGCAAGCAAATTGACCATGTCTCTTCATCAAGTCAAAAGTTTACCCATTGGACAGGAGACATTCTTCAATACTCCAAATTAGTAATAACCGCCATCTCTGTCCTCCAGTGAAAATAATTGCGGCGGCGTGGGCAACTGGATCAGCCTCAAAATGATCATTGAAATGCTGTTGTCAACTGTCCACACTCAGCATTGTCATCTAAATGAATGCTTCGTGCTGCTCTGTGGATGACTTGTTTCATAGTTCGAATTCTGCGTATATGTGAAAACTGTTTCTGAAGCAATTCAATGGGAACTCTTACGATTCATTTACTATGTTCCGAATACGAAAGAAACGGAATGTGTTTTCTACAGTGGGCTTTCATTGACGGTAGAAAATTGAATTGCCTGGTTGAAGGACAAACTAAACCTGCTCTCAATGTCAGGTGAATTTGTTTTCCTCGAGGATGATCCATCACATGGTATCTCAAACCATGGGGTGCGGAATGAACCCGCACTCGAACCTGCGTTAAGGTGCACGCGTGTTTTAAGGACACGATCTAAAATAGGAAAAGCAACAGCTCGGGCAATCAAGCAGGCATCCTAGTTCTACGCACAGCCAGAAGAAATCATCGCCCCGATTATTAAGCACGGCGCTCCTCTCTAACCAAGGACTGACGGATGAGCACAATCTAGCCGACACAAAACAGAGTCGCAATCCACCTAGGATGTGGACACTCGGCGCACAATTGATAAATTGTGGCTGGGATACGAGCGGCGAGTGGTGAGAGGCGAGGCGAGTGGGAGGCAACAAGAGTCTCAGATGGGGACAAAGTGACGAGAGGCTAGTATATAGAAGAGAAGAGAGCAGCTCGTTCGTGCTTTCCTTAAGTAAACAATTTTTCCAAACAAAAAAGAAAAGCTAAACATTATTTAAAAAGAAGTATTAATCCCGTGAAAAATCCCAAATTGGTAGATATGTAATAAATTTAACTCAAATTAATATTGACTACCCAATATGCAAATTGATATACATATGACAATTGATAAATTTACCATAAATTAATTTTTTGACCATAGAAACCCAAAATTGATATATTTATGATAAATTTACCCTATGTTAATTTTTGTTAAATTAAATTAATAACCCAATAAATTATAAACCGGTATACTTATGACAAAGGGATGATAAAACTCCAAATTGGTACACCCGTCAACTGCCACTTGTCATTTAATTCAGTAATTTCATGGAAAAATTAAATGAAAACTAATAAAGATAAATTTGAGATTTTTGGTAGTATTAACCAAGTTCATTTAGTCATAGCGAAGCAAACGGATACAGCTTTTCCTCGAGAAATTGACCCTACCCGATAGTACATCTCGGCCTTGGAATTTTTAGAATTTCAGGCCCAAAAGATGGGCCCAAACAGAAGCAAACATTGTTGGCCCGACATTAAAGAAGGGGTATGTTCCTACCTAGACCAGGTCAAAATTACTTACCCCAATAGCTCGCACCGTGCTTTCAGACTTGATTCTTTGTTGCATTTCGAATATATCCTTTTATATTTCTTGTAATATGTCATTAATCTTTTTGATTGTATATGAAAAAAGTGAAATTTCGATAAGTGGGTTTACTTTTTTAATGCTATTGAAACAAAAAATAAAAATTTGAACCTCCATTGAACTAAATTCTTTACTTAATTGAACTAATGGATTGAACAAACTATTTGAGCAAAAAAGGAATAGTCATAAAAATATCCAAATGGAAATTGACTTGAAACCACAAATTTCATTGAGTATAAGACTTTGAACTTAAATAGACATAATTTACTTAATTAAGAACATGCACATCGAAATCTTCAATTAAACTTAACTAATAAATAAAATAAAATATGGAGAAAAATAGTTATCATGAAAGTAAATAATCCAAATTGAAATCAATTGGAAATCACAAATTAACATTAAACATTGGCACTCAAACAAAAAAATTTCTCACTCGAAGAAAATAAATATTGAATTCTTTCATTAAACTTATTATTAATTGAATTAGTGAGATGAAAAAGCAAACGATTGGGAAAATCATCGCAAATTCATTGTTTATGTCAATTAATGAAATAACATACCATATGATATGGTGGAAAAACATGAGCTTTTTTAAAATTTGAAAAACAAAGGCAAAGCACTACTACTAGTAAACAATAACATGACGTAAAGTTGATGAGCAGACAAATACTAGAAATAGTCTATAAAATGCTCTCTAGTATTATAACATTTAGTGATAAATTGCATGGAAAATCTTATAACATATGTTTTTATGAGCGTTTGCACTAATAGTAACATAATTTATTGAAATTTGTTAAAATAATTTTTTTATAGTTTTTGAAAAATTAAATTAAATTATTATTAAAAAAGTGAGGGCAGGTTGGGGTAGGCCGACGATCCACCTTTTCCTTTTCTCCTGGCTAGGCCTCGCCCCTATCCCTTTTTCTCCTTCTTCTCCCTCCGCACGGGCTAGCCCCATTTCTTTCCCCTTCGACCCAATCCGCGCATTGGTCTTCTTCTCCCTCGCATCTCTGCAAACGAAATATAGAAGCAAAACAGAGGCGGGAGCAAGGCGAGGGTCACACCCAAGCCGTGATCGACAACACACTATTGTGCACCTTTTCCTGTGCCAAAGCCACGATAGGTCGTGACTCTTTTATTATTATTTTCTTTTTGGGGGTGCGAGAAGACCAGTCATCATCCGATTTGTCGAGCTCGCCCTCCATTCACCTCCCCCAAGTCGGGTAGGGCCACTGCCGTGAATGCCCCTCTTTTTCTCTTTACCTTGAGTCCCTTGTTTAATTTTGATGTGGGTGTCGCCGGACTGGCGCTCAGGGCCGTCCAGCTTGCACAAGCTCTAGCCCACGTTGCCCTTGCATTTTGTTCTGGTATTCTCGAATGTCGTGCGTTAAGGCCACTGGCATAGATTTGAGTCCCGGTTTGGGTCAGTAACCCCTCGTCCGAGTAGTGCACTACACTTGTTTGCGTAAATGCTTGAGTGAGATTTGTTTTTATTCTATCGTTTTTGGCTGGAGTAGAGCCGTCTGCGCTCAGCCTCGCCTTATGGAGGTGTCCCCGTGGTGTTAGCGCTCCCAAGTGTTGGCTGTTTGGTTGATTCGACGTGCCCATGCCGTCCCCTCCGCCATTGGGGGCTTTCTCGGTCGGCGATGCTAGGGCCAACCGTGGACGACCGCTAAGGCTAACGCATCTAAGTCGCCTGGCCATGAGGTGGCCGATCCATAGCTGCCAATTTGGTGGTCTGTGAAAGCGCCTGGCGGTCGTAGCTCGGGTATCCAACGAGAGAATGCTGTGGTGTTGTTGGTCAGATTTTGATGGATTGCCTAGCCTGAGCTGCCTGGGCATGCCCTCGGCTGCACAAAGACGAGCGAGATGAGCGGCGACGGTCAGTCTTGTTGTCGCCATCACAGCAGCGAAGCCGCAAGTGAGGGAGAGATCGCAGACCGAGTGGGCTAGGGCGGGTTTGTCTTGAGCCGGCTCCTATATCTGACCGGCTCGGTACGTTCGGTTTTGGGCTAGGCTTATTTATTATTATTTTACCCGTTTTTAAAGGTTTGGGCTTGAACTTTACAACCATTTGACTTAAGAAGGGGAAAAAAGATTCCACTTCTGAATAGTTGGTAATCTACCGAGCAACTCCTTCAATAAACAATATCTCAAAGTAGCTGCACCCTTAATCATTACGTAAGTCATATCTTATAAAGAAAGTAGAATTAAAACATTCTTTTCATTAGGCTAATGAGAAGCGGCGGCTTGGGAGAAGAACGTGATCTTATTTTCTACCATCCACGAACCATGCTCAGCAAAGAGAAAAACTTACAAAAAGTATTATATGACAAACAAGGAAAATGATCAAAACATCTGGGATGAGCTTATAATATATAAATACTAATGGTGCATTGTTTGAATGAAAATTTCATCACAAAAGAAAATACTTCTTAGGAATTCATTTTCCGAGAAAATGGTTAGTTTTCCTTTATTTATAGATGTGTCGCCGAAAAAGTTTTCTAGTGTTTGGATCTTATTTGGAAAATGATTTCAATTTCTTTACTTTTTCTCAAGCCCAAAAAAGAATTCGAATTTTAATTTTAATTTTTTAGTTTTTACCTTTTCTTTTATTTTTTTCCTTTTCATTTTCCTTCTCCGACTGTTGATCATTGAGTCTCATCGATGACTGGTGACAGCCACCTAAGTAGCACTGATATTGACAAGTGACACACAACACGACACGACACGCTAACACATCATTTCTAAAAAAATAGAGAATTACAATACATTATGAGAAATTATATACTGACTGTATATTTTTATATATATACATAATAAATGATCATTTTTATGATTATTTCAATCAAATTATTTTAATTTAATTCAATTTCATAAATAATAATAATAATAATAATAATAATAATAAAATAATAATAATAATAATAATAATAATAATAATAATAATAATAATAATAATAATAATAATAATAAAGAGCTTAGAATGAATTTATACTAAAAATGTTAATCGCCATTTATTAATATCATTAATTGTTTCAATTTTGAGCAGCACTGGTGAGAAAAACGATGCTCGTTGAGAGGAGGAGGGAATTGTGTGTCATGGAAAGTGCAAGTTAGAAGTGGAGAAGACTAGGTTTTTTTTTTTCCTCCCTTTATTATTATAATAATAATAATAATTATTTTTACATATTTACATTCATTTATTGATAATTTTTAAAATTGACTCGTGCGTGTTGGAAGCCCATGTTAGAATTCCGGACTTGTGTTAGGAAAGTTGAGCACCTGTTGGATTTTCTGACACCTGTTGACCTTGTGTCGAATAGTATCGCAGAGTGTAGGATACGTCTGGAAGTGGCCAATACGATACGAAGGCTCTTGAAAAGTGTCTGTACCTTCTAGATGACCACAGGCGAGCTCGAGCTCATCGGGATTGGGTGAGCCTTGAACTCGTTGGCCTCAAGCATTCCTAGCCTCATCGGGGTCGAGTATGTGATGAGCTCAAGCTTGCCAAGATTGACTAAGCCTTGAGCTCGTCGGCCCATGTCATGGCCGATTGCTGGATTGCCGGCGTGGCTGGTGGAGGAAGGAGATAGGAAAAAGAAAATAGAGAAAAGAAAAAAGGAAAGAAGAAAGAAGAAAATAAAAAGAATCAATCAATTAAAAATTCGGCTTTAAAATAAAATAATTACAAAAACCAATTTTAAAAAATATATAATTATAAGAATAAATGTTTCATTAACCAAAGACTCGAGCTTGAGCATCGAGGGCTAGTGTGCGGTCTTTGTAAACCTAGGCCTAAGGGTTGGGACTAGAGTTTGAGCATCGGGGACCCAAATATGGACTCAAGTTTAGGTGCCAAAGCATTACGTACAAGCACCAATGGTTCGAGGCAAACCTTTATAGACCTAGGCATGGGTGCTAGGGGCCAAAGCTGAAGCACCAGGGGTCCCGGCCTGGCCTCAATGGACCAAGGTCTAGCCGCTAGAGACCTGGTTCTAAACATTAGGTATCGGGAACCAACTTTGGGGTTACCATGTCCAAGCGTAAAGTTTCGGGTTCAAGCACCGATAACTAGTCATATTTCAAAACTTTTTCTAGTTCTTATAAAGAAGAAACCATTTTCAATGAATGAGTTTTGATAGGAAAACTTTTTCCATTAACTCATTTTCCTAAATGAACCAAATGCCGAAAAATGAGGAAATTTCTAGCAAATGTTAAAAACTTTGGTATTCACTACCGAACACGGCTTATTTTTTATACTATTTCTAAAAGTAACATGAATATTTTCAAGATGAAGAAGCCTAAGGAATGTGTTCTTCTATAATCTAGATAATTTTAGTCTTTTTCAGCTATTAAAACCTTGCACAAGATGTGCTCTTTACTTGGTTATCTTCTTTGAGTTGGTAAAAGAGTGGTAAAAGAAACGAAGAAGAAATGGTATGAGGATTCTCAAAAACCATTTCAATATCAGGTAATATGCAACAAATCGCCAAGCATTGTTGTTGTTTTAGGGTGATTCATCCCTAGACTTGAGAAGGGGAAAATAGATAGAACTTTTAAAGACTTGGTAATCTGCATGGAAACCTACTGACAAACTAAATACTTGGTCAAACATTTTAATCTATAAAGAGAGAGCATGCTGCCATGCAAGTCCTCACTCCTCCCTCAAGCAATACTAGTTTGTGCATGGATTAGAGATTGCGATCAAGGCTCTAACTCTTGCCCAATGTCTACAACCACAATGAAGTTTATGCCTATTAGCTTTCTCATTTTGGCTATGGCAACTGCCATTTGTCGCTACCTATCCCTCAGGGGAGGGGATAGGTTTAGGTTTAAGGGTATTGCCTAAAGGACGGGTCTATGACCCATGATTAGGTACGGGCTCTACCAAGTCCATACCTTGTGTGATATTGGGTGTTCAAATTGAAGGTATGAAAATTTTCTAAAGAAAGAGTTGCCACTAATTTATTGGGATAGGTTAGAAACCAAGTGAGACATTGTAGTGTACTTCACTTTCTACACAATCAGAGAATCAAGGGTTGGAGACTTGATTACACTAATTAATTATTCAGTGCCCTTTCGGTATCTAATTTTATTTATTTTTAAAAAAAAATTCATTTGTCAGGCAATCTAGATTGATTTTATTTTATTTATTAATATATATGGTGATCATGCGGGTGCACAATCATTAACCAAGGAAAGCATTAAATATATTTTGTGGGATAGCAAAGACTTAACACTAAGGAAACAACAAATGCTAATGCTAACTAGACTAAAGGAAGCCAAATCCAACATATCAATATTGAGCAATTAAGGACATTTGTCTCTAAGGACAATTGAAACCCTAAGGTAAAGTACTAAGGGCTTGGTTAACCTCGAGTATAATTCTAAATTGAAAACCTTCCACTTTTTAGGAGAAAATAACCCAAAAGATTAATTTTAATCTTTTTGAGGATTTTTATTCTTTTTAATTTTTTTCGAATTTTTGGAGAAATTGAATTTTTGAATTTTCAAAAAATTCTGGATTTTAAAATCATTTTGATTTTTTTCTAATTAATACTGAAATTTTCAAAATTTTCCAAAATTTGGAATATTTTGAAAATTTTGATTTTTTTTAATATTTTTGAATTTTTTGAATTTTTTTGAATTTTTTAAAAGAAATTCTATTTTTTAAAATATTTTCTCAATGTTTTTGATTTTTTTAATGTTCTCCGAAATTTTTTTAATTTTGAAATATTTTAAATATTACATATTATTTTGTTCGGAAATTGACTTGGTAAATCTAATCGGCTCGTTGACCGATCCAATGACCCAGATCCTACCTAATTAAAAACTATTCCTTAAAACCCCCTTTTATATTAATATTTTAATTCTTTTATTTTCTTCTTCCGCTTTTATCCTTCCTGTCAATGGGAAGTGTGAACCGCATCCTAATACTATGGTGATATTAGATATTTCACCCTTTTTTTCACAAGATAAGTGAAGGAGAAATAGTACAAGGATGTAAAAGTCATTGAAGACCACTTCCAGCTCCGATGTCGTGCCCTATTCAAGTTGGAGGAGAGGAATTCAAACAAATCACCAAGTCCTCGTAGTAGTTATAGGGAAGTTCACACTTGGACTCTAGAAGGATTCCACTTCTGAAGAGTTGGTAATGCGTAGTGTAACTCCTTCAATAAACTATATCTCAAAATAGATGCACCCTTAATCATTACATAAGTCATGTCTTATAAAGTGGAATTAAAACCTTCTTTTCATTAGGCTGTTGAGAAGTGGCAGCTTGGGAGAAGAACATGATCTTATTTTTTGTCATCCACGAACCGAGAGGAATGAGAAAAACCTGCTAAAAATATTGTATGACAAACAAGAACTGTGTTAAATGATCAGAACATTAGGGATGAGTTTTACCACATATAAATACTAATGGTGCGTTCGTTCAAAGAAAAAACTTCATAATTAAGGAAAACTATGTACTTTTTAGGAAATAATTTTTCAAGAAAATGGTTAATTTTTCTTTATTTATTGATATGTGACCAAAAACATTTTATGGTGTTTGATCTCATTCAAAAAATTATTTCAATACATACTTTATTTCAAGCCAAAAAAAGAAATTCGAATTTTTAAATATTTTTCTTTCCTTTTCTTTCATCTTCTTTTTCCTTCTCTATCCACCGGTCATTGAGTCTCGGTGACTACCATAGGCAAGCTTGAGTAGCCTAGAGCTCGATGACCTCAGGCGACCTTGGCCTCATCGGGATTGGGCAAGCAGTGAGCTCAAGCTTGCCTAGATTGACTAAGCCTTGAGGTCATCGGCCCGTATTATGGCCTGACGGTTGGCTACTGACCATCGTTGAGGCACGCGGTTGGCAAAGGAAGAAGGAGATAGGAAAGGAAAAGAAAAGAAAAGAGAAAAGAAGAAAAGAAAATGAAAAACAGAAAAAAAAAAGAATAGGATAAAATAAATCAACACAAAATTAGATTTTTAAAATAAAGATATTTAAAAATTCAATTTAAAAAAATATTTTTATAAAAGGAAATATTTGATTAACTAGCACTCGAGCCCAAGCATTGAGGACAAGTGAAAGGTCTTTATGGACTTGGGCCTAAGGGTTGAGACTAGAGTTTGACCATTGAGGAGCCGAGCATGGCTTTTATGGACTCAAGTTTGGGTGCCGAAGCATCAGGTATGAGCACTAGGGGTTCAAGCTTGGCCTTTATAGCTAGGGCATGGGTGCCAAGGGCCTAAGCTCGAGCACCGGGGTCTTGGCCTTGACCTCAATGGACTCGCGCTTGGCCGTTGAGAGACCTAGTCCTAAATGCCGGGTTCCGAGAACCAACTTTGTGGTTTTGCCCCCAAGCATAGAGTTTTGAGTTCGAGCGATAACTAGTCATATTTTGGAAAACATTTTCCAATTCTTTTAAAGAAAAAAATCATTTTCTTGAATTTAAGATTTGGTTGAAAAACCTTTTCTATCGACTTGTAAAACATTTTCCATTGACTCATTTTTCTAAGCGAAACAAATGCTGTAAAATGAGAAATATGTTTTCTTGGGAAATGTTGTTTGCGAAACAAACACCTATCAACTTTTGTGCCGCAAGAGGGTGCATTTCTAGCAAATGTTAAAAACTGTGGTACTTAGACGATTGATTTTTTTTATACTATTTGTAAAAGCAGCATGAATATTTTCAAGATGAAGAAGCCTAAGGAATGTATTCTTTTGCAATCTAGATACTTTCAGTCCTTTTATTATTATTACTATTTATTATTATTATTATTATTATTATTATTATTATTATTATTATTATTATTTTAATGATGACTCGGAATCCCGCACCAGTTGCACTACAAGGGAAATATGGAGGGCAGAGGGACCCGAACTTGGGATCAATCACCCACAAACCTAAGCCCTTACCACTCCACCAACCCCTTGGAGGCATTTTCAGTCTTTTTTCAGCTATTGAAACCTTGCACAAGATGTGCTCTTTACTTGGTTATTTTCTTTGAGTGGGGAACAAGAGTCGTAAAAGAAACGAAGAAGAAACGGTACAAGGATTCACAAAGACCATTTCAATATAAGGCAATATGCAACAAATCGCCAAGTCGTCGTAGTTGTTATAGGGCGATTCATCTCTTGACTAGAGAAGGGCAAAATAGATAAAACTTTTTAAGACTTGGTAATCTAAATGGAAACCTACTAACACACTAAATACTGGGTCAAACATTTTTATCTATAAAGAGAGAGCATGTTGCCATGCAAGTCCTCACTCTTCCCTCACGCAACACTAGTCTACGCAAGGATTAGAGATTGCGAACAAGGCCCTAACTCCTGTCCAGTGTCTACAACCACAATGAAGTTTCTGCTGATTAGCTTTCTCATCTTGGCTTTGGCCACTGCCACTGCTTTAGCTTACGACCCGAGTCCTCTTCAGGACATATGCGTGGCCACCAATGACCTGGAATCTGGAGGTTGGTCCTCAATTCTTGCATTAGTCATGTATTTCGTATCTAGCTTATGATGCCGAAACTGAACCACGAATTCTTCGTCTCATGCAGTATTTGTGAATGGAAAATTCTGCAAGGACCCAAAACAAGCCACGGCTGATGATTTCGTCTTTATGGGGCTTAGGAATCCTGGAAACACATCGAATCCGCTTGGATCAAAAGTCACACAGGCTTTCATCCAGCAATTTCCAGGACTCAACACTCTTGGAATATCCATGGCTCGCATTGACTTTGCTCCCGGCGGCCTAAATCCTCCCCACACTCACCCTCGTGGCACTGAGGTTCTGGTCGTGGTGGAGGGTACGCTACTTGTTGGCTTCGTCACGTCCGACCAATTAAACAACACTCTCTTCACAAAAGTCCTGTACAAGGGGGACGTGTTTGTGTTCCCTATTGGTCTCATTCACTTCCAGTTGAATATCGGAAACACATATGCGCTAGCCTTCTCTGGTTTGAGTAGCCAGAACCCTGGGCTCATTACCATTGCTAATGCTGTCTTCGGATCGAAGGGACCCATTTCTGCTGATGTTCTCACCAAGGCCTTCCAATTGGACAAGAAGGTCGTTGACTATCTCGAGGAGCAGTTTTGGTACGACAACAACTAAATGAATCTATCATTAGTTACACAAAATAATTGAATTATAAAACTTACTTACTTAATCTTGTTTCTATAAATGGTTGCTCTAGACACATAACTAGACTACCTACCACATGTATGATTGATTTTGAATAAAAGATTGTTATCTCTTTAGTGGTTGCTCTAGACACATAACTAGACTATGTACCGCATGTATGATTGATTTTGAATAAAATATTGTTCTCTCTCTCTCTCTCTGGACATGATCAGGATAGCCGGATTCATTCCTCAACTAAATGTCTATAAATGGGAAGAGCAATAACATTAAACTATGTAAAATTTGAAACTTGAGACGATATCACCTTAGATTAAGTATCGATTCCCATAGCAACAGAATTTGTACTATGGAAAAAGGGTATCATGAAAAGAATGTCCAACCCTATTAAATAGTCTTAATTGAAATAATCTTGTGATTGGTTTAAGAGACTGTTATGAGATATCATAAGGGCTATCGTGTTTACATCCGGCCCTCAGGTGGCCAATAAGAAAGAAGAGCAGCTTTATTTCCATCATTATCCTAGGAAGAGAAGTTGCACTACAAATATTTCAGTTTCCTTAGGGTATTGAATTCAAGTTTAATAAGTTACAGTCGGTGGCCATTCTCATTTTATAACCCATGTATCCAATTCTACAGATAACTTTTCTTTTTCATTAATATAGCCAAAAAGAAAATCTTTCCTACGGTCATTTTCCATCTACAGTCGAAATGTTGGGTTGAAACCTCATAAGCTCAGTTTGATAAATTTTTCCAGGGATGTTGTGGCTTACAATGTCATTTATAAATGTGTATGCATGGACAAAGTCAAAACATTGAATAACATATGGATGGCATTGATATCTTTCTCGAAGTAATCAATATCACAATCTCAAGTAGACCATCGATGACCATACCGGGGAAATGTGGGGACATGAGTGCGTTACTTCCTGCGCGCCTGTTTTGACAATTTCCAAAAGAACTGGAAAGCTAAGTTGCTTCTCAACCTTAGCTTGGAATGATCTAAGACTACATGGCAATTGAACCGAAAACAAACTTATACATATCATAGAGATGGACATGAGTCTGACCGAAATTATTGGGTAATTCCTGCTTATTATGCAGCAGAAAATGTCTAGATCACACATCAAGACAAACCAGCAAATAAAACAGAACATTGTGGCATAATTATCTGAGTTTGGTGTAGGGACTCGGGTTCCGTTCTCATGATGAGTCCATGTTATAATTCTCAACTTTTCCCTCAACGGGTGTTTTTCCTTCTCGCTCCGGTTGCATAGAAGCTTAGAGAAGGAAACTTCTATATCGACACACTGTAATTTTACGAGACAAGTCCATCTGTTCTCCATGCCTGATGACCTAAATCCGAAGATGCAAGACCCCGGCAAGCAAATTGACCATGTCTCTTCATCAAGCCAAAAGTATACCCATTGGACAGGAGACATTCTTCAATACTCCAAATTAGTAATAACCGGAATCTCTGTCCTTCAGTGAAAATAATTGGGGCGGCCTGGGCAACTGGATCAGCCTCAAAATGATCATTGAAATGCTGTTGTCAACTGTCCACACTCAGCATTGTCATCTAAATGAATGCTTCGTGCTGCCCTGGGGATGACTTGTTTCATAGTTCGAATTCCGCGTATATGTGAAAACTGTTTCTGAAGCCATTCAGTGGGAACTCTTACGATTCATGTACTCTGTTCGGAATACGAAAGAAACGGAATGTGTTTTCTACAGTGGCCTTTCATTGACAGTAGAAAATTGAAATGCCTGGATGAAGGACAAACTAAACCTGCTCTCAATGTCAGGTGAATCTGTTTTGGTCGAGGATGATCCATCACATGGTATTTGTCAATCCATGGGGTGCAGAATGAACCCACACTCGAACCTGCGTTAAGGTGCATGCGTGTTTTTAGGACACTATCTAAACCTTGAATGAGATAAGCTCAGCATCGCCCTATCTTGATGCTGTCAACATTACAGCTTCAATTAGAATACAAATGGCTACTGGGGATATATGAGGACACGGAAGCTTTACTTGTTTCCCCTTTTCTTGACAAGCAAAGTGAAAATGAGAGCGGACAGAATAGATGTATAAGTGGGCGAATTGGTGAAGGCCCACTAGAACTCCTGGGATGCTTTACTTACATTACTTTGGTTTAGAATTCTGTGCACGTACTTTGACAAACTTCAAAAACCATTGAAGTCAGTTACTGGTCGATCTTAGTTTCGGAATATCATTAAATGCTCGTAAACAAATTCGAACTATGACATTCCTTTCATTAAACTGCACAGAAGTGGCAGCTTGGGGGATGAACAGTCTCTTGTTACCTACCATCCGCGAACTATGTTCGGGAAAACAGGAAAAAGGCACCAATGACATTAAATGGTCGAAGAGCTTATCGTTGATGCAGGAATGCTTATTTTTATCCTTTTTTGTGCAACGATTGAGTGCAATGCAACCAAGTAAGAGTTAAGAACTTTGGTATTGGGCAACACAGATGAGGGGACATTGATAACAAGAATATTTTTGGGATGAAGATGGATATGGATAGTGTTCTCCTTTTGCAATCTAGACAATCAATTCAATCTTTTCAAAATATCAGATTGTCGTGGAAGCAATGGTCTATGCTTGATCATACTGTTTTGTGTTAGGATTCAGCGCACAATCAAAAGGAAATTGAGAATAAAAGCGAGAAAGAAATCGATATAAAGTTTTATCCTAGTACACCCTTCTTCAGTATAGGATTTCACTATAATTAGCATATGGCACGTCTTTACAGCAACCATCAATTACAAGAGAAAGATCTTATTTTTGCTTAGGGGCTATTCATAAGCCCAATTTAAAACTACCAATAAAATATGAATTTAAACCATAGAAGTTCCGGCTCAGGAGCGCTCCTCTTGTGACTCTCACCTGGTCGTTGGAGAGGGGGACCCTATGCCTTCTTATCAATGGGAAGTGTGAACTGCATCTCAACACTACGGTGATACTAGATATTTTACTCTTTTTTTTTTTTTTTTTTCACAAGAAAAGTGAAGGAAAAACAGTACAAGGATGTAAAAGTCATTGAAAACCTCTTCCATCTCTGATGTCATGCCCTCTTCAAGTTGGAGTAGAGGAATTCAAACAAATCACCGAGTCCTCGTGGTAGTTACGGGGAAGTTCATACTTGGACTCTAGAAGGATTCCACTTCTGAAGAGTTGGTAATGCGTAGTGTAACTCCTTCAATAAACTATATCTCAAAATCGATGCACCCTTAATCATTGCATAAGTCATGTCTTATAAAGAAAGTGGAATCAAAACCTTCTTTTCATTAGATTGCTGAGAAGTGGCAGCTTGGGAGAAGAACAGGATCTTATTTTTTGTCATCCATGAACCGTGCTCGGGAATGAGAAAAACCTTCTAAGGGTCCATTCATTTCGCAGAAAATGTTTTCCGAGAAAATGTTTTCCGTATTTTCCGGCGTTCGTTTCACGGAAAATGAATTCCTAAGAGAAAATGTTTTCCATGAAAGGGAAAAAGTCTTCTAAATTTGGGGAAAATGTTTTCCACTTTTGAAAAGTGGAAAACATTTTCCTCACTTGATCTCTCTTATCTCACACCTCTACAAATCCTCACTTCCTCCTCCCCTTTCTTCTTCTTCTTTTCTTTTTTATTTGAATTATTTTTCAATTGTATTTTTCTTTTTTATTCGAATTATTTTTAATTTCCTTTTCTTTTTCTTTTCTTTGTTTCTCATCTTTTTCTTTCTTGGCTAGTTGTCGGCCATCACCAGGTGAACCTCAAGCTTGTCGACCTCAAGCTCGCGCTCGTTGATCTAGAGAGCCTCGAGCTTGACACTCATGCTTGCCAATCTGGTGAGCGGAAAATATTTTCCTTACCGAACACCGGAAAATATTTTCTGAAACATTTTCAGGTTTTAGCCGAACACTAGAAAATATTGTCATTTTCCTAGAAAATGACTTTTGGAAAAATATTTTCCGAAAATGGCTCATTTTCTGCGAAACGAATGGACCATAAAAGTATCGTATGACAAACGAGAATTGTGTTAAATGATCAGAACATCATGGATGAGTTTTACCACTTATAAATACAAATGGTGTGTTTGTGCAAAGTAAAACTTCATAATTAAGGAAAAAACTATACTTTTTAGGAAATATTTTTCAAGAAAATGGTTAATTTTCCTTTATTTCTTGATATGTGACCAAAAAAATTTTATGGTGTTTGATGTCATTCAGAAAATTATTTCAATTCATGACATTATTTCAAGCCAAAAAAAGAAATTCGAATTTTTTAAATATTTTTTGTTTTTATTTTTTTCATCTTCTTTTTCCTTCTCTGTCCGCTAGTTGTCGTGCCCTAATGATGGCCACAGGCAAGCTTGAGTAGCCTAGAGCTTAATGACCTCAAGCGACCTCGACCTTGTCTGGATTGGGTAAGCTGCGAGCTCAAGCTTGCCTAGATCGATCGAGCCTTGAGGTCGTTGACCCGCATTATGGCTGGTCGGTTGGCTACCGACCATCGCCGAGGCACGCGGTTGGCGGAGGAAGAAGGAGATAGCGAAGGAAAAGAAAAGAGAAAAGAAGAAAAGAAAAAAAAGAAAAAGAGAAAAGAATAGAAAAAGAATAAAAAAATAAATCAATAAAAAAATTCGATTTTTTAAAATAAAAAATATTTTTATAAGAGGAAATATTTGATTAACTAAGGACTCGAGCTCGAGCACCGAGGACCCGTGCACGGTCTTTGTGGACTCAGGCTGAAGGGTTGAGACTAGAGTTTGACCATTGAGGACCCGAGCATGGCTTTTATGGAATCGAGTTTGGGTGCCGAAGCATCAAGTACGAGCACTAGGGGTTTGGGTTGGGCCTTTATAGCCAGGGCATGGGTGCCAAGGGGCCTAAGCTCGAGCACCGGGGTCTCGGACTTGGCCTCGATGGACTCGTGCTTGGCCGCCGAGAGACCTAGTCCTGAATGCTAGGTTTCGAGAATCAACCTTGTGGTTTCGCACTTAAGTATAGAGTTTTGAGTTCGAGTCGATCACTAGTCATATTTTGAACAACATTTTTCAGTTCTTTCAAAGAAAAATTATTTTCCTGAGTTTAAGATATGGTATAAAAACCTTTTCCATTGATTAGTAAAATATTTTCCATTGACTCATTTTCCTAAGCGAAACAAACACTGAAAAATGAGAAATATATTTTTCTTGGAAATGTTGTTTCCGAAACAAACACCTTATCAACTTTTGTGCCGCAAGAGAGTGCATTTCTAGCAAATGTTAAAGACTATGGTACTCCATACTGAAAACGATTGTTTTTTAATACTATTTCTAAAAGCAGCATGAATATTTTCAAGATGAAGAAGCCTAAGGAATGTGTTCTTTTGCAATCTAGATACTTTCAGTCCCTTTTCTTCTTATTATTTTTTTTTTTTTTTTTTTTAATATTGACTCGGACTCCCGCACCAGTTGCATTACAAGGGTCTGACTGGTTAGGCACCAACCTGAGGAGAACTAGCCCGGCCCCATAGACTAGCCTCCATGTAAGTCAAGGGTATCGTAAGATGGAGGGCAGAGGGACTCAAACTTGGGATCAATCACCCACAAACCTAAGCCCTTACCACTCCACCAACCCCTTGAAAGCATTTTTAGTCTTTTTTCAGCTATTAAAACCTTGCACAAGATGTGCTCTTTACTTTGTTACCTTCTTTGAGTGGGGAAAAGAATCGTAAAAAAAGAAAACGAAGAACAAACGGTACAAGGAATCACAAAGACCATTTCAATATCAGGCAATATCCAACAAATTGCCAAGTCATCGTAGTTGTTATAGGGCAATTCATCTCTTGACTTCAGAAGGAAAAATAGATAAAACTTTTTAAGACTTGGTAATCTAAATGGAAACCTGCTGACATACTAAATACTGGGTCAAATATTTTTATCTATAAAGAGAGAGCATGTTGACATGCAAGTCCTCACTCTTCCCTCAAGCAATACTAGTCTACGCAAGGATTACAGATTGTGATCAAGGCCCTAACTCTTGTCCAGTGTCTACAACCACAATGAAGTTTCTGCCGATTAGCTTTCTCATCTTGGCTTTGGCCACTGCCACTGCTTTAGCTTACGACCCGAGTCCTCTTCAGGACATATGCGTGGCCACCAATGACCTGGAATCTGGAGGTTTGTCCTCAATTCTCGCATTAGTCATGTATTTCATATCTAGCTTATGATGCCGAAACTAAAACACAAATTCTCTTTCTCATGTAGTATTTGTGAATGGAAAATTCTGCAAGGACCCGAAACAAGCCACGGCTGATGATTTCGTCTTTATGGGGCTTAGGAATCCTGGAAACACATCGAATCCGCTCGGATCAAAAGTCACACAGGCTTTCGTCCAGCAATTTCCAGGACTCAACACTCTTGGAATATCCATGGCTCGCATTGACTTTGCTCCCGGCGGCCTAAATCCTCCCCACACTCACCCTCGTGGCACTGAGGTTCTAGTCGTGGTGGAGGGTACGCTACTTGTTGGCTTCGTCACGTCCGACCAATTAAACAACACTCTCTTCACAAAAGTGCTGTACAAGGGGGACGTGTTTGTGTTCCCTATTGGTCTCATTCACTTCCAGTTGAATATCGGAAACACATATGCACTAGCCTTTTCTGGTTTGAGCAGCCAGAACCCTGGGCTCATTACCATTGCTAATGCTGTCTTCGGATCGAAGGGACCCATTTCTGCTGATGTTCTCACCAAGGCCTTCCAATTGGACAAGAAGGTCGTTGACTATCTTGAGGCGCAGTTTTGGTACGACAACAACTAAATGAATCTATCGTTAGTTACACAAAATAATTGAATTATAAGACTTACTTAATCTTGTTTCCATAAGTGGTTGGTCTAGACATATAACTAGACTACCTACCACATGTATGATTGATTTTGAATAAAAGATTGTTATCTCTCTAGTGGTTGATCTAGACACGTAACTAGACTATGTACCACATGTATGATTGATTTTGAGTAAAATATTGTTCTCTCTCTCTCTCTCTCTCTTTCACGAGATGATCAGGATAACTGGATTCATTCCTCAACTAAATGTCTATAAATGGGAAGACCAATAATATTAAACTATGTAAAATTTGAAACTTGAGACGATATCACCTTAGATTAAATATCGATTCCCATATCAACGGAATTTGTACTATGGAAAAAGGGTATCATGAAAAGA
Source organism: Eucalyptus tenuipes (assembly GCA_014182365.1). Lineage (NCBI taxonomy): Eukaryota > Viridiplantae > Streptophyta > Magnoliopsida > Myrtales > Myrtaceae > Eucalyptus > Eucalyptus tenuipes. The sequence continues at coordinate 39,269,234 of CM024539.1, read as the reverse complement.
ATGTCCAACCCTATTAAATAGTCTTAATTGAAATAATCTTGTGATTGGTTTAAGAGACTGTTATGAGAAATCATCAGGGCTATCGTTTTTACATCCGGCCCTCAGGTGGCCAATAAGAAAGAAGAGCAGCTTTATTTCCATCATTATCCTAGGAGGAGAAGTTGCACTACAAATATTTCAATTTCCTTAGGGTATTGAATTCAATTTTGATAAGTTACAGTCGGTGGCCTTTCTCATTTTATAACCCACGTACCAAATTCTACAGACAACTTTTCTTTTTCATTAATATAGCCAAAAATAAAATCTTTCCTGCGGTGATTTTCCATCTACAGTCGAAATGTTTGGTTGAAACCTCGTAAGCTCAGTTTGATAAATTTTTCCAGGGATGTCGTGGCTTACAATGTCATTTATAAATGTGTATGCATGGACAAAGTCAAAACATTGAATAACATATGGATGGCATTGATCTCTTTCGTGAAGTAATCAACATCACAATCTCAAGTAGACCATCGATGAACATAACGGGGAAATGTGGGGACATGAGTGCATTACTTCCTGCGCCCCTGTTTTGACAATTTCCAAGAGAACTGGAAAGCTAAGTTGCTTCTCAACCTTAGCATGGAATGATCTAAGACTACATGGCAATTGGACCGAAAACAAACTTATACATATCATAGAGATGGACATGAGTCTGATCGAAATCATTGGGTAATTCCTGCTAATTATGCAGCAGAAAATGTCTAGATTACATATCATGATGGACCAGCAGATAAAACAGAACATAGTGGCATAATTATCTGAGTTTGGTGTAGGGACTCGGGTTCGGTTCTCATGATGAGTCCGTGTTATAATTCTCAACTTTTCCCTCAACGGGTGTTTTTCCTTCTCGCTCCGGTTGCATGGAAGCTTAGAGAAGGGAAACTTGCAGATCGACCCACTGTAATTTTACGAGACAAGTCCATCAGTTCTCCATGCCTGATGACCTAAATCCGAAGATGCAAGATCCCGGAAAGCAAATTGATCATGTCTCTTCATCAAGCCAAAAGTTTACCCACTGGAGAGGAGACATTCTTCAATACTCCAATTAGTAATAACCGGCATCTCTGTCCTCCAGTGAAAATAATTGCGGCGGCGTGGGCAACTGGATCAGCCTCAAAATGATCATTGAAATGCTGTTGTCAACTTATAGAGCACTAGGTCCCGAATCCACACTCAGCATTGTCATCAAAATGAATGCTTTGTGCTGCCCAGTTGATGACTTGTTTTATAGTTCGAATTCTGTGTATATGTGAAAACTGTTTCCCAAGCAATTCAGTGGGAGCTCTTAGGATTCATCTACCCTGTTCAAAGTACGAAAGAAACGGAATGTGTTTTCTACAGTGGCTTTTCATTGAAATGCCTGGTTGAAGGCCAAACTAACCTGCTCTCAATGTCAGGTGACTTTGTTTTCCTCAAGGATGACCCATCACATGGTATTGCTCAAGCCATGGGGTGCGGAATGAACCCACGCTCAAACCTGCAGTAAGGTGCATGCGTGTTTTTAGGACACGATCTAAACCTTGAATGAGATAAGCTCAGCATCGCCCTATCTTGATGCTATCAACATTATAGCTTCAATTAGAATACAAATGGCTACTGAAGATATATGAGGACACGGATGCTTTACCTGTTTCCCCTTATTTTGATAAGTAAAGTGAAGATGAGAGCGGACGGAGTGGGCGTATAGGTGAAAGCCCACTAGAACTACTGGGATGCTTTACTTACATTACTTTGGTTCAGAATTCTGTGCACTTACTTTGACAAACTTCAAAAACCATTGAAGTCAGTTCATGCTCGATCCTAGTTTCGGAACACGGTACCAGTTTTATATCTTAGCAACCAGCCCATAAAAGAAACAATGGCACCCTTAATCGTCCAAGTAACACATGACTTATGAGCTCTGGAAGCCATTGGAATATCATTAAATGCTCGTAAACAAATTCGAACTATGACATGCCTTTCATTAAACTGCACAGAAGTGGCAGCTTGGGGGAAGAACAGTCTCTTATTACCCACCATCCGCGAAATATGCTCGAGAAAACAGGAAACAGGCACCACTGACAAAGAGATCGTTTATGCAGGAATGCTTATTTTTATCCATTTTTGTGCAATGAAAGAGTGCAATGCAACCAAGTAAAAGTTAAGAACTTTGGTATTGGGCAACAGAGATGGGGGCACATTGATGACAAGAATATTTTCAGGATGAAGATGGATATGGATTGTGTTCTCCTCCTGCAATCTAGATAACCAATTCAATCTTTTCGAGATATCATATTGTCACAGAAGCAATGGTCTATACTAGATCATGTTGTTTTGTGTTAGGATTCGGCACACAATCATTAGGGGTGAGCATTGGTCTAAGGTCAACCCTTAACCGATCTTGGACTAGCCCAACCCTACTAGTCGTTGTCCGGTTTCTCAGGGGACTAGGTTGGTTCTTGGTCCTGAGATCCTTGGACCAGCACTATGCGGGCTTGTTCTCAATTTTAGGAGTTTAGGGTCAATCCAACCTGGACCAACTCTGACTGTATATAATATATATAATATATCTAAAATATATTTTATATATTATATATCTAATATATGATTTAAAATGCTTTTACTTATGGTGTTATGGGTATTATTAATAGATGATTACAGAAACTTCACATCTTATCCCATCTCTCTGTAAGCGGTCTTAATCGTTTTTACGATTTCTTGCTTTTGGTTGGTGTGAAATTTCAATTGTTGCCTTATCTTACATTTATTGAATAGGTATTGGTATTTATAGTTTGATTGCACAACGCCGCATTATCAATGGATATGTAATTTGAAATGGTAGATTTGCCTTTTCATAGAGTACAAAAAATGAAACAAAAAAATTATCGGTCTCGGATTGATCCTGGAACTGGATCGAACCCATTGGGTTGGTTTGGTTCTCGATCCTGAGCTCAACAGGGTTGGTCCTCAGTCTCAACAATTGTGGCCCAATAATATGTGTGTTGGTCCTAGGATTAGGGGATGGACCAGCCCAACCCGGACCATACTCGCCCTTAGCAATAGTAAGGAAATTGAAAATTAAAGCGAAAGAGAAATCAACATAAGGTTTTATTATAGTTCACCCTACAATAGAGCTACATTTAGCAGAGGATTTCACAATAATTAGCATTTGGCACGTTTCTATAACAACCATCAATTACAAGAGAAAGATATTGGTCGGTAGCTATTCATAAGTCCAAGTTGAAACTATCAATAAAATATGAACTCCAACTATAGAAGCTCTAGCTCGAGAGCACTGCCCCTGCAGCTCTCACCCGGTCATTGGGGAAAGGGACGCGATGCCTTCCTATCCGTAGGTAGTATGAACCACACCTTAAAACTATGCTGATACTAGAGAGTTTAACCCTTTTTTCACGAGAAAGTGAAGGAGAAACAGTACAAGGACGTAAAAGTCATCGAAGACCACTTCCACCTCCGATGTTGTGCCTTCTTCAAGTTGGAGGAGAGGAATTCAAACAAATCACCGAGTCCTTGTAGTTGTTATGGCGAAGTTCATACTTGGACTCGGGAAGGGTTAAAAAGATTCCACTTCTGAAGAGTTGGTAATGCGCAGTGTAACTCCTTCAGTAAACTATATCTCAAAATAAGTGCACCCTTAATCATTACGTAAGTCATGTCTTATAAAGAAAGTGGAATTAAAACCTTTTCATTAGGCTGTTGAGAAGTGGCAACTTGGGAGAAGAATATGATCTTATTTTTTGTCATCCATGAACCGTGCTTGGAAAGAGAAAAACCTACTAAAGGTATCATATGACAAACAAGAAAAATTGTGTTCAATTGATCAAAGCATCAGGGATGAGCTTATCACATACTAGGGTGCGTTTATTTGAAGTAAAACTTCATAATTAAGTAAAAAAAAAAAAAAAATACTTCTTAGGAAATAATTTTTCAAGAAAATGATTAGTTTTCTTTTATTTATTGATATGTGACCGAAAACGTTTTATGGTATTTGATCTCATTCAGAAAATTATTTCAATTCATGACTTTATTTCAAGCCAAAAAAAGAAATTCGAATTTTTAAATATTTTTTGTTTTTATTTTTTCGTTTCTTTTCTTTCATCTTCTTTTTCCTTCTCTGTCCATAGGTTGTTGAGCCTTGGTGACGGCCATAGGCAAGCTCGAGTAGCGTGGAGCTCAATGACCTCAAGCGACCTCAGCCTTGTTGAGATCGGGCAAGCTATGAGCTCAAGCTCGCCTAGATTGATCGAGCCTCAAGGTCGTCAACCCGCGTTATGGCCGGTTGGCTGGGTACCGACCATCGTTGAGGCACGTGGCTGGCGGAGGAAGAAGGAGATAGGAAAAAAAAAAAAAAAAAGAGAGAAAAGAAGAAAAGAAAAAAAAAAAAAAAAAAAGAAAAAGCAAAAAATAAATCAATAAAGAATTTGATTTTTTTAAATAAAAATAACTAAAAATTCAATTTTTTTAAAAATATAAGAAGAAATATCTTATTAACCAAGGACTCAAGCCCATGCACGGTCTTTGTGGACTTGGGCCTAGGGGTTGAGATAAGAGTTCGACCATTGAGGACCCGAGCATGGCTTTTATGGACCGGATTTTGGGTGCCGAAGCATCAGGTATGGGCACTAGGGGTTCGAGCTTAGCCTTTATAGAACAGGGCATGGGCCCAGGGGCCTAGGCTTCAGCGTTGGGGTCCCAAGCTTAGCCTCAATGGACTTGAGCTCTATCGTTGAGAGACCTAGTCCTAAATGCTAGGTTCCAAGAATCAACTTTGTGGTTTTGTGCTCAAGCAAAGAGTTTTGAGTCTGAGTACCGATAACTATTAATATTTTGGAAAACATTTTCTAGCTCTTTTAAAGAAAAAAATCATTTTCTTGAATTTAAGTATTGGCAGAAAAACCTTTTCCATTGACTAGTAAAACATTTTCCCTCGGCTCATTTTTCTAAGCGAGCCAAACCTTTTCCATCGACTAGCCTCCATGTGAGTCAAAGATATTGTAAGATGGAGGGTAGAGGGACTCGAACTTGGGATCGATCACCTACAAGCCCAAGCCCTAACCACTCCACCAACCCCTTGGAGGCAGTTTCAGTCCTTTTCGCTATTAAAACCTTGCACAAGATGTGCTCTTTACTTGGTTATCTTCTTTGAGTGGGGAAAAGAGTCGTCAAAGAAACGAAGAAGAAATGGTACGAGGATTCTCAAAGACCATTTCAATATCAGGCAATATACAACAAATCACCAAGTCGTAGTAGTTGTTATAGGGTGATCTCTTGACTTGAGAAGGGCAAAATAGATAAAACTTTTTAAGACTTGGTAATCTACATGGAAACAGTAAATACTGGGTCAAACATTTTTATCTATAAAGAGAGAGCATGTTGCCACGCAAGTCCTCACTCTTCCCTCAAGCAATACTAGTCTGTGCAAGGATTAGAGATTGCGATCAAGGCCCTAACTCCTGTCTAGTGTCTACAACCACAATGAAGTTTCTGCCGATTAGCTTTCTCATCTTGGCTTTGGCCACTGTCATTGCTTTAGCTGATGACCCGAGTCCTCTTCAGGACATATGCGTAGCCACCAATGACCTGGAATCTGGAGGTTGGTCCTCAATTCTTGCATTAGTCATGTATTTCGTATCTAGCTTATGATGCCGAAACTGAAACACGAATTCTTCTTCTCATGCAGTATTTGTGAATGGAAAATTCTGCAAGGACGAAGCCACAGCTGATGATTTCGTCTTTATGGGGCTTAGGAATCCTGGAAACACATCGAATCCGCTCGGATCAAAAGTCACACAGGCTTTCGTCGAGCAATTTCCAGGACTCAACACTCTTGGAATATCCATGGCTCGCATTGACTTTGCTCCCGGCGGCCTAAATCCTCCCCACACTCACCCTCGTGGCACTGAGGTTCTAATCGTGGTGGAGGGTACGCTACTAGTTGGCTTCGTCACGTCCGACCAATTAAACAACACTCTCTTCACAAAAGTGCTGTACAAGGGGGACGTGTTTGTGTTCCCTATTGGTCTCATTCACTTCCAGTTGAATATCGGAAACACATACGCGCTAGCCTTTTCCAGTTTTAGCAGCCAGAACCCTGGGCTCATTACCATTGCTAATGCTGTCTTCGGAGCGAAGCCACCCATTTCTGCTGATGTTCTCACCAAGGCCTTCCAACTGGACAAGAAGGTCGTCGAGTATCTCGAGGCGCAATTTTGGTACGACAACAACTAAATGAATCTATCATTAGTTACACAAAATAATTGAATTATGAGACTTACTTGCTTAATCTTGTTTCCATAAGTGGTTGCTCTAGACACATAACTAGACTACTTACCACATGTATGATGGATTCTGAATAAAAGATTGTTGTCTCTCTAGTGGTTGCTCTAGACGCATAACTAGACTATGTACCACATGTATGATTGATTTTGAATAAAAGATTGTTCTCTCTCTACATGATCAAGATAACGGAATTCATGCCTCAACTAATGGAAAATTCGTGTGCAATAACATAACTACGTAGAATTTGGAACTTGAAAGGATGTCATCTAAGATTAAATATTGCTTCCACATCAAAAGAATTTGTTCTTCGAAATGGGTATCATGAAAAGAATGTCCAACCCTATTAAAAAGTCTTATTTGAAATAGTCTTGTAAATGGATTAAGAGGCTGTATAGAGAAATCATCAAGGCGATCGTTTATACATCCGGCGCTCAGGTGGCCAAAAAGAGAGAAAAACAGCTTGTATTATCATCATTATCTTGGAAGGAGAAGTTGCACTACAATATGTCAATTTCCTTATTGTATTGAATTCAAGTGGGATAAATTACAGTTGATGAAATTTCTCATGTTATGACCAACAAAAGTCCACCCGGATAATTATTTGCAGGATTGTTGGGGCTTACTATATCATTTATAAGGGTTAATATTATAAAAAAATCCTTAATTGGTATACCTAAGATAAATTTACCATTAATTATTTTTTGACCCAAAAAAATCTCAAATTGGTACACCTATAACAAATTTATCCTCCGTTAGTTTCTGTAAAATTTTAACATCAAATTTTTGAGTTTGATGACCCGTAATAGTTGATAGGTGCAAAGGTTTGGAGTTTCACTCTCAATTTGTCACAGGTATATTAGTTTGTGATTTTTCGAGATATTAATCTATTTTAACGGAAATTAATGGATGGTAAATTTATCATAAATGTACCAGTTTGAGGTTTATGATGGTCAAAAAATTAATTTAGGATAAATTTGTCACGGTTATACCGGTTTGTGATTTATGACTATCAACAAATTAGTTAAGGGTAAATTTGTTACAGGTACATCGGTTTGGAGTTTTTCATGATAATTAACCCTATTTATAAATGCGTATGCATGGATGAAGTCAAATCTTCAATAAGATATGGATGGTATTGATCTCTTTCTTGAAGCAATCGATAAACAATCTCAAATAGACCACCATTGGATATAACGGGAGAAATGTGGAGACACGAATGCGTTACTTCCTACCCACTTAATTTGACAGTTTCCGAAAGAACTAGATAGCTAAGTTGCTTCTTAACCTTAGCTTGGAATGATCTAAGACTCACTCTATATGGCAATTGAACCGAAAACAAACTTAGACATATCGTTGAGATGGACATGAGTTTGATTGAAATCGTCGTGTAATTCCTGGTAATTATGCAGCGGAAAATGTCCAGATCACATACTAAGGAGAGCCAGCAGATAAAACAAAACATAGACCACATACTAAGGAGAGCCAGCATATAAAACAAAACATAGGCTATATGATGATAGGAATTCAAGAAAAAATAATCCTAACAACCCTGAGTCAGACCCCAAAGGAGTACTCAAGAACTGTAGGAGTGAAGATGAGTATGTGACATTATTATTTAAGTTTGGTGCGGGGACTCGGGTTCGGTTCTCATGATAAGTCCATGTTATAATTCTTAACTATTCCCTCAATTGGTGTTTTTCCTTTTCGCTCTGGTTGCATGCAAGCTTGGCACACTCTAGTGAGTTCACTTCAAAGATACAAGTTTCCTTATCTTTTCTGGTTTTCAGATCGACACCTTTGAGTTATATTACCTGTGACTGCAAAAGCAGTAACAAACATTGCTGGTGGATTGCTGGGATTTCTTGAATAATTACTTGCAAAGGGTAGAATCAATCTATTGGTGACAAATGAAAATTTACTTGGCAGAGGTATGAAGTCTACGGCTAAATCTCCATTTTGTGATTGCAGATGTGAAAGAAACAGTCAAGCACTTATAGGGAGTGATGGGTGGGAGTGAGTCGCATTGAACAAATGGTCCCAATGGTGATTTGCTGATTCTAATCCAAAGGGAGAGGCTAGGATAAGAGGTTTCTGGTTCCCATTGTTTTGTATGCTGAGCATGGCTGATTAGCAAGTTACTACTACAACTCGGTGCGACTGCTTGGATAGGGAATAAGAAAGAAGCAAGAAACTCGGGCAGAGAGAGTCCTTCTGGAAGAAACCAAGTAATTACAGATACGGTGCTTACCGGAAGAAACCAAGTAATTACAAATACGGTGCTTACGATCTTAGAGCCGGAGTTATCCTAAGTAACCACCAGAACTGGATGGACTGAGGAAGAGAGTGGAGGCTGCGCACACTTAAAGCCATGACCATTAAGGAAGCTCTACGAAGTGGGATGATACAGCAGAGTATCCCTGATGAAGAAAGACGAAAGAGAGGATCAGACACATCAAATGATTTTCGCATTTATAATTGATGACTGGTTAATACTGTATCGTGTCTTAGCACCAATTTAAGGTGCTCCCAAAGTCGTGTTAAGATATCCGATTTACTTGGCCACAAATTACTTCATTTAGGCCTCACAACCAAAGGTTACTGCTCGAGTAAAAAGAAACAGTTATCAAGTTGGAACTTAAAGGACATGTACCATACATGAGGTCCGAGCCTAATCTCAAGCACTAGATGAACGAACAAGGGCTATACAAGCAACAGGGTATCACCTTATCATTCCAGAACTCACTAAACGGGAACAAAATAGATTACCAAAAAATTGAAACAGGTTTGGTGGAGAAGAAGATGAACAAATACAATGCCAGATCAGATGGACTCGCTTCGAGAGCATGAAATTGAAAAGCATCAGACGTGGAAACATGCTGCGGAAGGTAATTCTGAGGAAATGCTATTAAACATGACTCACATTGCCAAATGTTCACGGCGATCCAACGTTCTAACCAAAGAGGACAATAATCATAGAAATCTGGGGATTTAAACAAAATTCTCATGCTATTTAGGATATCTACTGACCCAACCGTAACATAAGCTCAAGAAGTTCCTTAACAACAGTTCAGTGTGCATGTACACACGAGTAATCACTTTGATGATCACTTGCAGAGTAGCATCTATGAGTATCTAACAACAGGCGACTAGAATCGAGAAACAACAATAAGCAAAACCATTTAAGACCTTGCTCACGAAAAGGGCGTCAAAACATAAATTCCCCCCAAGAGAAAATCGTGAATCTCTAATAAACATACTATCTCAACGCACCATCATCTCAAATACAAATCGACCATACACACACTTCCTACGAGAAGCCACAGCAGTCTCAACATGAGGTATGGGCATATTGAAAACTGTGAAATTTTGTAGGACTATTATTTTAAAAGCTTAAGTTGTTAGATGAAGGTATGACTTAATATTAAATTATTACAATACTCCCCCTCACGCTTAGTCTAATTTTTTGCCTAGTACTAAGCATTGATATATTTAATTGAAGAGGCAAATGGGGGCCTAGATAGATTTGAACTCAGGACCTCAACTCTAATATCACGTGCCAATTGTTCTAAGAGCTTAAACTGTTAAACGAATGCATAATTTGATATCAAATTATTCCAACTAAAGCAAGCATGTATATCTCAATGGAGACCCGGGATACGATGGACGAAGGGGTGATGAGCGAGAAGGAGCACTCGACGCTGCCTACGGCAGACTAGACGAGCTTCCTCTGGAGCTCGAAGGTGGAGGCAGCGGAGGCCTCAAGTCAAGGTCGCCGAAGACCTGCTTCGCCATCCACTAGTCGCCGGAGCTCCGGTAGACGAAGATGGAGACTCCCATGGTCTCTTCTTCGAGAAGCGAACGAGGCAAAGGAACGAGAGAGATCGGAGAAGTTGAATGGGGGGGTTGAAGAGAGAGGACGACGGGGCAATTATAATTTACACGTGGAGAGGGCGGCAAAACTGTAGTTTAGGTGAGTTTATCGCTTTGTCCTCACTGATTAGGGTATTTCTGGCTTGGACATACTAATCTTTTTCTTTTCTTTTTGAAAGCTTTTAACTTGGGCTCCGTTCATTTTGCAGGAAATAACTTTCGGGAACACGTTTTTTGAATTTTTTGGTGTTCGGTTCACGAAAAATGAACCGGTCGAGAAAAACAAAGTCTTCTAAAATAAAAGAATATCGTTTTAAATTTCCATTGTTGCCTTATCTTAAATTTATTGAATATGTATTTGTATTTATAGTTTAGTTACACAATGTCGCATTGTTGATGGATATGTAATTGCCTTTTCAGAGAGTACAAAAAATAAAACAAAAAAATTATCGATTGGTCTTGGATTGATCCTTGAACTAGACCGAACCCTTTGGGTCGGTCTGCTCCTCGATCCTAGGCTCAACGGGGTTGGTCCTCAGTCTAAAAAATTGTAGACCAATACTATGCGGGTTGGTCCTACGGTTAAGGGATGGATTAACCCAACCCGAACCATACTCACGCCTAGCAATCATAAGGACATTGAGAATAAAAGCGAAAGAGAAATCAACATAAGGTTTTATCCTAGTTCACCCTACAATAGAGCTACATTTAGCAGAGGATTTCACAATAATTAGCATATGGCACGTTTCTATAACAACCATCAATTACAAGAGAAAGATATTATTTTTGCTCAGTAGCTATTCATAAGCCCAAGTTAAAACTATCAATAAAATATGAACTCCAATTCTAGAAGCTCTGGCTCGAGAGCGCTGCCCCTACGACTCTCACCTGCTCATTGGGGAGAGAGACCCCATGCCTTCCTATCAATAGAAAGTATGAACCGCACCTAACATTATGCTGATACTAGAGAGTTTACCTATTTTTCACGAGAAAGTGAAGGAGAAACAGTACAAGGACGTAAAAGTCATCGAAGACCATTTCCATCTTCGATGTCGTGCCTTCTTCAAGTTGGAGGAGAGGAATTCAAACAAATCACCGAGTCCTCGTGGTTGTTATGGAGAAGTTCATACTTGGACTCGAGAAGGGTTAAAAAGATTCCATTTCTGAAGAGTTGGTAATGCGCAGTGTGACTCCTTCAATAAATTATATCTCAAAATAAGTGCAGCCTTAATCATTACGTTAGTCATGTCTTATAAAGGAAGTGGAATTAAAACCTTTTCATTAGGCTGTTGAGAAGTGGCAGCTTGGGAGAAGAATAAGATCTTATTTTTTGTCATCCACGAACCGTGCTCAAACAGAGAAAAACCTACTAAAAGCATCATCTGACAAACAAGAAAAATTGTGTTCAATTGATCAAAACATCAGGGACGAGCTTATCGCATACTAAGGGTGCATTTGTTTGAAGTAAAACTTCAGTAGAAAAATAAACTTCATAAAACTGAATGGTTAGTTTTCCTTTTCTTATTGATATGTGATCGAAAACGTTTTATGGTATTTGATCTCATTCAGAAAATTATTTCAATTAATGACTTTATTTCAAGCCAAAAAAAAAGAAATTCGAAATTTTAAATTTTTTTGTTTTTATTTTTTCTCTTCTTTTCTTTCATCTTCTTTTTCCTTCTCTGTCCACCGATCGTTGAGCCTCGGTGACGGCCATGGGCAAGCTTGAGTTGCCTGGAGCTTGACGACCTCAAGCAACCTCAACCTCATCGTGATAAGGCAAGCTGCGAGCTCAAGCATGCCTAGATCGACAGAGCCTTGAGGTCATCGGCCCATGTTATGGCCGGTCGGCTGGCTACCGACCATCATTGAGGCTGGCGGTTGGCGGAGGAAGAAGGAGATAGGAAAAGAAAAGAGAAAAGAGAAAAGAAGAAAAGAAACAAAAAACAAGAAAAGAAAAAGGAAAAGAAAAAGGAAAAAAAAAATCAATAAAAAATTCGATTTTTAAAATAAAATAACTAAAAATTCAATTTTATTTAAAAAATATTTTTATAAAAAGAAATATTTGATTAACCAAGGACTCGAGCCCATGCACGGTCTTTGTGGACCCAATCCTAGGGGTTGAGACCATAGTTCGACCATTGAGGACCCGAGCACGGCTTTTACAAACCTGATTTTGGGTGTCGAAGCATCAAGTACGAGCACTAGGGGTTCGGGCTTGGCCTTTACAGATGGGGCATGGGCACTAGGGGCCTAGGCTCGAGCATTGGGGTCCCAAGCTCAGCCTCAATGGACTTGAGCTCTACTGCTCAGAGACCTAGTCCTGAATGCTGGATTCCAAGAACCAACTTTGTGGTTTCATGCTCAAGCAAAGAGTTTTGAGTCTAAGCAATGATAACTAGTTATATTTTCGAAAACATTTTCTGGTTTTTTAAAGAAAAAATCATTTTCCTGAATTTCAGTTTTGGCAAAAAAACCTTTTCCAACGACTAGCAAAATATTTTCCCTTGACTCATTTTTCCAAGCGAACCAAACGACTGAAAATAATAAATATGTTTTCCTGCAAAATGTTTTTTGCAAAACAAACACATTATCAACTTTTGTGCCGCAAGAGAGTGCATTTCTAGCTAATGTTAAAAATTGTGGTACTTATTGCCGAACACACTTGATATTTTATACTATTTCTAAAAGCAACATCAATATTTTCAAGATGAAGAAGAGTAAGGAATGTGTTCTTCTGCAATCTAGATATTTTCAGTCTTTCTATTTATTTTTTTACGACCTTGACTCCCACACCAGCCGCACTACAAGGGTTCGACTGGTTAGGCACCAACTAGAGGAGAACTAGCCCGGCCCCTCAGACTAGCCTCCATGTAAGTCAAGGATATTGTAAGATGGTGGGCAGAGACACTCGAACTTGGGATCAATCACCCACAAGCCCAAGCCCTTACCACTCCACCAATCCCTTGGAGGCAGTTTCAGTCTTTTTCGGCTATTAAAACCTTGCCCAAGATGTGCTCTTTACTTGGTTATCTTCTTTGAGCTGCCAAAAGAATCGTAAAAGAAACGAAAAAGAAACGGTACGAGGATTCTCAAAGACCATTTCAATATTAGGTAACATGCAACAACTCGCCAGGTCGTCGTAGTTGTTATAGGGTGATTCACCTCTTGACTTGAGAAGGGGAAAATAGACAAAACTTTTTAAGACTTGGTAATCTACATGGAAACACTAAATACTGGGTCAAACATTTTTATCTATAAAGAGAGAGCATGTTGCCATGCAAGTCCTCATCTTCCCTCAAGCAATACTAGTCTGTGCAAGGATTATAGATTGCGATCAAGGCCCTAACTCTTGTCTAGTGTCTACAACCACAATGAAGTTTCTGCCGCTTAGCTTTCTCATCTTGGCTTTGGCCACTGCCACTGCTTTAGCTTACGACCAGAGTCCTCTTCAGGACATATGTGTGTCCACCAATGACCTGGAATCTGGAGGTTGGTCCTCAATTCTTGCATTAGTCATGTATTTCGTATCTAGCTTATGATGCCGAAACTGAAACACGAATTCTTCTTCTCATGCAGTATTTGTGAATGGAAAATTCTGCAAGGACCCGAAACAAGCAACAGCTGATGATTTCGTCTTTATGGGCCTTAGGAATCCTGGAAACACATCGAATCCACTCGGATCAAAAGTCACACAGGCTTTCGTCGACCAATTTCCATGACTCAACACTCTTGGAATATCCATGGCTCGCATTGACTTTGCTCCCGGCGGCCTAAATCCTCCCCACACTCACCCTCGTGGCAGTGAGGTTCTGATCGTGGTGGAGGGTACGCTACTTGTTGGCTTCGTCACGTCCGACCAGTTAAACAACACTCTCTTCACAAAAGTCCTGTACAAGGGGGACGTGTTTGTGTTCCCTATTGGTCTCATTCACTTCCAGTTGAATATTGGAAACACATACGCGCTAGCCTTTTCCGGTTTGAATAGCCAGAACCCTAGGCTCATTACCATTGCTAATGCTGTCTTCGGAGCGAAGCCACCCGTTTCTGCTGATGTTCTCACCAAGGCCTTTCAACTGGACAACAAGGTCATCAAGTATCTTGAGGCACAGTTTTGGTACGACAACAACTAAATCAATCTACGGTTAGTTACACAAAATAATTGAATTATAAGACTTACTTGCTTAATCTTGTTTCCATAAGTGGTTGTTCTAGACACATAACTAGACTACTTACCACATGTATGATTGATTCTGAATAAAAGATTGTCTCTCTCTACATGACCAAGATAACGGAATTCATGCCTCAACTAATGGGAAATTCATGTGCAATAGCATAACTACGTAGAATTTGGAACTTGAAACGATGTCATCTAAGATTGAATATTGCTTCCTACATCAAAAGAATTTGTTCTTCGAAAAGGGTATCATGAAAAGAATGTCCAACCCTAGTAAAAAGCCTTATTTGAAATAGTATTGTAAATGGATTAAGAGGCTCTATAGAGAAAACATCAAGGCGATCGTTTATACATCCGGCGCTCAGATGGCCAAAAAGAGAGAAGAATAGCTTGTATTTCCATCATTATCTTGGAAGGAGAAGTTGCACTACAATATGTCAATTTCCTTATTTTATTGAATTCAAGTGTGATAAATTACAATTGATGACATTTCTCATGTTATGACCAACAAAAGTCCACCGGGATAATTATTTGCAGGATTGTCGGGGCTTACTATATCATTTTTAAGGCTTAATATTATCAAAAATCTTAAATTGCTATAACGTCGATAAATTTACCATAAACTAATTTTTGAACGTAAAAAATCCCAAATCGATACACCTACGACAAATTTACCCTCCGTTAGTTTCTGTAAAATTTTATCATTAAATTTCTGAGTTTGATAACCCATAACAATTGACAGGTGCAAAGGTTTGGGGTTTTATTCTCAATTTGTCACAAATATACTAGTTTGTGATATTTTGGGATATTAATCTATTCTAACGGAAACTAATAGATGGTAAATTTATCATAAATGTACCAGTTTACGGTTTATCATGATCAAAAAATTAATTTATGGTTATTTCTTACCTTAGCAAAAAAAAAATTAATTTATGGTAAATTTGTCACAATTATACCGGTTTGTGATTTATGACTGTCAAAAAATTAGTAGAGGTAAATTTATTACTGGTGCATTGGTTTGGAGTTTTTCATGATAATTAACCCTATTTATAAATGCGCATGCATGGACAAAGTCAAACCTTTAATAAGATATGGATGGTATTGATCTCTTTCTTGAAGCAATCAATAAACAATCTCAAATAGACCACCGTTGGATATAACGGGGGAAATGTGGAGACACGAATGCATTACTTCCTACCCATTTAATTTGACAATTTCCAAAAGAACTAGATAGCTAAGTTGCTTCTCAACCTTAGCTTGGAATGATCTAAGACTCACTCTATATGGCAATTGAACGGAACACAAACTAAGACATATCATAGAGATGGACATGAGTCTGATTGAAATCGTCGTGTAATTCCTGATAATTATGCAGTGGAAAATGTCCAGATCACATACCAAGGAGAGCCAGCAGATAAAACAAAACATAGGCTATATGTTGATAGGAATTCAAGAAAATATAATCCTAACAACCCTGAGTCAGACCCCAAAGGAGTACTCATGAACTGTCGGAGTGAAGACGAGTATGTGACATTATTATTTAAGTTTGGTGCGGGGACTCGGGTTCGGTTCTCATGATAAGTCCATGTTATAATTCTCAACTATTCCCTCAGTTGGTGTTTTTCCTTTTCGCTCTGGTTGCATGGAAACTTAGAGAAGGGAAACTTGCAGATCGACAGTGTTCAGCTTCGCACACTCTAGTGAGTTCACTTCAAAGATACAAGTTTCCTTATCTTTTCTGGTTTCGAGATCGACACCTTTGAGTTACATTACCTATGACTGCAAAAGCAGTAACAAACATTTCTGGTGGATTGCTGAAATTTCTTGAATAATTACTTGCAAAGGGTAGAATCAATCTATTGGCGACGAACGAAAATTTACTTGGCAGAGGAATGAAGTTTACGGCTAAATCTCCATTTTGTGATTCTGGATGTGAAAGAAACAGTCAAGCACTTATAGGGAGTGATGTGTGGGAGTGAGTCGCATTGAACAAAAGGTCCGAATGGTGATTTGCTGATTCTAATCTAAAGGGAGAGGCTAGGATAAGAGGTTTCTGGTTCCCATTGTTTTGTATGCTGAGCATGCTTGATTAGAAAGTTACTACTACATCTCGGTCGGACTACTTGGATAGGGAGTAAGGTAGAAGCAATAATCTTTGTTAGAGAAGAGTCCTACCGGAAGAAACCAAGTAATTACAGATAAGGTGCTTATGATCTTAGAGCCGGAGTTATTTTAAGTAACCACCAGATCTTGATGGACTGAGGAAGAGAGTGAAGGCTGCGCGCACTTAAAGCCATGACCATTAAGGAAGCTCTACGAGGTCAGATGATACAGCAAAGTATCCCTGATGAAGAAAGACGAAAGAGAGGATCAGACAGATCAAATGATTTTTGCATTTATAATTGCTGACTGGTTACTACTGTATCGTATCTTAGCACGAATTTAAGGTGCTCCCAAAGTTGTGTTAAGATATCCGATTTACTTGGTCACAAATTACTTCATTTACGCCTCACAACCAATGGTTACCGCTCGAGTGAAAAGAAACGGTTATCAAGTTGGAACCTTAAAGAACATGTACGATGCGTGATGTCCGAACCTAATCTCAAGCACTAGATGAACGAACAAGGGCTATACAAGCAATAGGGTATCAGCTACTCATTCCGGAACTCACTAAACGGGAACAAAATAGATTACCAAAAGATTGAAACAGGGTTGGTGGAGAAGAAGATGAACAAATACAATGCAAGATTAGATGGACTCGCTTCGAGAGCACTAAATGGAAAAGCATCATACGTGGAAACATGCTGCGGAAGGTAATTCTGAGGAAATGCTATTAAACATGACTCACATTGCCAAATGTTCACGGCGATCCAACGTTCTAACCAAAGGGGACAATAATCATAGAAATCTGGGATCCAAAGAAAATTCTCATGCTATTTGGGATATCTACTGACCCAACTGTAACATAAGCTCAAGAAGTTCCTCGACAACAGCTCAGTGTGCATATACAACGAGTAATCACTTTGATGTTTACTTGCAGAGTAGCATCTACCAGTATCTAACAATAGGCAACTAGAATCGAGAAACAATTGAAAGGACTAGTAAGAGCACCTAGAGGGGGGGTGAATAGGTGATCAAAGAAGTTTTCACAAAACTTAACAAATTTATTTGTCGTTTAAGAACAATAGACTGAAGACATAAAAGACTGTAAACAGTTATATAGAGTTGCGAATTGAAATAAAGGGATTAGGGAAAGAGAATCAAAACACAAGGTTTATAGTGGTTCGGCTTAGACCAAGCCTATGTCCACTCTCCCGCACTGATAGCCCACTGGCTGGATTCCACTAAGAACCAAAAGAGATTTTACAGTCTCACGTCCTTGATTCCACAGTGTAGAGACTCTGCTACACTTCCTCAAGGTCTCACAAGTATTCAATCTCTCTTTTTAGTACAACTCAAGCTCAACAATTGAAATAACGAAAAACTAGGAGCTTCAGACTTTGGAATTTTTCTCTCACACACACACTCGAATAACTTGAACGTCTTCCTTATATACTCCTCTATGCCTTCATAACCATTGGCACCTTCTAAAGGAGTTCTTCCAATCTACCCGTTGGACAAAATCAATTAGGAAGATCTCGAGTTAATTAAGGAATGTGATGATAGCCCACCAATCCTGCTCGCCCATACAAACAAGATCTAGGTTTCCATAAGTAGAACCTTCCAAGTATACTTCGCTAATCAAAAGATCAAATTATCTTATTTGATAGGAATAATTGATCACGAGATGCTAACTCCAGCCGTGAGATCTTCTTCAACCGAACAAATCAAATCCTTAAAGATATACTCGCATCTGGATAAGATTTCCTCAACGGATAAAACTTTTCTTCGTCGGTCTGGAACTATCAGTGAGGGCAGACTTTAAATCTTGAGTCTTGAGGTCTTCAGACTTTGACGATAGAGTCTGCAAATCTTCAGACTAGACTGATGGAAACGTTTTGTCAACTTCAAAACAAATAAGGAAGTTTTCTCCAACAATCTCCCCCTTTTTGATGGTGACAAAACTTTCCCGCAGAGTTGGATACTTTGATCTGCAAGGCAACACTTAAGCAAACCAAGATATCTCATAAAAGATAAGTAGATTAGAATAAAGATAATAGCGATTCTGCAACCACAAAAAACGTGTTAGTCCTGTGACAATCACTAAAGACAACCACTATCTTTACCATAATCATTAACATAGTTTAAGTTGCTGCAAGCATCAAAAGATTAAATAAATCAAATCATCAACCAGTCCAAATCACATCCAAACAAAAGATAAGTCCAAAAGTCAAAACCAATAAAAAACAAACAAAGCAAGTCAAATCTACAACCACTTCTCCCCCTTTTTGTCATCAGCAAAAAGTGGAGAACAAAAAAATAGATATTTGAAAATGAAGTCAAAATCATGGCTGTTTTGGAAGGCGAACAAGCTCGAATTCTCCCATGGAATTAACTGTCTTCTCAAGCCTTGCAAAACTTTCCTTCGGTGATCGAAGCTCTTCACCCTTCACAAAGAGAGCGCACTTGATTCTTCAGGGCTTGTAACTGATCGTGCAAAGACACTGAAGTGGCCATGAACGCATTCTTGAGATCCTGCATCTCATACCCCATAGCATATTGCTGCTTCCTTACATCCAATAAGATCTCTAGCAGTCTTGAAGAGTCTACTATTTGCTTTGTTGCAGCACTAAGACCAGCCGAGTCAAATCCAGGGGTTTTGAGAATAAATGAAATTTCAGCAGATTGTCCACCTTGACTGTGAGTGGAGGCTTACGGATAATGAGAGGCATAGACATCCTTTGGATCCACGTAGAATGACTCACATCACTAGTAAGGATAGGTGAAGAAATACCTTTATATCCAGCCCCTCCCCCTGTTTTGTTGCCTTCAGGTGGAGTAGGTAAGATTTATTCTCGATCAACTTCAGCTTCAGAGTGATGTGCGTTGCCAGTTCCAGTTCCAGCCATCTCAAATTCACTGGACAAGGAGATAGCCAAAGTTGGCTCAAAAGAGTCTTCTTGACCCTTTGTTCTTTCTTCTTCTCCTTTTTGTCCTCTCTCAACTGCGTCTTCTTCATCTCCTCTTCGTTCCTCTTCTTCCTTTTCTCTTCCTTCTTCTTTCTCTTCTCTTCCTTTTGCTCTTTCTTCTGGCTCTTCTTGAAAACTAACAAAGCTCCTCAAATTTCGTAAGGCTGAAAGAGTCATTTCATCCTCATCCTCTTCATCCTGCAAGATGAGAATTCTTTTCTTCTTCACTGGAGCAGCCATGGGCTCCTTGCCTTTTCTCTTTGTTGCAGCAGAGTCTTGCTTTGCTTTAAAGGGAGACTTTTCCTTCATACGCTCCAACACCTTGTTCAGTTCTTTCAAACGCATCTTTGTGACCATTTTAAATCCAATCACCATAGGAGAAATGGATGTCAAACATAATGGTGCAGGGATATGAATTTTAAAATGTCTAAACAGATGCGAGATAAGAGCAGAGTAAGGGAGTTGTCCCTTATCCTTCACCATTGATCTGTACATATGAAACAAAATGGTGTGGGGCAGAGAGAATTTATAGCCAGAATTGATGGCATACATCAATTTTGCTTAAGACCGAGAGACATCAGTCTTGGATGTCGCCTTTGGACGAATGCAGTTGATTACGATCTTGTGCAACAAAATGTTAGAGGCATTCATCCTTGAGTTGGAAATCTTGCCTTCAGCAACTCGATCTTTCACCAATGACAAAGTAGCATGAGCAACAGACACACTAATTGGTTGGAAACTCGATATTTCCACCCCAATTATGTCAGCCAATGTGTCCACATTAACCAAAAACTCTTTATCCTTCACTGTGAAAGAAAAACTGTTTGCATTCAAGAATGATAGGTTCGAGTAAAAGTATCTTTGTGAGTTCGGGATAAGCGCGGTGGATTCGAACAAAATCGCTCCAATTGCAGTGGAGCGAACTTCTCACACAGACTTACTTTCACCGAATCAAGGAAATCAAAGTCGACAGTCCTAGGGTTCATGACTCCTCTCTTCATTAGGTTCAAATAAACCCTCTTGTGATTCTTTGATCTAAATAGACTAGAACCATCACTAACAGCATTTGCAGCAATTCCTGTTCTAGGCTGAAAATGAGTAAACATGCGTTCATCATCATCCAGTCCTTGTGGTTGATTAGCAATCCCAAAGTGCGGGTCACTAGGAAAATTAGCAAACGCCTTTTCTGCCGATCCCTTTTCAGCAATACCCATTTTCTCCATATCAAGCAAAAATAAAGTTTCATTCTTGCAGCCTCTCTCTCTCAGAAATTCATCAATTAAGGACATAGCGGTTCCTCCTCTTTTCAAACAAGAATAAAGCTTAAAAGCAACCTTAGGAGTTAGCGTTCTTACAAGTTCAACTCCTTCCAAAATTTCTTTTTCTAGTTGAGCCTGTGGAGAAGACTGACGTTGCTGAGAAGGATGTTGCTGACTTGGTCGGTGAGGTGGAGAGGAATCTTCTTCTTCGGTTAAGTCGAAATGAGTAGGACCCTCAAGCATTGATCGTGGTCCCCTGCTTGCAATCTTTGATGACTTTCTCAAAGACATTGTCTCTTTCAAGGGAGAAATTCACAGACTTGCTCGAAAAGTGAAAAATTTTTAGATTAAACAACAGAGAAAGTGAGAGCAAGTGGGAGTTTAGAATTCTAGGGTTTGAGAGTGAAAATGACGAGAACTAATTTCAACGGTATATAAAGCAAGTGAATCGAGGTAAACGAAGCGACATAAAAGGACAAAATAAAAATACCTTTTCGAAAGATAATAATTGCCTTTTTGAAAAATGAATAACTGCCTTTTTTAAAATCGATAACTGCTAAAAATTTGGAAGAATAATTTCAATCAATTAGTGATTAATGAGTAGCCGTACCTTTTCAAGTTTCTAATAAATTAAAATACCAGTACCGAGATAACTTACAGTCGTAACTCTTGGTCTTCTGAGTCTGAATATCTTCAGACTTTATCTTTGAGTCTAAGTTTCTTCAGACTTTAAAAGATATAATGTTCAGTCTGGTACGAATATATTCAAATAGACTTTTCTCTAGTGGTTTTGTAAATATGTCTGCCAATTGATTCTTTGATTCAATGAATTGAATCATAACATCTCCATTTTGAACATGGTCTCTAATAAAGTGATGTCGAATCTCTATATGCTTTGCTCTTCGGTGAAGAATTGGATTCTTTGTGAGATTGATGGCGTTGGTGTTGTCACATTTGATCTCGGTGCATGAATCTTCAATTCCAAAATCTCTTAGTTGTTGTTTTATTCATAGTATTTGAGAATAGCAACTTCCAAGAGCCACATACTCTGCTTCTGCTGTTGAAAGAGATACAGTACTTTGCTTCCTTGAAAACCATGATACTGTCTTGTTACCAAGCAATTGACATGTGCGAAGTACTCTTTCTATCAACTCGCAAACCGCTAGATCTGGCGTCGAATATCCAAGGAGAGTAAAGTCTCCTTCTTTGGGATACCACAGACCTATCTTTGAGATAGTTGCAATGTATTTGATGATGCGTTTTGCAGCACTTAAATGAGATTCTTTGGGATCAGATTGAAATCTAGCACAAATACAAATACTAAACAAAATGTCAGGTCTAAAAGCAGTAAGATAAAGAAGTGAGCCGATAATACTCCTGTAGAGCTTTTGATCAACTTTCTTTCCTCCTTCATCTTTGTCCATCTTCGAAGAACTTGACATTGGTATATCAGTCTTTTTGCAATTCTCCAATCCAAACTTTTTAACAAGTTCTTTTGCATATTTTTCTTGGTGAATAAAAATTCCTTCCTTCAATTGTTTCACTTGTAGTCCGAGAAAGAAAGATAGTTCACCCATCATGCTCATCTCAAATTCATCCTACATAGACTTCCTTTTTAATAAACAAGGTAGTGTCCACTTTTCCTTTGACAAAACCATTTTGAATTAAGAACTTACTTAACCTGTCGTACCAAGCTCGAGATGCTTGTTTTAATCCATATAGAGCCTTTTTCAATCTGAATACCGAGTCTGGTTTTCTTGCATCTTCAAAACCAGGAGGTTGTTCCACATAGACTTCTTCTTGGATAAATCCATTTAGGAATGCACTTTTGACGTTCATTTGGAATAACCTGGAATTTTTATAACAAGCAAAAGCAAGTAATAATTTAATTGCTTCTAACCTTGCTACTGGTGCGTAAGTCTCATCATAGTCCATCCCTTCTTTTTGCGTATATCCTTTAGCCACGAGTCTTGCATTGTTTCTGACCACTTTTCCTTTTTCGTCCATCTTGCTCCTGAAAACCCATTTAGCTCCAATAATAGATTTACCTTTTGGTTTAGGAGTTAATTCCCAAACGTCATTTATACTAAACTGTCTAAGCTCTTCTTGCATAGCTTCAATCCAGCTTTCGTCTGTTAAAGCTTCTTCTATGCTTTTGGGTTCTATTTCAGAAATAAATGCCACGGCGCTAGACTCTTCTTGCTTTTTGGATCTGGTACGAATTCCTTCATCAATGTCACCGATGATGAGTTCTTTAGGATGACTAGACTTGTGCTTCCGATTCTTGGTTGGTCCGATTGAACGCCGAACTTTCGCTTCGTTGATTCTTCATCCATTTGTTGTTATTCTTCTGAAGTCTGAGCTGCTTCAAGGGAGGTAGACTTTATAGAGTCTGGAGTAGGTTCATATTCTTTAGGTTGAGTCTGAATCGTTGATTTTGTAAAGGGTCTTGAAATTTGACATTCATAGATTCTTCCACAGACTGAGTCTTCTTGTTGAATACTCTGTAGACTTTGCTGGAAGTTGAATATCCAAGGAAGATTCCTTCGTCTGATTTTTCTTCAAACTTACCAGTTCGTTCATTTGCATTTTTCAAGACAAAACATTTGCAACCAAATACATAAAAATAAGAAACAATTGGCTTCTTTCATGTGAATAACTCATAGGGAGTTTTCTCCAGAATAGACCTTAAGAATACTTTGTTAATAATATAACATGCTGTAGAAACTACTTCAATCCAAAAACGAGAAAAAATATTACTTTCAATTAAAAGAGTTCTTGCCATTTCTTGCAAAGATCTATTCTTTCTTTCCACAACTCCATTTTGTTCTGGAGTGTATGGAGAGGAGAAAACATGCTGAAAACCAGATTCATCACAAAATTTGTCAAAGTCTTATTTTCAAACTCACCTCCGTGGTCTGTCCGTATGCTTGAAATCACATATCCTTTTTCATTTTGTATTTTCTTGGCAAACTTTGAAAAGTGAAAGAAGGTTTCAGACTTACTTGCCAACAAGTAAACCCAAGTAAATTGTGAATAATCATCCACTATTACTAGATAGTATCTCTTTCTACCAATGATTTGAGTTCTGGTTGGTCCAAAGAGATCCATATGTAGGAGCTGTAATACACGATTAGTGGAAACTTGATTTATTGGTTTAAAAGAATTTTTAACATGTTTTCTTAATACGCATGGTGTGCATAATTCAAATCTTTGATATTTCAGATTGGGTAATCCTCAAACAAGCTTCTTGGAGGAGATCTTGGCAATTTGCTTCATGTTAACATGACCAAGCCTTCTATGCCAAAGGTTCGCTTCATCTTGAATTGATATAAGACATTGAAATCTTTCGGGTTTTATATCAAGAAGATAAATATTTCCATGTCTTCGTCCAGTAAAAGACTAAGAAAGATCTTTACTGGTTCCCGAACATATTCCTTCCTGGAAGTTGATTTTGAATCCAGTGTCGCACAGTTGACTAATGTTGAGTAGATTGTAATTTAGACCTTCCACCAATAAGACATTGTTGATTGTAAGATTTCCAATCTTTACTGTTTCACATCCAACAATTCTTCCTTTGCTATTTCCACCAAAAGAGACTTTTCCACCATTTGTTTGAACAAATTTTACAAAGCAATTTGAATCTCCTGTCATGTGTCTTGAACAGTCACTATCCAAATACCATTTAACATTTTCTTGATAGTGACCTGCAATTAAAAAAAAAACTCAAGCTTTCTTTGGTACCCACATTTTCTTGGGTCTAGTGGAGTTAGTGCAATATATAGTGTTTGCCCAATCCTTCTTAACAGGTCTCCAAACCATAGGACATTCTTTCTCAAAGTGTTCTGAGCTGTTGCACTTGGAACATTTAAGAGCACTTCGGCCAATAGGTTTTACAAAGACTTTTTGAAAATGATTTCTATAAAGAGTTTGTGTAGATCTTTGTTTGATTCTTTCCTTTACTTTTGGAAAATCAATTAAAGGAATAGTTTCTGGTGTCATACCTAACCCAAATCTGTTGAAATAGGGTCTTTATACCGAAAGAATCTTTTCCAATTTTTCAGATCCCATTGAAAACCTTTTTGATATACTTGAAATGTTTTCTTTCAGGAAGATATTTTCCTTTGAAAGAGAATCTGCTTCTTCCTTTAAATCATTAAAACTTTTGTTTAGATTTTCAAACTTTTTTGCCCAAGAAATTTCCTGTTGCTTTAGTGTATAATTCTGCCTTTTTAGCTCGGAAATCCTCTTAAGAGAGGTTTTAAGACTAAAACAAAGTTCATCAATATATTTCGAGACTTTAGTAGGTATTTTTAAATTACCTACCTCGATTTCACTGTCTGAGTCTGAATCTGTATTTGCCTCTGAGTCTGAGTCTGATTCTGATTTTGCCATTAAACAAATATTGGCATAATCATCATCACTTTCTTCGCATTCAGTATTACTCCAAGTTTCTGCTTTAAGAGTTTTTCTGTACTTCTCAGCTTTTCCTTTCTTTTTCTTCAACAGAGGACAGTTTGGTCTGATGTGTCCCTTTTTCTTGCATTCAAAGCAAATCACATCTTTATTGGATTCATCATTCTCAGTTGATTTGTTTTGAAACTTTTGAGTGCTTTGTTTCTTCCAATTGAATCTTCTTCCATTTTTGTTCAGTTTCCTGAACCTTCTTATCATAAGCGCTAGCTCTTCATCATCCATATCTTCTTCAGAATCTGTAACATCAGAATCATCGTTAGATTTTAAGGCAATAGACTTCTTACCTTTGGGATCTTCTTCCTCGTTGATTTGCTCTACTTCATAGGACTGAAGTGTGCCAATTAGTTCGTCTACAGAGAACGGCATGATCCTTTGTGTTTCCCTTATTGAGGTTTTTACATGATTCCAGTCTTTGGATAGTCCACGCAGCAATTTGTTAACCTTTATTGGTCTTGAGATTGGTTGTCCCTGATACTCTAGACCATTTACAATTTCTGTAAAATGACTAAACATGTCAGTAATAGATTCTCCTGACTTCATCTTGAAGGCTTCATACTGTTCGAGTAGAATATTGATCATTGTTTCTTTCACTCGATCAGTTCCTTCATAGATAATGTGTAGCATATCCCAGACTTCTTTAGCTGTTTCACAAGAGGATATTCTGTTATATTCAGTAGGAGATAAAGCACAATATAAAGAATAAATTGCTTTAGTATCAAGAGCTTGTCTCTTAGTTATTTCTTCTTGAGTCAACTCGCTAGCATCTGCAACTTCGTTTCCTCTTTCTGAGACTAATACAGCTTTAGGAATGATTCCTTTTTCTACCACATCCCATTCCAGAGGATCTTTCGATCTTAGGAATACTTTCATCTTATTTTTCCATATGCTGTATTCCTTTCCATCGAAGTAAGGTAGTCTTGTGTTGCTCTGGCCTTCAACCAAACCTGAAGCCAACATACTAACCATAGATCTTTAACTCAGAAGTAAAAACACTTCAACAAAATGAGTACACATGCTCTAATACCAATTGAAAGGACTAGTAAGAGCACCTAGAGGGGTGAATAGGTGATCAAAGAAGTTTTCACAAAACTTAACAAATTTATTTGTCGTTTAAGAACAATAGACCCAAGACATAAAAGACTGTAAACGGTTATATAGAGTTGCGAATTGAAATAAAGGGATTAGGGAAAGAGAATCAAAACACAAGGTTTATAGTGGTTCGGCTTAGACCAAGCCTACGTCTACTCTCCCGCACTAATAGCCCACTGGCTAGATTCCACTAAGAACCAAAAGAGATTTTACAGTCTCAGGTCCTTGATTCCACAGTGTAGAGACTCTGCTACACTTCCTCAAGGTCTCACAAGTATTCAATCTCTCTTTTAGTACAACTCAAGCTCAACAATTGAAATAACGAAAAACTAGGATCTTCAGACTTTGGAATTTTTCTCTCACACACACACTCGAATAACTTGAACGTCTTCCTTATATACTCCTCTATGCCTTCACAACCGTTGGCACCTTCCAAAGGAGTTCTTCCAATCTACCCATTGGACAGAATCAATTAGGAAGATCTCGAGTTAATTAAGGAATGTGATGATAGCCTACCAATCCTGCTCACCCATACAAACAGGATCTAGGTTTCCATAAGTAGAACCTTCCAAGTATACTTTGCTAATCAAAATATCAAATTATCCGAATTGATAGGAATAATTGATCACGAGATGCTAACTCCAGCCGTGAGATCTTCTTCAACCGAACAAATCAAATCCTTAAAGATATACTCGCATCTGGATAAGATTTCCTCAACGGATAAAACTTTTCTTCGTCGGCCTGGAACTATCAGTGAGGGCAGACTTTAAATCTTGAGTCTTGAGTCTTGAGGTCTTCAGACTTTGATGATAGAGTCTGCAAGTCTTCAGATTAGACTGATGGAAACGTTTTGTCAACTTCAAAACAAATAAGGAAGTTTTCTCCAACAATCTCCCCCTTTTTTATGGTAACAAAACTTTCCCGCAGATTTGGATACTTTGATCTGCAAGGCAACACTTAAGCAAACCAAGATATCTCATAAAAGATAAGTAGATTAGAATAATGATAAGAGCGATTCTGCAACCACATAAAACGTGTTAGTCCTATGACAACCACTAAAGACAACCACTATCTTTACCATAATCATTAACATAGCTTAAGTTACTGCAAGCATCAAAAGATTAAATAGATCAAATCATCAACCAGTCCAAATCACATCCAAACCGGGTATTTTCTGGTTTGGACATACTAATCTTTTTCTTTTCTTTTCGAAAGCTTTTAACTTAGGCTTCGTTCATTTTGTAGGAAATAACTTTTGGAACACGTTTTTTGAATTTTTCGGTGTTCGATTCATGAAAAATGAACTAGTCAAGAAAAACGAAGTCTTTTAAAATAAAGCATTTTCTATATCTCTTTTGATGTCATTTTCTTTCACCAAACATATTTTGCTTTTTTTTTTTTCTAAAAATCATGTATCTAATTATTTTTTCTTTTCACTTATTCTTTTGTTATTTCTTTCCTTGGTTGGTTGCCAACCACCATAGCAACCAACGACCAGCCACAGGCAAGGTTGAGCCTTGCTAGCCTTTGGCAAAATGGACGACATTCCGCCTCGCCTAATTAGGCGAGCTCCAATCCCGCCAAGCTCACCGGTTCTAACGAGGCCCAAGCTCGCTCGAAGTAGGTCAAGGTGAGCTTAGCATTTGCCATAGGACGACGAGACTCACATTGGCCTAATGCCAGCAATTGGCTGAGGAAGAAGAAGAAAAAAGAAAAATAATTAAAAATCGATTTTAGAAAAACAAAATAATAGAAATTATTAAATAAAGTGCATAGAGGAAAAGATTTTCCTTATGAAATGGCAAAAAATATTTTCAAATTTATTTTCATATTTCACTAAACACTTGAAAACATTATCTTTTTTTCTAGAAAATGGTTTCCTGGAAAACACTTTCCACATTTTTCAAAAACGCCATATTTTCCGCAAAATCAACAGAGCCTTAAATTCTGACCAAAAAAGAAAAGTGGAGCCTTAAATTGGTTAGCTTAGTTGGCAATTGAGTATACTCTGTTTCTTGTCATTTTGGTTAGAATTTGATCGTTGTTATAAATGAAATTGAGTTAATGGAAAATCAGCCTCATTTTCGCTCAGGCTTTAGATCTCTATTTTAGTGGTTTAATCGGAGAGAGAAATTTTCATTTCAGGAGATTTTCGTACCCGACTTTTGGGGCTGTATTTTTCCCCAGTTCTTCCACGTGTTCGAATTTAATTTTTGATTTATTTTTAAAAGTATTTTTTTTTTTTATGTTTATCATATTAGATTGAATTCAAGGGTCATGTTTTACTCCTATCAATCTTGATTGGTGGTTTTTCCAATAATAATAATAATAATAATAATAATAATAATAATAATAATAATAATAATAATAATAATAATAATAATAATAATAATAATAATAATATCTGTCTAGATTACCCAGCTTTCGAGGGAAAAAAATTATAACAAGGGGCTCTCTTTTAGATGAACGTCGCTAAACATTTATTATGCAAAATCCTAAAATAAATGGAAGATTATGAGCTAAATCCAAATTTATGTAGTTTATATATTGTTAAAGCTGTCCTCCACTGATTGTGAAAAGAGTTGATAGTCGATTTATAAGTGTGAAGGAAAACCTCACCCTTTGAGTAAACTTTTGGGGTGAAAGTGAACCAAAAAATATCTAACACGAGCATTAGAGCTCACATTCCAATAAATCTAGACCCAACAGTCACGAGTTTATAAGTGTGAGGAAAAATTTCACCTTTGAGCTAGCTTTGCCAATAAGTCTAGACTCAACCGTCACAAGTTTATAAGTGTGAGGAAAAATTTAACTTTTGACCTAACTTTTGGGGTGAGAGAAGCTTAAGACCACCAAAGATATATAATACTAGTCCTATGGAGGGGTCTCACAGGAAATGGCCTTGTCAATCGAACCATAAAATCAAGAGAAAATCATAGAGACATTATAATTTCCTCTTGTATAACTGAACCCTCGAACCAACATGTCTCATACGACACTACAATGACTAATAGCTATCATGTGGCTAGATGACTAGATGATTGTCCCATCGAGCCCTAGAACATTAGGTTTGCAACTTTGCATGAATAACTCTAAATTGATCGACAGCAATTTCATAAAGACATTCATAAAGACATTCATTTTTATCATTAAATTGTGAACCTAACATCGAAAGATCTTAGAAAAGACCCGTTTTTTTTAGAGGTCTCTCACTAGTATTCTCATTTTGGTTACAACAAGTAGAGATGTTGAACTTTGTCAACAAAGAATTTCATCGAGAGGAGCAATTGTTCTGAGAGGTAGCATTGAATGTGGGAGCAAGCAAAGCGCATGGCACCCTAAAAGCGCCTAATAGCTTTATACAAATAATGAGTGCGTTTTATTTAGCATTTACAAAATCCTCCGGCAAATGCAAAAATTGTTTCACAAAATTTTTGGGTTGCTTTAGAGAGATGCAATTTCATCTTGAAAACTCTTTAAAGGTCTTTAACCCATGATAGGTTTATAGATATTTTGAAATATTGCATTTCTGGAAAGCAAATAAACTTTTTTTTCATTTCAACTTTGTTTTTTTTTTGGTAAACGCGTGAGATTCGGTGACCTCAAGTGAGGCTAGCTGATTTGGCCCGCCGATGACGGCTGAGTTTCAATGGCAAATAGTTTGAATTTTTATATATTAAAAAATAGCAAAATCATTTACAAAATGTAGTTTTTACTTAACGGCGTTTACGTCAAAATTACTTTCCAATGTATTTTAAGATACATTTTACCAAACATTACTTACAGCTCAAAAAATCATTTTAAAGATTTTTGCATTTTCCCAAACATAATTCCCAAAAATTAAACCAAACGCTCCCAATGAAGGAAAAGCTCCCCATTTGGTCGACCAAAGTACGTTTGTTTGTGTTTGTTTAAAAATTATTCTAGGGAACAAAAATAGAAAAAATTATTTACGCTCCCGAGGAACAATTTTTGACTAGAAAAACGCGTTTGGTAAACTTATTCCGAGAATAAAAAAGAACAGAAATACGTTTGGTAAATTTGTGTTCTTTTTTTGTTTATTTTAATTTTTTAATATTTTTATTTTTTTTTCCTTTTTTTTTTTCTTTTTTCTTTTTTTCTTCCTTTTGGCCGGTTGCGGCCTTGGCCATGGCCGGCGACCGGCCGACGAGGGCCGGCAGCCTCGGCCAGCCACGGCGAGGTGCGTTGGCCCCGGCGAGGCCGAGCCTCGCCGTGGTTGGGCGAGGCTCCGCTCGCCTTGGCTAGGCAAGCTCAAGCTTGCCAGATCCGGTGAGACCGAGCGTCACCGGTTGGCGCGAGGTCGGCCTCACTAGGGGCCGGCGACGCTTCGGCGAGTTCGCCAGCCCTCGACGGCCGGTCGCCGGTCATGGCCGAGGCCGGCGACCGACCAAAGGAAAAAGAAGAAGAAAAGAAAAAGAAAAGAAAAAGAAAAAGAAGAGAAGAGAAAAGTGTTTTTGCAAAACGTTCCAGAAACAAGAAATAACTTTTTCTTGTTTTTTTTTTGTTCTTTTTTTGTTCGGGAACGAAAAAATAGGTTTGGAACAAAAAACGTAAACAAACACATTTTTGTTCCTTTTTTGTTTCGGGAACAAAAAAAAAAACAGAAAATCTGTTTATAAACAAAAAAAAAAAGAATACAAACAAAGAGGCCCCACGTTGACGTATTTGAAGGCAACGGCAGCATCAAGCTCACTAATTTAAGCCCATATTTTTTTGTACCACCCTCTCATATTTTCTCTCCTTATTTTCGTTTTCGGTTTTTCTTTTTCTTTTTTTCTTTTTTTTTTTTTTTCCTAGTTTTTTTTTTTTCGTTGGAGGGTGAATTTGTGCGCGATTGTTGCAGTCGCGGTCGCGGTGTGCCGTGGGGGCGACGCGTGGCATGTCCCGACGAGGAAGCAACGGTTTGGATCAGGTCGGCAAAGCATGCCCCTCCTCGATTGGGGCGGGGGCGAGTACCCAAAACAAAACAAGCAACATAGTTTAATTTGCAATATATTTTTATAAAACCTCATGCTAGAGGTTAGAACAGATAGAAAATGGTTTTTACTTTCTTTTGCTTTATGAAATTGATTCCGAAAGCCAGTTGTAAAATTGGTTCGATAGGTTCGGTTCCTAAGTGTGTCTCACTTAGAACTAGGAATCAGAGTGTACTAAAGTGGTCCGATCTAGTTTTCGCGTAAAACCGATCCAATTGCATGCCCTAATGAGAATAGTGAATATATCAATTTATTGTTTAGGTTGTCAATCTGTGAGGATTCGTTATGCAACCACAAGTGCCCAACAACTGACCAAGTTATGTGCCTGTCTTGGTCAGTTCTAACTAATATGCCTGTCTACTGGTAACTAATTTCGAAATGCTTGACAATTAGACGAAGCCTCCACCTTGTTATCTGACGTACGCCAAGTCCAGGAGATCCATTGCCACTAATGCACCGACCAACTTCCTTCATCCAAATATTTACAAAATACAGATTCACATTACTAGGGCGATCTTTCTATTTACGAGGACCGATTCTCCGGTTAGACGTGCATGCAACAGTGAATGAAAAAGCAAGACAGATCTTTCTCGAAATGTAAATGCAAGAAAAATCTATCTGGAACGATAAATGCACCTTAAAAATGACTAATGAGTCAAAGCTAGTTTCTTCACTTCTTCAGGTTCCTATTTCCCCATATTGAACCAAGATGGAGTCTAAAGCCGGTCATACAGTGACTAATGAGTCAAAGCTAGTCTCTGTTGAATCTGACTGCTACTCGGCAGTTCAGATAATCTTGGGGTTAGATTCACCCTCGTGGGAAGTAAGCGAAATTGTCCAACAAGGCCGGGCCATTCTAGCTTCAAGTCCTTTTTTAAACTTGGCCCATGTTCCGATGGAACTACATAAGGCCGTGAATTGAGTTGCTAAAGCCCGACTATGACAGTTTCTACCCCGGAATTGGGCCTCTAGTCCCCTCCATCTCTTTTGAATGTTCTTTGTTCCGAAGCCCATTTGGGTTGTTCCTCTATATTATCTATTTGAAATGAAATGAGGACTTCTTTGATAAAAAAAAAAAAAACTGACCCTGAGTTTTTCAATAAGGCCACTTGTAACATCCAAAAATCCGTCCATTTCCTTAGTACTTCTATGAACTAAGAAAAGCTCATCCTAGTAGGTACAAATCAATTCTTCCCCTATTCCATTTTCCAACTTCAAACATTGAAATTCAAAAATGACAATGGCTCTTCAAATAATGCACCAGGACAAACCCCTCACCTTAGTACTATAGGCCACGTAATTAAAAGGAATAGCTAAATATGTCAGAAAGAACTGACAAAATCTCCATCAAGGGGAAGTACCGAAGCCACACGCATGTGGACTCCAGATGTGTCCGTCCAAATGATTTCACATAAACCAAGTAGTTTTTGCGCATGATGGGAATGCTTATATGGCTATATTAAAAGGACCAATATTGGAGTTAGTTTTGCACCTGAAAGAGTTGAAGACGTGCTTTCTAAGTAGTCACTGAAAGAAAATGCAAAATCCTCAACATTACCGCAAGAATATTAATCCTCCCCGCGCCCCCAACACCACCGCCCCCCCCAAAAAAAAAAAAATCCCTTTTCGCTTTCATTCTTCTCCCCAACTCAAAATCAAAAGATAGGAAAGAGACATCAACCCAATTCATCTAGCTCGAGAATTTTATAAGAATAGAGTCAGCATGATAATCCCACTTGCTGTAATAGAATATAATTAGAAGTAACACCCTTGCAAAAATGATGAGAAAATCATGAATCACTTCCATCCAAAGCTTCCAAATCAATACACCTTTGGGCTTTTTATTATAAAAAACCAACAATTCAGATTCCATTACATGGTAGGACTTCATGAAAATAACCGTTACACAATTAAGCTTCATTGGACAACTCAGTTTACAGCAATTTTTAAAAAAATAAACGGACATCAGATCTTAATGCAAATCATAGGTGATGGCACAAAGGCAAAAATTTATGATTGGTTAGACAATTTATTATTTCTGTAGTTATTTAAGGAACCTTTGATTCCACACAATATCTCAATGCAAACCTTAGGGTAACAAACAATGGCAAAAATGTACACACAAATCCTTTGTGTGCATGTGCGTTTTGGGGGATTATTTTTTGGAATTTTCTTATATTGCAGCATTACTAATTCAAAAATGACACCACTGCCACTTTCTGCCAACACGGTAGCTTTCCAGTGACCAAAGGAAGAATATACGGTAGCTTCCCATGTGCATCAGACTGACAAAATAAACAGCTGATGTTCAAGACTAAAACAGAACGTTAGTTCCCAAAAAAAGACAACACAGGTCGAATCCCCCACTAGAAGACCAAAGAAGGGTGGAAGGGAAAGGAAGAAACAGAGGAACATCATTCGATACAAAATTTTTGGTTCGCAATGCAAAAGCCAACTGTCTCGACAAAACCATGGACCAAAATGTTCAAGGAAACGCTTACCCTAAAGCAGCGTCAGTGGGAAAAAAGTAAGAAGACTAAAGCCTCGAAAAATTAAGGAAGGATATAAACATCAGTGCCAACAGAGCAGTCCCCTCCCAGAAACCCTAGCATCTTGTCACAAATTTAGAAATTCACAACTCCCTAGAATTAACTCCAACCCTTCCCACACCTCGCACGACTCAAAGAACTCCATGCTAATATACAAGTGAGCCGGTGAAAACTTTTGACATTAAAGTGAGCGCCATACATAACTTTTGACACTTTTAGTGTACTTTTCCTTTTTGTTAGCTGAACCATATGAAAATCAATTCCTACCGCACTAGGATAAAGATTACTTCAAAAAAATAAATAATACATCCCCAGCGCAGAGGACATTGATATGCAAACATGAGTTTTTGTTTCTGGAACACTTGTCCCTCAATTATAGTTGCCTTTGAGTATGAGAAGTTATCTTTTGAAGCCACCAGTCTGCTCTTCAATAAACCAAAATGATGGATTTGACTTGGTCTTTCCATCTCCATGAATCCTAAAATACCCTTTACATGCTCTTTCTGTTTCAAGCTTCAAAGAATTTCCGCTTAAAAGCTACAAAAACTTGCCGTTTCAGATGCATATGCTTACTAAGCATGTCTTTGAACCTATGTGAAAATGTTCTTGGTAGAGCAAGTTCATCTAGACCTTCAAAAATAGATTGTGATTAAGTGCAATATGTTTTTTTTTTTCAGTCTGTATGGCATGATAACAGTAGATTGAAACATTGCGGTGAAATACTCAAGGGTTCAAATCTTAGGTTCTTTAGAAAGGTTGATAGAATGAACACTCTCTTCCCACAGAAGGTCAACTCACTCGAAGACTCTAATTTATTAGTGACTTTAGCACCTAATTTTTCAGCATGCTGGCGATCTTTGATTAATAAGTACTGCTGTGATTCTATCACACCAAGGAATTTAATGTCGACCAGCTTTGAGCATTTCCACACCCAGACTTGAATTACGTTCTAACTTGATAGGGTGGACATTCTCTCTAATATCTTAACCGACTTCACAGTCAAGTTTTTGAAATGTGGAAGCCAATGGAGCTCTATTTCTTTCACTTGTGACCCATGGAGTGCTAGCAACGACAAACTTCTCAAGTTGGGCAATAGTGATCTGGTCGAGTTGAAGTTATCAAGTTGCAACTCCTACAGGGAAGGCGGAAGCTGCATGAGGTCACAAGTCCAGACTAAAGTAAGTTCTTCCGTGAGAGAGGGAGCTTAACTATGAAGGCGATGCACAGTTGTTCTAGCGGCACAGTTCTAACTTGTTCAATTTGGATAACCTCCCAATCCACAATAAATCAGAAGTCCGCATCAGAACTTATCCATCTGTGTATGCAGAGCCATCAGAAAGGAGCAATTCTTCCAAATTACTCAAGCTCGAAAGATTAGAGACTAACAGTAGCTAAATACATAAACTGATTAAGCTTGTGGGAAGCTTCAGCAACTCTTAAATCTCTTGAAATCTACTTAAGTGTACTTTTTGGAGGTGAGGAAGCATGTTGACTGAGCTCGGCATGGTGTCTATTCGTGTACCCGAAACATTTAGGATTCTCAACTAGAGCAAGTGTCCAACTTAATTAGGAATTTTGCCTTCTTACTCTTCACAGAGCTCAGCATGTTTCCCTTCTAATTCTCCAACGTTCCAATAGCACTAGGTAACTTCCACCCTTTTTCAGTTGATATAGGATTCGTCTTACCCAAAAAAATCCAATGCCCGTAGGGATTTAAGCTTTCCGATGGCGATAGGAAGCTATCTGATCTTAAAACTAATTAGAGAGAGACTTGAGTGATAGAGTTAGGAAGTTAGCTGATTGATATTCTTGAGACGTTGAGGGTCGAAAGCTTATGATTCTCATGTTTGATTGATCCAACTTCGTCAAGATGCCAATTTCCAAAGGGAGGCGGTTAAGTTTCAGTAGCCCTCCCATTTCTTTAGGCAATTCTTCAAAACGCAAGCTGTTGTTTACATTCAAGTCAATTAAGCAATTCAGTCTTCCAATTGAACAGTCAATTTTCGGTAAACTATCACACCTTTCAAGAGTGAACCTCTCTAATATCAAGCACTTAGAGAAGTCTAGAGTCCAGGTAATGCCGATGCACCTTCTGAGAGCTAGAACCTTTAATTTGGTCGCCATCGACAGATGGTTAATCATATTTCAAATGGAAAACTATCAGGCACAAAGACAAGGAGAAATTGGGGTAAAAGTGATACACACATAATAAGATGCCATGATTAAGCTCCAGACCTCCGAATCATCTGTAAACTGATTGTCAGAAAGTTCAAGAAAAGCTACATTCATTGAATGGATATTGACCGCCCCAAAAATTTGTAGAGGAGAATCCAAGAAAATCATCTTATCTTTGAAAGACAATAGGAGAAACCATCAACAAAGGTGACGTTACATAACCTTAGGAACCTTAAACTTCCAAGCATTTCAAGCCATTGATTCGTGATCACGATCAGAGGATATTTTCCATTTGGATCAAATACTTGAACCTTCTTCTTGCTCCGCCAATCATTAACCAATACTTGCAATTGTAAGTACACATTCATTACTCATCAACTAAGTTTATTTCTTCACATATGAAAATGTTTCTCAATAGAAAAGACAATTCTCCAAACTATCATGCCTGATTTTCTACTTGCAACCTAGTAATTGTTGTTACTCTTTTTTTTTTTTTGGTCAATAATTATTGTTACTTTACCTCTTTCATTCTTAATATTTTGGAGGTGAAGTCTCTTTTATAGCGTTCCAAATTAGAGGAATAATAACGGGAGTCTCAAGTTCCAGGGAAATTTATGATAAAAATTCAAAGGCGAAGCTCATGTTGGGTTCTTGTATAAGTGGGTTTTTGTTACCAACTTAAGAAAAGTTACCAAAAAGTCCTGAATCATTTGTACTTGTATTAATTCAGTTTTAAACTTTTAAATTTGTCGATTTAGTCCTGAATCTTTACATATTTTGCTAGTTGAGTCTCTTTAACCAATTTAGGCAAAAAATCGTTGACATGGATATCGAGCCATGGTTGACGCTAATGTGCATATTATTTTAATATTTTTATTATTATTTTCTAAATACCTTTTTCTAGTTTTTTTCTCTATTTTTTTCTTTCTTTATTTTTTCGCACGGTCG
Organism: Eucalyptus tenuipes; assembly: GCA_014182365.1. NCBI lineage: Eukaryota > Viridiplantae > Streptophyta > Magnoliopsida > Myrtales > Myrtaceae > Eucalyptus > Eucalyptus tenuipes. Next base: position 39,232,307 of record CM024539.1, on the reverse strand, counting down.
GACTTCAACATGGAAATTTCGACCCAAAAAAAAATATAAAGAAACCTTTAGTTTCCCCTTTTGATTTTTTGTTTGGTCGAAATAAGAAATATTATAGCACTAAATAAGAGGAATACAACATCCCGCAGCTTGGACATCCGCGTACATAAGATCCGAAAGGAAGGGAGGAAGTGAGGAGGCCTAGTTCGGTGATATGCGACCATGAGAATGGGCCTTAGCAGCCCAATCGGCCACCCAATTGGCTTCACGCCTACAGTGACGAATCGTAGGGTTTCGAAAAGAGGAAGTTTGGCCGCCGCTTCTGCGAGTAAAGGGCGCATCTCCCATGGCGTCGTCGATGGATTATGAACAACATCTACCAAAGTAAGACAATCAGATTCAAGCACAAGTCATTCATGATGTTTTCCATGTTGTAGCAGATAGTCAAGAGTGCGCAGGAACGCCTGGATCTCACTGTACAGAGCCGAGGTTGCTGTGTAATCGCAGGTAAAGCCATGGAGGAAAGTGCCAGTGTGATCTCTGAGTATACATGCCATAGCGCCCTTTGATGTCGCCTGTTGATATGCCCCATCGATATTTATTTTGATTTCACCAGGATCTGGAGGTCGCCACAGGAGATCTGGTTGGGAGGGAGCTCGGGCTGTGCACAGCAGCGGTTGGGATGAGAGCGAAGAGATCCGCACCTGAGCGAGGGCTTCCTCGACGACCATCAGTGGATTTGGCCGTTGTTGTCTAAAGATAAAGCCATTTCGAGCTTTCCATATCTACCATAACAGTGCAGCAATTAGATCCATGGAAGGTAAGCGTCCCCTACTTGCAATCTATTATGTTAACCACTCATCCATTCTCTTGACTAAGCATGGTGCAATGGAAATGTTAATCTGGGGATGTGTCCAAACTCGACGCGTCCATGGACACAAAAGCAAAAGATGTTATGTGGTTTCTGGTTGGTTTTGATTATAGCTAGGGCATGTTAGGACGGCTGTGATGTGCCTTTGATAGAGATTATCTTTGGTAGCTAGGGCATTATGACAAACTGACCAAAGGAAGGGGCGAATTTTGGAGGGTAAATTAACTTTCCAAATAGTTTTCCATAGAATCGGAGGAGGTGTATATGATGATGAGGCCTGATTAGGACAAAAACTATTCTTGTATTGCCGTATGGTATGGTATGCGCTTTTGACTGTATAGGTACCATTTTGAGTTTTGGTCCATATAACACAATCAATAGCATAAATAGGGCGCACTTGTATAGAGAGAATCTCGGCTATTATGGGAGCATCAAAATGCTGAGAAATAAGTGGGATGTTCCAGGTGCTTCTATCTGAGTTGAATAGGTCCGCTACCATTTTGGGAGCCTCACGAGCAACAGGACCTCCAAGAACCCCGCTCGGAAGCCAACGGTCTTCCCAAATGTTAATAGAATGGCCATTACCAACAGACCATAGTAAATGAGGTACAATAGCATCCCTTCCAAGCAAAATACTCCTCTAACCCCAAGATGGTTTCGAACCTAGCTCAGCATGCAGAAAGTCCCGAGCATGAAAATATAGGCCTTTAAAAAGGGTGCTCCATAAAGAGTTTGGATGCTAAAGTAGACGCCAAGCTTGCTTACCAAGCATGGCTTTATTGAAGTCAAGCAGATCACGAAAGCCGATACCCCCATTGTGCTTGCTATTTTTAAGAGTGTCCCAATTTTTCCAATGATTTCTTGCCATCACTTTGCCACCAAAATCTAGCAATTTTCTGCTCTATGGATTTACAAATAGACACAGGTATCTTGAAAATTGACATGGCGTACTGAGGAAGTGCTTGTACGACAGCCTTTAGAAAAATTTCCTTTCCACCCTTAGAGATCAAAGTTTCTTTCCACCCTTCTAATTTGGCATTTACTTTGCCTACTAACCAAGCAAACATTTCTCTCTTAGATTTGCCCCAGTCATATGGTATACCAAGATATTTACCAGCCTTGTCTAGCACAGGTACTGGGAGTTCCTGAGCAAGATTTTCCTTGAGGATAAGGGGACAATCCTTACTAAAGAAGATTCTGGATTTAGTTCGATTGACTGTTTGGCCAGTAGCATAGCAATACTGATTTATGATGTTAGCCAAATTCTAACATTCAAGTAATTTACCATCTAAAAAGAAAATGGCTTCATCCGCAAAAAAGAGGTGAGATAAAGTGAGACACCACCTATTCAACTTAATGCCTTTGAGAAGCCCCATGGTAATTTCTTGATTCATAAGGTGAGATAAAACATTTGCCAATAGGATGAATAGATAGGGTGAAAGAGGATCACCTTGTCGAATACCCCTGGATGGTTTGAAAGATTGAAGCAGTTCGCCATTAAACTTAACACTAAAGGAGACTGTCGTGATACACCACATAACCCAATGTACCCATGTAGTGTGAAAGCCAATCTTGAGGAGATAGTCTTTTAGGAAATCCCACTCAACCCGGTCATATGCTTTCTGCATATCCATTTTCAAAACAGCTCGAAATTGCCGCTTGCATTTTCTGATATTAATATGATGAAGCACCTCCTGCACTATTAAGATGTTGTCTTGTATTTGACGGCCACTCACAAAGGCATTTTGTTCCCTGGATATGAGTTCAGGCAAGTAGGGTTTCAGGCGATTTACTAGCACTTTAGAGATAATTTTATAGCCATAATTGCAGAGGCTAATTGGGCGATATTGATCAAGCCTTTCAGGATGAGGGACCTCATAAATGAGAGAGATGATAGTCCGATTTAGAATAGGTGGCATGACTCCGGATAAAAAGAACTGTTGCACAAAAAACACTAGGTCATCCTGAAAAACATCCCAATGATTTTGAAAAATAAGCCATTTAAACCGTCAGGACCCGGTGCTTTTGTAGCTCCCAACTGGAAAGTAGCATCTCTGATTTCCTCCTTAGTGACCGGCGCTATAGTCTCGAGTCCCCACTGTCTGATAGAAGGTAGAGAAGTAATCCGTAGTCATCTGTTTTAAAAACTGAGGATCACGCACCCAAGCCTGATTGTCATCTTGCAGCATGCTAATCCTGTTGCGTTGTCGCCTTTGAATAGTAGTTGCATGAAAAAATCGAGTATTCTTATCCCCCCACCGCAGCCACTTTATACGAGACCTCATAACCCAATATTGTTCCTCCTGCTGCCATAATTTCTGCATTTGCTGTTTCAGATAAGAAATCAGCGTTTGATCATAATGGTGGTGGGGTTGATTCACATGGTGCTGAAGCTGTTGATGTAATACTGCAAGTTGTTGGTGATTCTTGGAGAATTTTTGTCTACTACATTGAGCTAGTGCAAAGGAAACCAACTTCAGTTTAGACGTAAAAGAGGAGGTTGTTGGAGTTTTGGATCGCCAAGACCGGGTTATAATGTCTCGGCACTCGGGTCCTGAGTCTAGAATGCTTCAAAGACAAAAGGCCGAGTCCGCCGATGATGTACACCATCCGTAATCAATAGCAAGGGACTATGATCTGATCCCACAGCTGGTAAGGCAAACACTTCAGCCTCAGGATATGTAATACGCCAGTCCAAAGTGCAAACGGCCCTATCTAATCTTTCCTTAACAAAATCAGCACCAGCCCTATGATTCATCCAGGTAAAAGAACATCCCTTACTCTCAATGTCCATGAGGGAATAGTCATGCAATACATCCCTGAAAGATTGCATCCTTTGTGAGTTAGCCAAATGCTTACCAACTTTTTCCCAATGATAGAGAATGTCGTTGAAGTCCCCAATACAGAGCCATGGCAGATTGTTGGAAGCACTGATGAGACGTAAAGTTGCCCAAACTTGAAGGCATTGCTGTAAAGAGGCTGGTGCATGAAGACAGGTTAGTCGCATCCTCACACCAGTAGGTAGATCGGTACAGAAAACATCAAAATAGTCAGAGGATGAACTCCCCAAGGATATGTCTAGCTGGTCATTCCAAAAAAGAGCCAGGCCACCAGCTAAACCAATAGGATTAATAATGATAGAACTAGGGAACTTGAGTTGTTTTTGTAGACGTAGAAGTAAAACCTGCTGATTTTTGGTTTCCATAAAAAAAAAAGACCATCGGGCCTCTCCTTAGCCACTAGGGCTTTAAGGGACCGGACTGTCAGGGGGTTGCCTAGCCCCTGACAGTTCCAACTCAAAAACTTCATTTGTCCAACGGTGGCTTTTTTGGGCAAGCCTCCAGGGTCCATTTTCCAGCTTCAGCAGTTTCAATAATAGGAGTGTCCATCAGTTGAGTTTCGTCAATGGCGTCATACTGATGTGTGCGTGATTCATAAGGGCAATACCACTTCAACTTTTTCGCAGTTCTTGCTTTTATATTAAGCTTACTGTGCTTCCGTCGCTTCGGGTTGGAAGAGCCCACTCCTAGGTCTTGTATATTTTGCACAGGTGCAACGGCTATAACAGGCACTGTGGAGGTTAGTTGATGTCATGACTGATCTGCAGGAGGTTGTTATTGGACAGTAGTGTTAATGTTTATGCGAGTAGGTTCAGTGGCTGGTTGAACTAATGTGCTGTTCATTTCACTACTTGGACACTTAACTGGTTCTAAAAGAGGTGCTGGTAAGGGAGTCTCAGGGATAACTTCGTCTGGTGAATTAGTGTTGGATTGAGTTGCATAAAAAATTTTCCAATATGGGCTGTGCTCCCTCACTTCGGCTCTTAACCATTGGCCATACGCCATTTTTTCCCTGCCATCCATCTTCGCATTAGTGAATGGAATATCTTTGCAGTAAGTTGCGTAGTGTCCAAGTATGCCACAGGAATAACAAAAGTGTGACAATCTCTCATATCGAAAGTCCAGCCACAAAACTTTATCATTAATTCTTATAATCTGACCCGTCTTCAAAGGTTCTTGCAGTTTAAGCTCAACCCGAGCTCGCCTTGCCCGCAAAGAGGTGCCTTCCTTATTCTCAGTCTGAACCTCAAGAACTTTTCCTATACTTCTAACTGCCTTTTCAATTAAATGTGCAGAACACCATTCCAACAGCAACCCAAAGACTTGCACCCAAAAAGCGCAAGTAGAGAAATCGTAACAATGCAGCGGTGTATTGGGAAGCCAAGATTTAAAATTAACTAAGTGACCTGAGAAGAGCCACGGACCACCTTCCAAAACTCTCTATTTGTCGGAAGCAGATTTGAATTTGGCAACATAGATACCAGCTTCCCGGGCAGAGATTTCAACCTGTTCTGTTTTCCAAGCACGCCGCAAAGTACTTTGAAAGGCCTAAAGATTAATTGAAGGATTGGATAAAATTTGACCTACCAGCATCAATTTACATTCTTCGAGTTTCTCCACAGGTGGTGATTCATCCCAGTTTTCAATACCGTGCTCCGGCCAGAGGCGACCCAAACGAGAACACATAGGGTAGCTAGCCGATTTTCTTCCTCCTGGTCATGAGCATCCATGAGAGTAGATGACACAGCACAACAGCAAAGTGGGTATCGCAATCAGAAGGGTGGGTATCACAGGGAACAGTTTGCATGCAACAAGATTCAAGTCGATCGAAGAGAAGACTATGGGAATTTAACGAAGTGGCAAGAAACAGGATAGGGCAACATCGCGATTGAAGAAGAGTAATGGAGTAGGAGAGGAATGGAAGGGGCCGAGTCTGCGACAATGACAATTCCACGGGTCCGAACAACAGACCATCGGATTTATCGAAGACGTCGGTGAGTAGAAGCAGGGATGGAAAATGGTGAGGTTAGGGTTTGATATGGAAAACTACCCTGTGGGTAGATGAAAGCTCTACATAGTCGAGAGGAAAAGCTCTACATAGTCGAGAGATTTGTTGGGTTGAATTACACTATCATTCCCCCCTTTTGATTAACTTCGCCGACATCAATGCGGAAGTTGATTTTCACACATTTTGCTTCGGTTTATTTGTGGACTTTCCTTTAAATCTTGGATCGGGTTTACACGGTCAAATTTGAACATCTGATCCCTACTAGTTGACCGAATTTATTATCTTAGTAAGCTAAAACTGGAACTTTAATAGATTTTGTCAGCTCAACTGCATTATTAAATAAGATCCTGTCGACCTAACCTCAGGAATGAGAAACAAAGTCAATATCAACACGACCAGCTCATACATCCTGATGTGGACATCGAGCCATATCGATGAGGAGGTGCTAAGGACCCATTGTCTATTCCTACTAGTTCGATTACTCGAGCGCGGGCCAAGCAATTTAGGCAAGCTGTTGGTGTCATGGCTTGTGATCTTTGTGTGGAGATGACATTGGATCAAATCTTGAAGAATCTTGGAAATCTTGACGCAATTTGATTATCTGGTCATCAAATATTTGGCCAAGTCAAATATATATATATATATATATATATATATATATCTTCTTGTTTAGGTATATTTTAGAATATTACGCATTAGATTTCTAGGGTTGATTTTAGGGTTTGTGTGGCGGCTAAAAGGCATATATTAAGGATTGGCCAACTTTCTTTGGGGGAGACATATTTTATTTTTGAGGAAAAGAATTGAGAGGTTCTCTTCTATTGCTCTTTTGAGGACTTGACCTTATCAAGATTCTCTTATGGCGGTCGATTCGACTTATCGAGCGAGATAGCGAATTCTTTTGCTCGTGGCGTCTATAACGTTGGTTGGTTGACACGCGTTCGTCAATAGGTTACGTTCATACCGAGGTTGCCAATCACAAGTTTGATTGGAGGTCGAGGTTCGCAATTCGCACCATCCGAGCCTTTGTAGAACGATCTTTCTTCAACAATTCACATCACATCCGGTAGCCATTCAGTCGGTCAGAAGCATAGACAGCATCATATAGTCACTTTTCCATAAAAAAGCAAGGCAGATTCATGTAGGCTGAAATCTATTTGAGAACAAACATCATTTTGATAGGCTAAAGTTTTGGGAATTGGGATGCATATGAACAACGACCAAATTGATGGGTTTTATTTTGAACTTACACTAAAAATGATAGGAAACAAATTGCATTGGGCAATTGGTACTACATTGCTTTCTAATAGTTTCTCTGGTTTTGGTGGGTATCTCATAATGCTCCGTTGGAAGACAGGATTAACATTATCTAAAATGGGAAAATTTTAAAATAGAATCCAGTATTTAGGCATGGGTACTGGAGACCCATGCCTGACTTCAATGAACTAGGGCCAGAGCGTTGGGGATTTGTGCACGAACACCAAGGTCCACGGCCAGCCTCGATGAACTTGGGCTCGGCTTCAATAGGCCTAAGCCCTGGCTCTGGGGATCTAGCCATTAGCACTAGGGTCCCGGGCTTGGCACTAGGGGCCTTGGCCCGGGCACCCAGATCCCTTATGCTAGAACTTGAGTCCATAGAGGGCCAGGCCCAAGCATAGAGCATAGATTGCGTCATGTAGAACAAAAGGTAAGATTACGTAACCTTTTTGTAAAAGATATGGTATAATAGAGAATATACTTTTTTGAAATAAGACGTGATTGTTAAGTTACATTGAAGATGATATGGATAAGTATAATACGATAAGGACCATGCAAAGTAGGTTAGAGTTTATATAGCAAGGGTATCGTGATTGTAGAATCGCAAGATCAGGTATATGCGGCCAATAAATGAAGTAATTTGTCAGAATGTATGAAACTTGGCTACCTTTCTGTTAGATATTGTAATTTGTGCTGGTCACTATACTAGGACTGTCATCAGCATATGTGAAAAAATATTTGATATTTATCAAGAAACCGAACCGCTCATTGTATAGAGCATTAGTATATTCCAATATCACATTTTTACAGACTCGTTATTTTATTTCATTCGATATCCACAGAAAAAAGGAGCGCTCAAGCTAGAGAAGAGTAATATTTAGGGGTTGACACAGAATTTAAATTACACACAGAGCAGATTCGAAAACTGTCTAATGCAATCTACGATGGCTTGGTAATTAAACTTGTTCTTCCAAACCATCACATTGGCAATGGATTGACGTATAGAGAAGTCACGTGCTCTTCTAACTTGGTTCCAGCATGAGTGTAGATATCTTTCTCATCTTTATACACCACATGCATAGCTCGTGCCAAATTGAGAATTCGCACAAGGAGTGGCCTGGGGACGATGGTCGGACGGCGCAACCCTTCGTTAATGTCCTTCCATGCATCGGCCACTTGTTTACGGAGTTCCTCCTTAGCCTCTTCCTCCGTAACTTCGTATTGTTTCATAAAACACTCCACTGAAGATGGCCCATGACCTCTCTCTTGCTCAAACTGTAAACACATATATTGCGAAAATTATTTTTGTTTTAATCCTATTGATAAAATCTATTAGACAAAATTTAGATAAGTTAAATGTTGTTCACTAGTAGAGCTTTCTTATACCTTGTGTCCGGCGATGTCATCCATGAGACGACCGACTACTTTCACAGCCTTCACCATCTTCGAGTTGCCGTATAACAACCAGTCAAAAGCATCTTTTGTTATAAAATCTTCCATTCCCAGCAACAACGTCACCAATAGCAATTCAATAGCAGCGGTTGCTAATGCAATGGGCATGTACTCCTCCATCGTTGGTACGTAGTTTTGGTGGAACCATTTCGCTTCAGCGAAGTACGCTCTCACTTGGTTTTTCATCTGAGGATTCATCCTCAAACATAAAGCTACGTCAATATTCAAGCTTTAAAGTGTTTGGTGGACTTAAATATTTTGTTGCCGGTGGATTGGAGTAAAAATTGCGTTTGATTGATATAACCTCAAATGGCTTACCACTTCTTTTGCATAAAAGAGTCGGTATGATCGTCCTTTTCTAGTCACCTCATAACCAATTTCATCATACAAATCAAGAACTGTCTGGTAACACGCTTGCATGTACTCTGGTAATCCTTCTTTGGCATTGACGTCCCAACTGAGTTCAAAGTTCAAAAAGTATCAAATTCAACTCTAATAAACAATTGATCAAATTTGAACAAGTTTAGAATTGGTAAATTGAGAAAAGCATTTGAGTGCGAATTATACCTTTCAATTGCTTCTGTGAAGAGTCCTAGTTCTTCCAACGTGCCATGGACATCATAGATGTCGTCGATAATGGAAACCATGCTGGCCACTTTGGTGAGTATTTCCCTGGCGGCTTCATAGCCCGGCTCAAAATAAACTATTGACATCCAGAGATACATCTCCACCAGCCTATCTCTCGCAAATGGGAACTTCCTTTCTACATCTAAATTCTTCCACCACCTGTGGTTCACCAACAAATCCTATTTAAGGCAAATACTTTCTATACACTTCATTGAGAGAATTATAGAAAGTATTTAGACCAATGAACCAAAGATAATAACACTCCTTGTAGATTTTACAAATGATTTTCAGTTCAGGATAACTTGAAATTGCACGAATCAATCTATGACGATTGGGTGTTCTTAGCACATCTAGCTATTTCAAACATGCTATCATGAAGTTAACCTTGTAAGGTTGCCAAGTTCCTTCTGATGTTGCTCTTGCAATAAGTTGAAATCGAGTTTAGCTAAGGCTAGCAAGACTTCATTATGCGAAGGCTCCTCTTGGTAGAGTGGAATGTAATGCCTTGCCTCTAGCCTTGGTATTGCCTTGTGGATTGGTTGGTTTAGGGCATGACTCACTTGTTTTTTGAGGTTAGGGCTTGCTTTTCCTTCATCAATCGACTTGAGGTGAGTCATAGTAAAAGCAAGTGCATCATTCAAAACATCATCGCCATGAAACTTTGTATGGCAAGCTTCAAAAAGACTTAGTAGTCCCTGCACATCAGCGATGAGTGATTCACTGAAATTCCCATTGCTGTCCTTGAACTTGTTAAAAATTTCTGAATGGCCAAACGAAACGTGGGAAAAGATATTATCATGAGATATTATGAAAAATTCATGTTCAACATATAGATCAACTGGAATCGATGGAAAAACGACGTATTAAACCGAGGAAATAGAAGAAGGCACTATTCACCTTTCAAAACAGGAAATTTTTGTGAAGAACTCAAGATATGAGAATCATATAGAGAAAGTAAACTAACAAACGAATAAAAACTATAGTGAACTAAACATGTTAGCGATATTATGTGTTCACTCTAATCAATCAAATGGACTATCAAATATTGTCTATGACATAATTTGGCCAACTGATTAATCAATGAGAATTAGAACATTACATACCACATGAAATTGTGTAACCTTGTTGTCGCAACAATCGAAAGAGAAGAGTGGTTGTGTGTAGGTGGCTATCCTTGTCACCGTTGTGAAAATTAAAATAGCTTTCGTGGATTTGTTCAAGCTGCTGATTTATCTCAATTTCAAAATGGTAGGCAATTCCTACACGTTGAATTTGATCGATCAAGTTCAACTTTTGCGAAGGTTTATCCATAGCATCTGTCAACATCTTCCTCACTTCTCCTTTCAATTTCTCAATTCGATCATCTGATTTGGTAGGAGAACTCTACAAGAAAGTTCGAAAATAGTTAGACGACATAAATTGTAAGAATGCAAGAAATATATTAGGTTGCCTATGACCTTGTGAACTGAAATTACCCAAAAATCATTCCATCATGACTAGTTTCTTTAATAGTGGAAAAATCCTTCCTACATTTGTTAAGTCATATGTGCATGCCACAAGGTTCACGTAGAAATTTTGAATCATCTAAGGATCAACATATGCGTAGAGCTTCGAATCAACTAGCACTTCTTTGCTTTTCATTTTTCAAATGCTGTGAGATGGTGCCCAATCATTCAAGATTATCATTGTCTGCGGCCTTAGCTTCTAGAAAACATAAAGATGAAAAAATTTTCCGAATATAATCCAAGAAAAAGATGCTACCATCGAGTTGGAGTCAGAAGCATATTTGAGAAAATAATCCCTCCATATGCTTGGACGAAAATTTGCTGATCGGCGTTCAGGGACGTGGCTTGTTTCTTGAGCAGGAGAAGAAGATGAGATTGCCATAATCGGAAGAGACATTTCTTTTCCGCTGCTTTCTTGATTTAGGTGACTGAACAAAGGTAGATGAATGACAGTAGAGGGCAGAGGGTTTTCTGTGAGTGTCGAAACCTTCTTGATGGGTATTTATAGGCTGCTTTCTTGATTTAGCATGGTATGATGGACAGGTACGTAGAATAGGGAACAGAAAAGACAAACGTTTGTTTTCACAAAAGACGTTTTTTATTTAATTTCGAGGTCTAATTGATATATCATGTTATTCAAGGTGTACTATACAAAAGTTTATCTCATGAATGCGGCCATGGAAATAGGGGCAGCTCTCTCAAAATTCAACCTCACTATTGTGCAAACTGTTCTAACTCTGTGAATTTGATCATCTCTCACTGAATTTGATCTTCTAGGACACCTCTTTTTCCTTCTACGCTCACGTAAATAAATAAACATCATTGATCTCTATAAGATTTTTCTGACGAGAAAGTATATAGCATTACTGCCAAGTTAAGGAGGCAAAAGAACATTAGAAATGTCAAAAATTGTGTACAACACTTACTTTAATACCAAAAGTCTTTGCTAGATCACTTAAGTGCTAACGATGAAAAATTCCTGCTAAAAATAATACGTGGCATTTATAATTAAGAATGTTATATGACTTGGCATATTATTTACATAATTCAATATACTGAAGTGGTCTCTTTTTAATAACGACCTACACTAAAGTGATCACTTTAAATAAAATTTGGCACTTAAATAATCACTATTTACAACTTTTAGATGACGTCATTTAGGTATTATATAATAATTGAGCATGTCAGCAAGTCATGTAGGACTAAGAAATTAATAAACTATGGCCACGTTAGATTTCCGGCAACCCAGATTAGAGATGGCACTTAAATGATTGTCTTTTTAAAAAAAAAAAAAAAAAAAACTGCACTTGAGTGATCTGAAAAAATATTTTGTACTAAAGTAAGTACTGTGCACAATTTTTAGCACTTTCAATATCCTTCTCCCGCTCAAGGAAGATCACATGTATATAATAATGACACTTAAATTTTGGTTAATCATTTAAGAATAATTTATATAGAAGAATTATGGACTGACCCAACCTCCAACAAAAATAAATATGAAAAATATTTTTTAGGAGCATTTTTCATGACAAATAGATAAGCTCATAAAATTGCATTTAAATTGGACCTATAGAGATTTGAGGTTCTGAGCTTAGTTGAATTATCTGGATTAAGACCCGCCGAGAAGCAGAATTCGGCAGCCCAAGGAGAGGTAGTGGCCAAAAATCACAAGGAAAAATGAGGACATTGAGCTTTAACAGAGTTGTGTTTATCCCTTTCAAGCTTAATTAAAATAGGCCCTTAAAGGATCAAAGTTTGATATTAATTGAGCCGGCAAATGAGCTAAAATTCAGCCAACCCATGCAATAACCTTGGCTGAAATTCACAAGGGAGAGGGGGCCTAATTGGCCCAAGTTAAGATTAATTCAGCCCATTAGAATTTAATTAGAAAAAACCTTAAGTCATTAAACCCATTGTCTTGGCAAGGCCGAACATTAATGTCGCTGTCTCTATGGCCCCCCACCGTCGTTGTCCATACACGTCAGCCATCACCGCCCCATCCTTGCACTACCGAACATTAACGTTGCTGTCTCTATGCACCCCCACAAGTCCATACACGTCAGCCATCACCACCCCATCACCGGCCCGTCCCTGCACTACCGAACATTAACGTAGCTGTCTCTATGCACCCCCACCGTCGTTGTCCATACACGTCAGCCATCACCACCCCGTCCTTGCACTACCGGCCACCGCGATTCTCGCAATCCATCGATTCGAATTTGGAAGTCATATCTTCAAATTGAGTCTGGCTTAGCTAATCGTCCACCAGCAAGTGAGAGTGATGATTAATTAATGACTGCTCATTTTGTATTTTAATCGATTTCATCTCACCCAATTTTTCTTTTTTTTTTCTTTTTTTATTGCCAGTTTAAATTGTGAGATAAAATCCTAAAACGGTACATACAATCAATTTTCATGAATGCGATAAAAAATAAATTAGATACTAAAACATAAATAATTACAAGTAAAAAATATTATCACCTATTGAAAGAATTGTTAATGTCATTATATAGATCTGTTAAATTTAAAAGATGAAAAAACACCTGAAACGTTGGCTTTGCAATTAATAACAAAATCATTGTTGACTTCTCAGCCCTTTCGCCAAAATCAAATTGTTTTAGAAGGACTCTCCGGTGACTTAAAATTAAGACCAGTCATATCAATTACACATAAAACGAATGAAGTAAAAAAAAATAAGAATAATGAATTAGTAGAAAATAAAATTTAACCCATTGATCCAAATCTCTTAAGATTTTATCTATCAATTTAAGCTTGCAAAAAAAAAACCTAAAAAAAATAAAATTGGGTGAGATGAAACCGGTTGAAACAAAATGAGCGGTCATTAGTTGACCATCACTCCATCACCTGATGGAGGACGGTCAGCTAAGCATTTTTCCTTCATATTTATGTAAAAATCTCATCCATTTGATTAAAATATCGTATTACCTAATTTGTTGATATCTAACGTTGCATATTTTGAGTGATTGGCAAATCCTCAATTAGGATTACTTCCTAATTAACAACATGCATATAATCGGTAACTCAATCTCTAAGGCTTGAGATAGGGTTATGGATTGCGTAGAAAAATGTAATAACTTTATCTTAAGACCTAAGATTAGGTTCGAATTTATTTGCTACCAAATTTGAGTTGATTGGATATCTTTGGTGATTTTGTGCTTTTTTTTTTTTTTTAATCCTCATGATTATCTTGTTTGATTTGATGTTGATATCGTGTGATTGGGTGTTTATCCTGTTTGATTAATTCCTATTTAAAAAATACCCAAAAAATTGCATGATAGATTAGGATAAGCATTACATAAGATTTCCCAGTAGGATAGGATTTTGCATAGGATTGCATACTGAATAGTTTCTAGAAGATTCCTAGTTAGGATAGGATTTAACCAAGATTACTTCCTAATTTAAATTGGATGATATCTTACTTTAGATAATTTATTTTGATTAATTTTTAATTACAAATTTTAATAAGAAAAAAAATTACGTGCATGTCATATAAGATTAGATATCATAAATTCCATATCATATGCCATGTCATTCATACGTGTCATGTCATCATGCCACATCATTATACTATACCATGTCATCGTGCCACGTTATCACGTCATGTCAGTGTGGCATGTCGTCATGCCACATCATCAATACTATGTTTTTTAGTGATTGCGTGTTTAGGTCATTTCACATAGAATTGCATGACATGTCAGAATTAGGTCATGTCATTTGTCCTTAAAATAGTACATCATACAGACAAAAATAATTAGTACATCATGCATGTTTACCTTAGGTTAGAATAACATAATTTAGCATTCACTAAAAATAAAATCTCAAAAAGAATTAATTGAAATTATATGGTAATTGGAAACCATATTTAGGTTAAATATTGTTTTTAATTAACATAGTTGCAAATTGCTTTGCTTCGATGTGGTTAAAATCAATCCAAATTGCCCGACAAACATTTTTTTTTAATAAAAGAGAAAAGGTACCAAAAGAGCATTAAAATAATCTAGTATAAACAAGTCCCTGAATCCATTTAATCTCCAGTTCGTAAAAGTAAAATACTCTCCCATACTTTACATGGGTTTCTAATCGATCCATCAAAAATTAATTGGTGGTGATTTCTAAATAAATCAATCTTGCATGTTAACAACTTGAACTGAAGTTGTAAGTTGGTATAGGCTTGGGAGAGCATGAATTAGGTGTGAACTTAATAATTCATTAGTTAAACCCTAGATGGTTTACCTTTTGGGAAGGTCGCGACATATTATAATATTTTTCTGACAAGAATTGCATTGTCACAAGCTTCAGGAAGGGGAAAATTGTCCAAATAGTCCAAAACCTATTGCACTTTTGCCAATTCAATCTTAAACTTTTCAATTTTGCTATTTTAGTCCTAAACATTTTCACATTTTTACCAATTTAGTCTTAAACATTTTCACTTTTTGCCAATTGAGTCCATCCGGCCAATTTTAGCTAGAATTTGCTGACATGGACAACCGGCGCTGACGTGACACTTTTTTTAAATAATATTTTAATAATTTTATTTTATTTTTTAAATTTTTTGGCTTTTTTTGGGGTTTTGGAAAACCCCCTAAAAAGAAAAAAAAATAAAAAAATCGTAAAAATTCAAAATATTATGAAATATTATTAAAAAAGTGCCACGTCAGTGCCGGTCATCCACATTAGCAATTTTCAGTCAAACTTGGCCGGATGGACTGAATTGGAAATAAGTAAAAAGGCATATGATTGAATTGGCAAAATTAAAAGATTTAGAACTGAATTGACAAAAATGCAATAAGTTTAGGATTTTTTTGGACAATTTTTCCGCTCTAGGAAGACCACATGTATATAATATTATAAAGCCGCCATCTCGTGTGCAATCCGGGTTAAAAGTAGCTTAAGCTACTAAATGGAAGGAGATCACATGTATATGAAGAGTCTTTAAATTCCATTATCAAGCGATGAGAGATATTTTAATAAGAACAAAGCTGGTGTAGATTTGTTAGGGTATTGCGTGCCTTTTGCTCTATATTAATGCACGTATTCTAATAATTTGTGTCTCTTTGCTCAATTGGCCCCATTCATGTACGGAATGGCGTTTATCATGTGGTGTTTTTCCTGGCTTGGAATAAAATATGAAGATGATAATATTGCATGTGTAATTATTTTAGAACATGGTTGTCATTAGAGGTGGCCAAATAGGTAAAAAAAAAAAAAACTCATATATTAACTCATATTTGATGGTGCAGGTTAAAAATGTGTTGTTTTATGTTTTTAAAATGGGCTTAAGTGAGTTCAAGAAATAAATGTTTAACAATTTACAGGATCTTAAATGGTTTGATATGTAACCTGTTTCAAATCCATTCGAAAAGTAAAGAATTTTTTAACGGTGTTCTAGTAGTGAATAAAGCACGCAATGTGTTGGGTGGAGTAGGAGATGTTAGAATAATTTTCATAATTTTTATTTTATTTTTTTAAAAAATGTTCTTAATTTTTTACAATTTTTTTATTATATTATATTATATATTTTTCTTTTTCTTTCTTCTCTTTTTTTCTATGATGTTAGAACAATTTTTACAAGCTGGCGAGAGTCGTTGGCCCTCACTTGTGGTCAATCGGCGACCCTTGCTAGACTTTAAAAAAAAAAAAACGAACAAATAAGGAAAAGGAAAAGGAAAAGGAAAAGGAAAATAAAGAAATTCAGAATTTTATTAAAAAATAAAATTTATCCATATCAATGTCAATTGTCCTACGCCAACTATGCCACATGGGATGGTTGACATCCACATTACTGATTTCCAGTTAAATTGGCTAGAATAACTAAATTGGCAATTCGTAAGAAAGTTTATAAGTAAATTGGCAAAATTAAAAGGTTTAGAACTAATTGGCACAAGTACCTTAGATTTAGGATCTTTTTGGTAATTTCCTTGTATCTTTTCTCACAACACACAAATACTCTTCCAGTTCTTTATGTGCATTTCAATGTTTAGTTTTTTTTTTAATTTTTTTCTTTTATTTACTAAAAAAATTTATTTAGTTAATTTATTTTTCTAATTTGATAAAAAAAATCTATCCAAGTGGCATATTCTTATGAAGATCTTAAAGGAGGTTAAATGTTTTGGTATGAATATGGACGTTTTTTATTTATATATGGGTTGGGTTGGGTTTGAGTTGCTAAAATTATATTACATAAGATTGGTCAATAGATTTAAATGAATCAATTTGAATGAAATCATTTTTAACCCAACCCAACTAGACACGACCCACCTAGTTATAATATAGTTGACACATTTGTTGCGCGCATGCAATGATGGCATTCCCGCTGCAGCGATGGCACACATTACACTTTTGAAGGAGGAAAAGTCTATTTTAGAGAGTTATAGGTTATTTATGAGCTAAAGAATGAAGCCAAGCGCCAATTTGAAGAATAAGATAGAACAATTCAAGTGTAGGATCATTTAGAATAGACCTATCTTTTATACTGATCAGAAGAACACCTCAAATGCCACAGCTTGGCATGAGAAACGGATAAGTGACAAAACTTCCAAAAGATACACTTAAGTATCAAAATCGGAGAAGAAATAAACACTTAAGTGCCAACAACGAGGATTTTCAGCCAAGCAATTGACATGGTTTTTTTCGGCAAGAATTTTAAATGATGTGGCTTTTAAAAAAAAAATTATGCACGTATACAAGGTGAATGACGTCACGCCGTCCACATAGACTACGCGATGTTAAATGATGTCGTTTTGTCATGGTCCACGTGGACAACGCGAAGACCCCATGCTATAGTAAGGTGGGGCTGAAGAGGGGGCCCTAAATGCTTGAGATGGACAAGCTCTTCGTCGGCTACATCAACCGTGAGGGTGAGGGCCAGTGGCGCATCCTCCCCAAGCGGGCTGCAACGAGGAGGACCTCATCCTCCACCTTTACTGCCTCCTCAGCAACAATTACCCTTCTCCTCCTCCTCGAATTCTCGAAGATCATCGATCGGGATTGAGCTTTCCCGATCTTGGCTAGGGTTTCGTGCATTCTTAAGGAGGGGCCAATTAGGGCGCGTTTGGTAACGATTCTGTTCCCGTGAGTAGATTTTGATCAGAAATGATTCTTTTTTATTCTGTTCCCGGGAACAGATTCTAAGCATTTTAAGCCCTTTGGTAACTATCCAAAATTTCTGATTCTAGAATAAAATTGCGTTTGGTACCGTGCTCATTGATTCTCGCTCCAAATCAATTTCTTTTAATTTTTAAATAATTTTTTTTTTTTTTACTTTTTTCCTTTTCTTTTTCCTTTTTCCTTTTTCCTTTTCTTTTTTTTTTTTTTTCCTTTTTCTCATATTCTTCTTCTTCTTCTTGTGGCCAGTCGCCGGACGAGGGCTAGCGACCTCACCGGAGTCTCGCCGGCCCTCGGCGAGTCAGCCCTCGTCCGCCAAGCCTTGCCAGGGCTGGGCATGGGCGAGGCTGAGCAAGGCCCCCCTAGCCACCGGCGGGGCTAGGCAAGCCTCGCCGGACCTCGCCCTAGCCTGGCGAGCTCGCCGGACTGGTGGGCGGCAACCGGCGGCGGCGGACGGCGGCGGACGGCGGTGGACGGCAATCGCAGGATGGCAGAAGGGAAGAAGAAGAAGAGTTGGTTTTGATTCTCAAATTTGTTCATGGAATAAGAATCAACTTTTTTTTTATTCTTGATTCCACTCCAAATCTGTTCTCGGGAACAAAAGTTTTACCTAACGCGATTCTGTTCCAAAACTACTCCCGGGAACAAAAAATCAGAATCGTGTATTATTTGGCATGTTACCAAACAGCCCCTTAGGGTTTTAATGTTCTCTCTCTTGTTCGCTCACTTGGTCTCTCTCTTCTACTCACCGATTGGCCACCAATGCCTACAGAATTTCATTATCCATCCATCTCTCACGGGAACCCACACTCTCACTCAATTGCTTGCTCACTCTCTCTCACATTTTTCAGCTCGTGAGAACTCACAACCATAGCATCCATAAAACCACTCACTACTTAACCAAAAATCTCTGTGAAATTCAGAAAGAAGGTCCTACTCTTCATTTCCAAGATGTAGACCAATTTTATTAATAAAATAATGTCACATCATATTTCCCATAAACATAGTTGGAGTTAGCACTTAAGTGTTTTTTTTTTTTTTAAAGTGTTACTTAAATGTACCTTTTGGATTTTTGGCACTTATATGTCCCTTCGTGTCAAGTTGTGACACTTGGGGTGTTCTTCTGCCTTTTGAACTACTAGAGGCCTCCTAAATTAGCTGGGTAGTTTGAAATCTTTTAACCTATTGAATTAGCAATTTTTTTTTTTGGTTCTTATTGAGTCATAGATGGGTTATTATTATATTTAACTTGACTTGGCTGAGTTACTGGGTAGTGCAACATGCATTACATGCCACAACATTGCTCAACCCAACCAATTCTAAATATTAGGATAATCTTGGTCTTTTTGCATAATGATTAGTACTTTGCATAAACCTGGTCTTTTTGGATATTAACAAAGATGTTAATTCTGTCATATATGTGCTCATTGGGGTCAACTTCCGTTGTCAATTTATTTTTTATCCCAATGTAAAGTAAGGTTTAATTCTGTCATATATGTGCTCATTGGGGTCAACTTCCGTTGTCAATTTATTTTTTATCCCAATGTAAAGTAAGGTTCAATGCCATTGCTTCTGACAAAAAATATAGTTTTCTAGCCATAAACGTGAGCTAAATTATCATGGGATTGGTGACTACATAGATTCTATATACGGGATAGCAGAATGGGAGGTCCCTGAACTTTTGTTGACTTGCATTGTCGCCCCTTAACTCTTTTTTTTTTTTTTTTGGAGCAATTAAGTCTTTAAACTTCTTGTTTATTTATTCAAGCTAGTCATTCTATCAAACTATTAGACTGAAATCCAAATATGCCCATCCACATCAATGTCGAGAGAGAGAGCCAGGGGGGATGGGGAAGGTCAAGGTAATAAGCAACTTGGCAGTGGAAGCTGGCGGCGATGCCCAACTACTACCAGGGTGCAAGCGACTGGGCGCTTGCCTCCATCATGATAGAACACTTAAATATTAAATCATGCATTTATATTATAGTTTAAGAATTTAGAATAATTAGTAGTAATCTCGCAAAATCTCATACCTTACTGATAAATGCTACATGCAAAGAGAGACTGAGGGAGTGTGCAAGAGCATTAACATGGTTTCGCACAACACAAAATCTTTGAGAGAGGAGAAATCAAATCACTAGATCAACAAACATGTAACAACAGCTAGAAATAACACAACCAATCATACTTTGCACAGCTCATGAACCCAAATTAAGGAAATTCAACGAAGCGTCAACAAAAATAATGTGAAGGAAATACCAAGTTATATTCTTTTCGGGGATTGACTCTATTTCAACGACAACAAAAATAATGCAAGAAGAAGAAGCAACAGCTAGAATGACCACAAGCTCGAGTTGTGCTTTCTCAATCATAGCCCAATTGCTATGACGAAGCAATTCATAAGAAATTGAGCAAATATTAAAAAAAATACCATTATCAAATTTGGAGAATGATTCCCTTATCATTGAGATGTGTGTTGATGTTTAAAGTCAGAGAGAAAATAAGATAAAGTGTTTATGGTGGCTCAACCCAATTAGAATTGTACAATATATGTTTATAGGAGTGACTAATTAGGGTAAGGGTACATATCAAAACATAATTACAAAAAGACTTTATAATATTTATAAATTACACTTTATTACTCCCCCTCAATTTGTATAAGGTGTGACAATTGAGAGATTGAATCTCAATGATGCGTGATGCGGACTAGGTAGTCCCTTGGTGAAGATGTCTACCAGTTAGTCTCCTATAGGCACTTTACGAGCACATAGATCGCAGGAAACATCCCACTCTCGAACAAAGTGAAAATCTAACTCAATGTGTTTTGTACAATCATGAAACAATGGATTGAGAGAAAGATATGCGACAGACATGTTGTCACAATGAACGGTGAGAGGATTAAAAAGAGGGACTCCAAGCTCATAAAGTAAATGACGAATCCAAATAGTCTCAACAACACAGTGAATGAAATGAGATAGTCAATCTCTATACTAGAACGGCCTATAGCGGGTTGCTTCTTGGTACTCTATGAAACAAGATTGGTGCCTAGAAAAACACAAAAAGCAGAGGTGGAACATCAAGTAGTTAAGCACCCAACCCGGTTTGCATTTGTATAAGTAGTCAATGAATGGGAGAACACCGCCCAATGAGCAATCCGTGGGTGGATGTGCCAGCTAATTGCCGATATATGTTTTGGAAATGAGTTAATCCAGGTTAATGCTTGAATTCTCTTGCCATGTTCACAACAATACTAACATCAAGTCTAGTCATGAACACATATTGTAGAGCACCAACAATTGATCAATACAACGTCAGAAAAGTGAGAAGCTAACAATCGTTAGCAGACAATGAAGCATTCGAGATTAAGGGAGTAGATAAAGACTTGACCTTAACATGGTCAAATTTACGCAAAAATTCATTAACATACTTAGGTTGAGATAAAAGCGTGCCGTCAGAGTAATGATAAGCCTCAATGCCAAGAAAATAGTGAAGTGGAGCAAGATTTTTTCGTAGCAAATTCCTATGAGAGTCAAGTAATCAAAGACCATAATAAATGAGGATTATTACCATTAACAAGGATATCATCAACATACAACAAAAGATACAGACAACCTCGAGAAGAAGCATAGATGAATAACAACGGATCAACCTTGTTGAGGTTAACAATATAACCTAGAAGCGGGTAAATAGGTTGTTTTCAAACTTTAATGATCTTTTGCGAAAACTAGCTAATTGCTAAGTGAAAATTACATCGACCTGATGTTTAAGCAAACACTCACTAACTGTATGCCAATGTATATAAGAAGATGAAATACAGTGGGACATAGAGAGTTATAGTGGTTCAAAGATTCTTAAGTTTACGTCCACTCTTTAGACTAATAGCCTTAAAATAGGTTGGATTCCATTAACAATCTATTTGGGAAGTTACGACCGGCTAGCACTGATCCTTCACTTGATAGATCACACTATCTAGACTCAGTTGATGCTCTTACACTTGTACACTTAATCCAGAGCACAATTGTTAAACAGCATGACAATCAAACAGTAAGACAGAAAGCTTTCAACTGAGAATAGCAGTATACAAGCTACTTGATCTTTTATGTAGTGCACTCTCCTTTGGTTTCTCAAAGCTTTCTCTTTTATACTCTTCCACAATCTATCTATTGAGCTTGGTTTAGAAAAATAGGTGACCGTTGAGCTACTGTCCAAGAAGGTGTTGCCCATACAACTTATTTTCTAGGACTTCTACAAACTAACCAAAAATAACAATTACTGTTGTCTTCTCACTACAGTCTCCGATTAACCTGTCAGACACTCTAACTAATCTACTACATGCTTTATTTTGATTTTGCTACTGTGCAAATCCATATCTTTCGACGACTCTTTAGCTAACCCAATGAACATCATTTGATATACTTGGTTGTTACATCACCATCAATCTAATCTTTACTACCTCAACATAAACATCATCAGTACGTGATCCTTTAGGTTGATTGGTGTTGTTTGTTATAACAAGATATCTGCAAACTTCTTCTCAATGGATCACACTATCGATGTTGCGTAGTCCTTTAATCCAAACATTTGCAAACAACATAGCAAGTAATATACTAAGAATAATTTGAACATCATCAAAATCATTTGAAGATGTTTTCTCCAACAAACCTTACTCGCCAAGAAATCTAAAGATAAAAAAAAAAAAAAAAAACTACTGAAGCGAAAGAATCATGCACGTAGCACTTGCTTAAGCTATAAATGACTTTTCGGAGACAGGACCTATGATGCAAGAACTTAATATGAGAGAAACTAGAAGGTTGGCGCCTATAAACTTCCACATAAAGGATGTTGTGCAAAAAGGCATTCTTAACATCAAATTGACATATGATTCATCCCAAG
Organism: Eucalyptus tenuipes; assembly: GCA_014182365.1. NCBI lineage: Eukaryota > Viridiplantae > Streptophyta > Magnoliopsida > Myrtales > Myrtaceae > Eucalyptus > Eucalyptus tenuipes. The sequence goes on along the minus strand of CM024539.1, from coordinate 39,209,750 downwards.
GAAATTGCAATGGAAAGAACAACTCGAATTTTAGTGGATTTAACGACCGGGCTAAAAGTCTAATTATTGTCCAATTCAGCATGTTGTTCAAATCCTCGTGCCATGATGCAAACTTTAAAACGTCCAATAGTTCCATCAAATTTTTCCTTAACCTTAAAAATGTATTTACAACCGAGTGATTAGTAACAAGATCAAGTAGTATAAGATCCCATATGTGAATGACCAATGCATTAAATTCATTAACCAGGCCCACTTTCCAATATGGGTCAAGAGTGGTCTCAAGTACCAAGTCAATGTCTCTTCATGAAGAGAGTTAGAAAGGTTAGACATTTTCTGAATTTAGAAATTCTTGATAAGGCACAAGTTTGCATAGGATAAGGGGAATGGAACAAATGAAAGTGGAGGAGCTGGATAGAGATGATTTTCGGGTTTGGTGTGGGAGGAATTTGGTTGGGAAAGGAGTCGGTTTGGGATACCGTGAATGGGTTTGGAAAGAGGGGTAATGAAGGCGAAAAGAATTGAAAGTAGGTTTAGTAGACCGAGAGGAGAAGAGAGATGGGATAGAAGGTTGGGCTAGAGAAATGGAGAGAGGCAAATGAAGAGCCTAAGGGCCAAAGGAGGTAAGAAGAATAGATTGATTAAAGAAAACAAAAGGCAGAGGGGTTGAACTAGAATAGTAGGTTATGGGACTTGGAGTTGAACAGTGGGTTATGTGTCGAATCATAAAGGCTATCATTGCCTTGAACCAAGGGAAGATTCTCCTTATTGAACTTGAAAGAGAAAATGGGAAGCTAATGACCGATAAAGACACAATCACTTGACTAATCAAGGCAATGATAGCCTTTGTGATTTGACGCATAACCAAAACATACACCTGGCACAGAATGAGGTGACAGTTTATGGGAGACACGAGATGGAAGAAGAGGATAACAAGCACATCAAAATACCCAAAAGAACGAGTAATCAAATTGGAACCCCAATAAGAAGTGGAAAGGAGAAATATCATGATAGGACAAGACTGGAAAGCCGATTAATAATGTAAACAGTAGCGAGAAGACCATCAACCCAATATGAAGGAGGCATAAGAGCCTGTATTAATAAGGTTTCGAGACATTTCGATTGAGTGTCTAATTTTGCATTCTAACATACCATTTTGAGTTGAGGTGTTCGGACAAGAAAATCATTGCATAATACTTTTTCACGTAAATATGTTTGGAACGAACTATTAGCATATCCATCTCCCCCACTAGTTTGTAAAAACTAAATTTTGGCATTGCGGAATTAAAATAATGAAAGCGGTGATCAAGACGAGCATGCCAATGAGTGAGTGAAGCACTCGCGCTGGCACCGTGACTAGGTAGAGACCAACAATGGCCATGAGGGACCGGCGGCAATGACCACCAATAGTGATCGTTAGCGGCATTAGTGGCGACCAATAGCAGGTGGCAAAGGAGTTGGTTTTTTCATATTTTGATATTTCATAAATATGGAAGTGAAACTTCAATACCAACCATAGCTAGGTAATCTAATTTCACAATTATTAAGAAACTCTATTTAATATGAATTTCAAATCATCATCTTGATTTCTTTCGAACAGGAAACATGTAGGGATTGGAATATGTGCTCCTGATTGAACGAAATGTGGCCCAAGAGCACGTTTTATAAGAGTTGCCAGCGAAGAATCAATGAAGTGCCCAAGCAATGCCAAATTTTGATGGAGTAGACACTTAGGATCCGTTTGCGAAAAATAAATAATTTGAAAACTATTTTCTTAAAATAATCGTTTGTATTGCTTACAAAAATAAATAAACAAAAAATATTTTCATTATCCACGAATATGTTCAAACATAAATTGTTGACAGTAGCAAAAACATTTTCCTTAAATAATTGTTTGTATGACTTGAAATAATTAGCCAATAAAAAAATTTCTATTATCGACGACAATTTATGTCTAAATATTTTCGTGACCGATGAAAATATTTTTTATTTATTCATCTTTCTAAGCGACACAAGCCATTGTTTTTTGCCAAATAATTTTCAAATCATTACTTTCTCACAAATCAAATGTAGCCTTAATAGACAAAGTACTTTTAGAACCTAAGAGCGATCCTACTTTGCTCGTGCTTACAATAAATTTCATGTGAAATTGAAGTGAATTTTTCTCAAAGTTTTGAAAACAAAGTGGGAGTTATATGAGTTATGGCATTTGTGACGTCAGTTTCCTCATAAATTTGTAGTTTCAATGCTGTGAGACCCAAGCCACCTAGACTTCTTTCTCATAACTGCAATTCTTATTTATTCTTTTCTTTACATGAAAAATCTTTTTTTCTCATTACCGGACTTGTGTAGTTTTCCAATTAAAACCCTTTCTCTTTTAATATGATTAGTCAAGTTTTTTAACTTTGAATACATTTTTTGGCCAGGTCCTTCTAGCACCCAATCTAGTCAATTCAAGTTGACATGTCGGACCATGAAAAAGCATCGTGTGGAAAAACATTTTGCCTTCATGAAGAAGGACAAAGTATAGCGTGGAAAACATGTGGCCTCCACCAAAAGGTTATTGTGGAAAGTAACCCATGTGACAAGATGGACAAAGATAGGGAAACAACAGTTGAAAGAGAACGATTACCAGGGACGGGAACCTTAAAAGTGAATAGTGATGGCTCTTTTTGTTGTGTCTGCCACGACTCCGACGGACAACTGGTAGACGGATTCGCTAAATCGGTCAGTCAAGCAAGTGGAAGCTGTAGCATCAAACAAAGCCCGCATCTTTCTCTCTCTTCGTTCTAAACAGGCTTTAAGCATAAAATTCGTCTATCTCAACTCTAAGGTTATGTTTGGTCGTCTAAATTTCTAAGTAGGGTAAGATAGGATATAAGATCCATGGGATTTTACTATATCTTATTCATTGTTTAGTAATTGCAATAATAAAGTTGGATATATTCACATCGTATCATATATATTATTTGGTTAAAACGCATTATCAATATAAATTAACCACAAATTTTACAGACAAAGATGGTAAAAGTCTCTCGTAACCAATTTTATTTTTATTTTTATTTTATTTTCCTCTCTTATTTTAATTTATTTTTTTATTTCTTTCTTCCATTTCCATCATTCTCTAATAAAATTTTATTAATAGAAAACTGTACTAATATACCTGAAATATTAAAATACCTAACATACGTAATAAATATAAATATATTAATATATTAATATATTGAATTTTATATTATGAGATAGAATTAAATTCGAATATATAAATAAAAATGAGATTAAATTAAAAATTATTTTTTATTTTTTTTATTTTGAATTTCTTATATTAGAATTCAAATATTATTTATACTTAAATATAATTTTCAATTTGTTAATTAAAGAAGTTTTTATTTGAGAAAACTTTCCTATTATGAATATTAGAAATCATATTCTTTATTATCCTATTTCCACCATGGTATAATTTTATCCGGCCTATATCCCATTTATATCCAATTCTATCTTGTCTTCAGCAAGTATCAAACGTAGAATAGAATAAATTTTATCCCATCTTAAATTTTACCATGACCATCAAGCGCAATCTAAATTCTGATCAACCAGGTTGGGAAGTGGGTGCTCTTATATCACCTGAGCCCGTGACTTATTGAGAGGTTTTGCTGCCTTTTCCTTGGCCCGTTGCAATGAGGAAACGAATTTAGTTGTCGATTGGGTTGCTAAGGTCTAACGCTCTTGAAGGTTATCTGGCAACTGGGTCTTGTATCCCCCTTCTGGTCTTTTTTATTTACTTTGGTCTAATGCAAGAGACTTTTATTCACTAAAAATTTTATAAGTGAATGATACTTTTCTTCCAAAAAAAAAAAAACCATTATATAAAGAAAATGTGCCTCTAAGGACCATTCGGTGTGAATTTCTTTTTCCATATCATCCTCCGACTTCTTCCGATCGCCACATCAGCTCAGTCAGAGATTGATGGGAGATGGACCTAACCAGAAAACTTAGACAAGTTTCAAGAATTAATTAGAATAAATTAAAATTTCAATAATTTGGTAGAAAAATATGTATATTTTAGGGATAAAATTTGCTATTTTATTTTGTACGTGTAAGTATGTTTTTTTTTTTTTTTTTTTTTAAAGTCTTGGTGGACATCACAAGGTTTTGATGTTGATGATTTTGAGCAGAAAAAGAGTCTCTACGGTGAGGCACCATTGAATAAAATAAAATGAGTAAAATCTCCCTCGTCTATTCTTTTGCCTGTTATAAAAGTTTCCCTTCTCATAGTAAAAGAGTCTCTTGTCCGCTAAAAAAATATTCATTACACGTGAATGGGTTTGGAAAGAGGGGTAATGAAGGCAAAAAGAATTGAAAGTAGGTTTAGTAGGCCGAGAGGAGAAGAGAGATGGGATAGAAGGTTGGGCTAGAGAAATGGAGAGAGGCAAATGAAGAGCTTAAGGGCCAAAGGAGGTAAGAAGAATAGATTGATTAAAGAAAACAAAAGGCAAAGGGGTTGAACTAGAATAGTAGGTTATGGGACTTGGAGTTGAACAGTGGGTTATGCGTCGAATCATAAGGGCTATCATTGCCTTGAACCAAGGGAAGATTCTCCTTATTGAACTTGGAAGAGAAAATGGGAAGATAACGACCGATAAAGACACAATCACTTGACTAGTCAAGGCAATGATAGCCTTTGTGATTTGATGCATAACCAAAACATACACCTGGCACAGAATGAGGTGCCAGTTTATGGGAGACACGAGATAGAAGAAGAGGATAACAAGCACATCAAAATACCCAAAAGAACGAGTAATCAAATTGGAACCCCAATAAGAAGTGGAAAGGAGAAATATCATGATAGGACAAGACTAGAAAGCCGATTAATAATGTAAACAGTAGCGAGAAGAGCATCAACCCAATATGAAGGAGGCATCGAGCATGTATTAATAAGGTTTCGAGACATTTCGATTGAGTGTCTAATTTTGCATTCTAACATACCATTTTGAGTTGGGGTGTTCAGACAAGAAAATCATTGAATAATACTTTTTCACGTAAATATGTTTGGAACGAACCATTAGCATATCCATCTCCCCCACTAGTTTGTAAAAACTAAATTTTGGCATTGCGGAATTAAAATAATGAAAGCGATGAAAGTTGTAGGTACTTCAGATTTAATTTTCATGGGAAAAACCCAAGTGAACGGAGAGTAGTCATCAATGAAAAACACAATATTTGAAACTAGAATTAGAAACCACCGGGGTTTGCCCCAGTGGCCACCCTTCCAACATGAAAGGGGGAGGTGGGAGGTTCGAATCTCCACCTTCTCAGGGAGGGTTGGGGTGAGGACGATTTAGTTTCAGGAGTGGGTTTCCACTCCCACACCCTGCAAGGAGGCATGACAAAAAAAAAAACTAGAATTAGATAAAATTAGACTTATCCATACATCATAACAATTTACAACTAAATGAAAATATGCATGATAACTAATGGACTCAAGAGAATAATTGATTAGATTTGGCCACAAGATATCAACTTAAACTAGAATTGCAAACACGACTCGAAACTTGTTTATTAGGATGATCAAGACGAGCATGCCAATGAGTGAGTGAAGCACTCGCGCTGGCACCGTGACTAGGTAGAGACCAACAATGGCCATGAGGGACCGGCGGCAATGACCACCAATAGTGATCGTTAGCGGCATTAGTGGCGACCAATAGCAGGTGGCAAAGGAGTTGGTTTTTTCATATTTTGATATTTCATAAATATGGAAGTGAAACTTCAATACCAACCATAGCTAGGTAATCTAATTTCACAATTATTAAGAAACTCTATTTAATATGAATTTCAAATCATCATCTGGATTTCTTTCGAACAGGAAACATGTAGGGATTGGAATCTATGCTCCTGATTGAACGAAATGTGGCCCAAGAGCACGCTTTATAAGAGTTGCCAGCGAAGAATCAATGAAGTGCCCAAGCAATGCCAAATTTTGATGGAGTAGACACTTAGGATCCGTTTGCGAAAAATAAATAATTTGAAAAATATTTTCTTAAAATAATAGTTTGTATTGCTTACAAAAATAAATAAACAAAAAATATTTTCATTATCCACGAATATGTTCAAACATAAATTGTTGACAGTAGCAAAAACATTTTCCTTAAATAATTGTTTGTATGACTTGAAATAATTAGCCAATAAAAAAATTTCTATTATCGACGACAATTTATGTCTAAATATTTTCGTGACCGATGAAAATATTTTTTATTTATTCATCTTTCTAAGCGACACAAGCGATTGTTTTTTGCCAAATAATTTTCAAATCATTACTTTCTCACAAATCAAATGTAGCCTTAATAGACAAAGTACTTTTAGAACCTAAGAGCGATCCTACTTTGCTCGTGCTTACAATAAATTTCATGTGAAATTGAAGTGAATTTTTCTCAAAGTTTTGGCAACAAAGTGGGAGTTATATGAGTTATGGCATTTGTGACGTCAGTTTCCTCATAAATTTGTAGTTTCAATGCTGTGAGACCCAAGCCACCTAGACTTCTTTCTCATAACTGCAATTCTTATTTATTCTTTTCTTTACATGAAAAATCTTTTTTTCTCATTACCGGACTTGTGTAGTTTTCCAATTAAAACCCTTTCTCTTTTAATATGATTAGTCAAGTTTTTTAACTTTGAATACATTTTTGGCCAGGTCCTTCTAGCACCCAATCTAGTCAATTCAAGTTGACATGTCGGACCATGAAAAAGCATCGTGTGGAAAAACATTTTGCCTTCATGAAGAAGGACAAAGTATAGCGTGGAAAACATGTGGCCTCCACCAAAAGGTTATTGTGGAAAGTAACCCATGTGACAAGATGGACAAAGATAGGGAAACAACAGTTGAAAGAGAACGATTACCAGGGACGGGAACCTTAAAAGTGAATAGTGATGGCTCTTTTTGTTGTGTCTGCCACGACTCCGACGGACAACTGGTAGACGGATTCGCTAAATCGGTCAGTCAAGCAAGTGGAAGCTGTAGCATCAAACAAAGCCCGCATCTTTCTCTCTCTTCGTTCTAAACAGGCTTTAAGCATAAAATTCGTCTATCTCAACTCTAAGGTTATGTTTGGTCGTCTAAATTTCTAAGTAGGGTAAGATAGGATATAAGATCCATGGGATTTTACTATATCTTATTCATTGTTTAGTAATCGCAATAATAAAGTTGGATATATTCACATCGTATCATATATATTATTTGGTTAAAACGCATTATCAATATAAATTAACCACAAATTTTACAGACAAAGATGGTAAAAGTCTCTCGTAACCAATTTTATTTTTATTTTTATTTTATTTTCCTCTCTTATTTTAATTTATTTTTTTATTTCTTTCTTCCATTTCCATCATTCTCTAATAAAATTTTATTAATAGAAAACTGTACTAATATACCTGAAATATTAAAATACCTAACATACGTAATAAATATAAATATATTAATATATTAATATATTGAATTTTATATTATGAGATAGAATTAAATTCGAATATATAAATAAAAATGAGATTAAATTAAAAATTATTTTTTTTATTTTTTTTATTTTGAATTTCTTATATTAGAATTCAAATATTATTTATACTTAAATATAATTTTCAATTTGTTAATTAAAGAAGTTTTTATTTGAGAAAAACTTTCCTATTATGAATATTAGAAATCATATTCTTTATTATCCTATTTCCACCATGGTATAATTTTATCCGGCCTATATCCCATTTATATCCAATTCTATCTTGTCTTCAGCAAGTATCAAACGTAGAATAGAATAAATTTTATCCCATCTTAAATTTTACCATGACCATCAAGCGCAATCTAAATTCTGATCAACCAGGTTGGGAAGTGGGTGCTCTTATATCACCTGAGCCCGTGACTTATTGAGAGGTTTTGCTGCCTTTTCCTTGGCCCGTTGCAATGAGGAAACGAATTTAGTTGTCGATTGGGTTGCTAAGGTCTAACGCTCTTGAAGGTTATCTGGCAACTGGGTCTTGTATCCCCCTTCTGGTCTTTTTTATTTACTTTGGTCTAATGCAAGAGACTTTTATTCACTAAAAATTTTATAAGTGAATGATACTTTTCTTCCAAAAAAAAAAAACCATTATATAAAGAAAATGTGCCTCTAAGGACCATTCGGTGTGAATTTCTTTTTCCATATCATCCTCCGACTTCTTCCGATCGCCACATCAGCTCAGTCAGAGATTGATGGGAGATGGACCTAACCAGAAAACTTAGACAAGTTTCAAGAATTAATTAGAATAAATTAAAATTTCAATAATTTGGTAGAAAAATATGTATATTTTAGGGATAAAATTTGCTATTTTATTTTGTACGTGTAAGTATGTTTTTTTTTTTTTTTTAAAGTCTTGGTGGACATCACAAGGTTTTGATGTTGATGATTTTGAGCAGAAAAAGAGTCTCTACGGTGAGGCACCATTGAATAAAATAAAATGAGTAAAATCTCCCTCGTCTATTCTTTTGCCTGTTATAAAAGTTTCCCTTCTCATAGTAAAAGAGTCTCTTGTCCGCTAAAAAATATTCATTACACGTGAATGGGTTTGGAAAGAGGGGTAATGAAGGCAAAAAGAATTGAAAGTAGGTTTAGTAGGCCGAGAGGAGAAGAGAGATGGGATAGAAGGTTGGGCTAGAGAAATGGAGAGAGGCAAATGAAGAGCTTAAGGGCCAAAGGAGGTAAGAAGAATAGATTGATTAAAGAAAACAAAAGGCAAAGGGGTTGAACTAGAATAGTAGGTTATGGGACTTGGAGTTGAACAGTGGGTTATGCGTCGAATCATAAGGGCTATCATTGCCTTGAACCAAGGGAAGATTCTCCTTATTGAACTTGGAAGAGAAAATGGGAAGATAACGACCGATAAAGACACAATCACTTGACTAGTCAAGGCAATGATAGCCTTTGTGATTTGATGCATAACCAAAACATACACCTGGCACAGAATGAGGTGCCAGTTTATGGGAGACACGAGATAGAAGAAGAGGATAACAAGCACATCAAAATACCCAAAAGAACGAGTAATCAAATTGGAACCCCAATAAGAAGTGGAAAGGAGAAATATCATGATAGGACAAGACTAGAAAGCCGATTAATAATGTAAACAGTAGCGAGAAGAGCATCAACCCAATATGAAGGAGGCATCGAGCATGTATTAATAAGGTTTCGAGACATTTCGATTGAGTGTCTAATTTTGCATTCTAACATACCATTTTGAGTTGGGGTGTTCAGACAAGAAAATCATTGAATAATACTTTTTCACGTAAATATGTTTGGAACGAACCATTAGCATATCCATCTCCCCACTAGTTTGTAAAAACTAAATTTTGGCATTGCGGAATTAAAATAATGAAAGCGATGAAAGTTGTAGGTACTTCAGATTTAATTTTCATGGGAAAAACCCAAGTGAACGGAGAGTAGTCATCAATGAAAAACACAATATTTGAAACTAGAATTAGAAACCACCGGGGTTTTTGGTGTGGCCACCCTTCCAACATGAAAGGGGAGGTGGGAGGTTCGAATCTCCACCTTCTCGGGGAGGGTTGGGGTGAGGACGATTTAGTTTCGGGAGTGGGTTTCACTCCCACACCCCGCAAGGAGGAGGCATGACAAAAAAAAAAACTAGAATTAGATAAAATTAGACTTATCCATACATCATAACAATTTACAACTAAATGAAAATATGCATGATAACTAATGGACTCAAGAGAATAATTGATTAGATTTGGCCACAAGATATCAACTTAAACTAGAATTGCAAACACGACTCGAAACTTGTTTATTAGGATGATCAAGACGAGCATGCCAATGAGTGAGTGAAGCACTGGCGCTGGCACCGTGACTAGGTAGAGACCAACAATGGCCATGAGGGACCGGCGGCAATGACCACCAACAGTGATCGTTAGCGGCATTAGTGGCGACCAATAGCAGGTGGCAAAGGAGTTGGTTTTTTCATATTTTGATATTTCATAAATATGGAAGTGAAACTTCAATACCAACCATAGCTAGGTAATCTAATTTCACAATTATTAAGAAACTCTATTTAATATGAATTTCAAATCATCATCTGGATTTCTTTCGAACAGGAAACATGTAGGGATTGGAATCTATGCTCCTGATTGAACGAAATGTGGCCCAAGAGCACGCTTTATAAGAGTTGCCAGCGAAGAATCAATGAAGTGCCCAAGCAATGCCAAATTTTGATGGAGTAGACACTTAGGATCCGTTTGCGAAAAATAAATAATTTGAAAAATATTTTCTTAAAATAATAGTTTGTATTGCTTACAAAAATAAATAAACAAAAAATATTTTCATTATCCACGAATATGTTCAAACATAAATTGTTGACAGTAGCAAAAACATTTTCCTTAAATAATTGTTTGTATGACTTGAAATAATTAGCCAATAAAAAAATTTCTATTATCGACGACAATTTATGTCTAAATATTTTCGTGACCGATGAAAATATTTTTTATTTATTCATCTTTCTAAGCGACACAAGCGATTGTTTTTTGCCAAATAATTTTCAAATCATTACTTTCTCACAAATCAAATGTAGCCTTAATAGACAAAGTACTTTTAGAACCTAAGAGCGATCCTACTTTGCTCGTGCTTACAATAAATTTCATGTGAAATTGAAGTGAATTTTTCTCAAAGTTTTGGCAACAAAGTGGGAGTTATATGAGTTATGGCATTTGTGACGTCAGTTTCCTCATAAATTTGTAGTTTCAATGCTGTGAGACCCAAGCCACCTAGACTTCTTTCTCATAACTGCAATTCTTATTTATTCTTTTCTTTACATGAAAAATCTTTTTTTCTCATTACCGGACTTGTGTAGTTTTCCAATTAAAACCCTTTCTCTTTTAATATGATTAGTCAAGTTTTTTAACTTTGAATACATTTTTTGGCCAGGTCCTTCTAGCACCCAATCTAGTCAATTCAAGTTGACATGTCGGACCATGAAAAAGCATCGTGTGGAAAAACATTTTGCCTTCATGAAGAAGGACAAAGTATAGCGTGGAAAACATGTGGCCTCCACCAAAAGGTTATTGTGGAAAGTAACCCATGTGACAAGATGGACAAAGATAGGGAAACAACAGTTGAAAGAGAACGATTACCAGGGACGGGAACCTTAAAAGTGAATAGTGATGGCTCTTTTTGTTGTGTCTGCCACGACTCCGACGGACAACTGGTAGACGGATTCGCTAAATCGGTCAGTCAAGCAAGTGGAAGCTGTAGCATCAAACAAAGCCCGCATCTTTCTCTCTCTTCGTTCTAAACAGGCTTTAAGCATAAAATTCGTCTATCTCAACTCTAAGGTTATGTTTGGTCGTCTAAATTTCTAAGTAGGGTAAGATAGGATATAAGATCCATGGGATTTTACTATATCTTATTCATTGTTTAGTAATTGCAATAATAAAGTTGGATATATTCACATCGTATCATATATATTATTTGGTTAAAACGCATTATCAATATAAATTAACCACAAATTTTACAGACAAAGATGGTAAAAGTCTCTCGTAACCAATTTTATTTTTATTTTTATTTTATTTTCCTCTCTTATTTTAATTTATTTTTTTATTTCTTTCTTCCATTTCCATCATTCTCTAATAAAATTTTATTAATAGAAAACTGTACTAATATACCTGAAATATTAAAATACCTAACATACGTAATAAATATAAATATATTAATATATTAATATATTGAATTTTATATTATGAGATAGAATTAAATTCGAATATATAAATAAAAATGAGATTAAATTAAAAATTATTTTTTTTATTTTTTTTATTTTGAATTTCTTATATTAGAATTCAAATATTATTTATACTTAAATATAATTTTCAATTTGTTAATTAAAGAATTTTTATTTGAGAAAAACTTTCCTATTATGAATATTAGAAATCATATTCTTTATTATCCTATTTCCACCATGGTATAATTTTATCCGGCCTATATCCCATTTATATCCAATTCTATCTTGTCTTCAGCAAGTATCAAACGTAGAATAGAATAAATTTTATCCCATCTTAAATTTTACCATGACCATCAAGCGCAATCTAAATTCTGATCAACCAGGTTGGGAAGTGGGTGCTCTTATATCACCTGAGCCCGTGACTTATTGAGAGGTTTTGCTGCCTTTTCCTTGGCCCGTTGCAATGAGGAAACGAATTTAGTTGTCGATTGGGTTGCTAAGGTCTAACGCTCTTGAAGGTTATCTGGCAACTGGGTCTTGTATCCCCCTTCTGGTCTTTTTTATTTACTTTGGTCTAATGCAAGAGACTTTTATTCACTAAAAATTTTATAAGTGAATGATACTTTTCTTCAAAAAAAAAAAAAAAAACCATTATATAAAGAAAATGTGCCTCTAAGGACCATTCGGTGTGAATTTCTTTTTCCATATCATCCTCCGACTTCTTCCGATCGCCACATCAGCTCAGTCAGAGATTGATGGGAGATGGACCTAACCAGAAAACTTAGACAAGTTTCAAGAATTAATTAGAATAAATTAAAATTTCAATAATTTGGTAGAAAAATATGTATATTTTAGGGATAAAATTTGCTATTTTATTTTGTACGTGTAAGTATGTTTTTTTTTTTTTTTTAAAGTCTTGGTGGACATCACAAGGTTTTGATGTTGATGATTTTGAGCAGAAAAAGAGTCGCTACGGTGAGGCACCATTGAATAAAATAAAATGAGTAAAATCTCCCTCGTCTATTCTTTTGCCTGTTATAAAAGTTTCCCTTCTCATAGTAAAAGAGTCTCTTGTCCGCTAAAAAAATATTCATTACACGTGAATGGGTTTGGAAAGAGGGGTAATGAAGGCAAAAAGAATTGAAAGTAGGTTTAGTAGGCCGAGAGGAGAAGAGAGATGGGATAGAAGGTTGGGCTAGAGAAATGGAGAGAGGCAAATGAAGAGCTTAAGGGCCAAAGGAGGTAAGAAGAATAGATTGATTAAAGAAAACAAAAGGCAAAGGGGTTGAACTAGAATAGTAGGTTATGGGACTTGGAGTTGAACAGTGGGTTATGCGTCGAATCATAAGGGCTATCATTGCCTTGAACCAAGGGAAGATTCTCCTTATTGAACTTGGAAGAGAAAATGGGAAGATAACGACCGATAAAGACACAATCACTTGACTAGTCAAGGCAATGATAGCCTTTGTGATTTGATGCATAACCAAAACATACACCTGGCACAGAATGAGGTGCCAGTTTATGGGAGACACGAGATAGAAGAAGAGGATAACAAGCACATCAAAATACCCAAAAGAACGAGTAATCAAATTGGAACCCCAATAAGAAGTGGAAAGGAGAAATATCATGATAGGACAAGACTAGAAAGCCGATTAATAATGTAAACAGTAGCGAGAAGAGCATCAACCCAATATGAAGGAGGCATCGAGCATGTATTAATAAGGTTTCGAGACATTTCGATTGAGTGTCTAATTTTGCATTCTAACATACCATTTTGAGTTGGGGTGTTCAGACAAGAAAATCATTGAATAATACTTTTTCACGTAAATATGTTTGGAACGAACCATTAGCATATCCATCTCCCCCACTAGTTTGTAAAAACTAAATTTTGGCATTGCGGAATTAAAATAATGAAAGCGATGAAAGTTGTAGGTACTTCAGATTTAATTTTCATGGGAAAAACCCAAGTGAACGGAGAGTAGTCATCAATGAAAAACACAATATTTGAAACTAGAATTAGAAACCACCGGGGTTTGCCCCAGTGTGGCCACCCTTCCAACATGAAAGGGGAGGTGGGAGGTTCGAATCTCCACCTTCTCGGGGAGGGTTGGGGTGAGGACGATTTAGTTTCAGGGGAGTGGGTTTCCACTCCCACACCCCCGCAGGAGGCATGAAAAAAAAAAAACTAGAATTAGATAAAATTAGACTTATCCATACATCATAACAATTTACAACTAAATGAAAATATGCATGATAACTAATGGACTCAAGAGAATAATTGATTAGATTTGGCCACAAGATATCAACTTAAACTAGAATTGCAAACACGACTCGAAACTTGTTTATTAGGATGATCAAGACGAGCATGCCAATGAGTGAGTGAAGCACTCGCGCTGGCACCGTGACTAGGTAGAGACCAACAATGGCCATGAGGGACCGGCGGCAATGACCACCAATAGTGATCGTTAGCGGCATTAGTGGCGACCAATAGCAGGTGGCAAAGGAGTTGGTTTTTTCATATTTTGATATTTCATAAATATGGAAGTGAAACTTCAATACCAACCATAGCTAGGTAATCTAATTTCACAATTATTAAGAAACTCTATTTCATATGAATTTCAAATCATCATCTCGATTTCTTTCGAACAGGAAACATGTAGGGATTGGAATCTATGCTCCTGATTGAACGAAATGTGGCCCAAGAGCACGCTTTATAAGAGTTGCCAGCGAAGAATCAATGAAGTGCCCAAGCAATGCCAAATTTTGATGGAGTAGACACTTAGGATCCGTTTGCGAAAAATAAATAATTTGAAAAATATTTTCTTAAAATAATCATTTGTATTGCTTACAAAAATAAATAAACAAAAAATATTTTCATTATCCACGAATATGTTCAAACATAAATTGTTGACAGTAGCAAAAACATTTTCCTTAAATAATTGTTTGTATGACTTGAAATAATTAGCCAATAAAAAAATTTCTATTATCGACGACAACTTATGTCTAAATATTTTCGTGAACGATGAAAATATTTTTTATTTATTCATCTTTCTAAGCGACACAAGCGATTGTTTTTTGCCAAATAATTTTCAAATCATTACTTTTTCACAAATCAAATGTAGCCTTAATAGACAAAGTACTTTTAGAACCTAAGAGCGATCCTACTTTGCTCGTGCTTACAATAAATTTCATGTGAAATTGAAGTGAATTTTTCTCAAAGTTTTGGCAACAAAGTGGGAGTTATATGAGTTATGGCATTTGTGACGTCAGTTTCCTCATAAATTTGTAGTTTCAATGCTGTGAGACCCAAGCCACCTAGACTTCTTTCTCATAACTGCAATTCTTATTTATTCTTTTCTTTACATGAAAAATCTTTTTTTCTCATTACCGGACTTGTGTAGTTTTCCAATTAAAACCCTTTCTCTTTTAATATGATTAGTCAAGTTTTTTAACTTTGAATACATTTTTTGGCCAGGTCCTTCTAGCACCCAATCTAGTCAATTCAAGTTGACATGTCGGACCATGAAAAAGCATCGTGTGGAAAAACATTTTGCCTTCATGAAGAAGGACAAAGTATAGCGTGGAAAACATGTGGCCTCCACCAAAAGGTTATTGTGGAAAGTAACCCATGTGACAAGATGGACAAAGATAGGGAAACAACAGTTGAAAGAGAACGATTACCAGGGACGGGAACCTTAAAAGTGAATAGTGATGGCTCTTTTTGTTGTGTCTGCCACGACTCCGACGGACAACTGGTAGACGGATTCGCTAAATCGGTCAGTCAAGCAAGTGGAAGCTGTAGCATCAAACAAAGCCCGCATCTTTCTCTCTCTTCGTTCTAAACAGGCTTTAAGCATAAAATTCGTCTATCTCAACTCTAAGGTTATGTTTGGTCGTCTAAATTTCTAAGTAGGGTAAGATAGGATATAAGATCCATGGGATTTTACTATATCTTATTCATTGTTTAGTAATTGCAATAATAAAGTTGGATATATTCACATCGTATCATATATATTATTTGGTTAAAACGCATTATCAATATAAATTAACCACAAATTTTACAGACAAAGATGGTAAAAGTCTCTCGTAACCAATTTTATTTTTATTTTTATTTTATTTTCCTCTCTTATTTTAATTTATTTTTTTATTTCTTTCTTCCATTTCCATCATTCTCTAATAAAATTTTATTAATAGAAAACTGTACTAATATACCTGAAATATTAAAATACCTAACATACGTAATAAATATAAATATATTAATATATTAATATATTGAATTTTATATTATGAGATAGAATTAAATTCGAATATATAAATAAAAATGAGATTAAATTAAAAATTATTTTTTTTTTTTTTTTATTTTGAATTTCTTATATTAGAATTCAAATATTATTTATACTTAAATATAATTTTCAATTTGTTAATTAAAGAAGTTTTTATTTGAGAAAAACTTTCCTATTATGAATATTAGAAATCATATTCTTTATTATCCTATTTCCACCATGGTATAATTTTATCCGGCCTATATCCCATTTATATCCAATTCTATCTTGTCTTCAGCAAGTATCAAACGTAGAATAGAATAAATTTTATCCCATCTTAAATTTTACCATGACCATCAAGCGCAATCTAAATTCTGATCAACCAGGTTGGGAAGTGGGTGCTCTTATATCACCTGAGCCCGTGACTTATTGAGAGGTTTTGCTGCCTTTTCCTTGGCCCGTTGCAATGAGGAAACGAATTTAGTTGTCGATTGGGTTGCTAAGGTCTAACGCTCTTGAAGGTTATCTGGCAACTGGGTCTTGTATCCCCCTTCTGGTCTTTTTTATTTACTTTGGTCTAATGCAAGAGACTTTTATTCACTAAAAATTTTATAAGTGAATGATACTTTTCTTCCAAAAAAAAAAAAAAAACCATTATATAAAGAAAATGTGCCTCTAAGGACCATTCGGTGTGAATTTCTTTTTCCATATCATCCTCCGACTTCTTCCGATCGCCACATCAGCTCAGTCAGAGATTGATGGGAGATGGACCTAACCAGAAAACTTAGACAAGTTTCAAGAATTAATTAGAATAAATTAAAATTTCAATAATTTGGTAGAAAAATATGTATATTTTAGGGATAAAATTTGCTATTTTATTTTGTACGTGTAAGTATGTTTTTTTTTTTTTTTTTTAAAGTCTTGGTGGACATCACAAGGTTTTGATGTTGATGATTTTGAGCAGAAAAAGAGTCTCTACGGTGAGGCACCATTGAATAAAATAAAATGAGTAAAATCTCCCTCGTCTATTCTTTTACCTGTTATAAAAGTTTCCCTTCTCATAGTAAAAGGGTCTCGTCTGGTAAAAAAATATTCATTACACAGTAAATGTTACTGATTTTGTGGTTGAAGATCTAATTTATTGTAAAAGAAGTCATGATGGGGTAAAGGAAGTCATTAGTGCTAAATGCTAATGGTCCTTGGGAAATGAAAGTTGCTTCGTATATATAAGTTGGTTTTATTAGCGAAAGTAACTTACTCTTTGCAAACACAAAGTTCGCTTTTTTTTCATTTACCACCGAAAAGTAATTTAGCATCATTACTGATAAGAGGTTATCAATGGGCTGAGCCTGGGCCAAGCCGGGCTGGCCCGAGCCCCCTCATTAACAAAATATTTCATAATAGTTTGCGGGCTGGGTAGGACCTAATTAATAAAGGCCCTTGCCTAGGCCCACACAGATGTGCTTTAGGCAGGCCCATGTGCAGCCAGGCCCACTATTAAGTTAACTACCAGTAATTACGATTTATTGATTAAAATTATTATTTCAAAATTAATTTTACTATAAATGGAAAAAATCCTATCAATATGTATGGTTTACAACGAGTTCATGAGCTTTATCACAAATAAATTAAAATTTATCACTAGCTATTGTGGTAAAAAATAACTTGTGCTCTCTAAACCCTAGTCGTTCTTACCAAATGCTGGAGTTCATAATAAATACAAGTTGTTCCTGGTAAATACTAGTCTTTTTGAGCATATACAAGTTGTTCTTAGTCACCACAGGTTGTTTTTGATATATATAAAGTAGTTCTTACTAATTGTAAGTTTTCATTTTTCTCATTTGTTATAATAACAATGTAGATTACTAATTATAGCTCTACCTTATCGAGTGAAAAGTTCATTTAAAGTTCTACAGGAACTGGGAAAGTTTACAAAAAACAAATAAAATTTGCCACGAGTTCTTGAGCTTTATTATGACTAAAATTAATGTTACTTTTGGAGAAATAAGGTTATGATTGATTAAATATAACTTGTTCTCAGGAAATCCTAGTCGTTCTTGATAAATGCAAATTGTTCTTTGTAGAGATTAGTTACTTTTGCTATCAACTTGTTCTTGATACTTATATTTTTTTTTTCTAAGAGGATGTTCTTATAGTTGAACTAGCTATCTTAGCTGACTGCATGCTTCAAGCTCAGAAGAAGGTTTGGCCACAAGCTTCGTCTGAAAAATCTATCTGATGACCTTGGGTGCAACCGATGAATAGAATGGTCAAAAACCAAAATGAGTGTTACTTTTCTTGTGCAGGATTGAAATGTCTATGCCATGATATCATTGTCCACATATATCAACAAACTAAGAGTTTCTTTTCTTGGGTATTTGTTGTTTTGCAAATTGTAATTTATGGGCCCTCCACGGTGCTTAAATGAAGCTCTAGGGGATTCGACT
The DNA here is from genome assembly GCA_014182365.1 of Eucalyptus tenuipes. Classification (NCBI taxonomy): domain Eukaryota; kingdom Viridiplantae; phylum Streptophyta; class Magnoliopsida; order Myrtales; family Myrtaceae; genus Eucalyptus; species Eucalyptus tenuipes. The sequence goes on along the minus strand of CM024539.1, from coordinate 39,191,308 downwards.
CATGAAGACGATCGATCATGACAATGTGCAATGTGCACAGTGAAGAACATGTTAAAATATGTCTCGAGTTTGAGTCCAATGTGAAGTTCCGAATATTCCGAATTGGATGTGTTGCGGACGTTCGGAAATTGAGAAAAGAAGATCCAAAGATCAACTTCCCAAAATTCGAATCTGCGTTGGAGAATTTGGTTGCTAAAATAGGAAAGTCCAACTTTCACTTGGATTTGGATTTTGTTTAAAACATATAGAGATATGTTTTTGATAAAATCGTTTAAGATAGGAAACAGAATCCTATGGGAATTTGGCAAAAGAATAAGGGTCTCACTTATATATATAGACTTGTGGCCATGGATGGAATAAGGTTGATTGATGAAGAATTGGTCTTGAAGCGCTGTCTCGTCATCGAGTGCTTGGGAGGGATTTTCTTTGTCGTTCTTGTCCGTGAATTGCATCCAAGAAGATTTATTGTTCAAGCCAATTAAATCTTGTGGTAAGATTTGCGTGTAATTCCTTCGTGGGATTGAGAGATTATTTTTTGAAGAATTTCGGGGCTAAACACTGCGTGTGTTATTGGGTGTAATTGGGGCTTGGGAAACACCGAGAGCGTGTTTGAGTGACTTGAGTGTGTAATCTCCTTGTATCACTTGATCTATAGTGAAATTCGTTGTTGCTCTCCCCGTGGACGTAGGTCTTTACGATCGAACCACGTAAATCCGGTGTCTGATTTATTTTCTTCTTCTGTCTATATTATTATTCGATCGCTCGCTCTATCGCAACAATTGGTTTCAGAGCCAGGTTTGGCCGATTTTAAGCGAATCGATGGCGACAGAAGAAGTAAAAGTGAGAATCGACAAATTTGATGGGAATGACTTTAGTTTCTAGAAAATGCAGATTGAAGATTATTTTTACTTGATGAAATTGCACTTGCCCTTACCTAGGGAGAAACCAGAGTCGATGAAGCAAGCTGATTGGGATTTGCTGGATAGACGAGCTATGAGTGTTATTCGATTGACGTTGGCTTGTAACATCGCATTTAACATCTTGAAATAGAAGACCACTACTGATTTGATGCAAGCCTTGTCGGATATGTACGAGAAGCCCTCTACAATCAACAAAGTCTATTTGATGCGACGTCTATTTAATTTGAAGATGAGCGAAGGTGCGTTAGTTGCATATCATATCAATGAATTCAATGTGGTTGTTAGTCATTTGAGTTCAATTGAGATTGACTTTGAAGATGAGGTATGTGATTTGATTCTATTATCCTCATTGCCTGATAGTTGGAATATTACTGTTACTGTTGTTAGTAATTCCTCTGGGTCAACAAGTTTGACGTTTGTTGGGGTTCGAGATTTGATTCTGAGCGAGGATATTCATAGAAGAGAATCTGGCAAACCTATATTTGCTGCTTTAGTAAATGAAAATAGAGGAAGATCTAGAACACGTGTAGGTAATAGTAGTACTAATAAGAACAGGCGTAGCCAGTTTAGGACTGGTGATGTTGTCTATTAGAACTGTGGCAAGAGGGGGCATTTTAGAAAGAATTGTGTTAAGCTGAAGAATGAGAATGGTAAGGGAATTATAGTTGATTCTGCAAATAATGTTGTAGATGTAGCTGATAATGCCGATTATGTCTTGTTTGTCACTAATGATACATCGTTTGATGGATGGATTATGGATTCTGGTTGTTCTTTTCATGTCACACCAAATAGAAACTGGTTTATCACTTATCAGTGCATGGGTAGTGGTAAAGTCCAATTAGGGAACAACGCTGAGTTCGATGTTGTGGGTATTGGTGATGTTAAAATCAGAATGCATGATGGCATTGTGAGGACATTAACTAGAGTAAGACACGTTCCAGAATTGAAAAAGAACTTAATTTCCTTGGGTACCTTAGATTCAGCTGGTTGCAGGTATTCTTCAGAAGGTGGAGTTCTAAAGGTTGTTCGAGGTGCCCTGGTGATAATGAAAGGAATCAACCACGGAGGCTTGTATAAACTTCAAGGTGAGACAACGACAAGTTTCGACCCGGAGATGTTGGATGCATCTGTTCGAGAGTCTATTAACTGCACAAGGAAGATCTGGGTGTTTGTGCCAGTGCACAAGTTTGATGATGGTGTTAGGATCACGCGGTTGAGAGCTTTGATCGAGATGGAGACTGGTAAGTCGATCAAGCATGTGCAAACTGACAATAGCATGGAGTTTTGCTCGGAGCTGGCAAATAAATTTTGCATGAAAGAGGGCATAGTGAAACATCGCACTAGTGCTAGTAAATCACAACAATTTGCAAAATTGATGAGTAGAACATTACTAGAGATGGCCCGAAAAATGATCTCTAGTGCTGGTATTGCTAGGAGAATCCTAGCTGATGTGCTTATTACGATGAGCTGCCTAGTGAATAGGTCCCCATCAACTGCTATTGAATGGCGTACTCCTGAAGAAGTGTGGTCAAGTAACATTGATGTTATTATATTATTAGAATATTTGGTTGCCCGTGTTATTTTCGAGTGAGTGATGGTAAGCTCGATTGTAGGGCTAGGTGCATATTCCATGGCTATGCACAAGGTGAGTGAGGCGATCGGTTGTAGTGCCCAGATATAAATTCACCTGTTAACAGCAGAGAAGTTACCCTTGATGAGTCTCCGATACTTCTGGCTAGGAGTGTTTGTGGCAGTGTTAATACGGATATGGACGGTGTTCAACTTGAGGTGGAGTTGCGACTAGAAACTCCTGAAGTGGCAAGTACGAGTACTAGCAAAATAATCACACGGATAGTGCTTGTAGCGAGGTGGAGCCTATAGAGCCAATGGTTGCCATAACTGTTGAAATTAACAAGATACGTATTCGATCTCCTAATAGATATTGATGCAACAATGGTTTTGTTTTATCTACAGTTGAGGAGGTTGCGTTGAAAAATCCTTGCGGAGCAGTTAAAAGTGCATGTGGAGTTGGTATTCTGATGAGGTCCTCGGTTATGGCGAAGTTCAAGCGAGGCTTGGACTTGGATAATATCTGTGGTGATTGAGCCCATCATGGCTATGGGAAAGTAGCGGTAGAGTTTGAATTTTTTGCGAAGCGATTGCAACTTGGCTCAAACGTCGAGCCAAGGTGGAGATTGTTAAAATATGTCTCGAGTTTGAGTCCAATGTGAAATTTCGAATATTCCGAATTAGATGTGTTGCGGACGTTCGGAAATTGAGCAAAGAAGATCCGAATATCAACTTCCCAAAATTCGAATCAACATTGGAGAATTTGGCCGCTAAAATAGGAAAGTCCAACTTTCACTTGGATTTGGATTTTGTTTAAAACATACAGAGATATGTTTTGGATAAAATCGTTTAAGATAGGAAATAGAATCCTATGAGAAGTTGGCAAATGAATAAGGGTCTCACTTATATATATAGACTTGTGGCCATGGATGGAATAAGGTTGATCGATGAAGAATTGGTCTTGAAGCGCCGTCTCATCGTCGAGTGCTTGGGAGGGATTTTCTTTGTCGTTCTTGTCCGTAAATTGCATCCAAGAAGATTTAGTGTTCAAGCCAATTAAATCTTGTGGTAAGATTTGCGTGTAATTACTTCGTGAGATTGAGAGATTGTTTCTTGAAGAATTTCGGGGCTAAACACTATGTGCGTTATTGGGTGTAATTGGGGCTTGGGAAACACCGAGAGAGTGTTTGAATGACTTGAGTGTGTAATCTCCTTATATCACTTGATCTATAGTGAAATTCGCTACTGCTCTCCCCGTGGACGTAGGTCTTTACGACTGAACCACGTAAATCTGGTGTCTGATTTATTTTCTTCTTCTGTCTATATTATTGTTCGATCGCTCGTTCTATCGCAACAGAACAAAACTATGTCGGGTTGGAATCAACTCGCGCTTGAAGAATCAAAGCCTACCGTTTTCCTTAAAAATGTAATACCTGATTATGCTTGACTTGATGTTTCAAACAGATTCAAGTGATATTCAATTATCTTTCGCCCGTCCCCTCTTCTTGAATTAAACCGAAAGTAGGTTACAAATGGCTGGAAAATTTCTTGTGAACATGTTGGGAGTTCAATTTTTTGTTGTCTCTAGTATGCATCAGCATTGTCACATACTTAACGTACTATTTAGAGTAGCAATATCCAGCTCGTATTCTTCAAGGGTCAACTGCATCAATGACATGGCGATTGCTAGTTGGAAGATGTACATAATATATCTTAGGGTTAATACCACGAAAAATCTCAAATTAATATAACTGCGATAAATTTATCCCAGACTAATTTTTTGATAGCAAAAAACCCTAAACTTATATATACCTATGAAAAATTTATCTCGAGTTAATTTTTTGACCATCAAAAATTATATATTGATGCATTTGTGACAAATTTACTCTTCATTAGTTTTAATTAAATTGGATTAATATCACGAAAAATCACAAACTACTATACCTGTGACAAATGAAGGGTAAAACCTCACATTGCTACATTTGTTAACTGCCATGTGTCATCTAATTAAATAATTTAACAGTAAAATTTAACAAAACTAACGGATGATAAATTTCTCATAAATATATTAGTATGTGATTTTTTGTGGTCAAAAATTTAACTTAAAGTAAATTCATCTCAAATGTACCAATTTAAAGTTTTTCGTAATATCAACCTTATTTCTTAATTCCGGTCATGCTAAAACTACTTCTAGGTGGTCTCACTCCCTTTGAGCAAGAAGATAGGGGACTCAATGGCACCAGAGCCTACTAAATAGATCTTCTTTACAGTTTAGTAAATAGGGTTCTTTAAGCGAGTTTGGAGTAGGCATCTTAGACACGAGTTAAATTTTGAAAAGAAGTCTTTAAGATTTTTGTAATTTTCTTGAGTAGGCATCTTAGACACGAGTCAAATTTTGAAAAGAAGCCTTTGGGATTTTTGTAATTTTCCCGCTGCTCCTCGTCCTCCTTGTTCCCTCCCTCTCTCTCCGTCGCTGCCATCTCACGACACCGCGACCGACGACCTAACCAGCTGATCCCACCGGCCCCGATGTTGCCCAACCCAATCTCTTCCCCCGACACTGTTGTTCCAACGCCACCAGCTCGATGTCATTGTCCCCTCGCTGCCCCACGCCTAAAGACTGCTGGCTTGAGTAGAGTTGTCTAGATTTCTAGACAGAGTGAACGTCATTTCATTAGGTAATTAAAGCACGGAAGAAGTGGGCCTATTACCATGACCTTTTTCCACAATCCGTTACCGTCTCCCGTACATCTAGCGCCCTATCAAATGTTCGCCACTGTGTCCGCGATCGTTCGTATTTGTGAAAATAAAGTTGAAACTGCACTCTACTCTCTCTAAAAAGGCTTGAGTTATGAGCAGGAAAAAAACGCGATGAATATCAAACATATACATTTCGAAAACAAAAGCATGCCCTAACCATTTCTATACTATAACTACCATTAATTTGCGTAAAGTAACTTTACAACATTAAAAAAAAAAAATTATCTCGCCGTGCATATATGCTCCCACCAAAACGTTATGCTTCAAGTTCCTGTTCTACAAATTTCTGCATGACCATTTACAAAGCAAGATCATGGATTACCTTTCTATATACTGCTCCAAATCTCTTATAACAACGATATCTCTTCGTTGTTCGTTTTCCCACCACAACCTCTCTCGCCGTGTTGTTGATCATGTATGCAGCTATTTGAAGGACGCATGTCTATAGGTTCTCCCACTATAATCATACTTTTTCACTGATGTCAAATGATATAAGATATAAATCGCCCCCATGCATGGAGAACGGAACAAGTTCTCTTTTTCCTTTTCTATTCCTCTTCCCTCTCTCTGTCTATCTGGGAACTTTTGCGACCGTTTTTTTCTTGATAAAGTTGGTTGAATTGTGTAAGGTCGTCGAATATTTTTGTTGCCAACTTTTTTGTATGGGATTGATCATAGATTTATTGATGATTTTGGTGTCACGGCAATGCTTGTGCTGGCAAAGAGAGGTTTAATCTTCAAGAATCGAAGAATATGCTCTGGTTTTACAAGCCGATTTCGTGCGTCTCCCTTTCGAAACTCGAACATGTGTCAAGCAATGCTCCTTAAACAATGATATCAACAAGGTATAGGTCTTCCGATTGCCATTTTAGAGGCTTTCTTCCCTCGGTTGTCTGTGCCTACAAAAGTTTCATCTGATGCAGAAGGTAGTAGTGCAGTCACAAAGGCAGTAGTGCAATCACAAAGGCTTCTGTTGGAGAAGGGAATGCAATTTTTATATTACAAAGACTAGAGGGATAAATAACCAACGTATCCTAAACGTTTTATCAGTTTTCTATGTGTTGGCTTAATCATTTATGACCGGATTCAATGAATCTGTCGTGATCCGACCGATTTTTTTTCACGAGGTATGTTTGGCCCAAGTATGGTTCCTTTTAGTATTTTCTATCTGGGTTTCAGTATACATATTCCCTGTGGGAGATATTAGGTATATATGTAAAGCCAGGGTTTTGAGAGGTTTTTGACTTTTCAGTGCATTCGGAATTCTATCTAATGAGTTTCTCATTCTCTTTCGCTCATGAAGTAAAGTCATGTGGATCGAATGATATAAATTTATCGTGTCTTTTCCTTCTCTATATTCTGCACTTTATCATTTTTGCTAACGAAGCCCTTCAATAAATGTTCAACCGAGTCATAGTATCGCCCTCCAAGGCATTTTGTCCCCAGAAAATGAGAGCCATTCGCTTATGTGAACAATAAAGAACATGGATTTTAGACTAAAATGAAAACCAAAGTTCAAAATCTTCGTGTAAATTTGGAAATTTTGAGTCAAATAAGAAAATCCTAAATTTATTGGGCGCCCTTCAATCTAGAAATATTTACCGATTCTCATTTATTAAGTTTTCATGTGCTTTATTCATCGTTTACGGTCAAATTTGTGAAAAATCCAAGCGGGCATGATTTGCCGTTGTTAGCAAGACTATATCACATGACACATACCAATTTATGTATAGAGTGGGAAGAAGAGATATTGGTAGAGAGCCACTCTCAACAAATCATTTCTTCTATTGAATTAGTGTATTAGAAGTTCTAAAATTTATAAAAAAAAAAAAAAAGTATGATTGAATCCTAAAATTTTGAAAAAAATTCAATCAAATCTTAAAATTTGTCAAATTAATATAATCAAGTTCTAAAACTTATTAATTTAGTGCAATGCAAACAAGTCCTAAAATTTAATAACATATTCCATTTGTCAAGTTGGACCGATTTAATGGAATGGCTTAAAGTTTTAAGATTTAATTGCACTTTCGTGACAAGTTTAAGAACTTTCATTATATCTTTTTTTAGAGACTTATGATAGGTGGATTTGAGCCTATGATTAGAAAATGTAATCGATTTCTCAATTTTGATGGTGTAGAAAGTCAAGCATCATGGGCAATGCAACACTCAATCATTTGGGTTTTTGGAGAACTGAAATGGTGGGTCACAACCTCCCTCAACATAATCGATTATGACATGGAATATGCTGGAGACAGATGTTCTCTTCCATTACATCAATACTCAAAGTCACCAATTAGATACTCAAACTCAATTAGAGAGTTCTTTAAGGAGCTCGACCCAGGTGAATTCAAGCTTGAATGATCATATCATTTCTTGAGCTAAAGGACCTACTTCTGACGATTTATATTAGGACTAAAACAAACCCCCAAAAAAAAAAAAAAAAAAAAAAAAAACAAAATGAGGCGTGACATCTTCGTCTTTGCTTGGGGTCGGAGATTTAGTCTCTCTATTTTCACCACGTAGAAAGAGAGAAAATCTCATCTTTTTGAGTTGTTAAATTGAAAAGATATTATATAGACTCATTTTGTAAATGATATGATGAATAGAGTCAATCATAATAAAGTAAATATTTTATATAACTTATCGAAACACAAATGTGAGTCTGCTGTGTTTAAACTTTGACATAATGAACTGATTAGTCAGACCATGGATTATCCCGTTTGTAGCATGCAAAAAAGAACGGAAAAAGTCTTGAGCGTAGCATTAAAAGGAAGAAGGGGAAAAGAGGGAAAAAGCGTGAGCGGCAGGATTCGAACCTGCGCGGGCAGAGCCCACATGATTTCTAGTCATGCCCGGTAACCACTCCGGCACGCCCACCCATTATATTTATTATTTTTACTTCGTTTTCCACTCACGTCAAATTTTCGTATGTTGGTTCCCATTATCATGCCCCAAGAAAGGATTTGATTTTTAATGGCCAAAAAAGTAAGGGTGCAAGTGGGTCTCGCATAGTTTATTGCTCAAACTCAATTCAAGTCAAATCCACAACCTCGACAATTGACTGCCTTTGATCTCTTATGCACTAGTTCAAAATTTGAGTTTCAAAGCTTTGTAGGATAATTTCTTCAAATTATAAGGTAACCCGCCTTAGGTTACTAAAATCCTAGACGTGAGAAATATCCTACTTATTTCATGAACCAACTAACTCTGTGAACCAACTAAAATGAGCCAGAGTCTCGATGGATTTTTCGACATGGATTGAAAAGCAAATACGGCCACTTGATCGTACTGGTTGTCCCCCCCGATGGAGAGCTTCAGTCAAGTTCGGAAGGCATCATGTCGATCTTGATCAGCCAACAAGACTAGCTCACTAGTAAGTAATAGCTTAAGACTCATCGCCACCTGCGAACCGAAATTGAACCAAATTGCATCGAGCAGATTAACGTCGTCAAGATATATATCACAAAAGGGGCAATCCCCCTTTCTCCTGGACATGATATGCCCCATCAACGACCTCTCCAATTTCCCACTGAAACTCGGGGCTATCACGAAACCGAGCTAGAGATAGCAAAATAATGCCCCGGCTCCAGGCACATAGAAAACCTATCAACTCTGTTAAAGGAAGAATGAAAGAGGAATGCGGTCATCAGCTTCAAAGCAGCCTCACCAGACGCATGGTGCAAAACAGCTACCCCTTTAAAGGTTAACAGCTTACCATTGTAGGGGTGATTGGGTCCAGGATGGGTAGGGTTTAGACTTAAACCCTGTATCCGACCCTGTTTTGTATTGGACTCTGTACCTGACCCACCCTGTTTTTCCGGTCTTGTTCCAGGATCAATCCTATTTCCATTGGAACCTGTTTTGCAATATATTAATACGCGAGAAAATAACGTAATCCTCATAATTTGTATCGAAACATTAAGCACTTGTAATAAATAAATACATTAACTTTTTGACTAAACGAAAAATTAAGGAGCCACGGGGCTAATTATAATAAATAAAATCATAAGGCAAAAGGATTAACAACAAACATAGGTCTAATATTAGTCTTATTCCCACAACTACTACATAAAGTTATTCATTTATGCAAACATAACTCCTCCTACAAAAGAGAAATTAGATGAGCCAATCCACGTGGTACACAAGAATTTGGCAGTGACAAACACCATCCGTCCGTCGGATGGTGCAAGAGGGAGCCGATGAGAGAAGGAAGCAAGTGAGGAAGAGGAACAATGAAGGAGTGTCGTGCGTGTTTGAGAGAGCTAAGAAGAAAAACGCCATGTGATTGCCAGAGTAAGAATAGACATAAGGGAAAAAATAGAATTTTAGACCTATACTTACAAAACCAGTTTCCGATCCAAGAATCGATTCCTGGGTGGGTAATCAATCGGACCCAGTTCCCAAACCGGTTCCGAATTTTGGGAACCGGTTCCCGACCCTGTTTTCCGGGTGGGCCGGTCCAGTTCCGAGTATACCCAGTACGGTTGCACACCCCTATACCATCGCACAGTGCATTATACTCTTCAAGCTATTGATCAATTCTCAGCATCGCAGAGTGAATCCAAGACCAGATCCTAAATGGCTCTCCACCCAATTCGCACAAATTTGCACATAAAAAACATGGTTACCAACATGCCAAGCCCCCGTGAGAGAGAGAGAGAGAGAGAAAGCACAACGCCAACTAAAAATATCAGCTTACAGCATGTCAACGATTACTATTAGCCACTGAGATACAAATTGTTCGCACATGGAACCTGGAGGAAAGAACCTCCAAAGACCAAAACTCTTCATAAAAGCCGACACACGAAAACTTTAAAGCTAGCACATTCTCAGTCAAAGCCTCTTGAAGAGCATATGCGCGGAAAAAGAGGCCCATCACACCGAACATGCAGGATGTAGTATTTCAGATTAATGGCTTCTCTATGGTGTCCTGCAATTCCACAGGGAAAAGCTAAGGGTCTGTACTGCATTTAAGGGATGATTAAAATCACAACCCCTGTATTGCATTAAATCTTATAAGAGGGTATACCTTGAGCTGTTGGATCTGAGATTTCAACTGGCTTCCCTCATTTGATGTCACTGAACATGCAATGACAGGTCGTGTAACTCCACATGCTCGACCAAGTGCTTGTTTTGAAGGGACAAAGACATAGGGCACATTCTGTATATATGATATGTAAAAGGTAAGAATCTGTACTTGCCATGGCAAGATGGTAGCAAACCAGTGTTTACTGATGTATTAAGAAATGTTTCAACTGGCAGACAGCATTTATGGTATCTCAGAAAAGGAAATCATAAAGCTGCATATTCTTACCTATCAAACATTGAATTGAAGAGTTAGACAGTAACCAAAACTTAAGATAATTCGCTTCCACACCAGGCGTTGGCAATTAATAATAGCAGTCTTTAGGGAAAAGGTCGAGGTGGAGGTGGAGGTGGAGGTGAAGGGAATCCTTTTCCAAAGTTGAAGTCCTCTATGCTATAAAATAATCAAATGCATTGAAAAAACTGAAGAATTTTAATTAGGCATGTCAGTTCTAAGCTATTTCAATCACACAATGGAGTGGTACTATTTCTTTTCTTGATTTTATCAGTCAGCTATGCCCTTTTCGAGTTTAAGTCATTTATTATGTGATTTACATGGCTTTTAATGAAGTTCAATGGTTCAGATTAAGAGGTCTTAAAGTAGATTAAGGGCTTACATTCTAGAGTCATTTTAAGTCATTATAAATAATCCCTGAACCCTATTGGGAGCCATCATTTCTCACATTAATCACTATCAATGAAAATAACTTCAGATTCTCTTGGTTTTGTACACTCTATAGATTAAGGGCATGTTTGGATTGACTTTCAGCTTTTACTGTTTTCTTAATCTAAGTCTTGCAGTACACACACCGTTGATTTTTTTTTTTTTTTAAGCCAAAACACTTAAAACTGTCGCAACATATAAATGTTGACATGTAGATTAGCGTACTTTTTTAATTTATTTTTTAAAAAAAAAAATTGGGGAGTACTCCAAATTTTACAGGAAAGTTACTTATCTTTGAGTGGAAATGAAACAAGCACCAAGTGTTCTGTGACGTAGCTTCATCTATTCTGCATTTCTTATTTTGAAGACCTCGATTCCCCAGCATAAATAACACGCCAATATTCTAAATAACAAATTCAAATTTCGCAAACCATGCAGCTACATTGCCAATCCACAGAACCCACAAGTTATGAACAAGATCTGGTTCCGAGGACTGTCAAAACAGACTATTGCGTTGTCATGTAAAAGAATCTGTTTTTCCACACTCTCAAGTGAACAGCAGACTGAATAATTTCAATTATTCAGTAATTGTTCATATGGGGAAAAGTTAAGTCGAGCAAAACCAAGTTCAGTTAGTCTGTTATCTCCAGGCCAGAATCAAAGCCACAGACTAATTACAAGTCTTCTTTTTACATTTTTTTTTTTTTTAACCCATCCATCATATGCAAACGCATCATAGGACTCAGATATCGGATACTCGTTTTAGTTGCTTAGATGCGCACATTAATAAGTACCCTAGCAGAAATTTTTCCCTTGGCAAATCAATAAAGAAAAAGCCAGGACCTCGTCTTGGGAAACAACAGATCAGAAAAAGAAATTCGAAAGCATAACTTGCGTAATATCTCAAAGGAGGCTTACCCAGAATAGCAAAACAAACCACGGATTCACTTTATACGTGCATTTTGACCAGATTTGTAAACCCCCAAGACACGCTTTTACAAACAGGTAGAAGTTCCCCATCTTTCACTAAAACATCAAATAAACCAAGCGCAAACCGCATGTCTTTTTGGTAAGTGAAGCCGCACATTATTGTCACACAACTTAACTGAAAAAAAAAAAAAAAACGAGCAACAATACAAATCAGCGCAAAAGCATCAGACTTCGGCATACCTTATCCTCCGCGGGCAGCAGGAGATGGAGCAAGATCTCGAGCGGCTCGGTGTCGGCAGCCATCACGACGAACTCGGAGATGCCCCTATTCAACGTCTTCGTAGCTGAAACCAAAGCACCCACATTTCTCCGTCAAGCCCTAAAAACAACCACTACCCACATCCCCAAAATGCACAACACACACACATCGCACATCGATTCAAGCACATGCTTCAAGGTCTTCGTAGCTGAAACCACAGCACCCACCTTTCTTCGTCAAGCCCTGAAAACAACCACTACCCACATCTCCAAAATGCATAAACACACATCGGACATCGATTCAAGCACAAGCGCGAACACCAATCTCTCTCTCTCTCTCTCTCTCTCTCTCTCTCTCTCTCTCTCTCTTTCTCTCTCTCTCTCTCTCTCTCTCTCACACACACACACACACACACAAACAAGGTCTTCGTAGCTGAAACCCAAGCAAGCACCCACCTTTCTTCATCAAGCCCTAAACAACCACTACCCACATCCCCAAAATGCGTGTTGATTTGCATGCTGAATTGAGATTACTTGTCTTCACAAGTCTTGATCCTCATTTTCTGAATTTCATACACAAAAATTCCTAGAAAATGAAAAACGTTTTGCCATACTTTTTAAACCTCTCTAAATGTTGTAAAATAATCTGAAATTTCATTTTCTAATTGATTCGAACCTAATTTTCATTCAAGTGATGCCCATGTGGGAAATTTTCATTCTTAAAAATGGTTTGACATGGTTTGAATAGTGACTCAACATGAATTTTGTTTAAGTTTGAGTCATATTTAAAATGTCTACAAAGTTCGATTAGTATGCCCATTGATGCACCCAAGTTAGCCTTGGTAGTTAAATGTGCCTCATAGCTATGATGAATTTTTGTCTGCTTTTCATCCAAACTTTCATGTTGTGCTTTATATTCAAATTTCCAAAATTATGTTTTTGGATTGGCATTGATATTGTCTAGGTTTGGACCATATTTAGGGTGCCTGCAAAGCTCAATTAATGTGCCCATTGATGCATCTGAGTTAGCCTTGGTGACTAAATGTGTTCCATAGCCATGATGTAACTATATTATGTCATTAACAACTTTCCTTACAATCTATTGTTTGGCTGTCTCTCAAATGACTTTTGGGCATCACTTGAGTCTTTTAGCTTTTGATGTGTTCATTTTTCTAAAATGCTTGTGATTGCGTTTGGCGTTTGATGACTGAATAAGTGATTTGATGTCAGCCCACTAATTTGCTTAATTGATTGACAACCAAAATGCATGTTTACTTTCAACTATGCATGTAATTTTTAGATATATGCGTAGGTGCAATGCATGATCTCGTGGGGTTTCATAGGTCACACATAGAACTTGTTTTAAAAATTTCTTAGCATTGATTGCCGCGCGAGAACACAAATGGCGGCCACTGGTTACAAGTCATTAAAAATGATGAAAATGACTTTTGGGCATCATTTGAATCTTTTAGCTTTTGATGTGTTCATTTTTCTAAAATGCATGTAATTGCGTTTGGCGTTTGATGACTAAATAAGTAATTTGATATCGGCCCACTAATTTGCTTAATTGATTGAGAACCAAAATGCATGTTTACTTTCAACTATGCATATAATTTTTAGATATATGGGTAGGTGCAATGCATAATCTCGGGGGTATCTTGAGTCACACATAGAACTTGTTTTAAAACTTCTTAACATTGATTGCCACGTGAGAACACAAATGGCGGCCACTGGTTATAAGTCATTAAAAATGATGAAAATGACTTTTTGGCATCACTTGAATCTTTTAGCTTTTGATGTGTTCATTTTTCTAAAACGGTTCGCTTTTGATGACTGAATAAGTGATTTGATGTCGACCCACTAATTTGCTTAATTGATTGAGAACCAAAATGCATGTTTACTTTCAACTATGCATGTAATTTTTAGATATATGCATAGGTGCAATGCATGATCTTGTGGGGTATCTTGGGTCACACATTGAACTTGTTTTAAAAACTTCTTAACATTGATTGCCGTGCGAGAACACAAATGGCAGCCACTGGTTATAAGTCATTAAAAATGATGAAAATGACTTTTGGGCATCATTTGAATCTTTTAGCTTTTGATGTGTTCATTTTTCTAAAACGAATGTGATTGCGTTTTGCGTTTGATGACTGAATAAGTGATTGGATGTCGGCCCACTAATTTGCTTAATTGATTGAGAACCAAAATGCATGTTTACTTTCAACTATGCATGTAATTTTAGATATATGTGTAGATGCAATGCATGATCTCGTGGGGTATCTTGAGTCACACATAGAACTTGTTTTAAAAACATCTTAACATTGATTGCCGCGCGAGAACACAAATGGCGGCCACTAGTTATAAGTCATTAAAAATGATGAATTAGGGTAGGAGTCTTAGTGGGACCCATTGCATGAATAATCAAAGGCCAACCTTGAGGCCATGTTTGATTAGCTAAATACATTGACTTGATTTCTTGCTTGTGATTGTTTTTGCCTATTTGTGATTGTGATTGTGATTGTTTTTGTTTGTCTTATTATATGTGCATTTCTTTCATATTGTAAATACCTTGGTCTTAGTCTTAGGATAGAATTAGAATAGGCCCTTTGAGATGGTGATCCTAAAGACGTGAAGATGATGAATGGTCAATGTTCAATCCGACCCTACGTTGTGTCATTCATTCCCTAATTTATTTCTCGGATTACTCCGTGTTGTATAAATGTCCGACAAGTTGCGGGTTCCTTTTTTCTTTTGTTTTACTTTCTGTTTTAGGATTGCATGTTGGATTTACTGATTTCCTTAAATTGTTTTAAGTATTTACTTACTACACTGTCTTTAAATTTTGATTGATTGTCTTCTTCCTTTTTGTTCTTTAATAGAAATAGAATGACATAAAACCGATCATCTATGCATGATCACCTAGTTAGTTTCCCAATAGCATAAAAAAGTAAAATGACACATATGGATACCTTCAAAAACACGACAATCTATTAGATATCGAAAGGGCATTAATAGAAATATTACGTAAAGTTCCCAAACCTTAGAATCTCTTGTTGTATAGATATTGAGGGACCACTCTCGATCCTCGATTGGTTTTATTTTATGTTTTATCCAACTCCCAAAAACGAGGCTAGTGGCGACTCTTAGAATAATGTTTTAGGTTGTTTAATACAACTAATAATGAAATGAACATGTCGCGTGAGTTATTTGTCTCGACAAGACTCACCGTAGTTTAGCATACTCAACGGGTTTACACCAAATGATGAAGTGATACTGTCTTTAGTAGGTATGCCATCAAGAGGGCTGCCGTGATAAAGATACCCTAAAATTTGCATTTCACACCCAATCTCCCTTTTCAAGGTGCATCGTACATATGGAGATGAATCACGACACTATTTCAATGTCACGAAACGTACAAGCTTGGAAGAGCTCGCAACTATGATCAAGCACACTCATGTGGTTGATCCCAAAAGATGGAGTAATGACATCTTATGGATTAATGTACCGTGAGAGAGCTCTCATAATTGAGTACCTCTAAACCCTATCTTTAGGCTGCGGGCACCAAGGTCGGGTCGCGACAATGCCATCATCATCAAAACCCTAATTTTAAATCCCATAATTTATTTGCACTTTCCATCCTCTAGCCACTACCGATAGCATCCGATTCACCTTGGCATTGCCGTCATTGACAACCATAGCCATGAGTCCATATTTGTAAAATTAAGCTGATTAGTAATTATGTAGAAGATAGAGGTTTAATTATGGAGTGCATCTATGAGTAATTTGAATTGATCAGTTCAAAAATGGTAATATTCATTTACCTTCAAACATCAATCATTCAACAAACATGGGATAAGAAAAATCGTACTTGGCAATTAGCAAAGCACATTCTTGTCAAACAGATCTTTAGAGGGAAATTCACATGCCTGAAAATATTTTTTTTAGAGGCAAATACTCCTGCTTCCATTTTAGTTAAATAAAGACATAGAAGCTCTAGAAAAATGATCTAGAGGCACATAATTAATGGCAAAAGGTAATAATTAGAGGAGTCATTTGCCTCATTGAAGAAATTTCTTATTCTATTCGACTTTACAAACTTTCGGGACAAAAATCTATTTTTCAAAAGCAAATATTGTTTACTATAGAAGCCATTATGGTTGTAGTGTGTAAGTTTTGGTTTTGTCAAATCTCACTTTCTAAAAATAGAAAGCTATCAACTTTTACTTGAGAGACAAAAATATCCTAGCTTTTCGAATGATCCAAAAAGAAAGAAATCGCAGGTTTTTATTTGATGGACAAAGATGTCCATTGATACAACTGATGTGGTAAATGATGAGGCTAATAGACTAACGTTTACAAAAATACACCTTAGCTTGAGCTAGAAAGACACCGTGGGCAGGTCAGCAAAAGCTCGAAGAAATTGTTTATCTAAGCATTAGTCATTTATGATTCTTCGTGATTAGGACTTATTTGCATCACACACATTTCTTGAGATTGATGTGGCACTTTTTCTTACTAATTTGTTTCTCTAAAATGTCATTTTTCTCACATCGTGTGTCACATCATCTTGCTTGGACTGAAAATTTAATGGTGAGTTTTATCCCTTGAATAAAAAGTTGGTGGAAATTGTTTGGTCATTTGAAAAGTCAATGGTATTTTTATTTTGCATGTTGAAAGTTGTTTGACCACAATTTGATATACCGATAAATAACTTCTTAAACTTTAATTATGGACGGCAAACCCTCCATGATCCACATGGATGCATGGCTTGGGGAGGGGGGAGTACAACATGAGCATGTGCCTACTCCATATTTAACTAATACACATCCAGAAATTTGTAGTTCTGATCATATGCAATTCGCTTACTTATGACAGCATAACAAAAAGATTGGTAAAATGGTAAGATAATTGAGCAAAGTACTCCGAAACTTTCAACAAGGACAATAGAGTCAAAAAATAAATTATTAATATTTTCTATGGTCAAGTTTACTAGTGCCTCATGCCTCAGCAGTACTTATCGAGCATATTTAACGAAGGAAGGTTCAATTTCCAAAAAGTTATTGAAAACATACTCTTGTGCATGTCAACCATTCAATTTTGTAGGTGGTGTGAATTGAGACCAACTTTGCTTTTGAATTTTGACAACTCTTGTATATGATTGACTTTTTTATTCATGTGTTATTGTCATGCAAAATATTCAATAGATAAAATGCATTTTTTATTTTTAAAAAAGAGGGGCTAATGTCTCGTTATCCATTTGATTGTGCCATATTGTCGCCGTAGATGCATTGTTTATACACATATGTTTCTAGAGCATAAAGATATAATAGTACTCAGGAAATAGGACCAAACATCAAATAATTGATTCAGATAAGAGCACATACTATATGCGGCTGGCTTATAACGCGATATTTTGAAATTCGTGTATTCTCCTTAATATATCGGACCATATAACATGTCATAAATTGATCATACATCATTTTGATTTTGACGATACATTACCTTGAGCTCCACAAAATCTAAGGTTCTCATAATTCACCACCCTCTTCGAAATCATAATCGCATGCCATCATCATGAAAATTCTAATTTTAAGTCCCATAATTTATTGCACTTTTCACCCTCTACCCACTACCGGCAGTATCCGGGTCACCTTGGCACTGGCATGGTCGATAACTATAGCTAAGATTCCATATTTGTAAAATTAAGTCGATTAGTAATTGTGTAGAAGATAGAGGTTTGATTGTGGAATGCGTCTATGAGTAATTTGAATTGATTAGTTTGAAATTGATAATATTCACTTACCTTAAAACATCAATCATTCAACAAACATGGGACAAGAACAATCGTACGTAGCAATTTGCAAAGCACATTCTTGTCAAACGGATCATTAGAGCAAAATTCACATGCCTGAAAATATGCTTTAGAGGCAAATACTTCGACTTCCATTTTAGTAATATAAAGACACATAAGCTTCAGAAAAATGATCTAGAGGCACATAAATAATAGCTAAGGTCATAATTAGAGGAGTCATTTGCCTCACTAAAGATATTTTATTTGACTCTACAAACTTTCGGGACAAAAATCTGTCTTTCAAAAGCAAAAATTGTTTACTACATAAGTCATTATTGTTGTAGTGTGTAAGTTTTGGTCTTCTCAAATCTCACTTCCTAAAAATAAAAAAGCTATCAACTTTTACTTGAGAGACAAAAATATCCTAGCTTTTCAAATAATCCAAGAAGAAAGAAATCGCAGGATTTTATTTGATGGACAAAAATGTCCACTGATACAACTGATGTGGTAAATGACGAGGCTAACTTGACTAATGTTTACAAAAATACACCTTAGCTTGAGCTAGAAAGACACCGTAGGCAAGTCAGCAAAAGCCCGAAGACATTATTTATCTAAGCATTAGTCATTTATGATTCCTCGTGATTATGACTTATTTGCATCACATACATTTCTTGAGATCGATGTGAAACTTTTTCTTACTAATTTGTTTCTCTAAAAGGTCATTTTTCTCACATCATGTGTCACATCATCTTGCTTGGACCGAAAATTTAATGGTGAGTTTTTATCCCTTGAATAAAAAGTTGGTGGAAAATGTTTGGTCGTTTGAAAAGTCAATGGTATTTTTATTATACATGTTGAAAGTTGTTTGACCACAATTTGATATACCAATAAATAACTTCTTAAACTTTAATTATGGACGGTAAACCCTCCACAGTCCACATGGATGCATGGCTTGGGGAGGGGGGAGTTGGACCTGAGCATGTGCCTACTCCATATTTAACTAATGCATATGCAGAAATTTGCAAGCCCTGATCATATGCAATTCGCTTGCTTATGACACCATAACAAAGAGATTGGTAAAATGGTAAGATAATTGAGCAAAGTACTCCGAAACTTTCGACAAGGACAATAGAGTCAAAAAAAAATATCAATATTTTCTATGGTCAATTTTACGAATGCCTCGTGCCTCGGCGACACTTATCCAGCATATTTAATGAAGGAATGTTCGATTTTCAAAAATTTATTGAAAACATACTCTTGTACATGTTGACCATTCAATTGTGTAGGTGATGTGAATTCAAACCAACTTTGCTTTCAAACTTTGATAATTCTTGTATACGATTGACTTCTTTATTCATATGTTACCGTCATGTGAATTATTTGATAGATAAGTTGTAGTTTTTCTTTTAAAAAAAAAATGGAGGGGCTAATGTCTCCTTATCCCTTTGATAGTGCCGTGATATTGCCGTAGATGCATTGTCTATATACATATATTTCTAGGGCACAAGTATATAATGTTACTCATAAAATAAGATCAAACATCAAATAATTGATTTGGATAAGAGCACATACTATATTGGCTTATAACACAATGATTTGAAGTTTGTGTGTTCTCCTTAATATATCGGACCATATAACATGTCATAACTTGATTATACATCATTTCCATTTTGATGATACATTACCTTGAGCTCTGCCAAATCTAATGTTCTCAAAATTTATCTCTCTCACCACTCTCTTTGAAACCATAATCCCATGCCATTATTACCAAAACCCTAATTTTAAATCCCATAATTTATGTGCACTTTCCACCCTCTAGCCACTATCAGTAGCATCCAGGTCACCTTGGCATTGCCTTCGTCGACAACTGTAGCCACAAGTCCATATTTCTTAAATTAAGCCGATTAATAATTGTGTAGAAGATAGAGGTTTAAATGTGGAGTATGTCTATGAAAATTTGAAGTGATTAGTTTGAAATTGGTAATATTCATGTACCTCCAAACATCAATCATTCAACAAACATGGGAAATTCACATGCTTGAAAAAAAAAAATTAGAGGCAACTACTTCCATTTTAGTTATATAAAGTCACATATGCTGTAGAAAAATGATCTAGAGGCACATAAATAATAGTTAAAGATCAAAATTAGAGGAGTCATTTGCCTCATTAAAGACATTTCTTCTTCTATTTCACGTGCAGAAACTTGCAGGCCCTAATCATATGAAGTTTGCTTGCTCATGGCACCATATCAAAATGATTGGCAAAATGGTAATATAACTGAGCAAAGTATTCTGAAACTTTCATCAATGACAATAGAGTCGAAAAATAAATTATTAATATTTTCTATAGTCAATTTTATGAGTGCCTCATGCCTCAGCGATATATCAAGCATATATTAACAAAAGGTTCAATTTTCAAAAATTTATTGAAAACATACTATTGTGCATATTGACCATTCAATTTTGTAGGTGATGTGAATTGAAACTAACTTTGCTTTCGAACTTTGAGGACTTTCATAAATGATTGACTTCTTTATTTATGTGTTATTGTCATGCAATTTATTCAATAGATAAAATGCCTTTTTCTTTAAAAAAAAAAAAAAGAGGGGCTAATGTCTAGTTATCCCTTTGATGGTGCCATACCATCGCCATAGATGCATTGCCTATACACATATATTTCTAGGGTGCAAAGATATAATGGTACTCGTATAATAGGATCAAACATCAAATAATGAAGTTGGATAAGAGCATATACTATATGTGGTTGGCTTATAATCCCATGATTTGAAATTTGTGTATTCTCCCTAATATATCAGATCATATAACATGTCTATAAATTGATTATATATCCTTTTGATTTTGACAATACATTACCTTAAGCTCTAGTAGATCTAGGGTTCTCATAGTTTATCTCTCTCACCACTCTCTTCGAAACTATAATCCCATGCCATCATTACCAAAACGTTAATTTTAAATCCCATAATTTATGTGTACTTTCCACCCTCTAGCCACTACTGCTAGCATTCGAGTCACCTTGGCATTGCCATCATTGACAGCCACAGCCGCAAGTCCATATTTATAAGATTAAGTTGATGAATAATTGTATAGAGGATAGAGGTTTAATTGTGGAGTGCATCTATGAGAAATTTTAATTGATTAGTTTGAAATTGGTAATCTTCATTTACCTACAAACATCAATCATTCGACAAACATGGGATAAGTACAATCATACTTGCCAATTAACAAAGCACATTCTTGTCAAACAAATCTTTAGAGGGAAACTTACATGCCTGAAAATGTTTTTTTGGAGGCAAATACTTCTACTTCCATTATAGTCATATAAAGACACATAAGCTTTAAAAAAATGATCTAGAGGCACAAAAATAATAGCTAAAGTTCATAATAAGAGGAGTCATTTGCCTTACTAATGACATTTCTTATTCTATTTGACTCTACAAACTTTCAAGACAAAAATTTGTGTTTCAAAAGCAAATATTATTTACTACAAAAGTCATTAGTGTTGTAATGTGGATGTTTTGGTCTTATCAAATCTCACTTCCTAAAAATAAAAAAGCTACCAACTTTTACTTGAAAGACAAATATACCCTAGCTTTTCAAATGATCCAAAAAGAAAGAAATCGCAGGCTTTTATTTGATGGACAAAAATATTCATTGATACAACTGATGTGGCAAATGACAAAGCTAACTAGACTAACATTTACAAAAATACACCTTAGCTTGAGCTAAAAAGACACCGTGGGTATGTCAGCAAAAGCCCAAAGACAATGTTTATCTAAGCCTCAGTCATTTATGATTCTTCTTGATTAGGACTTATTTGCATACACATATTTCTTGAGATAGATGCGGCTCTTTTTCCTACTAATATGTTTCTCTAAAATGTCTTTTTTTTTCACATTATGTGTCACATCATCTTATTTGGATCGAAAATTTAATGGTGACTTTTTATCCCTTGAATAAAAAAGTTGGTGGAAATTGTTTGGTCATTGAAAAGTCAATGATATTTTTATTTTACATGCCAAAAGTTGTTTGGCCACAATTTGATATACCGATAAATAACTTTTTGAACTTTAATTATTGATGGCAAACCCTGCACAATCTAAATGGATGCATGGCCAAGGGAGGGGGGAGTTGGACATGAGCATGCGCCTACTCCATATTTAACTAATGCATATGCAAAACCCTATAGGCCCTTATCATACACAATTTGCTTGCTCATGGCACCATAACAAAAAAAAAAATTGGTAAAATGGTAAGATAATTGAGCAAAGTATTCTGAAACTTTCAACAAAGACAATGAAGTCGAAAAATAACTGATTAATATTTTATATGGTCAAGTTTACGAGTGCCTCATGCCCAACGAAGGAAGGTTCGATTTTCAAAAATTTATTGAAATCATACTCTTGTGCAAGTCGACCGATTGATGTAAATTGAGAACAACTTTGCCTTAGAACTTTGAGAACTCTCGTATATGGTTGACTTCTTTATTCTTGTGTTACTATCATGTAATTTATTCAATGGATAAAATGCATTTTTTTCTTTAAAAAAAAAAAAAGGAGGGGCTAATGTCTTGTTATCCCTCTTATGGTGCCATTCCATCACCATAGATGCATTGTCTATACGCATATTTTTGTAGGCTACAAAGATATAACAGTTGTTGTAAAGTAGGATCAAACATCAAATAAGAGCGCACATTCTATATGGTTGGCTTATAACGTGATGATTTGAAATTTGTGCATTCTCCTTAATATATCAGACCATATAACATGTCATAAATTGATTACACATCCTTTCGATTTTGATGATACATTACCTCAAGCTCCACCAGATCTAAGGTTTTCATATTTTGTTGCTCTCACCACTCTTTTTTCCCATGCCATCATCACCAAAACCCTAATTTTCCCCTAATTTATGTGCACTTTCCACCCTCTAGCCACCACGGATAGCATCCATGTCACCTTGGCCCTGCTGAGGTTGACCACCACAGCCACGAGTCCATATTTTTAAAATATATTTCTAAAATTAAGTCGATTAATAATTGTGTAGACGATAGAGGTTTAATTGTGGAGTGTGTCTATACGAAATTTGAACTGATTAATTTGAAATTGGTAATATTCATTAACATCCAAACATCAATCATTCAACAAGCATGGGAAAAGTACGATCATACTCAACAATTAGCTAAGCACATTCTCGTCAAACAGATCTTCAGAGGGAAATTCACATGCCTGAAAATGTGTTTTTTAGAGGCAAACTTTTGCTTTCATTTTAGTTTTAGAAAAGACACAAGTGTTTCAGAAAAATGATCTACCGACACATAAATGATAGCTAAAGGTCATAATTAGAGGAGTCATTTGCCTCACTAAAGACATTTTGAAATGGCAATATCTGAGATTATTATTCTATTTGACTCCACAAATATTCGAGAGAAAAATCTGACTTTCAAAAGCAAATACATAAGTCATTATTATTATAGTGTGTAAGTATTGGTCTCATCAAATCTCACTTGCTAAAAATAAAAATTCCACCAACTTTTACCTGAGAGACAAACATACCCTAACTTTTCAAGTGATCCAAAGAGAAAGAAATCGCGGACTTTTATTTGAAGGACAAAAATATCCACCGATACAACCGATGTGGTAAATAACGAGGCTAACTAGACTAACATGTACAAATTTACACCTTAGCCTAAGTTAAAAACACACCGTGGGCACGATAGCAAAAGCCTGAAGACATTATTTATCTAAGCCATGGTTATTTATAATTCTTCTTGATTGGGACTTATTTGCTTCACATACATTTCATGAGATCGATGTGGCTCTTTGTACTACTAATTTGTTTTTCTTTTTTTATTCCCATCACCTCTCACATTATCTTGCTTGGGCAAAAATTTAATAGTGAGTTTTTATCCCTTGAATAAAAAGTTGGTGGAAATAGTTTGATCATTTGAAAAGTCAATGGTATTTTTATTCTACATGCCAAAAGTTGTTTGTCCACAATTTGATATATCAATAAATAACTTTTTAAACTTTAACTATGTACGGCAAACCCTCCACAATCCAAATGGATGCATGGCTTGGGGGTTGGACATGAACATGCACCCACTCCATAATCAACTGTTGCATGTGTAGAAACCTACATGCCTTGATCATGTGCAAGTTGCTTGCTCATGGTACCATAGTAGAAAAGATTGGTACAATGATGAAATAACAAAAAGATTGGTAAAATGGATGCATGACCTTTGGTTTTGTGTGTGTGTGTGTTTTTTTTTTTTTTTTGGGGCGGGGGGGGGAAGAAGGGGAGGGGGATTTGGACATGAGCATGCGCCTACTCCTTATTTAATTATTGCACATGCATAGACCTGCAAGCCCTGATCATATGCAATTTGCTTGCTCATGGCACCATAACAAAAAGATTGGTAAAATGCTAAGATAATTGAGCAAAGTATTTAAAACTTTCCAACAATAGAATCGAAAATTAAATGATTAATATTTTCTATGGTCAAGTTTATGAGTGTCGAGTGCCTCGGTAGTACTATCAAGCATATTTAGCAAAGAAAGGTTTGATTTTTAAAATTCATATGGTGAGAAAAATCGGTACCACTAAAAAATAGCCGTGGAGCCAAAAAGGAGTACGAAGGGTTTGTTGTGCCGCAAACCTTGAGCCATCGCAACTTATTGTAATAGGTTCAAAAGACTCACTAATGAAAACAATGTCAAGGCTAGGGAATCCAACCTAAAACGCCCCTCTTCTAGCCAACTCCTTGAATTTCACAGTAAGGAAGGACTATTCTTCTCTTTTCACTTTTTCATAATTCTAAATTACTTACTTTTTTTTCCGTTTTGTGTGCATATCGACCAAAAAATCCTTTGATTTGCTTTTTAACAAATGAAATAATTTTCTCTGATTCCATTCTTACGTAGATTTATCATGCAATGCTTCTTCCTACATGTAATAAGAGTTAATATTACGGAAAACCGCAAATTGATATATCCGTGCAAAATTTTTCCTCAAACTAATATTTGATCATCAAAAACCCCGTATTGACACACTTGTAATAAATTCAGCCTAAACTAATTTTTGGGCTCACTCAAAACCCCAAACCAATATACTCATGACATATATATCCTTTATTAACTTTCGTTAAATTTTATTGTGAAATTGTTGAGCTGAATGGCATCTAGTAATAACTCAATTGATATGGCGAGTCCAGGTGAAAATTCATTTTAGTTCGAGGTAAATTTGTCATGGTTTTATCAATTTGAGGTTTTTAATGCTCCAAAAATTAGATTGAAATAAGTTTGTCACGAATGTACTAATTTCAAATTTTTCGCAGTACTAATCCTAATTAAAAAGACAAGCACGTTTAGTGGGTGAAAAGCCTAATTTTCTTTTCTATCCCTATCGTTCGTCCCTCGTTGACTTTTTGGAAATATAATTAATTGAAATTAGCAGCTCCTCTTGTGCCTAGATGTTCAAGGCGTGTCAGGCTATAAAAACCGAGGGGGGGATTGGAAAGGAAGCAACGCGACCCTGAATACGGTGGGGGGCGTGCAATCTCCCAGCGGAAATCGGAAGAGAACAAGCCCAATGTTGCTGTGTGCAGACGAGCGGGCGACCGGGTGCAGCCGAAGAGAGAAACGACAGGCCCTCGCAGGAAGCTTCTCAAAGGCCATTATGTACTGTGGCACGAGCAGCTCTTTTTGTAGCTGTTGTCGTTGGCGTTCTTCCTCCTTCAAGATCTCCCTCCCACGGTCGCCAATCATTCCCATTTTGATGCTTTTCCTCCTTGTCAATTCTCCCTTCTTTTGTCGGGCTAGTTCGTTGGAAACTGCCACCTTCCGCACCACGAATCAGACTTCCCAGCCTGGGGATGAGCTACAGAAGCTGAAGATGATAAGGGCTTATCTCAAGGGAATCAACAAGCCTCCCCTCAAAACAATTCAGGCAAACCCACTTTTAAAATATTTGAATAATAAATCACGCATTCATCTAATAATTTAAGTTTTTAGAACAGTTAATAGTGGTCCCACGAAATCTCGCATGGTATCAGAATTAGAGATTTTTTGTTCAAATCTTACTGGGCTTTATTTGTCTCCCCAATTAACTTTCCACGCTTAGTCTCATACCTACATTTCTCTTTTTGATTTTGCTTTTGAGAAAAGAGAATGTTGCTTATTTATTCCCCTGAATTTGCTCTGTTTTAGAGACCTTGGACACCAAACTGTCGACATCATCATAAGAACAGAAAAATAACTTGGACCAGCGCTCCTGAATGCATCCATCGCATGCTGCACTAATCATATAACTAATTTCATCTGCTAAACTACATTTTCTTTGCCAACTGACCCTGATTTCCCCTCATTCTTGTCTCTCTGTTCCTGTTTTTTTTCTTATTTGCAGAGTCCTGATGGAGAAATAATAGACTGCGTTCTATCTCACCAGCAACCAGCCTTTGATCATCCTCTACTAAAGGGACAAAAGCCATTGGTATCACCCAATTTCTTTGACCTATGACAAGGAGATCAATTCCATGACTTTTGAAGCCCCTAATTTTTACCCTTTTCTTTTTTTCACAAAAATTCGCAGGATCCGCCAGAGGTGCCCAATGGGTATAATTCGACTGGTGTGGCCGTGGAGATTCTTCAACAGTGGAGGATGTCAGGCGAGGTGTGCCCAGAAGGGACAATACCGATACGGAGGACGAGCGAAGAAGACGTGTTGAGGGCTTCTTCAGTTCAGACGTTTGGGAAGAAAGTCAAAAGTCATGTCCTTGTAGACACTTCAGACGTTGCTCATGAGGTAAAGAGAAGAGACCTTGCCATTAAAGTTGAGCAAAGATTAGTGCATCTTGAGCATTTTCTTTATTATTTGAGTAATTTGAGAGAAATCATAATAATTATATACCAAATTGAAAAGTTATTATCATCTAAGTTTAAATAAATTTTAGGGAGAAGTGTACTAGAAGTCCTAAAATTCGTTACGAAAGTGCATGTAAGTCCTAAAACTTTCAAAAAAATAAAATTGAGTTCTAAAATTTGTCACGAGAGTACAATCGAATCCTAAAATTTTCAAAAAGTATTATCAACGAAAGAACTTGATTTGATCAATTTGACAAAATTTATTACTCAATTGTACTTTTGTGACAAGTTTTAAGACTTGATTGCATTTTTTAAAAATTTTAGAACTAAAATACACCTTGTTGATAAGTTTTAGGATTTGGAATATGTTTATCCCTAAATTTTATATCTGAAAATAAGTATCTCTGCCTGTTTTTGTCTCAAAAGTAGAGGAGAAAATTCAGACATAATTATCTCTTTGTTCCCTCCTTCCTTATGTTAATGTTTAGTCTCTCCGCTTCTTTCCCTATTTTTTGTCTTTTCATTTTTTTAGTTGGTCAAATTTAGCTTCGAGAAAAAGTCAAAGCATGAAGACAGGAAACTGCTTTTTATTTTCGGCTTGTACCTTTCAGACTGTGGTTTTTAATTTTGACATTATGTTTGCTTTCGCTTTCCCCCAATTTGGCAAGCGAAACATATTCATTCACTTTGTACCAAAAACATCTTCCCATGTTTTTCATTTAAAAGAGAAGAAGAAAAAACATATGGTACATGCTAGTTTTGAACTCGACCAAACCAAATTGGATTTACCAACTCAATGTTTATTAAATTTAGAAATTCCTTGGTATATTGTTCTCTATTTTGCATATGTGCCAATCTTCCAACATGGCAAGTGTAGTAGGAATCTTACACAATTTCGCCGTAAGACAATTACTGGAATTCAATTTCAATCTAGGATCATAAAAAAGTCGCCTCTTTTTATTCTTTTAAATTTATAGTATAAATCGTGTTTTTCTTGTGTAATGGTTGATTTTATTATTATTTTATTATTATTATTATTATTATTATTATTATTATTATTATTATTATTATTATTATTATTATTATTATTATTATTATTTTATTATTTTATTATTTTATTTTATTTTATTATTATATATTTTTTGCAGTATTCGAAAGTGTATGTGGCAGGAGATCAATACTATGGAGCCCAAGCAACGATAAATCTATGGCAACCAGTGGTGGCTGAACAAAATGAATTTAGCCTCGCCCAATTTTGGGTCATGGCCGGCGATCGTGGCATTGATCTTAACACCATTGAAGCTGGCTGGCAGGTACTCTTTCATCTTTTTCTTCTCTTACTTTTTCCCCCCAATAAAATTTTTAATTTTTTTATATATTTCCTAATAGATAATTAGCTTTGGCCAGTCCTCATGGTCTCGCCCCTTTTTTCAGCAACAAAATAAATTTAGGGTTTTAATTCATAATCTCAATGGGTGACAGAAAACAACTAGATTTTCACATGTATTTCTCGATTTGTGAATGGTCCTTGGGTCACGAATGAGTAGTTTATTTTAGGTCAACCCATCTCTTGATTACGAAATGCTGAGATACCAATTGAAATGTTTGAAATTATTTTGCTTTATTTAAATGGAAATTTGCTCTTAATGTTTGGCTAATTTTGAGTTGAGAAATTTTGAATTTTTTTCCCTTAGGATTGGGTTTTACAATCAAGTTATTATCTTTCTTTCTTTGGTAGGGGATAGTGCCAAATTCAAATATACTTAACCAATCTAAAATATATACGAATGTGTTTTTATAACGAAGGGCCAAAAACTTGAAATAGAAACTAGAATATTATCTGCCTCTGCCAAGGTTGGGGAAATTAAGGAAAACAAAGGGTTGTCATAATTGGATGGTCCAATCCAAGAAGCAAAGAATTTATGTCTATGTTCAGCAAAATCATTGAAAATCCTATGTTTCTTGGGTCAATGTATTCTGGCATGCAATTATTGTGTAGTTGGCAAGTCACTAACTATATAATATAAACACATTAAAGACCAAATTTAGTTTCCCAACTGATTGCATTAATGGTTAGTTGACATTGTTGCCAAGTCTTTTCAGCCATGTTTACAGTTAGTGTCGAACGGGGTTACTAATTAGAGAATAAATTTATTTTTATTTTCTTCAGGTTTATCCAGGATTGTATGGGGACAACCAAACGAGGCTCTTCATTTATTGGACTGTAAGTAAAAAAATAAAATAAAATAATTTTCCTCCATATATAGTTTTTTTAAAATCATGATATTAATGTTTTTTGCAACTTTGATTGTATGCAGGCTGATGACTACGGAGCAACAGGATGCTACAACTTGATGTGTGCAGGATTTGTCCAGACCAACGATGGGATTGCAATTGGGTCACCAATTGGTCCCCCGTCCTCCTACGGTGGTGCTCAAATTGATATAACTTTGCTGGTTTGGAGGGTAATAATTAATTTAGAGCCCTACTTTTTCTGGTTAATTAGGGGGGGGGAGATATTTGATTCAAAGTCCATGCCTATGCATACATGTTTGCATTTTTTATTTTTTGTATGAATTATCCATCATCCAAAACCTACTCAAAATTGAATGAAAAGGATGTAATTCTTGTTGCCAAAAAGTAGAATAAAAATAACTTTGCTCATAATGGAGAAAAAACTACCTTCCACTTCACGATAAATGAAAATTACCTTTTTATTTACAAAATTAGAATTGTCGCAATGCTCGAATTGATATAAGATGATCCCAAGATCAGCATCTTTGATGTCATCCAATCCTCGAATTAAGTAGTTTGTGTATGTTATTTATGTAAAATCACACGTCAATATTAATTAGGCACTAAAATATCAATTGTCATAATATACCAATATTGAGGGCAAAATTTTTTGCTTTTGTGGCGATAAACTTAAAATGGAACTAACCTTATCAAAAAAAAAAAAAAAAAAAAATGGAACTATACAAACAACCAAGAATTAGTAAGTATAGAGTAGGTGAGGGCTATGCTTTTTCAGAGGGAAACACCGGAGAGTGCTTGAACTGTAAAGCCTATTGGCAGTTTTTACCGTTATCTGGCAATGCTTGCATCTCCTGGCTGTAACAAAAAGACAACCTAAGGGGGTCTTCATCCTTAAACGTGGCATCGAACCCCGATGATCTGACGGCAGAGATTTAGAGGGGGCCCACCTTCGCGAATGATAATGGACAGAAGTTATCGGTCTTAGAAGCTAAGAAAAACTTGGACCATTTGATGTCCACGCCATTTGCCTTAATCAGACATGAAAAGAAATCGTTTTAGAGGCTTCAAAAGGTGCTGAATTTAGGTGGAAAAAAAAGTAAAAAATACCCTCTAAAATTTAAAATAATAATAATAATAATAAGATTGATGGTCACCCCACAAAGGCTTGTAGCTACAGCTTTGAAATGTATACTCACGTGTGCACTGGAAACATGGAACAATGACTGTGATTGCCTTGTAACTTTGTGCTCCAAGATTCTTCCCACTTTTTCCTCTCTCTTTTAATCACTTTGGTTTGCTTTAATACCAATTTTGGAAAATGAAATTTTTAGTACTTCCAAGTCAAGTTTGAAATTTTGTAAGCCTCTCTGGAGGTCAAATTTAAGGAAAATGCAACTTTATTCTCTAACTTGTGATGGAGTATTAGCAAGTGGAATTCTCACGACTTATTTGACAAGTTTAAGGTTTCGAACAGTGTCTTGAAAATTGGATACCGTCGTGTCATTCACCAAATGGATATGAGGATAGGAAAAAATAGATTTATTTTTAGTGTGATTGCAATGATATTTTGCTTTTATTATGTTCTTCTTTTATACTCTTGATTTTGTTTAATAAACACAGCTCTAACCTTTAAAAATAGAAATTCTAGATATTTAAAGTCATTTGAAGTAGTGTGTGAATTTTTCTATGGTTTTGTCTTGAAAAACAAAAGAATAATCTCTTTGTTTTGACAAAGAAGTAATAAAGACATTTCTGAATTGTTTTAAGTCGATCCAATGGACCACAATGCACTTGGACTTCCATTTGTGAGGAATGATTCATTTGTATCCAATAGGGTGCTTGAAATGAAGAAATTATTAGGCGAACCATGTGCATATATTAAAATTCTATGTAGTTGTTAAATTTGGTGTGTACGAAAAAGTTCATGATACCTACTTAATATAACAACATCCTCATCCAGTCCATTGAAATTTCTCCATGAAAAGAGAGTTTGGTGAGCGTGAGCTTGATTGCCTTGACATCAAGTATTCATATGGTCCTTCTTTCTCACCTTGCATAGGTACCGGGGAGCGGGAATTGGTGGCTCTTATTGCGACCAAATATCTTGCTCGGGTATTGGCCATCGGTCCTGTTCACTCACCTCACGGAGCCCGCGAGCCAGGTGCAATTCGGCGGGGAGATCGTGAACTCGAAACCCATGGGCTACCATACGAGCACCCAGATGGGGAGCGGGCATTTCGCCGAAGAAAATTACGGAAAAGCCGCCTATTTTCAGCAATTGCAAGTGGTGAATGGGGACAACTACCTCGTCCCTGTGCAAAGCGCCCAGACATATGAGGATGACCCAAATTGCTACGACCTCCAAGGAGGGACCAATCCAAATTGGGGGACCTCTTTCTTCTATGGGGGACCCGGAAGGTCTGGGATGTGTCCCTATTAGTTGGGGTTGTGGGTAAAGCCAAATAAGAAAGAGGGAATAAAAAAAGGTGGGAATAATTACGGCCATTCATTTTAATGAATGGATCTTTTCTTTATCTTAAAATTTCGATATTTCGATGTTACACCACCTTTAAGGGGTTGATGATGTGTATTGGAAAATAAAGTAATGAATAAATTGTTGTTTTGTGTGGTTTTTTTCTCTATAATTTGTGATGTTTAATCAATACATAATGGAAAAAACTACACAAGGAATCCTTTAAAATACATATCGGGCATCTAAATAGTCGAAATTCAAATTCGAAATCTACGAAAGAAAATCAAACTGTATAATTTAGCCAACTTCGAGGGGAACGTAGAAAATGTTCAAGAAAAAATTACAAATCCAAGTATATATGAGAATGCCAAACATGATTATGGCGTGGGGCCAGCGAATCATCCATGAAGAAGCACGTCTTGGGGAACAACCATGATTAATCTCGCCTTGAGACGATCAAAAATTAAAAAAGACTTGTTTAATTTCCTCAAATGGTGCCCCAAGACAAATTTCCAATTTTTGAAATGCATGTGTAGAGAATTTGTTGAGTCGACGAGCGGTTTGACACAAGAGTCTCCATTTCTTCGTCGATGTTATCATCACTAGCAAACCCAGAGAACTTCCTCACGGCCACGCATTGTGCTTTCCGCTTGTCGAGTTTCAAGTTCAGCTCGGGATTAGGCTTTGGGGGGCTCCCTGGAACTTACCTGGTAAATAGAAGTTGACCCAGTATGAATTGAAAGCCCCTTGAGAAGATTGCATGATGCTCGTCACGACAAGATCAACATCGGAGGAGTCGAGGTTGCGAATGAATTGGTTCAGCCTACAAACATTAGAAAGGATTATAACTGCATGGTCATTAACCACACCAAGCAATCTCACATCCTACATGATCAAATAAAAAACCGAA
The DNA here is from genome assembly GCA_014182365.1 of Eucalyptus tenuipes. Classification (NCBI taxonomy): domain Eukaryota; kingdom Viridiplantae; phylum Streptophyta; class Magnoliopsida; order Myrtales; family Myrtaceae; genus Eucalyptus; species Eucalyptus tenuipes. The sequence continues at coordinate 39,158,811 of CM024539.1, read as the reverse complement.
CTTCAAAAACTGTGAAATCCTTCTTTTGTGGACTTCTCCAAGGAGGTTCCTTGGAGAAGAGCAGACATCCAGGTGGAGTTCTTGTAGAGTCTGATCTCGAAATCAGAGGCCAACAACGCCACTGCGTATTGAGGCGATTCGATTGCATGATCAGAAGGGGATATTGTCGGTGAACACAAGAACAAAGCCAACATGCCTGAGGATCTCTTCATGGTTGTTTTAGTACGAGTTGCGAAAGTGCCTTTGCTCGGTCCCTCATATAACCGAAATCTCCAACATCGAAAGTTTTGTACCAGGTTTATTTAGATACTAGACATGAGAGATCACACGCTTGTATTTGTCTCCCGGTGGTTGGTCATGCGATGCTTATGCACGGCTAGTTCTTTCTTCGCAGGACTATATTTTTCTCCGTCCCTGATTGGTGGAAACAGTCTCTAATTATGCTTCTGATTGGAGGATCACTAATTACTGACATCACTCACATATAAATTTAACTACATATAAATATAAATGAGGCCCGCCTTCGTAACTAACCAATTGAAAGTTTGGTTGAAAGAAGTCTCCTCCACTCAGAAATAGAGAGAATCATAATCTTTTTATGAATCGAAAAACCTCCCTCGATTTAGCATGATAACGGCATTGTAATGGCTCTCGTATCTAAAGAACAATAAAGCATGAGACAACACCAATTTTCATTAGCTCTAAACTAATTTACGAAATCATTGTTATTGATATTAACGTGTGAAAGAACTCGATTACGTAAATTCGTCTTGATACACGTGAGATCCCTTCAATATTGACCATGTAAGCATTTCCCATATCATCCCTAGCGAATCTGGAGAACTTCCTTACGGCCATGCGTTGTGCTCTCCGCTCTTCGAGTGCTCTCCGTTCATCAGTGGCCAACAACGCCACTACATATTGAGGCGATTCGATTGCATGATCAGAAGGGAGTATCATCAGTGAACACAAGAACAATGCCAATATGCTTGACGATCTCTTCATTGTTGTTTTAGCACGAGTTGCAAAAGTGCCTTCGCGTGGTCCCTTTTATAAGCGGAAATCTTCAACAGCAAAAGAGAGAGCACTAAAATCAATATCACACCTCTTTTTCGAAAGTTTTGTACCAGGTTTTATATGAATAGTAGATACGAGAGATCACACTTGTATTTGCCTTTTGGTGGTAGGTCGTGCTATGCTTAGTGATGACACATTTGATTAGTTTTGCAAATATATTCTTCAGAGCATGTGTTTTTTTTTTAAGGGGCTTATATTTTCCTCCATTCCGGATTGGAGGATCACAAATTATAGACATCACTTACATGTGAATTTAACTATATGTGAATGTGAATGAGGTCCGCCTTTGTAACTAACTCATTGAAAGATTGGTCGGCAGAGGTTGCCTCCACTCCAGGTTAGGGGGAAGCATCATCCTTTAATGAATTGTAAAACCTCACCCGATTACAGCGTGATAATGGTGTTGCATTGGTCCTCGTATCTAAACAACGGTAAAGCATGTCCCGATGCTGATTTTCACTCGGTCCAAAATATTTTACAAAATCATTATTATTGTTATTATTGAGATTGACGTGTGGAAATGTTGGTTATGTAAATAACTCCGAATACACGTGACATCCCTTCAATATTTGCCATGTAAACATTTCTTTCACACCCTCAAATCACGTAAGCAAAAGGCTATGGTGCCCAAACATTGTCTAAGTGCATAAGAATTAGAAAATAAAAATCCTAAACTATCCATAAGTCAAGTCTTCATATATCACCATTTTCCTGCCAGACAAAGGCAACCGGCATCACAAGTCAAAGATTCAATCAATAACATAAACTGCGGGTGTTATATTTATTTTATAAATGAATAAAGGATCGAAGTGCTGACTTTTGATGTTGCAAATCTGGGGGAATCTTGTGCGGAGTAAGCGCCCGTGGTATTCCAATGCATATATAAATATATATATGCGTAATTTTTTTCCCTAAAATTTGGTTCTCATTTATTAAGATAAAGGATGAGCATACGCAAATGTAGAGGCAGAACAAATTAGAGCACAAAGTGTTGGGGATATAAGGTTCAGTTAGAAAGAAGTTTTTTTTTTCATGTTGGATTTTGACAACCCAGTCCGCCACCTTATTTGCTTTTTAGTTGCAATTGGCCACTTTAAAATCTAAATAAAAGCTATGTTAGGCGTGGGCTGTCAAGAAACTTCTTCGACTCCAGTAAGCAATTTATCATATCAAACCGTTCTGAGTTTAGTTCACAAGAAGTACTTGAGCATGATCTGAAAAATTTCCTAACAAAGTTAAGGCCTCAGTTTGTGTGACATCATTAATTTGACCCCTATTTAAGGAATAGAATTACGGCAATAATCAACAAATCATGAAAAAGTCAGGGATGGTCACCTTAGGATAAGAATTCAATTTTTTTATCAACGAACCGTGAATTTTCATGAAAGTTGAAATGGGCCACAAATGACGAGCCACAAGGGCCCAAGCTGCGGACGAGCCCAATGGGCCTCACGCCCATTATGGATGGCCCAAGTGGGTCCATCTAGGTCAATTAAGCCCACACCTGGTCTTTTGGAAGCTTGTACAGTAATTTACCCATGTGTATGAATAGTGTTTTACATTATAGTTTGATTAAATCCCTAAATTACCCTTTCTAGAAGCTTGTTGGCTTAATGAGATGAGAATTGTTGTCTTCCAAAGAGAGGTGGGCGCCCATTTGAAGAAGGAAAAGGAAAATTCCAACTTAGTTAGCTTTCTTAGTTCATTTCAATTAGATCACATGCTTTAAATCTAGCATTAATTGAAAAGTGGATAGAAAGTTTTTCAAGAACTCTTGGTGGCCATTCAAAAGACATGGCCAAAAGTAATTCAAGGAATTTTGTACTAAGCTCATTAAGATTTTGAGAAAAAAACTTGGATAAGAAGCTCATTCTCTCTCTCTCTCTCTCTCTCTCTCTCTCTCTCTCTCTCTCTCTCTCTCTCCATCGCCCCCTCTTTCTCTTCCTCTCCCGGTCGCCCCTCTCCCACCCCCTGCCCCCTCCTTCCCCCCTCTTTCTCTCCCTCCCTCCCTCTCCATCGCCCCCTCTTTCTCTTCCTCTCCCCCACCGTCCACCACCCGCTGTTGCCACCCTCCCTCCCTCCCTCCCTCCCCATCGCCCCCTCTTTCTCTTCCTCTCCCGGTCACCCCACCATCCACCACCCGCTGTTGCCATTGCCACTCCCACTGTTGTTTGCCGTCTTGCTTGTCACCATCCTCACACCCAACTCACCGTTCGCTACCACACCACAACGCCATCACCATCATCTCCTTGTTGTGCAACTCACACCATTGCCCCCACTGTCCACTGCCATGAGCCACCATGCCGTCGTCGCCGTCGCCGCACACCATCAAAGCTTGGAAGCCGGTCCTATGAGTGACTTCCTAAACCTTGATTAGGATAGTTAGGCTTGGGATTAGGATTAGGACTATGGTTCATGATAATTAGATTATGAGATAAATGGATTAGGTGATAGCTTATCTTGAAAGGTGATAAGTACTAGTGATAGCTTATCTTGAAAGGTGATAAGTACTAGTGATAGATTATCTTGAAAAGTAATAAATATTGGTGATAACTTATCTTGAAAAGTGATAAGTACTTGTGATAGCTTATCTTGAAAGGTGATAAGTACTAGTGATAGCTTATCTTAAAATGTGATAAGTATTTGTGATAACTTATCTTGAAAAGTGATAAGTACTAGTGATGACTTATCTTGAAAATTAATAAGTACTTGTGACGTTTATTTTGAAAAGTGATAAGTCATGTTGATAAGTAAACTCATGGTGTGATATTGTGTGGTGGTTGCCATGGGGATGAAATTTAATAACATTTGATATAAAGTATTATTTGAAAAGAAAACTTAGAAAGGCATGATAAGGATGATTCATAAAGTATCACGATAAGATATCAAGTTTTAGGTGTTTGCATTGATAATAGGGGAATAAGAATATCATATGATTATTTTGGTGAATAAATAATCAATGAGTGATCACATGGGAATATTGTATAGCATTTTTGTGTGTAAAAATTGCTAGTGTATGACCTGTGAGCACTAAACACTCTTGAATTGGCTAAATTGGAAAATAAAAATTGGTTTTAGTGGTTGATGTGCTCATGTGATCACTTAAATGGTTTCATACTTGTATGACTATAAGGGATGATGCCTGATGGATTTCGGATACCCGACAAAGGTCCGGATAATATTCGCGGATGGATTTCGCAACGATGCTCTTAATTGAATTCCATTTTTGAGTGAGGTCAAGACATTGCCATGCTCAATGGGATGAGACGATACCCAGTTACACCGAAAGACCACCGACACGAGTGTTGGTCACGATTGAGAGCGATCATAATAATTTGGACTCATGTGGATGTCTTGTGCATGGAAGTGATAATGGTTGTGTCTAAATTATTATTCGTATTTGTCATGTGCCTATTGGAATTGTAGACTCACGTGGAGAATTATTTATGTAATTATTGAATACGTTGTTAGGGCATTGTATGGTGAGTTGCTCAGTTCATGTTTACAGATGATGCCAAGCAAAGGCTTTACTATTGATCTGTCATCAATAATTAAGCCACACGTATAGGGTGTCTCCGAGGCGAAGTACTCTCTTATGTGAGGTTTGGGGAGTTTACTTACTAAGTTTTCTAATTTTCTCACTCGTTGTGATTTAAATTTTTCAGATCCTAACTATGAGTAGTCCTTTCCACCACGTACATTTTAGGGCACCCATAGATCAAGACACCCAGGTGACCCATTCCTGATAGAGGAGACCGACATTATATACAAAAAGTACGTGAGCACCATCTAGGTGGATGAGGGGCTAACGAGTCTAGTGCCCCATCAGTTCATAACGTGGTACGCATGGTTCGGAGGGGAGCTCTTCGGCCCTCTCTGGGATTTTGACAAGCCGCCTGGCAAGAGATTCATGGGTGCCATCTAGGACCCCATGGTAGGTCCGTCATTGACCTAGAGCTAGACTTGGACCCTGAGTCCGATCCCAAGCCCAAGTCATGATACTACAACATTGATGTAGGCACGTAGAGAAAATACCACTTTTTGAGATCACCCTCGTAGGATAGAGGAGTTAGGCTAACCCCCCAATCCCTTTTGGTAAATCGGAAGGAATCCGCGTTGCGAACATGTAATTAGTAAATTTCTGATGTATTAAGCTGATATATATATTATATGTATGTATGTATGTATGAAAGTGTTTGTATTGATATGTTTTCTTGCTATTCCTATTGGTGTATATGATTGGGTGGAGTTGATTCTGCTTCCACTTGTGTTTAATCAAAAGATAAAATGAATGGATTGGTAACGCCTCCTAAGACATCGCAATTAAATAACCAAAGAAAAGAAGGCATGCCGCGCGTCCGAGGGTCGAGACGTGACAGTTTGAGTTGCAGATGACGTCATGACAGTTTGCACAAAGCCATCCACGAGAAGACCAGAGTTATCGCGACCCAAACTCGCTATGGCTACTTTGTTAGTTCTTTCCATGTAAGCTCCATCGATGTTTAATTTCAATGCGCCCTATTTTTGTGGTTTCCAAACTCAATTCAAAAGCTTGTTTGAGCTCGGTTCTTTTCTTATATCTAGCGAGCAATACTATTATACAAGGTCGAAGCAGCTTCCAGAAGCTTCCCAAGGTCTCAAATTTGCGCTCAAAAGATAAAATTGTTCCTTTCCTTCCAAATTAACCAAAAAACAACATAAAGAAATTCGATAGACACTAAGGTTTCTTTGAAAGTTAATTAAGCCATTCCTTAATTCTAGACAAACCCGGATTTGATATGTTGATATTTAGGACCAGGCGAGACCATGACTTCGACGTCCACAAGCAAAGCAAAAGAACATGCTTGATCGTCCCTACGTGCAGACTACGAAGAGTACACACCTAGATCTGGGCGAGAGCTCGCGGACCCTCGCCACCGGTCAGCCGAGGTCGCCAACCCTTGGCCACGGCCCGGTGACCCTAGTTGACCCTCCCCCACCATCGCTGGCCCTTCCCGGCGACAGCGGGGAGGTGGCGGCGGTGACGAGAGCTCAACCCTCAACCGCCTTCTTCCTCCCTTCTTTTAAAATTTATTTATTTTTAATTATTTATTTATAATTTAATTTAATTAACTTTTATATTAAAATTCAAATCATTATTCAAATCAAGCCAAAACGATGTCTGCATTCTTTGCTGATTCAATTCTCCAACGAGCCACGTAAGCGAGAAAAATAATGAAAAATTGTCACGTAAAATTTCTAACGGGTTTGCCGAATGTAGTACTTAAGTGTCCCACTTTTCAAAAAAAAAAAATGGCACTTATGTGTCATTTTCCTAACTTTTGACATTTAAATGTCCATTCGTGCCAAGTTTTGGCATTTTGAATGTACTTATTCCCAATTTTTATATTACAAAGACTAGGGGGATAAATAACCAACGTATCCTAAACGTTAACATTTTTTCAGTTTTCTATGTGTTGGCTTAATCATTTATGACTAGATTCAATGAATCTATGGTGATCCGACCAATTTTTTTTCGTGAGGTATGTTTGGCCCGAGTATGGTTCCTTTTTGTATTTTCTATCAGGGTTTCAGTATACATATTCCCCGTGAGAGATATTAGGTATATAGGTGAAGCCAGGGTTTTGAGAGGTTTTTTACTTTTCAGTGCATTCGGAATTCTATCTAATGAATTTCTCATTCTCCTTTGTCATGAAGTAAAGTCACGTGGATCGAACCATGTAAATTTATCATGTCTTTTCTCTTCTCTATATTCTGCACCTTATCATTTTTGCATAACGAATCCCTTTAATGAATGTTCAACCGAGTCATGGTATCGACCTCCAAGGCGTTTTGTCCCTGGAAAATAAGAGCCATTCGCTTATGTGAACAATAAAGAACATGGATTTTAGACTCAAATGAAAACCAAAGTTCAAAATCTTCATGTAAATTTGGAGGAAATTGAGTTGAATAAAAAAAAATCCTAAATTAATTGGGGGCCCTTCTACCTAGAAATGTTTACCGATTCTCATTTATCAAGTTTTCATGTGCTTTATTCATCATTTACGGTCAAATTTGTGAAAAGTCCAAGCGGAGATGATTTGTGTTGACACCTAAATTTTGACGATCTGGTCATTTATTTATTGCATAGAAAATTAGGGATTAATTTTATCCCTGAAAAAAATATTAATTGCATAGCATATAAATTTAGATGCATTTGTTTTTAATTTACATCTTGTGCATTGGACCGGTGGCAGATGGGTTGGAATTGGTGGCTCTAAGCTTTAACTTGGCAGGCCGGACTAGGCCCACGAAGCGAGCAAATTGGCCCAAGCCCTTTTTTTTAATTATCGAAAATTATCCCGTAAAAAAAAGAATTTGAAAATTTTCGAGATATGATGGAATTTTTCGGATAGGGCAAGTAAAAAAAAAGAATATTGCGAATATTGTGTTTGCGAAAAAATCTTTGTGGATATCAATTTTGAAAGATTAGAAACCCTAATTCGTTGCTTATAAATAGATTAAAACGCATAGGGTTCGAGGGGGGGCCAGACAATTGAATACACGGCCGCACAAAAGAGGGTTCTTCTTTGGGTAAGTTTCCTTCGTTCCTTTGGAGAATCAACACAATATAGAGAGAAAACACACGTGAGAGAGAGAGAGGAACGTCCGGCCAAGCATCACGTGGCCGCGACCTTGCTAACCCCACGGCTGAGCTTCACATCGCGTGCACCATGAGACGGTGACCATTGCCACGCCTCCTCGTTAACAACGACACCGTGAAGCCCTGCTCAAGCTGCTGTCCCAACGTGCCCCGAGCTCTACCCTCATCGTTAAGTTCCAGCAATTCCAGGAGAGGTTCTTTTGCCGAAAGTATTCGCGTTGAATATTATCCAGTCAAAGAAGACAATTCCGCTTGCTGCATGAAGAAGATCCATTCTCTTTGACTTGCAAAAGATCTCAGAGGCAACGTGGTGAAGTCCGAACTCCAAATTCAGTCGTGTGGGCAAAAAAAGGATCAACCCACAATTCGACGCGTTCACTCATCATCAAAGGCAATATGTCCTGCCTCGCCTACAAGTCATCCCATACAACGTTCCTGATTCAAGCGGCCACGAGCCTGTCGTTGCCAATTGCCACAATCGCCAATCCACGAAGTTCCTATTTTTGCAGTGATCCTCCTCGATGATAGAGCCACGGCGTTCACTTCCCGCCTGGTCGTGATCAACTACAACGAAGTTTTGGAGGCTACACAATTCGTACACGGCCACTAGAGAATAAAGAAAGAACGGACGTTCCGCACTTGAAGGAGGAGACCCGCACTTGAAGAGTCTGAACGTCCCATTGCAAAAGAAGTCTTCAAAGTCAAATTGCCTCTTTTCTACTATTCTGCTGCTATTGCTTCAACGATGAATTGCCATTGGAGATTTTCACCACCCTTGCACCGTGAGTTGTTGACGATCATCGTTGCTCCTTTGTGACCGAGTCGCTATCCCATGGCATCCCGTTGTCTTGAGCCGCGAAGTCCGAGTTGCCGCGTTGGCCATGAACCGCCCATCCATCACTCACCAATCGCAAGTCGTAAATTCGGAAGCCGATATTCGGAATAGGTAAAAATTTTGTCTATTTTGATTTCCAAAAATTCTGTTTCCTTATTGATATGTTTGTTGATGATATGCTGAGGTATCCGTAGTCTCGAGTAGCCTTATAAGTTGGGAAATTTTCCCAATTTCATAACGTGCATATAATTGACAGTCCGATTTTCGCGCCCCAAATCTGACTCGCAATTGCACGGAAAAATCGCCAATCCGATCTCACGCCCGAGATTCGATTCGCGATTTTGTTTAAATTTGGCCAACCCGATCTCATGCGCGAGATATGGTTCGCCAATTTTTGGATATCAATCTTATCTTGTTTGATTTGCTGTCGTGGTGTTTGGATCAATTTTATTTTCGTAAAAAGAAAAAAAAAAAAAATTAATTAGGATCATTTTAGAATATTCCTAGTCTTAGGGTTATCTTGCATATTTATAATTGCAATCTTATTTCGAATTTTTAAATAAAAAATCCAAAAAATGAGTTCATTTAGGATGTTAGTTTGCACGTTTAATTATGTGTCAATTTTAATTTCGAATTTCAAAAAAAAAGAAAAAATTAGAATTAGGGCATTATTTGCACGTCATTGCATATTAGGTTGATTGCATGTTTGATTTTATTTAGATAGATTTTTTTTTAGATAGATTGCATTATAGATTAGAAACTTTCAAGTTAAGATAACATCCTAATTTAAATTAAGATTTGACCTAACCCAATTATTAATGTAAGTTGGATAGAATCTTAATCTAGCTAGATAATTTTTGCATTTTTCTTAATTTCGAATTTCACAAAAAATCCAAAAAAAAATTGTCTTAGAGTAAATTCATTTCATTCTCTAGGATAGAATTGCATGTTTTTTAAAGGAAAGTAGAAATGTCATGTGCACGTCATATAGAAGTATATTCATTTAGCTATTATTGACAGGTCCATTTAGTTAAAAATTGCCCGTCATTAGAATTAGGTCATTCGGTCATATTGCCATATCATTTCATGTTAGATTAGTAGCATGCATTGCATAAGACATTTTTTTTTTCATTAAACAAGAGAAAATCCTAAAAAAGAAATTGCGTGTTAATTAGAAATCATATCTAGGACTGTTGATGTGAATTCTGATTTAACATTGCAGATACTTTCGTTGCTTTGAGGTAAGTTTTGCAATTTATTTATTGCTTTACTTGAGTGTTAAATTGATGGTTGGCACACCCGCATGAACACCTCACGTGTTAGGAAGATAAATTGAAATCAATTCAAATTGCTTGCCAAATATTTTTCAAAAACAAAAGAGAAAGGTACCGAAAGGGCGTTAGAGAAATCTAACATAATCAAGTCCCCATATCCAAAATCTCTGGTTCGTAGGAGTAAAGTAAAACTCCCGTTACTTTACTTGGGTTTCTAATCGACCTACCAAAAATAGATTAGTGGCGACTCCTAATCGAAAAATCATTTGCATGTTAAGAACTTGAACCTAAGTCGCGAATTGGTATGGGCTTGGGAGAGCCCGAGTTAAGTTTAGGTTTAACAATTCATTAGCTAAATCATAGGTGGTTCACACCCGAAAAATTGGTCGCGACAATTTGCCGTTGTTAGCAAGACTATGTCACATGACACATACCAATCTATGTATAGAGTGGGAAGAGATATTGGTAGAGAGCCACTCTCAACAAATCATTTCTTCTGTTGAATAAGTGTATTGGAATGTCTAAAATTTATCAAAAAATTATGATTAAATCCTAAAATTTTGAAAATATACAATCAAGTCTTAAAATTTGTCAAATTGATATAACCAAGTCCTAAAACTTATTAATTTAGTGCAAACTAGTCCTAAAATTTAATAAAATATTCCGTTTGTCAAGTTGGACTGATTTAATGGAAGGGCTTAAAGTTTTAGAATTCAATTGCACTTTCGAGACAAGTTTAAGGATTTTCATTATATCTTTTTTTAGAGACTTATGACAGGTGGATTTGAGCTATGATTGGAAAATGTAATCAATTTCTCAATTTTGATGGTGTAGAAAGTCAAGCATCATGGGCAATGCAACACGAAGTCATTTGGGTTTTTGGAGAACTCAAATGGTGGGTCACAACCTCCCTCACCATAATCGATCGTGACATGGAATATGCTGGAGACAAATGTTCTCTTCCATTACATCAATACTCGAAGTCACCAATTAGATACTCAATTAAAGAGTTCTTTAAGGAGCTGGACCCAGGTGAATTCAAGGTTGAATGAATGATCATATCATTTCTTGAGCTAAAGGACCTGCTTCTAACGATTTGTATTAGGACCAAAGAAAACCCCACAAAAAAAAAAAAAAAAAAAAACGAAATGGGGGTGACATCTTGGTCTTTGCTTGGGGTCGGAGATTTAGTCTCTCTATTTTCACCACGTAGAAAAAGAGAAAACCTCATCTTTTTGAGTTGTTAAATTGAAAAGATATTATATAGACTCATTTTGTGAATGATGTGATGAACAGAGTTAATTATAATAAAGTAAATGTTTTATATGACTTATCGAAACACAAATGTGAGTCTGCTGTATTTAAACTTTGACATAATGACCTGATTAGTCAGACCATGGATTAATCCCGTTTGTAGCATGCAAAAAAGAACGGAAAAAGTCTTGAGCGTAACATGAAAAGGAAGAAGGGGAAAAGAGGATAAAAACCGTGAGCGGCAGGATTCGAACCTGCGCGGGCAGAGCCCACATGATTTCTAGTCATGCCCGATAACCACTCCGGCACGCCCACTCGTTTATGCCTCTTCAACTACATAAAATATTTATTATTTCACTTGGTTTTCTACTTCCGGCATATTGATTCCCATCATCATGCCCCAAAAAAGGATTTGATTTTTAATGGCCAAAAAAGTAAGGGTGCAAGCGGGTGTCGCATGGTTTATTGCTCAAACTCAATTCAAGTCGAATCACAACCTCGACAATTGACTGCCTTTGATCTCTCGTGCACCAGCTCAAAATTTGAGTTTCAAGGCTTTGTAGGATAATTTCTTCAAATGATAAGGAGACCCACCTTAGGTTACTAAAATCCTAGACGTGAGAAATATCCTATTTACTTCATGAACCAACTAAAATGAGCCCGAGTCTCGATGGATTTTTGGACATGGATTGAAATGCAAATACGGCCACTTGATCGTACCGGTTGTACCCTCCGATGGAGAGCTTCAATCAAGTTCGGAAGGCATCATGTCGGTCTCGATCAGCCAACAAGACTAGCTCACTATAAGTCGTTGCTTAAGACTCGTCGCCTCCTACGAACCGAAATTGTACCAAATTGCATCGAGCAGATTATTGTCGTCAGGATATATATGACAAAAGGGGCAATCCCCCTTTCTCCTGGACATGATATAACCCAACAAAGACCTCTCCAATTTCCCACTGAAACTCAAGGCTATCACGAAACCAAGCTTAGAGGTAGCAAATTAATGCCCCGCCTCCAAGCACATACAAAACCTATCAACTCTGTTAAAGCAAGGATAAAAGGGGAATGCGGTCATCAGCTTCAAAGCAGGCTCACCAGACGCATGGTGCAAAGCAGCTAACCCCTTTGGAGGTTTACCATCGCACGGTGCATTATACTCTTCAAGCTATTGATCAATTCTCAGCATCACAGAGTGAATCCAAGACCAGATCCTAAATGCCTCTCCACCCAATTGGCACAAATTTGCACATAAACAAACATGGTTTACCAACGTGCCAAGCCCCCGTGAGAGTGAGAGAGAGAGAGAGAGAGAGCACAACCCCAACTGAAAATATCAGCTTACAGCATGTCAACGATTACTATTAGCCACTGAGATACAAATGTTTGCACATGGAACCTGGAGGGGAAGAAACTCCAAAGACCAAAACTCTTCATAAAGCCGACACACGAAAACTTTAAAGCTAGCACATTCCTCAGTCAAAGCCTCTTGAAGAGCATATGCGCAGATAAAGAGGCCCATCACACCGAACATGCAGGATGTAGTATTTCAGATTAATAGCTTCTCTATTGCGTCCTGCAATTCAACAGAGAAAAGCTAAGAGTCCGTACTGCATTTAAGGGATGATTACAATCACAACCCCTGTATTGCATTAAATCTGATAAGAGGGTATACCTTGAGCTGTTGGATCTGGGATTTTAACTGGCTTCCCTCATTTGATGTCACAGAACATGCAATGACAGGTCGTGTAACTCCACATGCTCGACCAAGTGCTTGTTTTGAAG